>CM022955.1:48047797-48647797 GCA_012931725.1 Litsea cubeba
GGCTCTTACCCTTGTTCGCCTGGAGGAACCACCTGAAAAGGATGGAAAAGAAAAAGATCAACATCAAAATGACAGAATCTCGCTAAAAAAAAATCTGGCGAAATTTTGACATGATAACGGGGCAATTCCGAAGAAAAGGAACTATCCCGAAAGAAATAGAAAGCTTGAAGATGGGCTCAACATCGCTGCGAGCTCCGAAACTCCAACTTTCGAAACCTAAAAGTCTCCACAAAATCAGGAAGGGGCTCAAACATCACTGCCGAGCTCCAAGTTCCCAAATTTGCAAACACTTTCAGGTATGCTATCACATCATGCTACAAATTTAATTTACAAATTAAAGGCATGCATTGAGCATCTAGATTGCGAAAAAAAAATGCATTATCATGATGAGCAAAAAAAAAAAAGAGAAGGAAAGAAACTTGCATCTAAAAAAAAAAAAAAAGAAGAGAGGAGAAAGAAAACAAAAAAAGAAACGAAACTCTCTCAAAAAAAAAAAAAGAAAAAGAAAAAAAAAAAAAAAAAAAAAAAAAAAAAAAAAAAAAAAACGGGCTGGCCCACAGGCCGTGGCCCACAGGCCACGTGGCCGTACGGCCAGATCCGTACGGATCTGTCCGTACGGCCCACACAATAAAAAAAAAAAAAAAAAAAAAACATGAAAAAAAAAAGAAAGAAAAGAAAGCAAAAAAAAAAAAAAAAACGTGTGAGAAAAAAAAAAGGAGGCAAACACGTGAAAAAAAAAAAAGAAAAGAAGAAAAGAAAGAAACAAAAAAAAAAAAAGAAAGAACTTTTTTCCTACAATGAGTTTTTGAAAAAGAAGAACTTACTTGAAGCCATTGATGGAGAAGAAGAAGAAAACTCTTGAAGATCTTGAAGAAGAAAAGCTCTTGGTCTTGAAGCCCTCTTGAGATTATTGCAAAAGAAATAATAAGAGCAAGAGATCCAACCTTCTCCTTGCTTTTATAGAGGAGAGCAAACCAAAGAAGGAAAGAAAAAGAGGTAAGTGTTACTAATTAGTAACCTTACCAAAAGAAAGAGATTAGAAAGATTCTTTCCCAAAAGAAAGATATCTTGAGAGATTTTCTCCCAAAAATCAATCTATGACGGATTCTTTCCCAAAAGAAAGATATCTTGAGATATCCTATCCCAAAATAAAGGGATCTTGAGAGATTTTCTCCTAAAATCAATCTATGACGGATTCTTTCCCAAAAGAAAGATATCTTGAGATATCCTATCCCAAAATAAAGGGATCTTGAGAGATTTTCTCCTAAAATCAATCTATGACGGATTCTTTCCCAAAAGAAAGATATCTTGAGATATCCTATCCCAAAATAAAGGGATCTTGAGAGATTTTCTCCTAAAATCAATCTATGACGGATTCTTTCCCAAAAGAAAGATATCTTGAGATATTCTATCCCAAAATGAAGGGATCATGAGAGATTCTCTCCAAGTAAAGATACTCTTAGATATTCTCTATCCAAATGAGATATTTTTGGATATTCTTTACAAAAAAATGACACCATATGAGATCTAAGCCATTTCAAAAGCTTAAGGTCCCATGGGTTAGCCCATATGAGCCAGGTTTGACCACCTAGGCACAAAAAAAAAAAAAAAAAGAAAAAGAAAAATTTTGGGCTTTTAGTCAAAGAGAAATCCCTCTTACCAAGAGCATACAAAAATGGTTCCATGCCTCTTTTGAGTTGATTGGACCATACAAAAAGAAAATTCCAAGCCTATGAGCTTCCAAAAATCAAACCTATCCAGCCTCATCTACCAAATTGAGCCAAAATCTTGAAATTGACATCCACAAAAATCAAACCAAATCCTGGGTCCCCTAACTTGCCACATACAGCATGTTAGGTCACAAGATCAAAACCAAAATGATTCCCCAACATTCCACATACAGCTTGTTGACACGATCAAACCCGACCCCCTAACCTGCCATATATAGCCTGTTAGGTCACAAGGTCCAAAACCCAAATCCACACCCTGATGTCATCTTCAAAATTTGCCTCGAGATGGTACGTGATCCCTTTCACTACCATAAAATTCCCCTGGAAGCTCAAAAGGCTACAAATACCAAAAAGAAAGATTGCTCAAAGACTCTTGGTCAAGTCACAGGCTCTCCTTCAAAAAAAAAATCTCTTCGAGGCACATCGACTACAAAAGTTAAGCAACTCGCCGCTGTACCTCGAGGGGCATTTGTTGACACCAAAAATGTCACTTTGCCTTTTCAAGATCCAAAGAGCTACATGAAGTCGCAAACCTGCCATAAATAGGCAATGCTGCTTCCAAAAAATCAAATCTTGTCAGAATCAAACAAAAACTGCAAGATTCATCCAGACAGCCAAAAGAGGAGTACACAAGAAGTTTCAAGCCATTTCAAGATCATTTGGCCTAACTTCGCTTCTCCGACAGCCAAATCAAGCCTCTCGGCGGTAAAGCTCTCCGGGACCATGGTTTCCAAGACAGAACCTATGGATCATCTTACAATGACTCCAATAGGTTCCCTGCCAAATTTCAAGTCAATCGGACATCGGTTGACCGCACGTCAACCGCGACATCTTCATCGCGACAACAAGCAAGTCTACAGGTGATAGGACCCCAAACGGCTTCAAAACTCAAACAAAAAGCCTATGGTTGGTCTTATTTATTGCTCAAGGAGGCTTCACACCAAATTTCAGTCATTCCGACATCGTTTGACCCAGTTTCAGCTTTTGACGAAAATCGGCAGCTCTGCGCGACAAAAGTCTTCGGCTTTCTCAGGAAATTGGAAACTTGCAAAAGAAAATGCAAGAAGGATTCTCATCAGGTTTCCTACAAAGAAATCAGGCCAATAAATGGTCAAAATGTCAAGGAAAGTACAGAAGAAAAAAAGAATCAGAAAAAAGCAAAAACGGACGCAAAACGGGACCAGAAAGGGGGAAAACCCCCAGGTCGCAGACCCCTGCGACCTGGCAGGCGCCCGGCGACCTATGGACCCCGGGGTTCGCCGGGAAACGCCCGGGAAACCCCGGCGGTTTTCACCGCCGTTTTTTCGCGATTCGAGGAGCCCAGCCTCTGGGACTTTCCAAATTCATGCTTTTGAGAACCAAGTCCTCTTGATATCCGTCCAAAACACGGTTAAAACATCAAGAGTATCGAGAGACAGTATTGATACGCCACCCGGTCAACCAAAAAAAAGTGTGATTTCCACCCGACCGATCGAGAAATCGACATACAGATGGCACCGACCCGCTGTGAGCAACATAACACCTGAAATTAACATGGTCATACTGATGTCGAATCTACATGAAGATCCTCGATGATCATCGACAGAAGAATTCCAAAAGACGTGGCACGGCCCGCGACTCTTCAGCTGCTCGGCGACCACTTAATGCGATTATTGACTAGCTTTAATTACAGTCATTAATCCATTTCTTTGGACGGCCCAATCAGAAGCAAGCATTGGGAGTTACAAGTCAAGAGATTCATGGCATTTAACCATGAAACTCCTCCCATCATGGCGATTAAAGGCGATTAAATGCCTCAATCTCCTCCGGCCAAATCAGAAGCCAAGAAAAAGGAGTTACAAAATAAACAATTCAATTTTGTAACTCCTCCCATTATGCGGCTTAATGACATTAAAAGCCCATAAACTCTCCTAAATGGCTACCAAGAGCCTATAAATAGGAGAGCACTCCAAAGGAATCCAGATCGGAAAAACACACAACAAACATCAGACAGCAGTCAGAAATCCAGAGAAAAAAAAGAGAGAAAACTCTGCGGAAGTTCTACACCGGCCACCGCAACAAGGTGACAAAAGTCCCTTGGGGGGTACCCCCCCCAAGGTCCTTGCCTTCTCCTCCTGCCTCCAATGGCTTAGATGTGGCTTTTCAGCCCGTCTACTCGGCTTTTTATTGGACATAGGACCTTCCTTTGGTCTTTGTCTTCTAAAACCCGAGGTTATAGCCAAGCCAAGCGAATCAAATAGCATCCTCTGTTCTCATCTGCATGGATGATGGCGAAGCCCACATATGGCTTGCGACCGTCAATCTAAACAAGTCCCCCACAATCTCCTGAGAAGTTAGATCCTCCTTTTCTTGCTTTTCATTGTAGTTTGTATTTTTTCAAAAGAGACAAAAATCACAATTCTTGTCTTTCATTGTTGATAAGGATTGTAAATCGGCTATAAACGCCAAAATCGGCTATAAACGCCAAAGTTGGCTATAACACCAAAAATCGGCTATAAACGCCAAAATCGGCTATAAATGCCAAAAAATCGCCTTTCACGGCAAATCAAGAAAAATGTCTCTTTTCTTAAATATATGTGCAATGGAAAACTTGAAAGAAGTTGATTTCCTTTTTACTTGCGAAGGTTGATCCCCGGATCATCACTTGCAATTCCAAGTAAAATAGAAAATCTGGCACACCCACAAAAAAAGAAATGTTGATGCACGCCCCTGCACCCCGGTTACGAAAGGGTCGGAACCAAACGGACTCCCACGTCCGCCGACCTCGGTAGAACCAAGCAGGAGCGCGGTCCATCAGGGAGCCAGATTTTATTTGTGGCATGAGAGCCGGTTTTTTGTAGCTTTGATAGCCGAGTTTGTGGCATTGATAGCCGGTTTGTGGCATTGATAGCTGGGTTTTTTTTGAAAACCAAGTTTTGGTTAGTGGCATTGATAGCCGGTTTGCTTTGTGGCATTGATAGCCGATTTTGGTGGCATTGATAGCCGGGTTTTTTTTTAAAACCAAGTTTTGGTTTGTGGCATTGATAGCCGGTCTGCTTTGTGGCATTGATAGCCGGTTTTGGTGGCATTTATAGCCGATTTGTGGCATCTATAGCCGGTTTGTGGCATTTATAGTCGGTTTTGGTTTTAAAAAAGTACAAGTATCCCTGCTGAATGGTCTTGCAAGTATCGATGGAATGTCGCATCCTTGCTCATTCGGTTACGAGTATCGATGGAATGTAGCATCCTCGTGGATTTGGGTGCGAGTATCGATGGAATGTCGATTCCTTTTCTTTTAAAAAATTTTGATTTTGTGGGTACTGACTTGATGTCGTTTCCCCCATGATTTTCAAAATTTGCAGTTTTCTCGAACCTTTGGGTTGTGGATATCAACTGAAATGTTGCATCTCCACGGTTTCTTCTTGGTTTTTTCGAACCTTTGAAATTTAGATTGTGGATATCAGCTGAAAGGTTGCATCTCCACGATTTTTTTTGTTTGATTTTGCAAGTATCGACGAAATGTCGCTTCCCTGCGATTTTGGAAGTGTCGAACATGGTTCGCATGCTTCCAATTTGTGCGAGTATCGACTAAGCATTGCTTCCCCGCGATTTTTTGAAAAACCAATTTTTTTTTGTTTAAAGACAAGAGGGTCACAAATTTTGACCTAAAACCATTTTGGCGGTAAAAGGCAGGGTGGACTAGGGTGGAAATCCCTGAATCCGGATTTTATTTCAAACCATGAATTTTGGGTTCATGGGTTGAAAATTTTGGTCAAGTTAGGGAAAGGTTCCTAAACTTAGAATTTTTGAAACAATGAAACGGTGAAAGTAAGCATTGTTTGAATTTCTAGAAATTTCAACATTTGATATGAAAATTCCTAAAAAGAGTGGGTTCGACGAGCGAGTACCTGGAAACAGGTTTTGGCCATACAGGCATTGCTCTTACCCAGTGGGTAAGTCTTCAAGGGTAGTACCGCTTTAAGAAATTGCCGTTGATGGGTAGCATACATCTGTCACCCTCCATGTTTGGGAGTTCGTATGCGCCGTTGGAGAAAACCTTGTCGATGACGTAAGGTCACTCCCATTTTGGCTCAAACTTGCCTTTGGACTTGTGAGCGAAGACCATTGGTCTTTTTACCGCAAGAACCAAGTCACCCTTTTTGTAGGCGCGTTGCCTGACCTTTTTGTCGGAAGATCCTGCCATGCGTGCTTGGTAAAGTTCAATGCTTTGTCGAGCTTCGAGCCGTCTCTCATCGAGATTGTCCAGCTCATGGAGTAGCAATTTGACATTGCTTTCTTGAGTCATGTCATTTTCTAAGGATACCCTCAAGGAAGGAATTTGTACTTCCAAGGGTACGACAGCTTCGCATCCATAGACCAAGGAGAGAATGGTGTGCTATGGGTTGGTCCTCGAATGGTGGTTCGATCAGCCCACAAAGCTTCAGACAGTTTTTCGCTCCACTCTCTTTTATCACTAGAGACCATTTTCTTGAGGATTTTGCAGAGTGTCTTGTTGAAAGCTTCTGCTAATCCATTTGCTGCTGGATTGTATTGAGTCGAAGGACAACTTTGGATTTTGTATTTGTCGCAGAACCTGTAGATACGATGATCACGGAATTGTTGTAAGGTCCGTGACCTTACTGTGTCAGTTGGGCCCAAAACCCGGCCCATTGACCCGTTTAATTTGTTATTATTTTATTTAATTGTATTTTAGATATTTAAGTGGGTTTAGATCATGAGCGAGTTTCTTTTAGCATTAGAATAGTATCTGCGAAGTTTCGTTTGATTCCGAGTTCGTTTGATCATAGCAGGGGGGTAGTTTGCAATTTAGGGAAATTGAGTGTTTTTTCCGAAATATTCCAAACGCCGTGATTTTGGGTTCGTTGGAAAGGTCTTGTCATTCTGATGAATTTTGTCTCTTGATTCATCGCGATCCGGCGATCAGAAACCTTTCAAGTGGTCCATTCTTTCACCGGACCCACTTAAATGGCGATTCGGTCTTTTCCTCCTTAATCTTCTTCTTAAACTAAACTCTAACCCTAATTCCACTTTTCCTCTGCAACGAACGAAAGAACAGCCTCCCATCTTTTCTTCCTCTTCCTTTCTCAAGTTCGGAACTCTGCCCTAGAAGATCCGTTCGAAGATCCGATCTGCTAGAAGTCATCCTCGCGTTTCCCTCTTGCTTCCGGTACCATTTTGGTAAGACTCCTCACAATCTTTTATTTTCACTTTATCAGTTATTTAGTATATTAGGTCCGATCTTAATTCTTTTCCTTCCTATCTTCTTCTTGGCTTCCTAGTTTGAGTTTTATCGGGTTAGATCGTCGTTTACCGGGGTAGAAAAGCTTCTCCTCAGATTCCACCCATTTTCAATCTTCTGACATTGAGGCAAGTAGATTTTACAATGCATAATATAGCATGTGTGTTTGTTCCTTTATTGATTGCAATGGTTTCATGATAGATTTCCCATTAATTCCAAGCCTTGTTAATATTGATATGGAAATTACATGTTAGGTTAGAATTGTGAATGAAATGGATAGATTGAATAATTGATAAAATCTAATTTGTTTTGAATTGTAAATGGGTGAGAATGTGGTGATGGGATGGAATGGAATGGATGGTTGGGAGAGCAGGAGGCTCTATTTTATGTAGGTTGTAGCCTTTGGGAAGGTTTGGAAATGGAGGAAAATGAAATGGGGAAGAAGGAGACCAGAAAATGGCCTGAACCCGCACGAGTTCCGTACTGTCGGTTCACTCGTCGGTTCACATCACTTGACCGACACTGTTCTCGGTTCCAAAAACAGAGAGCAAAATTTGTACTGTCGGTTCACCCGTCGGTTCGGGTCGGTCAACCGACACCAGCATGAAGGTCAGCCGAAATTACCATTTTGAAATGACCATAACTTTTAATCCGCCCGTTGGAATTCTACGTATAATATATCGTTGGAAAGCTCTTGAAACGTAGAATCCAATGGTTCTGGTTTCATCACAATCAGAGGTCGGGAAGTGATGTAAATACGTGGATTATTAATTCAGCTCATGTTTTATTGGAAATGAGACCTGTAACCTAGAATTTGGGACTTAGATGCTGGAAACCATCAACCTATTATCACATGACCATAAAAGGGATTGAAATCGAATCATGTGGCTTGGTGTGAATTCGATGGGTTGTCTAGGTATTCGTGTATTACACGTGATGTAACCGAATGCACATGGAGTTAAATTTAATGATGCTCAACATGATTGTACACCAGGGAATTATCTTAAAAGCATCATTGATTCAATTTCCACATGTACTCTGTTAGAATACGGGGAATACAGGGAGGACACCACTTGCTTAGGATTGGATAGTAAATTCTCTTTGACTTGTAAATTGTAATCCGTTGTTACCATTCTCCTTGTACACTCTCTTGACATAAAACACGTAATTAATTATGAAACATAAATTCTTATAGCATATAGGACTTGGACTTGACTTAGAGTGTACCTTAGGAAACCGTGTCTTGTTTTGATAAACATGACTGGCTAGTGATGGAAGGGATTATCTCGTGTTGCTTGTCTTGTGATATCTTGAATAAGATAATCCCTAGGATCTTGTCTTGTACATGGAACTAGCCAGACTTGCTTGTCTTGATATTCTTGTGTCAGAACCACTTTATTATTATTGTTGCATATCATGGCCATCTGTAGTTTGGGATTTAAATGACGAATCGGTTACTCCGGTTGTCGAGGTGGGCAGTCGGCGTAGGACGGCGTCCATGGCATTGAATAGCTGGGAGCGGGCTAGGACCGTGCTGCTATTCCCAGGACATGGAGCTAGGATCTCACTGGAGCCGGACTATGGTATCAGTAGTCCAAGGGGATTTTACTGGTACCCCCCCGGGAGGTGGCATAGGACATCCTCGGAGTCTCCCTCTTGCTTGTCTTGTTAGCATTTGCATGATAGTGGTTATTGTTAGATTGCTAGGATTCCTGTTATTGTTTCTATAAATTAATCTCGCTTTATGCCTAGCTTCATGTTCTTGTATTCTTATGATCTTATACTTGTCATATTCTACACTTGATGCATGTCATGTTTATTATGCATTGCCTATCTATTGCTCAACATGTCGTTGACTTTGTTCCTTGATGTACAGACACATCAGGTGAGTTCTTCTATGAGGAGCAGGCAGGTGAGGAGATCCCAGAGGATCTCCAACCAGCAGAGGAGGCACGAGAGTGGCGTGCCGATGACGTAGAGTAGCGTCATCATTTCGGCACGAGAGAGATACATTGGGTTTCATATCGATTACATTATTCTTTTATTGATTCTCTCGTTGGACCTTTTGTTACTTTCATTGACTTGTTCTTTATTGGCCTTATTTCTGGGATGGCCAATGTAATAAATAACTTAACTTCTAGTTTGTTTACTTTTCTTGCAAACTTTAAATTAATGAGAGATTATTAATCATTGCTTGAGATTCTATATGTCTAGAGTTGTTTGGACTCTATTTGTATTATACATTTATACTACATGAGGTTTGAGGTTTGAAATATTAAATCCTCACCGCGGACTACGATCCGTGGGCCCAAAGGATAAAATTTTTAAATAGTCCAAGAATTCACTCTCCGGATCCGGTTATTTCTTTAATCGGGTTCGGGGGACGTGACAGATTGGTATCAGAGCAGTGGTTGGTTTCTCAGGGTAAAAATTGTAGTAACCATAGGACGCGTGTGAGGATTTCGTTAGTCAGTAGGTTGATCTTTTAGTTTTGTTTCTAGCATTGTGTTGTTAGCTTGGGGCATATTGGAACTAACCTTGAATGTTTTACAGGATTATGGCTGGTAGGCACAATACCCGAGGTGAGGGTAGTTCGTCTCAGAATGGTGCCGAGAATCAATTCCACCAGTTCATGGCAGCCTTCATCCAGTCCCAAAAGGATATGGCTGAGCAAAGCCAGAACAAAATGAGGACCAGGCTGTATTTCAAGCACAGATGCTTGAGGTAGTGCAGAAGGTGGGCCAGCCTCAGGCCAAGGAGTATGACCTGAATGAGTTGGTTGAGAAGTTCAGGAAGAGGTTCCCACCTGAGTTCCATGGCATTGAGGACCCCGCCATTGCAGATGAGTGGGTTGTTCAGATGGAGAAGATATACGAGGTGTTTCGGTGCACTGGCATTCAGCAGGTGCAGCTTGCAGCCCACATGTTTCGTGGAGCAGCTGAGAGATGGTGGAAGACCGTCAAACACCCGTATGAGGAGATTGCCGAGGAAGTAGCCTGGAGAACTTTTACAGAGCAGTTCCAAAAGAAGTTTATTCCAGAGCACTACCGTGATCAGAAGATGGAGGAGTTTGAGAGGCTGGTACAGGGTGACTTGACAGTACAGGATTATGAGATTGCCTTCACCCATCTATCTCGATTTGCTGAGAGTCTGATTCAGCCAGAGTCAGAGAGAGTCCGGAGATTTATCAAGGGACTGCGAGCAGATATAAAGATGCAAGTACAGCGTAGCAGGCTGACCAACTACGATGATGTGGTCAAGGAAGCTTATTGGGCAGAGGAGTCCCTGAAGGAGGTAATTGCTTTGGAGCAGCAGAGGATCTTGGCATTGATCCCTCCACCCAGGACACAGGGATCTTCGTCTCTGTCATATCAGCAGCCGGCACCTAAGAGGCTACGGTTTGAGCCTACACTCCGACCGCAGCCACAGCGAGTCTCTTGCATGCATTGTGGCGGGAATCATTTTGGCCGTGATTGCAGGAAGCACTCCGGTGCATGTTTCAACTGTGGAGATCCAGGGCATAAGGTTCGTTTTTGCCCAGGGAAGACAGGAGTAGCACCACCACCACCTTTTCCAGCTCCGGCGCCCAGGCCACCACATCCTGCGCAGCCGTTGAGACAGATGCCTCCTGGACAGGCCAGGCCACAGCAGCAGCAGCAGCAGATGATAGTCCGACCACCTCAGCCACCGCAGCAGCGCCCTCCAGTACCTCAGCAGCGCTATCAGCAGAGACCCCCAGCACCCAGATTCCAGGGACGTGGTCAGAGACCACCGCAGCAGTATCATCAGCAGCGTCCCCAGCAGGCAGGGAGAGCTTATGCTCTGACGCATGAGGAAGCAGAGGCTGCAGGAAATGTCATAGAAGGTACACTTTTAGTTTGTGGATTTGATGCTAAAGTTCTGTTTGATCCTGGATCCACACACTCGTTTGTTGCACCAGCATTTGCACTGCATTTGGGGGAGGATAAGGAGATACTACCTTATGATTTGATGGTAGCTACCCCTGTAGGTAGACATGTAGCTTGTAATGTCATCTACCCTAGGTGTAGTATTCAGATTGGGAAAGTTAAGCGGACCGTCAGTTTGATCATCTTACCGATGGCGGAGTTTGATGTGATACTTGGTATGGATTGGTTAGCCAAGAACCGAGCAGTGTTAGATTGTTTTAACAAGACTGTGAAGTTGCAGAGTGCAGATAGTAGTGTTGAGTTTATTGGAGCTGAAAAGCCCATCTCCACTCGGATGATTTCTGCATTAAAGGCAGAGCGATTGATGAGGAGCGGTTGTGAAGGTTTTATCGCATTTATTGCGGAAGATAAGGAGTCCAAGTCGGTTGATGAGATTCCAGTGGTGCGAGAATTCCCGGATGTGTTTCCGGAGGAGATTCCTGGTTTGCCACCTGTTCGTGAGTTGGATTTCACGATAGAATTGCAGCCAGGGACAGCACCTATTTCAAAGGCCCCTTATAGGATGGCACCAGCAGAATTGAAAGAGTTGAAAACTCAGATGGGAGATCTGTTGGATAAGGGTTTTATCAGGCCCAGTGTTTCACCGTGGGGAGCTCCGGTGATTTTCGTGAAGAAGAAGGACGGGACTATGAGGATGTGTATAGATTACAGACAGTTGAATCAGATGACTGTTAAGAACAAGTACCCGTTACCGAGGATCGATGAGCTCTTCGATCAATTACAGGGAGCTCAATTCTTTTCAAAGATAGATCTGCGTTCCGGTTATCATCAGTTGCGAGTCAGAAAGGAAGATGTTCCTAAGACTGCATTCCGGACGAGATATGGACATTTTGAGTTTCTTGTGATGCCTTTTGGATTGACGAATGCTCCAGCAGTTTTTATGGCATTGATGAATAAGGCATTTGCTCCTTTCTTGGATCAATTTGTAGTTGTCTTTATTGATGATGTTTTGGTGTACTCAAAGACTAAGGAGGAACATGAGCATCAGTTGAGAACATCTTTGCAACTTTTGAGGGATAACCAACTGTATGCTAAGTTGAGCAAATGTGAGTTTTGGTTGGAGCAAGTGGCATTTTTGGGCCACATTATCTCTAAGGAAGGATTAACAGTGGATCCCAAGAAGATTTCAGCAGTTGTCAATTGGAGTAGCCCGAGAAATGTAGCGGAGATTCGTAGTTTCCTTGGACTTGCAGGTTACTACAGAAGGTTTGTGAAAGGATTCGCTACCATAGCATCCCCGTTGACTAAGTTGACGAGGAAGGATATTCCATTTATATGGACGGAGGGGTGTGAAAAGAGTTTCCAAGAGCTGAAGACCAGATTGACTACAGCACCTATACTTGCTTTACCCGCTGGAAGTGGAGGATTTGTGATTTTCACAGATGCATCCGGAGTAGGATTGGGATGTGTTCTCATGCAGCATGACAAGGTGATATCCTATGGATCGAGGCAATTGAAAGATCATGAGAAGAAGTATGCCACACATGATTTGGAGTTAGCAGCAGTGGTGTTTGCATTGAAGTTGTGGAGGCATTATTTATATGGAGAGAGGTTTGAGGTGCATACAGATCATAAGAGTCTGCAATACCTGTTTACACAAGGTGATCTGAATAACAGGCAGAGGAGATGGATGGAGTACATAAAGGATTATGATTTTCCAATTAAGTACCATCCTGGAAGAGTGAATGTTGTAGCAGATGCTCTCAGTAGAAAGGCAGCATTCAGTGGATGTATAATGCCTGAATGGAGATGGATGGAGCAATTCAGAGACATGGATGTGGAAGTCTGGCCAGTCAATGAGAAGGTCCTAGTTGCTACTATGGGAGTTTGGGAGCCAGAAATAGTTAACAGGATCAAGGAATGCCAGAAGGATGATCCTGAATTACAGAGAATCATTGAACATGTGGATGACAAGCCAGAGTTCAGATTGCTAGAGGGAGTTTTGTACTGCAAGGATAGGTTGTGTGTGCCAGATGTTCAAGACATCAAGTCAGAATTGATGACAGATGCGCACCACACCAGATACTCTATTCACCCAGGGAGTACCAAGATGTATCAGAATTTGAAGAATCACTATTGGTGGGTGAAAATGAAGAAAGAGATTGCAGAATTTGTCTCCAGATGTATGACTTGTCAGCAAATTAAGGCAGAGCACAAGAAGCCTCCTGGTTTACTTCACCCGTTGGAGATTCCACAGTGGAAATGGGAGAATATTACCATGGATTTCGTGTCAGGGTTGCCGAATACCAAGAAAGGCAATGATGCTATTTGGGTGATTGTTGATAGACTGACTAAATCAGCCCATTTCTTGCCATTCAAGACTGGTCAATTTATGGACAAGATGACTAAGATGTACAGGGACAATATAGTCAAGTTGCATGGAGTGCCTAAGTCTATAGTGTCCGATCGAGACACTAAGTTTGTCTCTCGGTTTTGGTCTACTTTTCAGTCATCCATGGGTACTCAGTTGAAGTTCAGCACAGCTTACCACCCTCAGACAGATGGACAGTCAGAACGTACAATCCAGACATTGGAAGATCTCCTCCGAGCATGTGTTTTGGATTTCAAGGAGAGTTGGGATGAGAGTTTGCCTCTATGTGAGTTTGCCTACAATAACAGTTATCATTCAAGTATTGGTATGGCACCATTTGAGGCATTGTATGGAAGGAGATGCAGGACCCCAGCATGTTGGGAGGAAGTTGGAGTTCGAAGTTTTCATGGCCCCTCAGAGATTGCTGATTCGAGTGAGAAGGTCAGAGTTGTCCAGATGAGAATGAAGGAGTCACGAGATCGTCAGAAGAGCTACGCAGACAAGAGGCGGAGACCTTTAGAATTCCAAGTGGGAGATATGGTTTTCCTGAAAGTGTCTCCGATGAGAGGTGTTGTCAGATTTGGACAGAAAGGGAAACTTGCCAAGAGGTTTGTGGGACCGTTTGAGATTAAGAGCAAGATTGGAGACGTGGCTTATCGTTTGATGCTACCGCCAGAGTTAGCGGGTGTGCACGACGTATTTCATGTCTCAATGCTTCGGAAATATATTCCAGATCCCACCCACGTGTTGCAGCACGAGCCACTTCAGCTTCAGGCGGATGTCACCTATGTGGAGCGTCCAGCGCAGATCATCGACACGAAGGAGGTAGTGTTGCGTACCAAGACCATTCAGTGGGTTAAGGTACAGTGGGAGAACCACAGTCCGGAGGAAGCAACGTGGGAGCTGAAGGAGCAGATGCAGAAAGCGTACCCCTATCTATTTCCAGATGAGGTAAGTTTAGGCATTTGGGGGACCAAATGTTCTTTTTATTTGTGAGAGTTGTAAGGTCCGTGACCTTACTGGGTCAGTTGGGCCCAAAACCCGGCCCATTGACCCGTTTAATTTGTTATTATTTTATTTAATTGTATTTTAGATATTTAAGTGGGTTTAGATCATGAGCGAGTTTCTTTTAGCATTAGAATAGTATCTGCGAAGTTTCGTTTGATTCCGAGTTCGTTTGATCATAGCAGGGGGGTAGTTTGCAATTTAGGGAAATTGAGTGTTTTTCCGAAATATTCCAAACGCCGTGATTTTTGGGTTCGTTGGAAAGGTCTTGTCATTCTGATGAATTTTGTCTCTTGATTCATCGCGATCCGGCGATCAGAAACCTTTCAAGTGGTCCATTCTTTCACCGGACCCACTTAAATGGCGATTCGGTCTTTTCCTCCTTAATCTTCTTCTTAAACTAAACTCTAACCCTAATTCCACTTTTCCTCTGCAACGAACGAAAGAACAGCCTCCCATCTTTTCTTCCTCTTCCTTTCTCAAGTTCGGAACTCTGCCCTAGAAGATCCCGTTCGAAGATCCGATCTGCTAGAAGTCATCCTCGCGTTTCCCTCTTGCTTCCGGTACCATTTTGGTAAGACTCCTCACAATCTTTTATTTTCACTTTATCAGTTATTTAGTTATATTAGGTCCGATCTTAATTCTTTTCCTTCCTATCTTCTTCTTGGCTTCCTAGTTTGAGTTTTATCGGGTTAGATCGTCGTTTACGGGGTAGAAAAGCTTCTCCTCAGATTCCACCCATTTTCAATCTTCTGACATTGAGGCAAGTAGATTTACAATGCATAATATAGCATGTGTGTTTGTTCCTTTATTGATTGCAATGGTTTCATGATAGATTTCCCATTAATTCCAAGCCTTGTTAATATTGATATGGAAATTACATGTTAGGTTAGAATTGTGAATGAAATGGATAGATTGAATAATTGATAAAATCTAATTTGTTTTGAATTGTAAATGGTGAGAATGTGGTGATGGGATGGAATGGAATGGATGGTTGGGAGAGCAGGAGGCTCTATTTTATGTAGGTTGTAGCCTTTGGGAAGGTTTGGAAATGGAGGAAAATGAAATGGGGAAGAAGGAGACCAGAAATGGCCTGAACCCGCACGAGTTCCGTACTGTCGGTTCACTCGTCGGTTCACATCACTTGACCGACACTGTTCTCGGTTCCAAAAACAGAGAGCAAAATTTGTACTGTCGGTTCACCCGTCGGTTCGGGTCGGTCAACCGACACCAGCATGAAGGTCAGCCGAAATTACCATTTTGAAATGACCATAACTTTTAATCCGCCCGTTGGAATTCTACGTATAATATATCGTTGGAAAGCTCTTGAAACGTAGAATCCAATGGTTCTGGTTTCATCACAATCAGAGGTCGGGAAGTGATGTAAATACGTGGATTATTAATTCAGCTCATGTTTTATTGGAAATGAGACCTGTAACCTAGAATTTGGGACTTAGATGCTGGAAACCATCAACCTATTATCACATGACCATAAAAGGGATTGAAATCGAATCATGTGGCTTGGTGTGAATTCGATGGGTTGTCTAGGTATTCGTGTATTACACGTGATGTAACCGAATGCACATGGAGTTAAATTTAATGATGCTCAACATGATTGTACACCAGGGAATTATCTTAAAAGCATCATTGATTCAATTTCCACATGTACTCTGTTAGAATACGGGGAATACAGGGATGACACCACTTGCTTAGGATTGGATAGTAAATTCTCTTTGACTTGTAAATTGTATCCGTTGTTACCATTCTCCTTGTACACTCTCTTGACATAAAACACGTAATTAATTATGAAACATAAATTCTTATAGCATATAGGACTTGGACTTGACTTAGAGTGTACCTTAGGAAACCGTGTCTTGTTTTGATAAACATGACTGGCTAGTGATGGAAGGGATTATCTCGTGTTGCTTGTCTTGTGATATCTTGAATAAGATAATCCCTAGGATCTTGTCTTGTACATGGAACTAGCCAGACTTGCTTGTCTTGATATTCTTGTGTCAGAACCACTTTATTATTATTGTTGCATATCATGGCCATCTGCAGTTTGGGATTTAAATGACGAATCGGTTTACTCCGGTTGTCGGGGTGGGCAGTCGGCGTAGGACGGCGTCCATGGCGTTGAATAGCTGGGAGCGGGCTAGGACCGTGCTGCTATTCCCAGGACAGGGAGCTAGGATCCCACTGGAGCCGGACTATGGTATCAGTAGTCCAAGGGGATTGTTACTGGTACCCCGGGAGGTGGCATAGGACATCCTCGGAGTCTCCCTCTTGCTTGTCTTGTTAGCATTTGCATGATAGTGGTTATTGTTAGATTGCTAGGATTCCTGTTATTGTTTCTATAAATTAATCTCGCTTTATGCCTAGCTTCATGTTCTTGTATTCTTATGATCTTATACTTGTCATTATTCTACACTTGATGCATGTCATGTTTATTATGCATTGCCTATCTATTGCTCAACATGTCGTTGACTTTGTTCCTTGATGTACAGACACATCAGGTGAGTTCTTCTATGAGGAGCAGGCAGGTGAGGAGATCCCAGAGGATCTCCAACCAGCAGAGGAGGCACGAGAGTGGCGTGCCGATGACGTAGAGTAGCGTCATCATTTCGGCACGAGAGAGATACATTGGGTTTCATATCGATTACATTATTCTTTTATTGATTCTCTCGTTGGACCTTTTGTTACTTTCATTGACTTGTTCTTTATTGGCCTTATTTCTGGGATGGCCAATGTAATAAATAACTTAACTTCTAGTTTGTTTACTTTTCTTGCAAACTTTAAATTAATGAGAGATTATTAATCATTGCTTGAGATTCTATATGTCTAGAGTTGTTTGGACTCTATTTGTATTATACATTTATACTACATGAGGTTTGAGGTTTGAAATATTAAATCCTCACCGCGGACTACGATCCGTGGGCCCAAAGGACAAAATTTTTAAATAGTCCAAGAATTCACTCTCCGGATCCGGTTATTTCTTTAATCGGGTTCGGGGGACGTGACAATTGTGGTCCGTTATCATGGACGAATCTTTTGGGTATGCCGAAACGACAAATGATGTTGGTGCGCAGGAACTGAAGGACTGATGAGGTTTTCATTTCGTTAAGCGTAAATGCTTCTGACCACTTAGAGAAATAATCCGTAGCGGCGAAGATGAAGCGATGACCTTTGCTCGAAGGGGGAGAAATAGGACCATTGATGTCCATACCCCAGGCTTCGAAAGGCCATGAGATCGCTGTAGGATGCAGGATCTTTTGTTGGAAGGTTCGAAGGTGGTTCCTCCACAATATTTTTGGAGGCTTCTAGCTCAACGAAACCTTCTGGGTCGAAGTAGGGTACTTCTTTTGGAGACGAGGGTTCTTCTAGGTCAGAATACCATACGTCTGTGTTATCGGGCAATTCCTCTTCATTGTCAGAGAAATCATACCAATTGGATGAGCTTCCTGGATCTTTGTCAAGTGACTCATCGAAGAGATATCCAGGGAGATCGATGTCTTCATGGATACGAGATGTTGAGGCATGGTCGGTAAGTCGACTTTTAAGCCTTTATGTTAACTGTCTCAGAGGAGTGTCGGGATCATACCCTAGCCCGTGTGAAGACTTTTCTCCATGGCCGTAGAGTCTCCAATCTTTCAGCTGGCTTTTGGTCAAGGCGGGCCCCAATGGCGTGAGAATACCGCGTCCTTCTCCCAAACCGACTGGGTTTTGAGCGTCATAGCCCATTTTCTTCATAATAGCTTGTGCCACGGGACTATATAAGGATAGTTGAGGCATACCTTTATTTTGGAAATGTTCAAGCATGGAGTTTGATGAAGAAGCATCCGATCTATGAAAAAAGATCGGCTTTTCCTTTGCTGAAGTTGCTGGAACAACGAAGGAAGCTGACGTAGGATCTTCTATGTCAGAAGTTGTCTCCATTGGAGTAAGAGCAGGCTGAACTTGCTAAGTATCAGCTTGGCTTGACGATGTGTCGTCTTCTGGCTCTGAATCCGAATCCGTGTCTTGCATGATAGACACGAAAGAGACAACAAATTTGCCCCAGACTTTTGCTTTGCTTTCTTCACTTTAGTCGTGATGACCAAAGGCTTTGAAGGTTTGAGGGAGATGATGAATGGAGTTTGAATGCTTTCTTCGGATTTACCGGATGGTTTGTTTTCTTCCGGTGATTGTTGAGGAGCCTTGCCTTTATCTTTATGGAGATTTTTGGTAAAGGGTACTGTGTGCTTCTCCTCTTCTTCTTTCTCACCTTCATACATTTGTGAGTCTGCAAAGTGGACTTCTTTACCTTTGAAGGGTTTTCTGTCCGCAAAGACTCGATGTATCATGCCATCGTCGTCAACAATCTTGATGCATTGATGTAGGGTTGAAGGGACAACACCATTCTCGTGGATCCAGGGACGTCCGAGAAGGATGTTGTAGCATGAAGGGGTTTTTATTGCATACACAGTGACCTCAGAGATAAGATCACCGATCTGCAACTTGAACCTGATTTTGCCGATAGGTCTTTGAGTACTCCCATCGTATCCAAAGATAGATGCAGATGTGTGGCTCAGCTTTATGGGTGGGATGCCCAACTCTTCGAGAGTCGAAGTGGATATGAGGTTGAGTGCAGAACCTGGGTCGATCTGAACTCTGTGCATAGGCATTTCCTTTATGTACCCTATGAAGTACAGGGGTCGGTTGTGCCTTGTTTCGCCAAGTAGGAGGTCGTCCTTAGTGAAGGCGATGGTTGCACTGGCTACCTTTTGAACCGAGAGGTATTTTTTTTTTGCTAAAGGTTAATTTGTATTGAAAGAAGAGAAAAGGGCAAGATGCCCCCAAAATTACAAAAGACTGCACAAGACAGAAGCAGCCCATAAACCCAACAGCCCATAAACTCAACCAACTCAAGGAATTACAATGGAACCATCAAAACAGGAACAGGAGGAGCTGCAACTCGCCAAAACAGTAGGGGCAGAACTGCACCCTGGAGAGAAAGGCTTGAAACAAGCAAGCTACTGAGCTCACAGAAAAAGATCTTGCAGCAGAATAGCAGGCAGCAACAGAAGCTCAATCAACTAAGAAGGATGTCAACTAGATTGGGGGAACATGCTCCGAGCATTGTTTCGGTTAGAGTAACCAGCATCCAACTAAACTGAAGTGCAGAGGAGCTAGACACCGAACTCTGTCTCAACCATCCTTGCTGATTTTCCTGAAGTAGCAGAAAGAGCTGGAAAGCCAGGAGCTCTTGCTATACCCGAGCCGAACTGAGGAGACAATGATTAAAGTAGAAAGGGGCACCTCCAGCAGTAGACTTAAGCATTAATAGACCTCTGAGCGAGAAGAAGCTGACCTCTAGCAAATAGACAGATCCATATAGCAGGCATAGGAAACCCAGAGGAGGGAGAGAGAGGCTAGGAGAAATACAATAGTCAAAAGTTGTTGTTAGACAAAAAATGTATAAACAGCTGAAGAGACCTGCCAGAAAAGGGTCTGTTGATTGAACTGAGAGAGGAGGAGAGAAGCTCTTTCAGTAGGATCTTGACCTTCGTCTGAGAAGCTCTTAAATTTCTGTGAATTTGGTCATTCCTGCATTTCCAAATAACATAAGTAGTAGAGAAGAAGATGGAGGAGACTCCGAGCCTAGCTATCTTGTCACAGCTAGCTGAAAGTCTCTGCCAAACAGCTGAAGGAGAACAAGGGACTGCACTGTTGATTCCTGCAGCTTGAAGAATCCATCTCCATTGGCCAGAGGCAAAGGGGCAGAGGAAGAAGAGATGCAGCACTGTTTCAACATTCTGGTTGCAGAGACAACACCTGGAGGCTAGACTGATTCCAGTGGCTTGAGCCCGGTCGTTTGTGGGTGTCTTGCAATGCATCAGGCGCCAGGCGAAGAAGGATACTCTCGGTCTAATGAGGTGGTTCCAAACCAAGGGAGCCCAAATTTTGCGGGGCTGAGAGTGCCTAATTAACTGCCAAGCCTCTTTGAGAGAGAGATCTTTCCCTGGGTGGCTTTTCCAATAGATGGAATCATCTTTTGCAGGGTCTATAGAGATAGACTGGACGGCACTCCTTAAAGCATCTTCCACCTCTGTTTGAAGTCCTGAAGGCAAGGTCCAGGCTAAGCCATCCCAGAGGGAGCTGACTGTCTGGTTATGGGGAAAGGAGAAGGAGGGAAACTGATCTGCCAGGCTTGACTCTGAAGACCAAGTGTCAAACCAAACGTCTGCCAATTTGCCATTCCCAATTTTCCAATTACTGCCTTCTTGAATAATGTGGGCTGCCTTCCTGATTTTCCGCCAGACGCAGGAGCCAGTTTTGGTTGTGGAAGAGCTCCATAAGGTTGCCTTGGGGAAGTACCTCCCTTTTATCCAATCAGCCCAAAGAGAAACTGACGTAGCAGCTGTCCATGCTAGCTTGACAAAGGAGGCTCCGTTGTGATCTTGTAATCTCCTGATACCAAGACCACCCTCATGGGTTGGAAGACACACCAAGTCCCAGCGAATCTGACTCCTCTTGGAACTAGAAGCAGCTCCCGACCATAGGAAATTTCTCATTATACTTTCTAAGTGGTTTGTGACTGACTTTGGGAGTGGGAAGACCATTGCAATGTGAGTGGGTAAACTGGCCAGCACATGCCTGATGAGGATAGTTCGACCAGCAAAGGAGAGTAGCCTGGACTTCCACCCTACTAGCTTGGAGAGGAACCTATCCACCATAGAGTGCAGGTGATGTCTTTTCGGCGTTCCAATTATCAGGGGAGCTCCGAGGTAAGAAGAAGATAGAGGGTGATCCTGAAGGTTGGTGATGGAAAGGATCTGTCTTTTAGTCAACGAGCTACACTTGCCTAAGAAAAGTTTACTTTTAGCCACATTGATGTGTTGCCCCGAGCTGAATTGATACTTTTCTAGGAGTTGTTTGAGAGCCATCAGACCTTTCTTATTACCTTTCAAGAAGAGCAGTATGTCATCAGCGTAGAAGAGATGGCAGGGGGTCTTAGGCACTGATGAAAGAGGAAGAATCAGCCTGGAGGAGACCAGTTTCTGAATGTTAAGGCTGAGAATTTCCTCTGCTAATATAAAGAGGTAAGGGGATAGGGGGTCCCCTTGTCTGAGACCACAATTGGAGTCAAAAAAACCATAAGGCACTCTATTTATTAGGACAGAGCCTTTTCCAGAACAGACACAGGCTTTTACAAGGTTAATCCAGCTATTTGAGAACCCAAAGAAGGCTAGAGCTTTAAAGAGGAAGGCCCAACTTAACTTGTCAAAAGCTTTAGATATATCTAGCTGCATGCAGAGAGACCCCCCCTAGTCTTCAAGCGGAGGAATTGGAAGAGCTCATGAGCTAAGGCAATGTGTTGATGGATTGATCTCCCTTTAACAAAAGCTGCTTGGTTTGGAGAGATTAGAGAGGGGAGGATGAGGGACAGTCTGGAAGCTAAGATTTTGGAGATGATTTTGTAGGAGAAGTTGAGAAGACTAATTGGCCTATAATCAGTGAAGGAGACTGGCGAGGTTGATTTAGGAATCAAAGCCAGAAAGTAAGCATTGGAAGCTTTGTACAGATTACCAGAGGAGAAAAAGTGTTTTTACTGCTCTAATAATTGTCCCTCCAGTAATCAGCCAGGTGGCAGTGAAGAAGGAACCAGGGAAGCCATCTGGCCCTGGGGAGCTATCCGCCTTCAGATCGAAAACAGCCCTCTTAATTTCTTCTTCATCCGGAATTCTTGTCAGGTGGAGGTTCATAACAGAGGAGACTTTGTTACTCTCTAATTCAAAAAGGCTCTCACCAGGTTCAGGATGAACTGACTGTGCTAGGCCTGAGAAGTGACTGACTGCTTGCTGTTGGATTTGGGATGGGTCCTCAATCCAATTTCCATTTGATTGGATTTTGTCAATTCTGTTAACAGCCCCTCGAGATTTTGCATAGGCATGAAAAAAAGCTGTGTTTCTATCTCCCTCTTTCAGCCATCTCACTTTTGATTTTTGGCGCCAGTGGAGGTCTGCTATTTGGAGCCAATTGTGAAGAGAGGCCTTGGCTTCCGAAAGAGCCTGGTGGAGAGAGTCAGATGGGCCAGCATCCAGCCTTGCTTGGATTTCCAGCACGTTCCTTTCCGCTTCTTGAGTCTTGAGTCTGATGTCTCCGAAGACAGTCTTGTTCCACACTTTGAAGACCTGCTTCATATCTTTCAGATTTTGGGCTAGCACATATTGGGGGTGGCCCTCAATGTCTGGCTTCCAGTTGTCCGCAACAAGACTATTGAATTCCGGGTGGAGCATCCACATAGCTTCAAATTTGAAAGGGGCATTTGAAGGAGAGGGGCTCTGACAGTGAGAGAGAAGCAGGGGGCAATGGTCAGAAGAGACCTTTGGCAGGTGGGAGAGCAGAGGATCAGACGAGATGGCAGTCCATTGGTGGTTGCATAGGGCTCTGTCTAGTCTTGCTGCAACATAGCTGGTGCCTCTGCGGTTGTTAGACCAGGTGTATTTGTTTCCAGAATAACCCATGTCTTGCAGACCAGAGGCTAGCAGCATCTGTTGGAAGTCTGTGTTTAAACGAGAAGGTCTGAGACTGAGTTTTTCAGAGGCAGAGATAATGGAATTGAAGTCTCCCAGCACGCACCAGGGGATATTTGAAGAAGCTTGAGAAGTTAGGTAATCCCAAAGCTCTCTTCTGCAGATATAGTTTGTGGAGGCATATATTCCAGTGATGAGGCTTTGGGTAGCATTTGCAGGGTTAGTGAAAGACAGGGTTAAGAATTGGCTGGAGGAGTCCAATAGAGAAAATTGGAAAGCTGAAGTTGTTTTGAAGAAACACCAAATGGAAGCAGCTGATTGGTTGAGGTTAGAGAAGAAGCCATCAAAGCCGAAGATTGACCTCAAGGAGGGAGGGGGAGAAAGGGTCTTTGGTTCCGAGAGAAAAATGATATCAGGTGAGTGGGAAGAAATGAGATGATGGAGAGCCCTTAGGGAAGGGGAATTTGCAATGCCCCTACAGTTCCAGTAGAGGACTTTGATCATTTGGAAGGTGAGGGGAGAGAGGGAGGTCCATTGGAGCTTCTGGTCAAAGGGCGGGAGGAGGAGGCCTTTGTATTTTTGATTTTGGTTTTCTTTCTGTTAGAGGGAGTGGAGAGGTTTGCCTCAGGAGGGGGGGAGTTTGGGGGATCAGAGGAAGGCAAGGTGTGAGAGGGGGAGGGGGGAAGGGGAGGGAAGTGGACTGCATCTGTTGGTTCTATGAATGAGCAATTTTCAAGAATGTCAAAGGGGTTTGTGGTATCAAGGGCAGGAGCAGGAATTTTATCTAGTACTTCCAAGAAAATCTCCTTGGGTAGCTGATCAAGTCTGGAGTTTGACTGAAGATGATGATCGGAAGAGGTGGAGGGACTAGGGGAGCCAGGGGGAGGGAGAGGGGGGGGGGAGAGAAACAGGGTCCTTTTGTTGGTCCAAGGAGCTTCCTGGAAAAGAATGAACGAGAGGGACCACTTGGTTTGAGGCTGGAACTGACTCAGACTCAATGGGGGTTGCAGAGGTTGGAGTAGGATGGTCTTGGGGACCTGGCTCCAGAGTGGGAGATTTACCCAGGATTCCTTGACTGTTTTGGCTCTGTTTAATTGAGAATCTGGGGACAGTTTTGCAGAAGGTTTCTGAGTGTCCATGGAGAAGGCAGAGGGAGCATGGCAGATTTTCATAGGAGACAGAGAGAAGGACTTCCTCTTCTCCAGCTAAATCCGCCTTGATTTCTGTTGGTTTCGGTCTGGAGAGATCAATGTTAACCAGGATTCTAGCAAAAGTGAGGATTTTTTGGGAGGCTGTGATGTCATCCAGTTTCAAGGGAGTGCCTATGGAGCTAGCTAGGGAGAGAAGGATATTTGAACTCCAACAGTGGTAAGGGATGCCATATATACGGATCCAGACTGGGTGGAGGTTTGGCCATTCTACAGAGCCTTGACCAGGGGACCAGGGGAGGAGAAGTAGTTTTCTATTCTGCAGGCTGTGGGGTGATTGAGACAGAACCAGGTCCCGGTCTTCCTTAGAGCTAAATCTGAAGATAAAATGGCCTTTGTCTGTAAGGGAGATCAAGCATGGTTTGGAGAGGTTCCATTGAGATTTGGCTTGGGAGGTCAGCCATTCCACAGTCGGTCTTCTTCCAATGAACTTGCCTATAGCTGCATTTGAGAAGGAGTTTTTGCTTGGCTCAATCATGGAAGAAGGAATTTTCATGACTATCTGACCCTCGATTAGAGAGGAGGATGGGTAGTCTGATGGGGCTATCGGCTTTGAATCAGGAAAAAGGTCTGATCAGGAGCTAGGAGGGGGTTTTGATTGCTGGATCAGGATTTGGTTGGAGACAGAGTTCAGGAGAGGAACTAGTTGTTCTGTGGGGGAGCAGGGTGATATAGGAGGAGGGTCTGGTGGTTTTAGAGGAGGAAGAGGTAGGGATTTACCAAAAGCTGTACTGAGGAGACCCGCCAAGTGGTTATGCAGAGTAGCTAGCTGAGCTTTGTCCCAAGCCTGAGAGGGTGGACGGTCTGGAATAGCTGATGAGAGCTGAGACAAGGTTTGGGACCTTAAGCCCGTAGAAGAGGAGCGAAGGGATTGTGCAGGATGGATTTGCTGGGGCGATTTTGGTAGGGGGAACTCTGGCGAGGGGACTGCCGTGGTGGTTGTTGGTCGAACCAGAGTTACGATAGGCTAGGAGCTGGGTAGAGGGGGAAAATCTGAAGAAAGAAAAGGGAATGAGACTTCAGCTTGATAGGGTTCAGCTGCAGAGGTGTTGGATAGGATTTGGGGAGGAAGGGAGCGAAGGTTAATGGAAGGGTTAGGGCTTGCAGACATGGCGGGAGAGATTTTAAACCGAGAGGTATTCAATGCATGATCCCTCAGTTTTCTTCTTTTTTCCCTTTGAGGAAGCCTCTGAGTTTTTGACCCGGTAGTCCATTTCAATTTGGAGGACTTGCGGGGCATGTTTGTCGACATCCTCATTCAGCTTTTGTAATTCTGAAATGAGATTATCACGAGTGCATGGAGACATTCACAATAAGTCTAGGATGTGCAGACGTGCAGGTATGTGCTTGAAATGTTCGATCAAGTTATACTTGAAAGCGTCCTTGCCACTAGGTGCGCTTACAACATCTTCTCCCGAAGGATTTACTTAAGTAAATGAAGACTGGTTGTAATTCTTGTGGTAGTCCCGGCTAGAGCGGGTGCCTCTACCAACTTCGAGAGCTTCTTGAGAAGGGTCTTCGTTTGGAAGGTTGTCTTCAGGATCAAGATGCTTTCGTTTTTCATTTGCTGATGATGTATCTACAGCAGAGTTGTATCCTCAGTGATTATGTTGCACGGAGCATTTTCCTGGAACAAGTCCTGAACAGCATCTAGCAACCTTTCTTCTTCATTGACCAATTCATCGTCCCAAGCATCAATAGCTGGGGATTCTTCAGTCAGGAAGGGTGTGAACTTTGAAGTCACAATCTCAGAAGAAGAAACCTGAGAGGGTATCATCTCAGTGAAAGTCATGTGAGATGAGGTAGCTCCAGATGATACATTGGTAGGCGTCATTGGAGTGTAAGTGATCTCATCAGATGATGCTTCGGAAGAGCTATAATCCCGAATTATCACATTACAGGAAGCTCTAGCAGGAGACGTTGCCTGATCGGGGTCAGACTCATCCTCAGATGTAAGAGGATCGTCTATCCAGCAATTTTCTCCATTTTCAGGAGTTAAGGGAGGATGTACCTGATGGTCTTTAGGGACTTCAGCCTCTGGATTGAGAGGAAGCTCGTTGATGCGGTCTTGCTCTTGTTCTAGAGCAAGATGCTGGAAGATCCTCGCATATTCTTCAAGATCAGGCATGGGAGCCAAATCTTCTTCTTCGTCTACTCTTTGAGGTTCAACATGGTTGGGTTCCACTGGAGTAATGACGGGTGCTGGTTCAACAGCATTTTCATGTACAGCCTCTTGGTCTTCTTCATCATCAGATCAGGATCCTTGTGGCTGTAAGGGGTTATACCAGATTACTGGCATAAGCTGAGTTTCAGGAACTCATTCTTCATCGGAGAGATATTCTCCTGTTTTTAGGGATTCCTCCCACTCGTCGGTGTAGTTGGATTCGAATCCATCATCGGTGTCGCTGGACTCGTATCCATTAATGGAGAATCCAACTACCGAATTGCAAGAGTATGATGCCCCCTGCGTGGCTTCTTTGAATTGAGGTGGCATGAAATCACTGAGAGTGAATTTTCTTACCCCCTTTGAAGTCTCTGGAATGGACGTTTTTGTTGCCTCTAGTGAAGCGGTAGAGGAGGCCTCTGCCTTTTCTTGGACTTCTTATTTTGGCTGGGTCTTCTCTTGCCGTTTGAGCTTGAGGAGATGTTTCCTAGCCTGCCTTCGCTATTGAACTGTAGGCTTTGTTTTTCACGACCTCCCATTTTTCATCTTCCAGGAGATCGGGATGTACCCATATGGGTTGTCCGTCTGGTGTCGGGTAAGGAATCAGTTCCTCGGACGCTTGGATTATGTTTATCACCTTGAAGGAAGTAGTGATCTTCTTCTTCGGTGATTTTGATGTTTGTCCACATGATACCATGTTGACGGAGGCAGACCCATAGTTTTTTTCAAAGGTGATGACTCCATTTTTCCACATCTCATTTATTTTCTCTCTCACAACGAAGCATTGATTGAGAGGATGCGAGATCATCTGGTAGTATGGACAGTACCGAGGATCGTCAGTTTTGCCAACATCGCGCGGTCTTTTGGGGTTTGGCAAAGTGAGCTTGTCGTTTGCCACGAGAGCCCCGAAGATTTCATCAACATCTTCATCGAACAGGTATTTCTTTTCTACTCTCTATTTGAAGGCAACAAAGAGTTCGGGTCTCTTACCAGCAGCTTTGTTTTCAGCTTTCTTTGGTGGCTGAGGAGGTGACTTGGTCTGCACATTGAGGACCTCTTTTTTCTTTGTTTTTAAGGTTGCAATGGCGGTTGGCTCTTTTCTTGATGATTTCTGAGTGTTGAGGTCTTTAATCACCGTTTCAGCTTCCATGGAAGCTTCTAGGAGTTCTCCTAGGTTCTTTGATTTGTTGCCGATGATCATGGAGCGGATTCTAGCTCTCATGTTGTTTCAGTAAATGTCGACTAGCGACGCTTGTGGCAATACATCAGAGTATTTGTATGCCATTGCTTTCCACTTGTGAATGAAGTCATATGTTGACTCATTGTCCCCCTGTTTTAGGCTGTACAGCTGAGCCATAGTAGCGGGATAATCTTCACCTTTGAAGTGAGTCAGGAAGAGTCACTACTAGAAAAAAGGGTTTTTATATCGGCTAAAAACCGATATAAAAGACCTATTATATCGGTTTTTGAGTGAATTTCAAACCGATATAAGTACCCCCGATATAAAAGATAAACGAAACCGATATAATAAGTGTAATATTTCATATCGGTTAAGCCTAAAGCGATGTAATATCATATGTATTTATATCATAAATTATTGTAAAACCGATATAACTTATAGCCAAACCGACATAATTAATATATGTTATATCGGTTTCATATGGTTTTTTATATCGGTTTAATAATAACCGATATAATTGATTAAGAATAACCGATATAAAAAATATGTAATTGGTTTGTTATATCGGTTTCATATGGTTTATTATATCGGTTAAATTATAACCGATATAATTGATTAAGAATAACCGATATAAAAAATATGTAATTGGTTTGTTATATCGGTTTCATTAAAAACCGATATAATTTCACAATTTATTTATTTTTTTAATATCAAAAGAACTTGCTGTACCACGATAAAAAAACCTGCAATATACCTCAAAATACTAACATCTAAACAACAAAAACCTTTGTATATATATATATAAATAAATTAATTTCTATGTACATATATACACATGCATAGTATAGTATAGGTAGTTCATTCACTTCCATGTACTGTACAACTTAACAAGCTAAGTTAAACTAAAGCAAGAAAGACAAAATCATGTATTGAGAACTACATGCATAATGCCTCCAAAAACCATGGGATGTACCTGGAAAGATTTTCTCGAAATTTCGGCATAGTCTCCCCTGTACGTGTGACATGTAATTTTTTTTTACAACCTGCTAGTACCTGTACATGACAACATAAACACTTCATATAAACAACCCAATGCCCCAACACACTACAAAGTCATTCACCACTACGTCATCAGTCATACACCATTTAACCATAGCACTTCAATGCCCCAACACACTAGAAAGATGCACCAAAAAAACTTATGTTCATTCATTTCTATATCCAACACCATGTCATTATTTCAAAAACAACATTCTCATTACAAGATACAAAACAATAAAAAGGGAAGTTGGTCCTGGTCTTTTTCAGAAACAAAGATAATTCTAAAGCAGTAATGAGTCTTATATAAACTACTTGGAATCTTTGATCTTAAACCCACCCATCTCTGCTTGTAAAGTAAGAAGGATGGTTCTATCTTAGCAATTCAAAATTACCAGACTCTCATTCTACCCCTAGCAAACTAGGATCATTGGCTTGAGGCAAACTGCCATTTTTGATACACTGGTTAATGTAACCCTGCCCTCATAAGATATTTTCCTCTCTTGCT
The DNA here is from genome assembly GCA_012931725.1 of Litsea cubeba. Taxonomy (NCBI): domain Eukaryota; kingdom Viridiplantae; phylum Streptophyta; class Magnoliopsida; order Laurales; family Lauraceae; genus Litsea; species Litsea cubeba. The sequence goes on from CM022955.1 coordinate 48,076,665, forward strand.
ACTTCTTGGAGCCTTGGAGCAACTTGAGGCCCCATTTTATCCTTGCCATCTGTAATGGAGTATAAACCTTATTTGGCCAAGCGCTGGCTTGGCAAATTGAGGGCTTGTTTGGTAGCATAATTAATGGAATATAATTGCTTACATGTTGACTTCTTACAAATGGGGAGATGAATTTCACAAAGAAATTGAATTTGGGAGTGGCAAAAAGTTCGTCTCTAATTCAGTTTGGTAAACCTCAATATAATTCATTGATTTCTTTTCTTGTTCTCTTCTCCCACCAAATGGGAAACTTGCTTGTAAGAAAAACAGGCTGGTGGCCAGTTTAGCTAAAAACCTTAATTCCTGTCTCAATATTCCTCTTGATTCTACTACCAAACTGACCCTAAAGCTACATGAGTTGTGTTTGAATTATTTTTGACATGAGAAACATTTTGCCTCTACACTGGTTTATCTCTTCATTAAAGCAGGGGATTTCAAGAATCAAAGAGTTACTCCATCCTATTGCCAAACAGAAACTTGGTTTAAGTGGTAATTATGTTTTCTCAAGGCTCATTGGATGTTGGCAATTTGAGTGCAGGTTACATTGGCAATGAAGCTGCAACCGCTACAGCTATAAATTCTGAAGGGTGGTTCAAAACGGGTGATCTCTGTTACATCGACAATGATGGGTTCCTTTTTGTTGTTGATAGATTGAAGGAACTAATAAAGTACAAGGGATATCAGGTACATTGCCTGTTTGAGAAACTAATACATTTTCTACTGCACATTAGTGTTTTGTAGTGTCTAATCTCTTGCTACAAGTTTTGTGATATATACATTAGATAAAGAAATGAAACAATATAGTTAATTATACTTATAGGCATTAGATTTTGGCATATTGGAGAATGACTCTATTACTTTAATTCCTGTTTGAATAACTAATAATAATCTGATCCCACAATATGATCATTATTAGGGGTTTTTTGGTTGCTAGAATTGGTAGAATTCATGTTGGAAGAATTTCAAAACCTCCAAACTACCATCACCTGGTTCTGCTTGTGAAATTCTTTAAATGTTGATCTCCCACAAGCATTCCAAATTTTGGAATTCAAAGAAGTTTTAAAGGTCATACGGTAAGTTTAAATTGCTTTATGATAGTTCAAGTGGAATCGAGCCTGGCCAATCCTAGATTAAAAAGTGTCTAAGCCTAAGGCCCCCTTGGCCTAATATCAATGCCCCTCTCCAATCCACCCACCTAAATTTAATACTGTTTGAAATTTTAGCTCCTTCAAAACTTGACCCTCATTGGGCTTCTTTGTCTGGTAGGTAAGGAGGATGACAACTTTGAGGCCTTATCAAGACCGACCCAACATCCATTGTTTTAGCTTATGAGGATTCCATTCTTATTATTGGGTCATTTGTATCAGTTATGTGTTTGAAATCTGGGAATTGTGATTACATCTATCTTCACCTGCCTTATAATGTATCCTTTTTGTAAATAAGAGAGATGGAATATTATGTTAATCTTCAGTTCAAAGTTTTCTATTTGAGAACTAGTCAGATATTAAAGTTCCATTCTTTCCCTTATAAAAGCAATTTGTTAGAACTGTGAAATTTCTTAAGCTCAGTTGAGAACTGGTTCAATGTTCCACAGGAACACCGGACAGCAAGAGAAACAGCCATCTTTCCTCCTCATGCAAGTTCAACTATTGTGAACAGAATTCCACTACCATCTGTGAATGAAGTGGGACGCGATCATGAGAGATCAGATTGGAGATGAGATGTGCATCAGTTTCATGGTACAAAATTTAAAATAATTTTGTAGTTTGTATATTTCCATTGATTTATATAGAATGAAATTTGCTTTGCCACTTCTGTTCTTAGTGCTTTAAACATTTTTGAGTTGGTTGTTATTACTGTTCCAGTTTTATTTTATAATTTTTTGTTATTATAGATTCAGTTCTATTTTATGTTTCTTTTGATATTTACTGGAAGAACCATCGCAACGCCCGCTCACAGCTGTCACCATTGAGATATGTTAGACCCATTGTGCGACGCATTGTAATTTATATGATCAAAATCTGTAATTGATGTTTGCTTGTAATTGGCATAACTGATATAAATACTGATTAACTTCTAGGATAAAATAAAAAAGAATTGGAAAGAAAGTACCTCTTTCTCTCTTACTGATTCAAAGGTCATTGACAGCGACTGCCTTTCTGAGAAATGATAGAAGTTCACCACTTGCATATGGGGCCTGAAATTTACCTTCATTTGATGATGATCATGGGATTCCAAGAGGGAGAATAATTTGGTTAAGCTGTTCATTTGTCATGCCCTTGAATCAATGGTTGTGATGGTCTCCAGGCCTGGAATTCAGCCACACTGCAATTCACATTGTGCTCCTGCTATCTATTGTGTGTTTCAGCATAAACCAAAAAACCTATCCATCCCTAAGTGCCCAGAGCAAGGGGCGGGGGCGGGGGCGCTGAAACACTAAATTTTAAAATAATTATATGTCCGAAGCGCTTCTGGAATGTCTATACAATATAATGCTTGTGGGTTTATAAACAATTACTTAATGGGCACAAATATATTTTATCCATATATTTAAGTATAAAAAATGGAGAAAAAATTAACTTTGCAATTTGATCATATAAAATAGACAATAATGAAGAAGTCATAAGAAGCTTCTTCATGCAAAAAATAAATGTCAAGCTTACAGAAAAAGAAAATGCACAAAAAATAAAAAATACTGCATGGTTCGCTCCATATTCAGTCGAAACGCCAATCTGCGTTTTGAACCAGGATCGAGAAGGCTGAGAGGAGGCTCCAGGAATTAAGATCTATCCCTTTCAGGTCCCTTTTGGTTTACCTCCATTAATGAAAGTTGGTGATTTTGGTTCTGCCAGATGGAAAAGAGAACCATGTCTCTCCTCTGACTGGACTGCATACTGTTCATATGCTGTCCACCTTGTGGGGGCTGCCTAGATGTCTCATCATGGATGAAGGTTGGACAAAATAACAGCCTTATCATATTATCCCAACCTTTGATTTAATGGCTTCAAAGATTTTCAGTCTTTTTAACTCTACATACATTTTTGAGATTCAATTCAACAACGAAAGGAGGTCAGAAAAGTGTCAAATTGAGCCTACTGTCATTTCAGATGTCACAACACTAATAGAGGCTGGTAATGTTGTGTTCATACCGGGTCTTGTCCAGATGCTTTCCCTTTCTGGAACATCCAAGCCTATTAAGATTAATGGGGCAAAGAATGTCACAAGATTAAAACATTTTGACCTTGAAATTCAAGAAAATATCCGTACAACACACACAATAGACAATACATTATACAAGTCAGAAGGCACTCAATAATACATATTAAAAGAGCTACTCCTACAGTACCAGGTGCCTTTATATATAGGAACTATAAAAAAACAACTTGCATATTAGTACAACAATACGACAAGAACTGACTGCAAAAAGAAATAATCACAAATCACAAGTACCACATAAGAAGATTGGATTGAATAACTCGCAATAATTCTATGCTCCCTACTATTTCTCAGAATAATAAAGCACCTGAACACAGTTCAGATGCTCCCAATCCTACAAAGAGTTCAACCCTATGCGGAATTGAAGATTTGCATAAATCAAGAAACAAGAAAAACAAAGGACCTAAATTCTAATACGATCGTTTTTTACATGAAACAAATTAAGCAATCATAAGCTTCTTTCATGAAAGATTCAGAGTAGTCCAAATCATCTGGCAGAATTTGGGAAGATCTGGGTTATTCATTCATGCATCACCTTTCAAGCTTCTCTTAGTCTTCAGCAATGATGCAATGCAACGTCCCACAGTGTTTTAGTGGGCTGAAGTGATAGATGTATGTGTCACATTGCCATCCATTTCAAGAAGGCTTTATTGTACCTCTTCTTAATGTCATCCATGGGATGTGTGAGATTTAAAAGCAAAGCCACAACACACTCATGAATCACATTGAAACACATAAGTTGGTTATCCAAGTTGGTACTGGAGGCTTTAACCCAAGCCTGGACCAAAGTCCATTCTCGTATTTTCTAAGAAGTGGTCTATGGATAATCAAAACAAAGTAAATAAAAAAGTTGAGGAAGTTGCACAAACTGGCGAATTGAGCTGATGTAGTTGACTGCCTATATGATACCGGAGTATCCCAAGTACCAAAGTTGAAGAACCAATCCAAGAAAAATGCAAAAAAACTTCAAATTTAGCATTCTCGGATTCTGTGGACAGCCCATACAGTCTTTAGTAAAATGGTCACATCTCTCTCTATAGAACTCCTTTTTGTGAACCGTTTTTTTTGTTAGTTCGCTAACTTCCATATCTTTAAAATGGTATAAGCCTTGGGGGTTGAAAATTTTTGTGGAGAATCAGTTTTGACCGAGATCAGAGGGCTATTTTGGTCGCTGCAGCAGAAATTGCTCTGTTTTCTGGTTTATGTTTCCAATGCATTTGGGATTTCAATGGTTGCTTAATTCTCTTATTTAGAAGACTTTCAAGCTTCCCTAAAGTCTTTTAATTATAGTCAAGTCTTGCATAATTAATTTTATAGTTTTTATCTTTTCTTAAAGATTGTGAGCTTATCTATTAGCCTTGGAAATTGTCTATGGCTGGAGGATTGTTCCAGGCCTCTTTATTTAAGTCTTTAGTTGTGTATTGAAGGGGAGCTTTCCAGAATTTGAATGAAGTTCAGCCTTTGGCTTTTGAGAAGAAGGATTTCTTCTTGCTTTTTAAGTCTGTATCCCTTTGGTGGATCTCCATTGGGTGGTGAGTTGTGTTATCTTTGAGTGTTCACTTGTGTATCCCTTCTCTTTCTTCCTTTTCTCCGTCGTCACTATAGGGTGTCAAGATTTGGGCCCTTGCGCAGTTGGGCTTATACAAACTGTTCTGTGTCTAGTTAGGGCCTGGAGTGCAGCTTGGAAAGAATTGAGGCCTGGCCTGGCCCCACAGCTGTATATTTTGATTGATCGGGCCACATTACAATCAGTTCAAACATTCAGTAGATGGTTGGTTATTTGTTCCAATATGCAGTTGGGAAGATACAGAAATAAAAAAATTATGTTAAGTGGGTACAAAGAGGATGTGGCAAGAAGTTGTGTCAAAAAATCTAGTGAAAATGAAAGAATTCTCTATGAAATAACTTGTTTCTACAAAAAGAAATGATAAGAGAAATGTAAATAGAATCCATTGACTGTAAGCAAAAGCCAACACAGCTTTCTTAGCAAAATTAAATAATAATGCCAATATAAACTTACAATTCGTACAAGATTGAGAGCTTTTTGCCCAGCCCCGGCGAAATCTCTTTTCATCCACAAATGGTGCTCTTTTCGGCCAGTCTTCTGCTCTACTTTCCTATGATGCATGCTAAGATAGTTGAACAGCCATTTTGGACAAGCTGAATAAGTAAGTCGTACACCATAAGATTTTGTAATACCATTTCAACAATGGTGACAGGCTGAACAGCTAAGATGTACATCATAAGATTTTGTAACACCATTCCAATGGGACTTCCATGCTGATACTTGAGGGGCATATAATGCCCAAGTAACACAGACATATACACCCATACAAATCTATCAAAAAATCAATGAGCACAATCATAAGCACCAATATGGAATCAAGATGAAAATGACTACATACTTATTAGTAGAATTTACATTAGAAAGGGATCTCGATCTTCCCATTGGATGATTGGTTGAACACTCAATACCATGCCTGCTTCTTCTAACCTGAACTCACAAGATAGTTCCTTCAGATGAGGAATGAAATGGGTCGAGCTCCCAAATTGCAGCACAAACAAACAAAAGATATCAATATTCTTTATTAGAACTTTAGTAGTTCAAAACATTACCCTCACTGAGATTGCATTAAACCTTTTGGCAAAGGAGATAGAGCAACTGTTATTTTAAGGGTGAGACACAATCCCATTTTTTTTTTGCTTTTCTTTCAATTGAGATGGAAAAAATGGGACACAAAAAAAAATGGAAGATGGCAGGGAGTGCGGATCCACATATCTGGGCTAACTGGCGAGCTCCCTTCTTCCTCCTCCCCTCACTCTGCTGTCACTCTCCCTGCTCCCCACTCGGCCTCCACCTGAAAACCGTGGCAGGGGATGTGCTGCTCGGTCTCCACCTGAAACCATGGCAGAGAAGTTAATGAAAAAAGAGAGAAAATAAGAAATGGAAGAAGAGAAGGGGCGGAACCCACATACCTGGGCCACTAGCTGGCGAGCTCCCCCCTCTCATTCCTCCCTCCTTCCGGTCTCAGCCCACTTGGCCTCCATCCATTCCCTTCTATCTCCCACCACTGCCGATTCATCAGCTCACCAAAAACAGTACCAGCCACTTGCTAAGAAAAAAAAATCAACCTAATCCCATCCGCAGTCCCGCCACAAGAACCCCATTCCCATCCTTCCGTCAGAAACCCAAAACTCCTGGATCCCACAACCAAAATACAAATTCCCCAAATCTCCAACTCAAGACCTCTGATCCTTACCCAAACCATTGCTGCCCCAAACCCATCCCGAAGTGAGAAGACCCCCCTCTGTTCCTTTCGACAAATCAAAAAAAAAGAAAAGAAAAGAGAGAGAGAGCACACATCTCTGCAAATCTCAGAGTCAGACCCAGACCGAACCCACATAATCCGTCAAAAACCAAGATTCGAATCATCCCAATCCAGTAACCCCCCTGACCAAAACCGCTATCCAGTCATGCATCTCAAACCATTCCGCCGAGCCCAAAATCAAGCCCCCACAAAACCCAATCCCCATCCGAACCCCAATCCGAATGAAAAAACAAAAAAAAAAATACCTCAGTCTGAGAGAAAAAAAAACACAAAAAGAAAGAAGACAGGGATCGAGAAGAGCAAACCTCCACCTACGGTCGACTCCCAGCTGCTCATCTCTCCACTGTAATCGTCGAGATCGAGATCAATGTTTCACCCTATCGACTTCATCTTCGTCTTCGCGAAGTAGAGAAACAGAGCTTCAAGGCAAAGCAAGCCTCCTCTTTTGTTTCTCTGCGGTGGCGGCTCCGGCGCTGGGAGGGAGAGAGAGATAACCGGTGGCGGTTCTAGCGTGCTGTAGGGCACAGTGCAGAGCGAGAGGGAGGGAGGGAGGGAGAGAGAAATAGAGAGAGAGAGAAAATCCAAGGGAGGAGTTTGGCTGGGGAGAGTTGAAGGCTTGGAGGTTTCAGCGATGGAGTATTGCGTGAAGAAAAATGGACGATGGAGAGACTGAGCGACGATGGAGATGAGAGGAGATAAGAAAGAAATGAGCGAGGGATAAGAGGGAAAGAGGGGCAGAGCGCGGGAGGGAAAAAATACAGTGGGAAGAAAACGCGAAAAAAAATTGGGCTCTCATTTAATATCGGTTTGGGGAAATTATATAATATCGGTTTTATAATAACCGATATAAAATATAACGACTATTATGTCAGATGTGTGCGAACCGATGTTATATATAGCGATTATTATATCGGTTATATAGTAACCGATATAAAAAAAAATTAACTGATATGAAAAAATATTAACCGATATAAAAAACTTTGACTGGGGATATTATATCGGTTATATTAAAAACCGATATAAGGCAATTTTAAAACCGATATAAAATGTCATTTTTCTAGTAGTGAGTGTCTCTAGCATGGCCCAGTTTTGGATGAAATCCTCCGGTAAAGTGGAGTACCAATAAAAGGCCGTACCTTTTAGGGTACTTGCAAAGAGGCGGATCTTGAGTGCATCTTGATCCGCGATAGCTCCCGTCAAGATCTTGAAGTGGATGACGTGCTGTCTGGCTGATCATTTCCACGTATATGTTTCGAGAGTAAGATGCTTGAATTTTGTAGGGAACGGGACTGAGTCCATCCATAAGGGATATGGTGGCTTGATCCCATGCTCCTTAAGTATATCCTCTTCTTTTGCTTTGGCGATGATACTGTCTACGTCCTTTTTGGTATGGGCACATGACTCATTTTCTTCTCCATTTACCTCATCATCTTGATGATTCGGAGGAGGTTCATTGTTCGCCTGATTTGGAAGGCGAGGAGAAGGTCTTCCATTAGAGTTTTAATTCTCTGTTGGCCTTGTTCCAACTACTGGATGCGTGTGAGCGCATCATCTTGAGGTGGATGGCGAGGTGGTGGCTCAGAATTTGTAGCCAGGATGTTCATCCCTCGAGATTCGAAAGAAGAAATTGTCCTGGTGACTGAGCTGGGGCTCATTCTTTTTGATGAAGAGCTTGAGGAAGGATCACTATGCCGTCCTTTGCTTGAAGGAGCAGGGGACTCTTCTGAATGTCTTCTTATCCTGGAGACGTTGCGGGTCACTGGAAGTCAGACATGGATTTTGGATGCTGACTTTTGGCGTCTTCTGGTTTTTCCAACCATATGGACAGCATCAACTTGGTTGGGTCTTTCTTTTTTGACCCATTTGGGAGAGACTTGAAGTATAGGAGGCTGGGTCCTTTGCTTCTCTAGTCACTTTTTTCGATACGATGCGCGGCGGCGTATATGACTAGCAATTTGAGCTTCGGTCAGCTCTGGCTGGGCTTTGACAATGAAGGATGTGCTCCCTCGGGCGTAGCAGCCAAGCTTGTCTTCTTTGTAGCTGGGCAAGGACAGGATGCGGACCCAGTCCTTCGCCTGTTGCAGCAAAGCTTTGAATTTTTTGAGTTTGGCCCCTGTAGATATGAAGGGTCGAACCGAATGATTGTTGGCCTTGGCAGGTGCTTGCGGAGGCCTTGTGACGCATGATCTGATTTTGGGCTTTTAAGAACAAGCCGGCTTATGCTAGGTTGACTTGGGAGTTAGGTTGGAGATGGGTCTCTCCTCTTTCATGTAAGCAAGAGGGTAGAACTGGTTCTCCTTGAGTGGGGCCAGGTATGCTTGCTTGGTAGATGTTTGGCACCTTCTTCGTTTTGGTGAAGGTCTTGGGGATAGACCTGGTTGTTTGTGTGTCGAGGCTTCGCGGGGGTGCCACGGGCTTCGGGCCTCTGGTGTCATGGTAGTGACACGTTGAGAGACGAGCTTCTGCTTCTTGGAAGGAGCAGTTTGTTCTTCGAGAAGTGGGAATGGTCCCAGCGTCCCAAATACAATAGTACAGGGAGTCGAGGTCGACCCGGAGTTCAGAGAGTTGCCGAGGGAGTTGACGCTTCGGCAGCTGATGGTGCGTTTGTAGGTGCGCGTGGTTTGCTTCTGTTGAAGCATGAGCTGGTGCTTGTTCTCATCGAAAGTAATGGCTAGTGAAGCTGCCATTATTAGTTTTCGAAAATTTTTTGAAACAAGACTACATACATTAGTAATCACAAGAATATAATGATCATAAATGGGGAGTTCTATGGTTTTGTCTTTTCAAATTGCTAGAGGGATATGACCCAAGCAATATGAAGAAGGTAAAAAGCCATAGATGGTACAATTGTTCTGATTGCAAGTATGGTGAGCCCAGAATGAGTGTCCCAGTGACTGCTAGAAGCAGTTGTGAACTTAAATTCGGCTTATCGAGAAGCATAGCTTGCTCGATGTAAAAAGAATCTAAGGTTGGAGTTACAAATGTGCCGGTCGCGAATACAGTAGACCCTGAAAGGGCGTACTAGTACTGCTAGACACAAATGTTTGGAGACCGCATCCATGAGATGAGATTCTCTATTTTGAAAGGTCAAGATTGGATTCATCAAAGAGAGTAGATGGTATTTCCGATTCAAACACGGGCTCAACGATTTCCGCGAGCGCCAGTACCCAGAAGATAAGGAACGATAATTTATCGGATCTGAATCCAAAAATGACGAGTTTTTTATTTTTTGGAAAGGTCAAGATCGGGTTCATCAAAGAGAGCAAAAGACATTCCAATCTGAACACGGGCTCAATGATTTCCACGAGCGCCCGTGCTCAGAAGGGAGGAGACCAAAATTTCTCCGATCTGAACCCAAAAATGACGGAAGTTTTTTTTAAAAGATTTAAAAAAAAAGATTTATTTTTTTAATTATTTATTTATTTTTTAAAGATTTTTTTGAAAAATCTTTTTTTTATTTATTATTTTAAAATTTAAAAGACGATAGAGTACACATAGGCCGCCTAACCCCGTTTTATGAAATTTCGATTGATAGATTTGCCCCCAGGTAAGGGTAGGATTACTTAGTGAACCCGTTTGGAGGACCCTTGCCTAGAACAGTCAAGCTGTCTCTACACTCTGGACAAGGCTTTTCTTGAATCAACCATGATCAAAGAACGCAATTGGTTTAACCTTAGTGGTCTGTCTTTTTGTTTTTTTTTTAGATCTCAAATAGACTCATCGAAGAGAAACGATGGCCCAAATCCTTAGTCGAACAGGCTCAACAATTTTGCAAGCACGATGAACGATAGGACAGGATCAAGGTTTCTCAATTTTGAATCCAAACTGAAAATTATGATTTTTTATTTTTATTTTTTTTTCTCTAATGAACTCATCGAAGAGAAACGATGGCCCAAAACCTTAATCGAACAGGCTCAGCATTTCTGCAAGCACGATGAACGATAGGAGAGGATCAAGGTTTCTCAATTTTGAATCCAAACTGAAAAATCTGATTTTTTGATTTTTTTTAGATCTCTAATGAACTCATCGAAGAGAAACGATGGCCCAAAACCTTAGTCGAACAGGCTCAACATTTCTGCAAGCACGATGAACGATAGGCGAGGATCAAGGTTTCTCAATTTTGAATCCAAACTGAGAAATCTGATTTTTGATTTTTTTTAGATCTCTAATGAACTCATCGAAGAGAAACGATGGCCCAAAACCTTAGTCGAACAGGCTCAACAATTTTGCAAGCACGATGAACGATAGGAGAGGATCAAGGTTTCTCAATTTTGAATCCAAACCTGAAAAATCTGATTTTTTTTATTTTTTTTAGATCTCTAATGAACTCATCGAAGAGAAATGATGGCCCAAAACCTTAGTCGAACAGGCTCAACATTTCTGCAAGCACGATGAACGATAGGAGAGGATCAAGGTTTCTCAATTTTGAATCAAAACTGAAAAAATCTGATTTTTTTTATTTTTTTTTTTGAAAAGAGAAAGAGTGGAAATAAATTCAAAGAATTAGAAATTTCCAAAAAATCTCATCTTAGTTTTTTTAGATACGGAATCCAACATAGGCAACCAATTAGAAAGTAGCCAAGGAATCCAGAAAAGAAGTATAAGCATAGAGCAAAAGATATGATATGGAAATACTTCATTTCCAAGCATCGTGTTCTCAAATGAACAGGTCCCACCAGGTGTGCCAGCTTGATGGACCGCGCATTCCTGGCTCGGTTCTATCGAGGTCGGCGGGCGTGGGAGTCCGCTGGGTCTGACTCTTTCGTAACCGGGGGGCAGGAGCGGGTATCAACATTTTTTTTGTGTGGGTGTGCCAGATTTTCTATTTTACTTGAAATAGTAAGTGGTGATCCGGAGATCGACCTTCGCAAGTAAAAATGAAATTAACTTCTTTCAAGTTTTCCATTGCACATATATTTAAGAAAAGAGACATTTTCTTGATTTGCCGTGAAAGACAAATTTTTTTTGCATTTATAGCCGATTTTTGGCGTTTATAGCCGATTTTGGCATTTATAGCCGATTTTTGGCGTTTATAGCCGATTTTGGCGTTTATAGCCAATTTACAATTCTTATCAATAATGAAAGACAAGAGTTGTGATTTGTCTCTTTTAGAAAAATACAAACTACAATGAAAAGCAAGAAAAGGAGGATCTAACTTCTCAAGAGATTGTGGGGGACTCGTTCAGATTGACGGTCGCAAGCCATTTGTAGACTTCGCCATCATCCATGCAGATGAGAACAGTTGATGCTCTTGATTCGCTTGGCTTGGCTATAACCTCAGATTTTTAAAGGACAAAGACTAAAAGGACTATGTCCATTAAAAAGCTAAGTAGACGGGCTGAAAAGACACGTCTAAGCCATTGGAGGCAGAATGAGAAGGCAAGGACCTTGAGGGGGGTACCCCCAAAGGGACTTTTGTCACCTTGTAGTGGTGGCCGCTGCAGAACTTCAGCAGAGTTTTCTCTCTTTTTTTCTCTGGATTTTCTGTGCTTTTTTCTGATCTTTGAAGGTGATGTCTGTGTCTGATCTTTGTGATTTTTCCTGATGCCTTTTTTTTTTCTGGATTTCCGGATTTTCTGAAGTATATCGAATGCTTGGGATGCTCTCCTATTAATTATAGGCTTTTGGTAGCCATTTAGTAGAGTTTATGGGCTTTTATTGTCATTAAGCCGCATAATGGGAGGAGTTACAAGGTTTAATTCCTTTATTTCGTAACTCCTGGACCTTGAATTCTGATTGGCCGGTGGAGATTGAGGGCATTTAATTGCCATGATGGGAGGAGTTTCATGGGTTAAATACCATGAATCAATTGACTTGTAACTCCCGGATGCTTGCTTCTGATTGGGCCGTCCAAAGAAATGAATTAATGACTGCAATAAAGCTAGTCAATTAATCGCATTAAGTGGTTGCCGAGCAGTTGAAGAGTCGCGGGCCGTGCCGCGTCTTTTGGGATTCTTCTGGCGATGATCATCGATGGATCTTCATGTAGATCGACATCGGATGACCATATAACTTCAGGTATTGGTTGCCAATAGCGGGTCAGTGTCATCTGTCCTGTCGATTTCTCGATCGGTCGGGTAGAAAACACATTTTTCTGGTTGACCGGTGTTGACAAAAAAAATGTCACTTTGCCTCTTCAAGATCCAAAGAGCTACATGAAGTCGCAACCTGCCATAAATAGGCAATGCTACTTCCAAAAAATCAAATCTTGTCAGAATCAAACAAAAACTACAAGATCCTTCAAGACAGCCAAAAGAGGAGTACACAAGAAGTTTCGGGCCATTTCAAAATCATTTGGCCTAACTTCATTTCTCCGGCAGCTGAAAAGGAGCTCCCGGCGGCGAAAGCATCGGAGACACCAAATCTTCGATCAGAGCCGGTGGATGGTCTCAAAATACCTCCAAAAGGCTCCACGCCAAGTTTCATGTCAAACCGACAACGTTTGACCCTGCAACAACCATCGAGCAACAAAATCATGCCTCTCGGCGGCGAGAACCACCAAGGCCATCACTCATCAAACAAAGCACATGGGTGACTTCAAAATGCTTGCAAAGGGCTACATGTCAAATCTTAGGTCATTTCGACAACATTTGACCATACTTTGACGCTCGGAAGCCAAATCAGGCCTCTCGGCGGCGAAGATCCCCGGGACCATGGTTTCCAAGACAGAGCCTATAAATCATCTTAAAATGACTCCAATAGGTTCCATGTCAAATTTCAAGTCAATCGGACATCGGTTGACCGCACATCAAGCCGCGACATCTTCATCGCGACAAAAGCAAATCTACTGGTGATAGGACCCCAAACGGCTTCAAAACTCAAACAAAATCCTGTGGTTGGTCTTATTTATTGCTCAGCAGGCTTCACCCCAAATTTCAGGTCATTCCGACATCGTTTGACCCAGTTTCAGCTTCTGACGGAAAATCAGCAGCTCTGCGCGACAAAGTCTTCGGCTTTCTAAGAAAATTGGAAACTTTACAAAATAAAATGCAAGGATTCTCATCAGGTTTTCTATAGGGAAATCAGGCCAATAAATGATCAAAAACTTCAAGGAAAAATACAGAAGAAAAAAGAATAAAAAAACAACAAAAACGGACACAAAACGGGACAAAAGGGGGAAAACCCCACCCAGGGTCGCAGACCCCTGCGACCCTGGGGCCCGGGATCGCCGGGAGGGCCTCGGAAACCCCGTTTTTCGCCCTTTTTTCGTGATTCGAAGCGTCCGGCCTCTGGTATTTTCCAAAATTCATACTTTTAAGACACCAAATCCTCTGACATCCGTCAAAACACGGGTCAATCATCAAGAGTATCGAAATCAATATTGATAGCCAACTGGTCAACCAAAAAAAGTGTGCTTTCTACCCGACCGATCGAGAAATCGACAGGACAAATGACACCGACCCGCTGTTGGCAACCAACACCTGAAGCATATGGTCATCCGATGTCGATCTACATGAAAATCCATCGATGATCATCGCCAGAAGAATCCCAAAAGATGCGGCACGACCCATGACTCTTCAACTGCTCGGCGACCACTTAATGCGATTTTTTGACTAGCTTTATTACAGTAAAAGGAGTTACAAAATAAATGAATTAAATCCTGTAACTCCTCCCATTATGTGGCTTAATGACAATAAAAACACATAAACCCTCCTAAATGGCTACCAAAAAGCCTATAAATAGGAGAGCTTTCCAAGAAGAAAACAGAAGACAGACATCAGAGAAAACACACAACAGACTGCAGAAAATTCGGAAACTCAGACAGAAAAAGGCATCAAAGAGAGAAAACTTTGCGGAAATCTTACACCGACCACCGCTACAAGGTGACAAAAGTCCCTTGTGGGTACCCCCCCCAAGGTCTTTGCCTTCTCCTTCTGCCTCCAATGGCTTAGACGTGGCTTTTCAGCACGTCTACTTAATTTTTTATTGGACATAGGACCTCCTTTTGGTCTTTGTCCTCTAAAAAACCTGTGGTTATAGCCAAGCCAAGCGAATCAATAGCATCCTCTGTTCTCATCTGCATGGATGATAGCGAAGTCTACATATGGCTTGCGACCGTCAATCTGAACGGGTCCCCCACAATCTCCTGAGAAGTTAGATCCTCATTTTCTTGCTTTTCATTGTAGTTTGTGTTTTTTTAAAAGAGATGAAAAAACACAACTCTTGTCTTTCATTATTGATAAGGATCGTAAATCGGCTATAAACGCCAAAATCGGCTATAAATGCCAAAAAAAAATCGCCTTTCACGGCAAATCAAGAAAATGTCTTTTTTCTTAAATATATGTGCAATGGAAAACTTGAAAGAAGTTGATTTCCTTTTTACTTGCGAAGGTTGATCTCCGGATCACCACTTGCAATTCCAAGTAAAATAGAAAATCTGGCACACCCACACAAAAGAAATGTTGATGCACGCCTCTGCCCCTCCTTCCGGTTACGAGAGGGTCGGACCCAAACGGACTCCCACGTCCGCCGACCTCAGTAGAACCGAGCGGAAGCGTTGTTCCATCAAGCTGGCACACCCGGTGGGACACGTTCATTTGAGAACACGATGCTAGAATTGAAATATTTGCGTATCATATCTATTGCTCTATGCTTATACTTCTTTTCTTGATTCCTTGGCTACTTTCTAATTGGTGGCCTATGTTGGATTCCGCATCTAAAAAAAGATGAGATGAGATTTTTTGGGAATTTCTAATTCTTTGAATTTATTTCAACTCTTTCTCTTTTCACCAAAAAAAAAAATAGATTTCTCAGTTTGAATTCAAAATTGAGAAACCTTGATCCTTTCCTATTGTTCATCGTGCTTGCAGAAATGTTGAGCCTGTTCGACTAAGGTTTTGGGCCATCGTTTCTCTTCGATGAGTTCATTAAAGATCTAAAAAAAAAGAAAAAACTAAAAATCAGATTTTTTCATTTTGGATTCAAAATTGAGAAACCTTGATCCTTTCCTATCGTTCAGCGTGCTTGCAGAAATGTTGAGCCTGTTCGACTAAGGTTTTGGGCCATCGTTTCTCTTCGATGAGTTCATTAAAGATAAAAAAAAAATCAGATTTTTTCATTTTGGATTCAAAATTGAGAAACCTTGATCCTTTCTTATCGTTCATCGTGCTTGCAGAAATGTTAAGCCTGTTCGACTAAGGTTTTGGGCCATCATTTCTCTTCGATGAGTTCATTAAAGATCTAAAATAAAAAAAAAACAAAAAATCAGATTTTTTCATTTTGGATTCAAAATTGAGAAACCTTGATCCTTTCCTATCGTTCATCGTGCTTGCAGAAATGTTGAGCCTGTTCGACTAAGGTTTTGGGCCATCGTTTCTCTTTGATGAGTTCATTAAAGATCTAAACAAAAAAAAAAAAAACAAAAAATCAGATTTTTTCATTTTGGATTCAAAATTGAGAAACCTTGATCCTTTCCTATCGTTTATCGTGCTTGCAGAAATGTTGAGCCGATTTGACTAAGGTTTTGGGCCGTCGTTTCTCTTCGATGAGTTCATTAAAGATCTAAAATAAAAAAAATAAAAAAAAAATAAAAAATCAGACTTTTTCATTTTGGATTCAAAATTGAGAAACCTTGATCCTTTCCTATCGTTCATCGTGCTTGCAGAAATGTTGAGCCTATTCGACTAAGGTTTTGGGCCATCGTTTCTCTTCGATGAGTTCATTAAAGATCTAAAAAAAAAATCAGATTTTTTCATTTTGAATTCAAAATTGAGAAACTTTGATCCTTTCCTATCGTTCATCGTACTTGCAGAAATGTTGAGCCTGTTCGACTAAGGTTTTGGGCCATCGTTTCTCTTCGATGAGTTCATTAAAAATCTAAAAAAAAAAAAAAACAAAAAAACAAAAAAATCAGATTTTTTCATTTTGGATTCAAAATTGAGAAACCTTGATCCTTTCCTATCGTTCATCGCATGGTACAAAAAATCGGCCGATACCAGTACGTATCGGCCGAGACCGAACCGATATCTCGCTGAGATATCGGTATCGGCGATACGCTTTAAAATATCACCAATTTATCGCGATATATCGGCCGATATGAGGTCTATACCGGCCGTGGCGATATCTCGGCCGATATTTTCAAAATATCGGCCGAGATCCCTTAAAAGCCTAAAACCCTAATTTTTTCCCATTTTTCATCTTCTTCCCCTCTCCTCTCATATCCAAACTTCTAAGAGCAGCAGCCACACATTTGCTTACCCATCTTGCTTATTTTCTTCAAGAAAATATTATTAAGGTAAGAGAAAATCAACTTAAAGCATGGTATTATGTATTTATGTGTTTTTTTTTAGATGAAGAATGAAAAATTAGAAATCATGAGAATGTCACTTGTGTTGTGTTCTTTACTTAGAACTAAGTTAGATCTATATACTTTCTTGCTAGATCTACTCATACACATGATTTTGTATATTTTTTTTAAATTTTTTTATTTTCGGATTTTTTAATATTTGAATAAAAATATATCATTTTTTTTTTAAATTTCATCACAAATATGTTCTTTTAATGATTCATGATCATTGTATGGTATGTAAATGATTGATCTACATACTTTTATGCTAGATCTACATATTTAGGATTTTGAAAATGATTTTATTAAATCTTTATTTTTTCTAAAAACAATTGTTGTTAATTGTTAGAGTATTTATGATACTAAATGCTTATTAATAATGTGTAGATGATAGATCTACATCTACTCATTGTCATAAACATCATTTAGATTTTTATTTTATTTAATTTATTTTCAGATTTTATAATTTTTGAATTATAATATATCATTTTTTTGGGATTTCATCATAAATATGTTCTTTTAATGATTCATGATCATTGTGTGGCATGTAAATGATTGATTTACATACTTTTATTCTAGATCTATATATTTAGGACTTTGAAAATGATTTTATTAAATCTTTAATTTTTTCTAAAAATAATTGTTCAAGTGTATTTAATATTTATGATACATTAACTACCAAAGGCTTAGGACTTTGAAAATGATTTTATTAAATCTATAATTGTTGTTAGAGTATTACTATTATATGAATGTCTTATTTTATAGGAACAATGGTGCGTGACATAGATCCGGCATGGAGTCACGGTGAAGCAGTAGGAAGTAGAAGCAAAATAAAATGTAATTATTGTGAAAAGGTTCTCAATGGGGGGATTACCCAATTGAAACAACATTTGGCACATGTATCAGGACAGGTGATAAAATGTCCGAAAGTGCCACCAAATGTGAGAGCTGAAATGCAGGGGCTCCTTAGGACACTTGCACGAAAAAAAGTAGTACAAGAAAGAAGAAGAACCGAGGAATTTGAAGCATGTAGAGAAGAGGTTTTTGGTTCCTCTGATGATGACGATGAAGACCCGGAAATGACAAGGGCTAGGAGAGAAAGTGTAAGGGCACTTCAGGAGGAGGAAGAAAGGAGAATAATGCAATATGAAGCAGCAGCTAGAGGTAGCCAATATGAGCAGGGTGGTTCATCCGGATCAGGGGGAGCGAGTTTGCGTCGGGCATTTAGTCATAAACAACCCCGTCAAGATCCAGACATTGAGGAGGTTGAAAGACCTCCTACACAGGCACCTCGTAGGCCAGATGTGGTGGGGCCAACTGACCCATTTGCTTATAGAAAACAAACATCAAAGCAGCCAGGCATCATAAAAGCACTAAAGGGCAAGTTTGGTAAAGCAAGAGATAATCTAGTGAGAGCTACTGGGAAGTTTTTTTTGGATGGAGGCATTCCACCCAACAAGGCATCTTCTCCTTATTTCACCACCATGTTAGATGCAGCTGCAGAACATGGTCCAGGTATAAAGGCACCCACCCCTTATGAGATTGGGCATGTATGTGTTGAGAAAGAGTATGATGAGTTGTAGGCTTGGGTGGAAACTTTCAAATGGGCATGGAAGGAAAGAGGTTGCACACTAATGTGCGATGGGTGGACGACGATCACACATCGTCATCTCTTGAATTTTCTTGAATTTTCTAATCTACTCATCTATGGGCACGGTGTTTATCAAATCAGTTGATGCAACTGATCACATCCAAGATGCAAGATATATTAATAGGTTATTGAATGATGTGATTGAAGAAGTTGGGGCAGATTGTATAGTTCAGGTGGTTACCGACAATGCTGCAAACATGAAGGCTGCAGGAATGATGCTTATGAAACAAAGGCCAAGGATTTTTTGGTCTCCATGTGCTGCACATTGCCTGGATTTAATGCTTGAAGATATTGCAAAAGGAAAAGTCATGAAGCAAGTGATTGGTAAGATAAAGCAGATCACCAATTTTTCTTATCAGTCATATAGACTCATTTCCATGATGAAAACACATACAGACAACCATGAACTACTGCGGCCTGGCATCACTAGATTTGCCACCCACTTTATTGCTATAGAAAGTGTTTACAAGTATAGAGAAGGACTTCTGCAATTAATAAAATCACAAGAGTTCATGAATTCAAAATGGGGAAAGAGACCAAGTCCCATTACAATAGAAGTGTGTAAAACAATTGAGTCCAATAAATTTTGGCCTCATGTGGAGGGTGTTTTGAATGTTTTTGATCCCCTAATAAAGGTTCTTCGATTGGTTGATGGCGATGATAAGCCAACAATGGGCTTCTTACATGAGGCCATGGAGAGATCAAAGCTGGCTATTCAAGCAGATTATAGATATTACAAAAAGTATTGGAAGATCATCGACGATCGATGGGGACGACAATTGAAACATGATTTACACACTGCTGGTAAGTAAAGGCTGTTTCCTTTAATATTTGAATTGTTGCATTCAATTTGGCCTCACTATATTAATTTATCATTGACTAAACTTCATTGGTACTTTTACAGGATACTTTTTTAATCCACAATTTTCGGATGGATGTATATCTGATGAAATCCGTTTGGGATTAAAAAATATAATTGAAAGACTGGCAGCGAATACAGATGAAGCAATTTGGGCTACTAATCAGGTAGGCAGTAGGCTAATTAAGGGAAAAAGTATAACATTGTCATTTCTCCAATTTATTTTATTATGTTAATGTCTTCAGATTGATATATACAATGTACGTGCTGGAAGCTTTGGAACGACGACTGCGCGGAGAGCTATCACACAGACCAATCCCGGTATTGATTGTAAATTTGTAATGTCATTATATATTATTCAAGAACTTATTATTATTTTATTGACTCTAATATCATTTCTATTTTTTTTTCAGCTGAATGGTGGTTGAATTATGGAGAGAGTGCTCCTGCACTAAGGATGATTGCTATTAAAGTCCTTAGTCAAACAACATCGTCTTCCAATTGTGAAAGAAACTGGAGCACCTTCTCCTTTATCCGCACAAGACCAAGAAATAGATTAATAATGCTGAAGCTAAATAAATTGGTCTACATCCACTACAACCTCAGGCTTCGGAGTAGAAATAGAAGGAGAAGAAAGTTTGAGGATCACCGGGATTATTTTTGTCCAATTAATTTGGACTATATCTTTTCAGAAGAGGATACTGTGTTAGGTCAATGGCTGGAGGAACAAGAACAACCGGTGTTAGACCAAGACCCAGAGTTAGAGGGGTTGATGGAGGACTTGACTGGGGATAGGCCTGAGCCAATGAGGGCCTCAGAAAGGTTGGAAGAAATAAACTTGACAATGCAACAGGGGCGTGCGCCTAATACAAGTGTGCCAAGGGGACAGGACGTGGACGAGGAGAGTGAGTCAAGTATTTCTACTTCTTCATCATCAGCAGGAATCCCACCTGACTCTCCCGGGGATGAGGGTCATTATAGAGATGATGAGCATGTCACTTATGAAACAGTTGAGCATTTTCCTGCTGCTACCGAGTTAGATCCTCACCGTGGCTATGTCAGACATGTTGGACAGATAGGGAGTAGTGGTGACGCTGCTGGGCAAGGAGTGGGGGAAGGTACTCATGGTCATCAAGGGGTTATGTTAGCCAACAGGGTGCCATGTATGGACAGCATATGAATTATTCATATGACCCTAATTGGGTACCCCCTTCACCAACACCGATAATGTCTATCGAACAGATATTAATTGAGCAAGGGAGGCTTCTCCCACTACCACATGATCCCCAACGACCTTTATATACCCCTCATGGCTATTACATACCATTTGTGTACAATTACCAAGAACAATCTACAGGGGATCAAGATAGTTCATCATCTTATCAACAACAATCTGAATATGGTCATGGGTATGGTAGTGCTGCACAACAGTATGGAGCATATCTTTTTAACCAAAATCGAAGAAATGATGATGATGATATTGAGTCTGGGCGACACTCCACTTGGTATTAGGCTGTCAATCTATCAACTATCATACACTCATACTCATCAATCTCTTTCTAATTTCTACTCTCTAGTCCCCTCTAATTTCAGGTAAACCATGAACCTTTTGATGCTCAAGTGCTTTATGATTTATCTATCTCACTATCATATTTCAGATTTTAATATGTCATCTTCATGGTCATGAATTTCACAACTTATTTGATGATTGAGTTAGTATTAAATGATGATTGATATGTTTGTTATCTACTTATCTTTATTTTCTTATATTTTACACTAATAAATTGATCATGAGCATAAGCAACGGTTGCATTTTATAAAATACTGGAGAATAAAGCGAACAGCGACACAGACAGGACTCATAACTTAAGGTGACCGAGATTTTGATTTATTGTTGTTACTAATGGAAAAAAATATTGTTTTCCAGCATTTTCTAA
Organism: Litsea cubeba; assembly: GCA_012931725.1. Lineage (NCBI taxonomy): Eukaryota > Viridiplantae > Streptophyta > Magnoliopsida > Laurales > Lauraceae > Litsea > Litsea cubeba. The sequence continues at coordinate 48,097,981 of CM022955.1, forward strand.
TATTCTGGATTTTTTGAATATTTTTACGATTTTTTTTGGATTAAAAAAAATTCACACCGCGACGACCGCGACGGACCGATATCCGCGACGATATTCGCGGCGTATCGGTTTTTCGGCCACGCCGATACCGCGACCGATACCGAGATTTTAAACCATGGTTCATCGTGCTTGCAGAAATGTTGAGCCTGTTCGACTAAGGTTTTGGGCGATCGTTTCTCTTCGATGAGTTCATTAAAGATCTAAAAAATAAAAAATAAAAAAGAAAACATATTTTTTCATTTTGGATTCAAAATTGAGAAACCTTGATCCTTTTCTATCGTTCATCGTGCTTGCAGAAATGTTGAGCCTGTTCGACTAAGGTTTTGGGCCATCGTTTCTCTTCGATGAGTTCAATAAAGATCTAAAAAAAAAAAACAAAAAATCAGATTTTTTCATTTTGGATTCAAAATTGAGAAACCTTGATCCTTTCCTATTGTTCATCGTGCTTGCAGAAATGTTGAGCCTGTTCGACTAAGGTTTTAGGCCATTGTTTCTCTTCGATGAGTTCATTAAAGATCTAAAAAAAAAAATCAGATTTTTTCATTTTGGATTCAAAATTGAGAAACCTTGATCATTTCCTATCGTTCATCATGCTTGCAGAAATGTTGAGCCTGTTCGACTAAGGTTTTGGGCCATCGTTTCTCTTCGATGAGTTCATTGAAGATAAAAAATTATATATATATATATAAAAAGAAATAGACCACTAAGGTTAAACCAACTACGTTCTTTGATCTTGGTTGATTCAAGAAAAGCCTTATCCAGAGTGAGGAGACAGCTTGACTGTTCTAGGCAAGGGTCCTCCAAACGGGTTCAGTAAGTAATCCTACCCTTACCTGGGAGCAATTTTATCAATCGAGATTTCATAAGACCGGGTTACGAGGCCTATGTGTACTCTCTCGTCTTTTAAATAATTTTTTTTCAAAAATAAATTTTTTTAAAAAAAAATTTTAAAATAAAAAATAAAAAATAAAAAAAATTTCAAAAAAAAATAAAAATCTTAAAAAAAATAAATAAAAAAAAAGATTTTTAAAATAAAAATCTTGAAAAAAAAAATCTTCAAAAAAAAAAGCTTCCGTCATTTTGGGTTTAGATTGGAGAAATCTTGGTCTTCTCCTTTTTGAGCACTGACGCTCGCGGAAATCGCTGAGCTCGTGTTCAGACCGGAGTGCCTTTTGCTCTCTTTGATGAACCCGATATTGGCCTTTAAAAAAAAAACTCGTCATTTTTTGATTCAGATCCGAGAAATTATGATTCATTTCTTTCTTAGTACTGGCGCTCGCGGGAATCGCCGAGCCCGTGTTCAGATCGGAATACCATCTGCTCTCTTTCATGAATCCAATCTTGACTTTTCAAAATAGAGAATCTCATCTCATGGATGCGGTCTCAAAACATTTGTGTCTAGCGGTACTAGTACGCCCTTTCAGGGTCTACTGTATTGCGACCGGTACATTTGTAACTCCAACTTTATATTCTTCTTTCCTCGAGCAAGTTCTGCTTCTCGATAAGTCGAATTTAAGTTCACAATTGCTTCTGGCAGTCACTGGGACGCTCATTCTGGGCTTACCATACCTGCGATCAGAACAATTGTACCCTCTATGGCGTTTTGCCTTCTTCATATTGCTTGGGTCATCTCCCTCGAGCAATTTGAAAAGACAAAACCATAGAACTTCCCATTTATGATCATTATATTCTTGTGATTACTAATGGATGTGGTCTTGTTTCAGAAATTTTCGAAAAAAACTAACAATGACAGCATCGCTTACCATTACTTTCGATGAAAGCAAGCACCAACTCATGCTTCAACAGAAGCAAACCACGCGCACCTACAAGCGCCCCATCAGCTGCCGAAGCGTCAACTCCATCGGCAACTCTCTGAGCTCCGGGTCGACCTCGACTCCCCGGACTATCGTCTTTGGGACGCTGGGACCATTCCCACTTCCCGAGGAACAAACTGCTCCTTCCAAGAAGCAGAAACTCGCCTCTCAACGTGTCACTACCGTGACACCAAAGGCGAGCACCAGAAGGCCTGAAGCCCGTGGCAGCCCCACGAAGCCTCGACCAGCAAACGACCAGGTCTATCCCAAGACTTGGTCCCCAAGACCTTCACCAAAACAAAGAAGGTCCCAAACATCCACTAAGCCAGCATTCCTGGCCCCACTCAAGGAGAACCATTTCTACCCTCTTGCTTACATGAAAGAGGAGAGACCCATCTCCAACTTGACTCCCAAGTCAAACCAGCATGAGCCGGCTTGTTCCTACAAGCCCAAAATCAAGCCATGCATCACAAGGCCTCTGCAAGCACCTGCCAAGGCCTATAAACCTGCACTGCGACCCTTCATCTCTATAGGGGCCGAACTCCAAAAATTCAAAGCTTCGCTGCAACAGGCGAAGGACAGGGTTCGCATCCTATCCTTGCCCAGATACAAAGAAGATAGCCTCGGCTGCTGCGCCCGAGGGAGCACATCCTTCATCGTCAAAGCCCAGCCAGAGCTGACCGAAGCTCAAGTTGCTCGTCGTATACGCCGCCGCGCATCGTATCGGCAAAATAGACTAGAGAAACAAAGGACCCAGCCTCCTACACTTCAAGTCTCTCCCAAATGGGTCGAAAAAGAAAGACCCAACCAAGTTGCTGCCGTCCATATGGTTGGAAAAACCAGAATACGCCAAAAGTCAGCATCCAAAATCCATGTCCGACGTCCGATGACCCGCAGCGTCTCCAGGACAAGAAGACATTCAGAAGAATCCCCTACTCCTTCAAGCAAAGGACGGCAGAGTGATCCTTCCTCAAGCTCTTCATAAAAAAGAATGAGCCCCAGCTCAGTCACCAGGACAGTTTCTTCGTTCAAATCACGAAGGATGAACGTCTTGGCTACAAATTCTGAGCCACCACCCCGCAATCCACCTCAAGATGATGCGATCACCCGCATCCAGCAGTTGGAACAAGGCCAACAGAGGATTGAAACTCTGATGGAAAACCTTCTCCTCGCCTTCCAAAATCAGGCGAACAATGAACCTCCTCCGAATCATCAAGACGATGAGGTAAATGGAGAAGAAAATGAGTCACGCGCCTTTACCAAAAAGGACGTAGACAGTATCCTCGCCAAAGCAAAAGAAGAGGATATACTCAAGGAGCATGGGATCAAGCCACCATATCCCTTATGGATGGACTCGGTCCCGTTCCCCACAAAATTCAAACATCCTACTCTCTAAACATATACGGGGAAAGGATCAGCCAGACAGCACGTCATCCACTTCAAGATCTTGACGGGAGCTATCGCGGATCAAGATGCACTCAAGATCCGCCTCTTTCCAAGTACCCTAAAAGGTACGGCCTTCGATTGATACTCCACTCTGCCGGAGGACTCCATCCAAAATTGGGCCATGCTAGAGACACGCTTCCTGACCTCACTTCAAAGGTGAGGATCATCCCGCTACTATGGCTCAGCCGTGCAGCCTAAAACAGGGGGAGAATGAGTCAACATATGACTTCATTCACAAGTGGAAAGCAATGGCATACAAATGCTCTGATGTATTGCCACAAGCGTCGCTAGTCGACATCTGCCGAAACAACATGAGAGCTAGAATCCGCTCCATGATCATCGGCAACAAATCAAAAAACCTGGGAGAACTCCTAGAAGCTTCCATGGAAGCTGAAACGGTGATTAAAGACCTCAACAGTCAGAAATCATCAAGAAAAGAGCCAACCGCCATTGCAACCTCTAAACCAAAGAAGAAAGAGGTCCTCAATGTGCAGACCAAGTTAGCTCCTCAGCCACCAAAGAAAGCTGAAAACAAAGCTGCTGGTAAGAGACCTGAACTCTCAGATGCCTTCAAAGAACGAGTAGAGAAGAAATACCCGTTTCATGAAGATGTTGATGAAATTTTTGGGGCTCTTGTGGCAAACGGCAAGCTCACCTTGCCTGAACCAAAAAGACCGGGTGATGTTGGCAAAACCAACGATCATCGGTACTGTCCATACCACCAGATGATCTCGCATCCTCTCAATCAATGCTTCGTTGTGAGGGAGAAAATAAACAAGATGTGGAAAAACGGAGTCATCACTTTTGACAAAAACTATGGGTCTGCCTGCGTCAACATAGTGACATGTGGACAAACATCAAAATCACCGAAGAAGAAGATCACTACTTCCTTCAAGGTGATAAACTCAATCCAAGCGTCCGAAGAACTGGTTCCTTACCCGACACCAGACGGACAACCCATATGGGCACATCCCGATCTCGTGGAAGATGAAAATTGGGAGGTCGTGAAAACAAAGCCTACAGCTCAACAACGAAGGCAGGCTAGGAAATATCTCCTCAAGCTCAAACGGCAAGAGAAGACCCAGCCAAAACAAGAAGTCAAGGAAAAGGCAGAGGCTTCCTCTACCGCTTCACTGGAGGTAACAAAAACACCCCTTCCAGAGACTTCAAAGGGGGTAAGAAAATTCACTCTCAGTGATTTCATGCCACCTCAATTCAAAGAAGCCACGCAGGAGGCATCATACTCTTGCAAATCGGTAGTTGGGTTCTCCATTGATGGATACGAGTCCAGCGATACCGATGATGGATTCGAATCCAACTACACAGACGAGTGGGAGGAGCCCCTTGAAACAGGATAATACCTCTCCGATGAAGAATGGGTTCCTGAGACTCATCTTATGCCAGTAATCTGTTATAACCCCCTACAATCACAAGGATCCTGGTCTGATGATGAAGAAGACCAAGAGGCTGTACAAGAAAATGCTGTTGAACTCATTGCTCCAGTGGAAATCAACAATCTTGAGCCACAAAGAGTTGATGAAGAAGAAGATTTGGCTCCCATGCCTGATCTTGAAGAATATGCAAGGATCTTGCAGCGTCTTGCTCTAGAACAAGAGCAAGACCGCGTCAACGAGCCTCCTCGCAATCCAGAGCCTGAAGTCCCTGAAGACCATCAGGTACATTCTCCCTTAACTCCTGAAAATGGAGAAAATTGCTGGATAAACGATCCTCTTACATCTGAGGATGAGTCTGACTCCGATCAGGCAACATCTCCCGTCAGAGCTTCCTGTAATGTGATAATTCGGGATTATAGCTCTTCCGAAGCATCGTCTGATGAGAGCACTTACACTCCGGCAACGCCTGGCAATGTATCTTCTGGAGCCACCTCATCTCACGTGACTTTCACTGAGATGACACCCTCTCAGATTTCTTCTCCTGAGACTGTGACTTCAAAGTTCACACCCTTCCTGGCTGAAGAATTCCCTGCTATTGATGCTTGGGACGATGAATTGGTCAACGAAGAAGAAAGGTTGCTGGATGCTGTTCAGGACTTGTTCCCGGAAAATGCTCCGTGCAACACAATCACTGAGGATGGCAACTCCGCTGCTGATACATCCTCAGCAAATGAAAAATGATAGCCTCTTGATCCTGAAGACAATCTTCCAAACGAAGACCCTTCTCAAGAAGCTCTCAAAGTTGGTAGAGGCACCCGCTCTGGCCGGGACTACCACAAAAATTACAACCAATCTTCTTTTACATATGTAAATCCATCGGGAAAAGATGTTGTAAGCGCCCTAGTGGCAACAATGATGAACATGCAGGCCCTAAGGAGGCTTTCAAGTATGACTTGATTGAACACTTCAAGCACATACCTGCACGTCTGCACATCCTGGATTTATTGCGAATGCCTCCGCACACTCGTGATAATCTCATTTCAGAATTACAAAAGCTAAATGAGGATGTCGACAAACATGCCCAGCAAGTCCTTCAAATTGAAATGGATTACCGGGTCAAAAACTCAGAAGCCTCCTCAAAGGGAGAAAAGAAGAAAACTGAGGGATCATGCATTGAATGCCTCTCGGTTAAAAAAGCAGCCAGTGCAACCATCGCCTTCACAAAGGACGACCTCCTACTTGGCGAAACAAGGCATAACCGACCCCTGTACTTCACAGGGTACTTCAAGGAAATGCCTATGCACAGAGTTCAGATCGACCCAGGTTCTGCACTCAACCTCATCTCCATATCGGCTCTCGAAGAGTTGGGCATCCCACCCAGCAAATTGAGCCACACATCTGTATCTATCTTTGGATACGATGGGAGTACTCAAAGGCCTATCGGCAAAATCAGGTTCAAGTTGCAGATTGGTGTTCTTATTTCTGAGGTCACTGTGTATGCAATAAAAACCCCTTCATGCTACAATATCCTTCTAGGACGCCCTTGGATCCACGAGAATGGCGTTGTCCCTTCAACTCTACATCAATGCATCAAGTTTGTTGGCGACGACGGCATGATACATCGAGTCTTTGCGGACAGAAAACCCTTCAAAGGTAAAGAAGTCCACTTCGCAGACTCACAAATGTATGAAGGTGAAAAAGAAGAAGAGGAGAAGCACACAGCCTCCTTTACCAAAAATCTCCAGAAAGATAAAGGCAAAGCTGCTCAACAATCGCCGGAAGAAAACAAACCATCCGGTAAATCCGAAGAGAGCATTCAAACTCCCTTCATCATCTCCCTCAAACCTTCAAAGCCTTTGTGAAAGTCCGGGAGATCCTAACCCTAGAGGGGAGGTGAATAGGGTGATCTACACTTAATGACTAATTATGACCAATTTTAATTTCTTTACAAGTAACTAGTCACATGTGATGATTAACATACAAAACGCGGAAGCTTAAACAAAACAATCACCACTACACAAAGATTTATAGTGGTTCGGCCTCAATGCCTACATCCACTACCGGCTTGTGTATCCAACACCCCACCGGATTTCCACTATTATGCTTTTCAAAAGGCTAAGTAATAACCTCTACAATATGCTTTCCAAGGATAAGCAATAACCTTACAATGTTGTTTTTCTAGGCTAAACAACAACCTATACACAATGCTTTTATATGGCTAAGCAATAACCTTACAATCAAATGATTTCTCTAAAGAAAGTGTTTTCACAAAACACTCTAAGAGATTACAATTAAGCTCAAATAAAATTGCCTCTAAATAGGCGAATATGAAAATGAAAAGCTAACTCACACAACACTCTAAGTAATGCAAAGATGAATGCTCATGAAGTGTGTGTGTGAATACTTCAATCAAGTTGAAAATGAAAGCCCAATCAATTTATGCTAAAAGCATTTAAAAGTTTGATGCACATAAAAAGATATGATTGAAGTAATATGCAAATCACATGTACCAAATACAAACTTGTAGAAGATATGAAAAACAAGGGTTCACAAGTTGTATGAAATTAATTTAGTCTAGACATGTGATGCATGTGCAATGTTGTTTTCAAAACCAAACTAATTCAACAAAGGTTTAAATGAATGAAAACAACAAGGAAAGATTCAAAACAAGTTAATGAATCATGACATAAAAGAAATCAAAGATTTTGGCAATGCATGATTAACAAAGTTTATAAGACAAACTTGTTTTGAAATCAAGGTGAAGAATCCTATAACTTAAATCAAAGATTAAGGAAGTAGAGGATTCAACACATCATAATTTATATGCTAAAATCATTTACCAATAGTTTAACAAAGCATAAAATAATGATTAATAAAAGGCAAAGCTTACTTGGTGGTTTAACTTCATTAATCCAAGCTTTAGCTTTCCTTAATGACCATTAGCCTTCCTTAGCTTGATCCCCTTTCTTTTGCCTCAAAATACCTCAAGAAGGGCTTCAAAGATCATCACAAATGGCTAAGGAATGAGTTTCTTTTTATAGAAAAAGTGGTCCAACGGCTCCTTGTCGGTCGACCCACAGGTTGGTGTCGGTCAACCGACACCTCAACGGTCAGATTCTAACGGTCAAGAAATTTTTCGTTGTGCAGGTGTGGGTCAGCCGACAGGAACCGACAAGCTGACCGACAGTACAAATTTGTTCAGAAAATAGCTCTCTGGAATTCTAACCGAGAGGCTTTCGGTCAGCTTCTGAACCATGGTCGGTTAGCCGACACATGACCGACATGTTAACCGACAGTGTGGCTAAAATCCCAACTTTTGCACATTTCAAAGTATTTTCATGTAGGGATTTTTGGGCCACTAAACCAAGCTTGGAAACATGATTTTAAATCATCTAAGTGCTTTTAAATTCATGAAACATAAAAAGCCAAATATAGTTTGAAACTTTAAAACATAGGCTAGCTTGATTTGTAAAAATTCTTTTCAAAAACAAATGCATCCAATGTTTAAAACCAAAACATGCACAAACTATAAGATTTGCAATATTTAAAACATTGCATGTATAAATCCAGATTTCAAGATTTTTAACTCAATGCATGTATGAAAATTCATGAGATGCTAAGATGATAATGCATCCATAAAATTGCAATACACAAAATCCCTAACACTTTGGTCATCACAACTAAAGTGAAGAAGGTAAAGCAAAGGCCTGGGGGCAAATTTGTTGTCTCTTTCGTGTCTATCATGCAAGACACGGATTCGGATTCAGAGCCAGAAGACGACACATCGTCAAGCCAAGCTGACAGTCAGCAAGTTCAGCCTGCTCTTACTCCAATGGTGACAACTTCTGACATAGAAGATCCTACGTCAGCTTCCTTCGTTGTTCCAGCAACTTCAGAAAAGGAAAAGCCGATCTTCTTCCATAGATCGGATGCTTCTTCATCAAACTCCATGCTTGAACCTTTCCAAAATGAAGGTATGCCTCAACTATCCTTATATAGTTCTGCGGCACAAGCTATTATGAAGAAAATGGGCTATGATGCTCAAAACCCAGTCGGTTTGGGAGAAGGACGCAGTATTCTCACGCCATTGGGGCCCGTCTTGACCAAAAGCCAGCTGGAAGATTGGAGACTCTACGACTATGTAGAAAAGTCTTCACACGGGTTAGGGTATGATCCCGACACTCCCCTGAGACAGTTGACACAAAGGCTTAAAAGTCAATTTACTGACCAAGCCTCAACATCTCGTATCCATGAAGACATCGATCTCCCTGGGTATCTCTTTGATGAGTCACCCGACAAAGATCCAGGAAGCTCATCCAATAGGCACGATTTTTCTGAGAATGAAGAGGAGTTGTCCGATGGTACAGACATGTGGTCTTCTGACCCAGAAGAACCCTCTCTTCTCCAAAAGAAGTAGCCTACTTCGACCCGGTTTCAACAGGCGATTGGGATCATCTCATAGCAAGCCTTGGGAAAATTACTGATCAAGAAGACCCGTGGAAAGGAACAAAACCTTGGTCTGGAAATGCCCTTGAAACCCCAGAAGGTTTCGTTGAGCTGGAAGCCTCCAAAAATATTGTGGAGGAACCACCTTCGAACCTTCCAACTGAAGATCCTGTTCAAAATATAGACTTGGGAACACCAGATAACCCACGTCCTGTATTCATAAGCAAGAATATAAAGGATGATGAGTTACCCGAGTATATAGCCTTTCTTCGTGAGTTCGTTGATTGCTTTGCATGGTCTTATGCTGAAATGCCTGGCTTAGATCCTAAAATAGCGGTCCACAAACTCAATCTTCAAGAAGACATCAAGCCTGTCAAGCAAGGCCAAAGAAAATCCCGTCCAGATGTCATGGATAAAATTGAACAAGAAGTTCAAAAACTCAAAAGCGTCGGGTTCATCCGTGAGGAACAACATCCTGAATGGTTGGCCAACATTGTCCCCGTGACAAAGAAAAATGGGCAGATCAGGGTCTGTATTGACTATAGAGACCTGAATGGCGCATGCCCAAAAGATGAATTTCCGCTCCCCATACCAGAGGTAATGATTGATAATACCTGTGGATTCGAGCGAATGACATTCATGGATGGTTTCTCTGGCTATAATCAGATAAAGATGCATCTTGAAGATGAAAAACATACATCTTTTCGGAGCCCATTTGGCGTGTATTGTTACATTGTCATGCCATTTGGTCTGAAAAATGCTGGTGCCACATATCAGAGGGCTATGATGAAAATATTCCAAGATATGCAGCACAAGACGGTTGAATGTTATGTTGATGACCTCGCCGTCTAAAGCAAAAGAAAAGAAGATCATCTCGAAGACCTTCGAGAAGTCTTCCTCCGGCTTCGCAAACACAAACTGCGAATGAGTCCTTTGAAATGCTTCTTCGGCGTCTCGTCGGGTAAGTTCCTCGGATTCTTAGTTCGGAATGCTGGAATAGAGCTTGACCCTTTAAAAGTCAAAGCCATTCTAGAAATGCCCTCTCCAAGAACCTTGAGAGAACTCAAAGGGCTTCAAGGGAGATTGGCCTACATCAGACGGTTCATCTCCAATCTTTCAAGGAAATGCCGTCCATTCTCCCTGTTGATGAAAAAAGGTGTAAACTTTGTCTGGGATGCTGACTGTGAAGCTGCTTTCCAAGATATCAAGCCATACCTGACAAAACCTCCAGTGTTAGTTGCTCCTACCACTGGAAAGCCATTCATCTTGTACACAAGAGCCCTTGATCACTCTTTGGGAGCTCTACTTACGCAAGAAAATGATCAAAGAAAAGAAGCTACTCTATATTACCTCAGCCGCATGCTAGTAGGTGCAGAGCATCGCTACTCTCCAGTCGAAAAAGAATGTCTTACAGTGATGTTCGCCGTACAAAAGCTGTGTCACTACTTGCTTTCCAACACAGTCTACCTGGTCTCGAGGGTCAACCTCTTGAAGGTCCTCATCACAAAGGCAGGTTCTCTCAATGCGCGACTGGCAAAATGGTCCATCCTTCTGTCACAATTTGATATTAGGTATGTACCACAAAAGGCAATCAAAGGGCAAGCTCTAGCGGACTTCCTCGCAGAGCATCCATTGCCTAAAGATTCTCCACTCAGAGATGATCTCCCAGACGAACCAGTCTACAATGTGGAGACTTTCACACAAAGTACCTCCTAGGACATGTACTTTGACGGTGCAACCAGGACAAATGAAAAAAGACAGCTGATCTCGGGAGTTGGCATCCTCTTTGTTAGCCCCGACAAATACATGATTCCACACGCTTTCTCGCTACTGGAACCATGCACAAACAATGCAGCTGAATATCAAGCTCTAATCCTAGGATTGGAACTCGCCATCGAATCCGGTATCACCATGCTGGAAGTCTTTGGAGACTCTCAACTGATCGTCAACCAGATGAATCAGAAATTTGAAGTCAGGAAGCCAGATTTGCTGCCTTACTACAACAAAGCACAATCGCTTCTGTAAAAGTTTGACATCTGTCACATCACCCACATTCGTAGAGGTGAAAACATACGTGCAGATGCCCTGGCTGGACTTGCCGCATCTATGGCAATCCAGGAAGGGGAAAACATGCAAATCACAGTGTGCGAAAGAAGAATCCTTCCTCCTCTTAACACACACCAAGCAGTTGCTGAATGCCACCGAGTGGTTGGAAGTCGTATTTCAATCCTTCAACCTTCAATCGGCGACTGGAGGGATCCGTTCATTGATTACATTATGTTCGGGATCCTACCTGAAGATCCAAAAGAACGGGTAAGCATCCAAAGGCGAACCCCAAGCTTTCATTTGGATATTCCTTCAAAATTCCTTTACAGGAAATCATTCAACGAAATACTTCTACGCTGCTTGTCACAACAAGAAGCTGAAGAAACACTCAAAGAAGTTCATGCTGGTCTTTGCGGAGCTCATCAGGCTGGTCCCAAGCTTTATGATCAGATAAAAAGGTTAGGTTATTACTGGCCTACCATGGTAGCTGACGCAATGCAATTTGCTAAGCGCTGCCAACAATGCCAAGTTCATGGAGATTACATTCACATGCCTCCAGAATGGCTGCATCCTACAACAATTTCATGGCCTTTCGAAGCCTGGGGTATGGACATCATAGGTCCTATTTCTCCCCCTTCGAGCAAAGGTCATCGCTTCATCTTCGCCGCTACGAATTATTTCTCCAAGTGGTCAGAAGCATTTGCGTTCAACGAAATGAAGACCTCATCAGTCATTCAGTTCATGCGCACCAACATCATTTGTCGTTTCGGCATACCCAAAAGATTCGTCCACGATAACGGACCACAATTCCGGGATCATCGATTCTACAGGTTCTGCGACAAATACAAAATCCAAAGCTGTCCTTCGACTCCATACAATCCGGCAGCAAACGGATTAACAGAAGCTTTCAACAAGACACTCTGCAAAATCCTCAAAAAAATGGTCTCTAGTCACAAAAGAGACTGGAGCGACAAAATGTCTGAAGTTTTGTGGGCCTATCGAACCACCGTTCGAGGACCAACCCATAGCACACCATTCTCCTTGGTCTATGGATGCGAAGCTGTCGTGCCCTTGGAAGTACAAATTCCTTCCTTGAGGGTATCCTTGCAAAATGACATGACTCAAGAAAGCAATGTCAAATTGCGACTCCATGAGCTGGACAATCTCGATGAGAGACGGCTCGAAGCTCAACAAAGCATTGAACTTTACCAAGCACGCATGGCAGGATCTTTCGACAAAAAGGTCAGGCAACGCGCCTACAAAAAGGGTGACTTGGTTCTTGCGGTAAAAAGACCAATGGTCTTCGCTCACAAGTCCAAAGGAAAATTTGAGCCAAAATGGGAGGGACCCTACGTCATCGACAAGGTTTTCTCCAACGGCGCATACGCACTCCTAAACATGGAAGGTGACAGATGTATGCTGCCCATCAACAGCAAGTTCTTAAAGCGGTACTACCCTTGAAGACTTACCCAACTGTGTAAGAGCAATGCCTGTACGACCAAAACCAGTTTCCAGGTACACGCTCGCTAAATCCACCTTTTTTTAGAATTTTCATATCAAATGTTGAAATTTCTAGAAATTTAAACAATGCTTACTTTCATCGTTTCATTGTTCAAAAAACCCAAGTTTAGGAACCTTTCCCTAACTTGACCAAAATTTTCAACCCATGAACTCAAAATTCATGGTTTGAAACAAAATCCGGATTCAGGGATTTCCACCCTAGTCAACCCTACCTTTTACCGCCTAAACGGTTTTAGGTCAAAACTTATGACCCTCGTGTCTTTAAATAAAAAAAATGGTTTTTGAAAAAGCCGCGGGGAAGCGACGTTTAGTCGATACTCGCACAAATCGGAAGCATGCGAACCACGTTCGACACTTCCAAAATCGCAGGGAAGCGACATTTCGTCGATACTTGCAAAATCCAAAACCGTGGAGATGCAACATTTCAGTTGATATCCACAACCCAAATTTCAAAGGTTCGAAAAAACCTAAAAACCGTGGAGACGCAACATTTCAGTTGATATCCACAACCCAAATTTCAAAGGTTACAAAAAAACCTAAAAACCGTGGAGACGCAACATTTCAGTTGATATCCACAACCCAAATTTCAAAGGTTCGAAAAAACCTAAAAAACCATGGAGACGTAACATTTCAGTTGATATCTATAACCCAAAGGTTCGAGAAAACCACAAATTTCAAAAATCATGGGAAAACGACATCAAGTCAGTACCCACAAAACCAGAATTTTTGAAAAGCAAGGATGCGACATTCCATCGACACTTGCACCCAAATCCGTGAGGATGCGACATTCCATCGATACTCGCAACCGAATGAGCAAGGATGCGACATTCCATCGATACTTGCAAGACCATTCAGCAGGGAGGCGACTTTTAGTCGATACTTGCATTTTTGAAAACCAAACCGGCTATAAATGCCACCAAAACCGGCTATAAATGCCACAAAAACGGCTATAGATGCCACCAAAACAAAACCAGCTATCAATGCCACAAAACAAAAAAAAAATTGGCTTTAAAAAAACCCGGCTATCAATGCCACAAACTCGGCTATCAATGCCACCAAAACCGGCTACAGATGCCACCAAAACCGGCTATAGATGCCACCAAAATCGGCTCTCATGCCAAAAATCGGCTTCCATGCCATAAACAAAAATCTGGCTTCCATGCCAAAATAATCATTTGACAAAAGATTTCTACAAAATGACAAGCTTTTGATCAAATCCCATTTAGCAATTACTTTTATCACAAAAAGATTTAAGTAAGCGTAGGGAAAACAAAAAAAAGCACCCATTTAGCAATTACTTTCATCACAAAAAGATTTTAGTGAGCGTAGGGAAAACAAAAAAAAAGAGTACCAAAAAAATACATGTGGTACCAAAAAAAAGAAAGTGTTCACAAGCACTAAAAAAAAAAGAAAAGTACCAAAAAAATACAAGTGGTACAAAAAAAAAGGGAAGGATAGTTTCTGTTACAAAAAAAAAAAAAAAAAAAACAGGAGCTCAACCAAAAATGGTCTCCTGCCAAGAGTCCAGCTCTTCAAGCAAACTTTTAGCCTCAGCCGTCAGGGATTCCAAGGCACGCTTCTTCAGGAACTTGCCATGAGTTGCTGGGGTGGGCTGTAACCCTTCTTTCGCACCGGGAAGCTTATCTCGAGGAGTTCGTCATTGTTTGTTCTCTTTAGACTTCCTTTTAAGAACTCGGTCGGCATCTGCAACCTGGCAAATCAGAGCACTCTCCCTGTCGCGAGCCTCTGTTATTGTAGCCCACTTGGCAGTGACTTATGCCTGCAGATGGTCAAGACGTTTCCTGGCCTCATCGACCTCCCTATCAAGGATGTTAAGGTCATGTGTCAGCCCAATGATGGCTAGCTCTTCTAAGTTCTTCTCTCAGACTATCTGCTTCCTGCTTTGTGTAGCCTCATCCAGGTTAGACTGAGCCTTATCCGCAGGGTCCAGGAACATCTCCTTGAAGAACTGGTGGTCAGGAAAACCCATGGTCTCAAACCACTTGTCACCCAGCTCAATGATCCTATCAACGATCGCCCTAGCACTTGTGACATCCAGACCAGCCTCTTCGGCATCACCGAGAATCTCACGTACATGCTGGATCATCCCAAATCCGGCATCTAAGTGCCCAGAAAGCAAAGTCTCAATCCAAGAGCTCAGAACCCGCACCACCACCTTCTTCGCAAAAAGAAGAGATGGCCCAGCTGAAGATTCGCACAACTCCGTTGGTCGGCTGCTCATGTCATCACCCGTTGGAAGAGTAACAAAATAACTCTTTTCCGTTGAAGCTGCTCCTGCTCGGGAAGGAATCTCAGCACGAGGTATCTCCTCAACAGTGTCAGAACTGGTCCCAGGAGTTTCTACCTCTGGATCAACCTCTGGCATCCCTTGCTCTGGTTCTGAAGGAAACGACGGACTCTCCTCTGTCACCTCAAAACCTGCAAAAGAAACACAAAAAGGTATGAATATAATCCTGTTTGAAAATCATTATCAGGGTTATTACTACAAAATACCTTCTTCGATGATTGGCGGAAGACTCTCTTCCTCCATGAACTCATCGGAAGCATCATCAACATTTGCATCCATCGATGGTTCAAAGTCATCGGAATCCTGTGGCAAGTTAGCTGGCAAGAAAAATGTTAGCAAACCAAGTCACATACACAAAAAAAAGAAAGCAAAAGAAGTCAACCAATTGGAGATTCTGGATTCACTCCAGAGTCCCTCGGTTCTTCTTCAGGTGCCCCAACAGGATCCGTCACCACCTCATCGGTTGGAACCTCAGGCATCACCAAGTCTTCCTCTGCTAAAAAAAAAAAGAAAAGCAGAAACAAGAAGCAAATCAGAACATGGAAAAATCCCATGAAAAGAAATGGAAAGAGAAAAAGGAAGAATCATACCTTCACCGACGGTCTCTTCTTCTCGGCTTCTCTTCTCTGGAGGCTCGTCAGCATCCACCATCCTCATTGATAGTAAGAGGGACTTCCAAGCCAGGAGAGTCCTCATGCTGCCCCTTGCTACGATGATGACTCCTCCTCCACTTACTCCTGCGGGCTCGCTTCTTAGAGGAACCTACCCCACTGTCGGAGTCAGGTCTTCCACTTGACTCCTCACTGGATGGTCTACCTTTATCAGTAGACTCCACGGAAGCTTGCCTTTGCACCGCTTGCATCCAAGCACCAAGTTCGGCTTCCTCCTGTTCTAGCTGCTCTAAACCTGATCAGGTATTTCTCGAACAACTTCAGAACCAATGACGCCCTGGTCACCGAGAAAGCCTATCTTGTGCTTCTCTCTCGAAAGAAAGGCCCAAACTTCCTCTCGCCGGACGCCATCCGACTTTCCAAGGGCCTTTCCAGATGCCAGCTTTACATCAAGCTCCTTCTTGGAAAGCCCCCGATATGCCGAAAAGCTCTCCGCGAACCACTTCGCAAAGCTGGCAGTCCGGAAAGTCAACAACACAGGATAAGAGATCATGGCTGTAGTGTCTTCAGCACTATAGAAAGCCCATGCATTTCTCCCATCCTGTAAACCTCCAAAGCGCTTCACCATGCTTGAAGGCGCTCCAACAACGCCTTGAGAAAAGCCCAGCTGCAAAGCAAAGCGAGAGGGTACATACGGCTGGATATGTCGACGAAAAGATGTCTATGGTACACCATCGTGCCGACACGTATGCTGAAAAGCCACTCCTTCTCTTCGTTAATCAAGGAGTAATGCCTTCCTGACCCCGCCCTGGTAGAGTCTCGGGAGGCACCAAAATCAAAAGCCTTCTTCCGCAACTCCGGAGAAAGCTTCACTGAAGACTGCCCCATCTCGACATCCCTGAACCGTCGGATCCTCATGCGGGCAAACAAAAGTGATTTGGACACGACTTTGCCCTTAGCCAGCCGAATCATCAGAGGATCATCATCCTGTGCAGCACCCAGCCGGTGGAAGCCAGGACAGTGGTACACATACCACGAATAAAAGATGTGGGCTGAAAATACCCTATTCATAGGGAGCCCAAGCCGAACCAAAAGAGCAGCAGCCTGCAGTTCGGTACACAGGTAGGAGTAAAGAGCTGGCACCAAAGCAAGCTGCTCTCCAAACGCCATCTGACAAGTCGGAAAAAAATAATGCGGCTGATGTGCGTTCCATCTCCTCCAGCAAAAATAGCCTCACCAAGCCAATAAGTGAGGTAAACAGCGAGATCTCTCCGCAGTGCAATGTCAGGACATATGGCGTTTGTACTCGCACAGAAATCTCTCAACTCTCCTTGCATAGCCAAGATCTTCTTCGAACTTGGATCCTGACCCCTGGCTTCCTGGGTCACACTATCAGAAGACTCTCTGCTATCAAAAAAGTTGGGGAACAAAGAGCTAGAACTCTTCCAACTGCTGGATCTAACTTTCAAACCCTCATTCTCCTTCAAAAAATCATAGAAGGCGACGAGCTGAAAGTACAGAAGCCTGAACTCCTCAGACTGCTCCTCAAGGACGCTGTCAATCGGCATAAACTCCTCATAGAGTTTGTCAAGGATGGGCAATCCAGTAATGGCGCTCAGCTCCTTCAAAGAGAAACCAATCTCACCATTCGTCACAATGAAGGTATTGGTTTGTGGGAGGAATGATTCCAGCATAGCCATGAAGGCCTCGTCGGAAAAGATCATGGTCTCCCTAAAGGCGCGGACTGCATCAAAAATCCCGATTTCCTTCAAAATGGCGCCACCAATCAGCAGGACGCGATCAGTCCACGACTTCCACTCGGAGTCAGCATTGAAACGGCCACGAAGTCAAAATGGCTTCACCCAATTGCTGCCGTCACCACTGAAAATACCAAGGCCCACCGGTCTCAAATCGACTGACGGATAATCAGAGCCCTGGTAGCCGCTGGATGGCATCAACAGGTCCATGTCAGCAGGGGACCTCTCCGTATATCCAGGAGAACCGCCAACAAAAACCCCGGTCTTGATTACATTTGTCCTTCTCACCCAGCTTGGAGGATCTTCCCTCTTAGAGCACGTGGGGGCAAGGCTCATTATCGAGACGGTGCGATCAAACGTCGACCGGGTAGCAACAGTCTTCTTCTCACCATCTGCTTTGAAAGAAAATTGAAAACATCTCCTCTGGTATGTTATGTCATCAAGGACGGCATCACCAAAGAAGAAGGTAGGCTTGGGTAAAACACTCTGATCTCCCATGACCCATGGACGACTGCTTACCATGATCTTATAGAATTCCTCTCCCTTGAGAGCGATCAGTCGCTGCCTCATCTCATCTCTGTTGAGCGAGTCGCATTCTTCCATATTTCTCTCAACATACTGGACCTTCTCAAAGGCCTGCTAAACGGCCAGATTAAAAGATCTAGCAGATCGACGAGGTGCGCTTGTAGCAGGCTCTTTACCCTTGTTCGTTCTGGAAGAACCACCTGAAAAGGATGGAAAAGAAAAAGATCAAACATCAAAATGACAGAATCTCGCTAAAAAAAAATCTGGCAAAATTTTGACATGATGCCGGGGCAATTCCAAAGAAAAGGAACTATCCCAAAAGAAATAGAAAGCTTGAAGATGGGCTCAACATTGATGCGAGCTCCGAAACTCCAAACTTTCGAAACCTCAAAGTCCCCGCAAAATCAGGAAGGGCTCAACATCGCTGCAAGCTCCAAATTCCCAAATTTGCGAAAACTTTCAGGTATGCTATCACATCATGCTACAAATTCAATTTACAAAAGAATGCATGCATGAACATCTTGGTTTGCCAAACAAAAAAGCATTATCATGATGAGCAAAAAAAAAAAGAAGAAGAAGAAAAAACTTTCTCAAAAAAAATTAAAGGAGAAAGAAAAAGAACAAAAAAAAAAACAAAAGAAACTTTCTCAAAAAAAAAAAAGAGAAAGAAGAGGGCTGGCCCACAGGCCACGTGGCCGTACGGCCAGATCCGTACGGATCTGTCCGTACGGCCCACCAAAAAAAAAACATGCAAAAAAAAGGGAAGAAAACAAAAAAAAAACGTGTAAAAAAAAAGAGCAAACATGTGGAAAAGAAAAAAAAAGAAAAGAAAAGAAAGAAATAAAAAAAAGAAAAGAGTTTTTTTCTACAATGGGGTTTTCTTGAAAAAGGGAACTTACTTGAAGCCATTGATGGAGAAGAAGAAGAAAAGTCTTGAAGATCTTGAAGAAGAACTCTTGGACTTGAAGCCCTCTTGGGATTATTACAAAAGAAAGCAATAAGAGCAAGAGATCCAACCTCCTCCTTGCTTTCATAGAAGAGAGCAAACCAAAGAAGGAAAGAAGAAAGAGGTAAGTGTTACTAGTTAGTAACCTTACCAAAAGAAAGAAATTAGAAAGATTCTTTCCCAAAAGAAAGATATCTTGAGGGATTCTCTCCCAAAAGGAAATCAATGAGAGATTTTCTCCAAGTAAAGATATTATTAGGTATTCTCTATCCCAAAGGAGATATTTTAGGATATTCTTTACAAAAATGACACCATATGAGATCTAAGCCATTTCAAAAGCTTAAGGTCCGATGGGTTAGCCCATATGAGCCAGGTTTGACCACCTAGGCACAAAAAAAAAAAAAATTTGGGGCTTTTAGTCAAAGAGAAATCCCTCTTACCAAGAGCTTACAAAAATGGTTCCATGCCTCTTTTGAGTTGATTGGACCATACAAAGAGAATTCCAAGCCCCATGAGCTTCCAAAAATCAAACCATCCAGCCTCATCTACCAAATTGAGCCAAAATCTTGAAATTGACATTCTGCAAAAATCCAAACCAAAACCTGGTCCCCTAACTTGCCACATACAGCCTGTTAGGGCACAAGACCAAAACCAAAAATCAAAACCTGATCCTCTAACTTGCCACCTATAGCCTGTTAGGTCACAAGATCAAAATTGATCCCTCAACATTCCACATACAGCTTGTTGGGTCACACGGTCAAAACCAAACCCGACCCCCTAACCTGCCACATACAGCTTGTTAGGTCACAAGGTCAAAACCCAAATCCACATCCCTGATGTCATCTTCAAAACTTTGCCTCGAGATGGTACGTGATCCCTTTCACTACCATAAAACTCCCCTGGAAGCTCAAAAGGCTACAAATACCAAAAAAAAAAAAGACTGCTCAAAGACTCTTGGTCAAGTCACAGGCTCTCCTTCATAAATCTCTTCGAGGCACATCGACTACAAAAGTTAAACAACTCGTCGCTGCACCTCGAGGGGGCATTTGTTGACACCAAAAATGTCACTTTGCCTCTTCAAGATCCAAAGAGCTACATGAAGTTGCAACCTGCCATAAATAGGCAATGCTACTTCCAAAAAATCAAATCTTGTCAGAATCAAACAAAAACTGCAAGATCCTTCAAGAGAGCCAAAAGAGGAGTATACAAGAAGTTTCGGACCATTTCAAAATCATTTGGCCTAACTTCGCTTCTCCGGCAGCTGAAAAGGAGCTCCCGGCGGTGAAAGCATCGGAGACACCAAATCTTCGATCAGAGCCGGTGGATGGTCTCAAAATACCTCCAAAAGGCTCCACGCCAAGTTTCATGTCAAACCGACAACGTTTGACCCTACAACAACCATCGAGCAACAAAACCAAGCCTCTCGGCGGCGAGAACCACCGAGGCCATCACTCATCAAACAAAGCACATGGGTGACTTCAAAATGCTTGCAAAGGGCTACATGTCAAATTTCATGTCATTTTGACAACATTTGACCATACTTTGACGCTCGGAAGCCAAATCAGGCCTCTCGGCGGCGAAGCTCCCCGAGACTATGGTTTCCAAGACAGAGCCTATAAATCATCTTAAAATGACTCCAATGGGTTCCCTGTCAAATTTCAAGTGAATCGGACATCGGTTGACCGCACATCAAGCCGCGACATCTTCATCACGACAAAAGCAAGTCTACTGGTGATAGGACCCTAAACGGCTTCAAAACTCAAACAAAAGCCTATGGCTGGTCTTATTTATTGCTCAGCAGGCTTCACCCCAAATTTTAGGTCATTCCGACATCGTTTGACCCAGTTTCAGCTTCTGACGGAAAATTGGCAGCTCTGCGCGACAAAGTCTTCGGCTTTCTCAGAAAATTGGAAACTTTGTAAAATAAAATGCAAGGATTCTCATCAGGTTTTCTACAGGGAAATCAGGTCAATAAATGATAAAAAATGTCAAGAAAAAATACAGAAGAAAAAAGAATAAAAAAACAGCAAAAACGGACACAAAACGGGACAAAAGGGGGAAAAACCCCCCAGGGTCGCAGACCCCTTCTACCCTGGGGCCCGGGATCGCCGGGAGGGTCCCGGAAACCCCATTTTTCGCTGTTTTTTGCGATTCGAAGCGTCCGGCCTCTGGTATTTTTCAAAATTCATACTTTTGAGACACCAAATCCTCTGACATCCGTCAAAACACGGGTCAATCATCAAGAGTATCGAAATCAACATTGATCGCCAACTGGTCAACCAAAAAAAGTGTGCTTTCTACCCGACCGATCGAGAAATCGACAGGACAGATGGCACCGACTCGCTGTTGGCAACCAACACCAGAAGCTACATGGTCATCCGATGTCAATCTACATAAAAATCCATCGATGATCATCGCCAGAAGAATCCCAAAAGACGCGGCACGGCCCGTGACTCTTCAACTGCTCGGCGACCACTTAATGCGATTAATTGACTAGCTTTATTACGGTCATTAATCCATTTCTTTGGACAGCCTAATCAGAAGCGAGCATCCAGGAGTTACAAGCAAGAGATTCATGACATTTAACCCATGAAACTCCTCCCATCATGGCGATTAAAGGCGATTAAATGCCCTCAATCTCCTCCGGCCAATCAGAAGCCAAGAAAAAGGAGTTACAAAATAAAGGAATTAAATCCTGTAACTCCTCCCACTATGCGGCTTGATGACAATAAAATCCCATAAACCCTCCTAAATGGCTACCAAAAAGCCTATAAATAGGAGAGCACTCCAAGAAGAAAATAGAAGACAGACAGCAGAGAAAACACACAACAGACTGTAGAAAATCCGGAAACTCAGACAGAAAAAGGCATCAAAGATAGAAAACTCTACGGAAATCCTACACCGACCACCGCTACAAGGTGACAAAAGTCCCTTGGGGGTACCCCCCCCCCCCCCCCAAGGTCCTTGCCTTCTCCTTCTGCCTCCAATGGCTTAGACGTGGCTTTTCAGCCCGTTTACTTAGTTTTTTATTGGACATAGGACCTCCTTTTGGTCTTTGTCCTCTAAAAAACCTGAGGTTATAGCCAAGCCAAGCGAATCAATAGCATCCTCTGTTCTCATTTGCATGGATGATGGTGAAGTCCACATATGGCTTGCGACCGTCAATCTGAACGGGTCCCCCACAATCTCCTGAGAAGTTAAATCGTCATTTTCTTTCTTTTCATTGTAGTTTGTATTTTTTTTAAAAGAGACAAAAAAACACAACTCTTGTCTTTCATTATTGATAAGGATTGTAAATTGGCTATAAACGCCAAAAATCGGCTATAAACGCCAAAATCGGCTATAAATGCAAAAAAAAAAAATCGCCTTTCACGGCAAATCAAGAAAATGTCTCTTTTCTTAAATATATGTGCAATGGAAAACTTGAAAGAAGTTGATTTCCTTTTTACTTGCGTAGGTTGATCTTCGGATCACCACTTGCAATTCCAAGTAAAATAGAAAATCTGGCACACCCACACAAAAGAAATGTTGATGCACGCCTCTACCCCCCTTCCGGTTACGAGAGGGTCGGACCTAACCGGACTCCCACGTCCGCCGACCTCGGTAGAACAGAGCGGAATCGCTGTTCCATCAACCGGTTGGCGATCAATGTTGATTTTGATACTCTTGACGATTGACTCGTGATTTTGACGGATGTCAAAGGATTTAGCGCCTCAAAAGTATGAATTTTGGAAAATCCAGGAGTTGGAAGTTTCGAATCGCGAAAAATGATGAAAAATGGGCTTTCCGGGGCGAACCCGGTGATTCCGGGCTCCAGGGTCGCAGGGGTCTGCAACCCTGCGGGGGATTTCCCCCCTTTGGTCCCCATTTTACGGCCGTTTTTAATGTCCTTTTATTCTTTTTTCTTCTGTATTTTTTCTTAATATCTTTTATCATTTATTGGCCTCATTTCCCTATAGAAAACTTGACGAGAATCCTTGCAATTTTAGAGTGAAAAGTTTCCAATTTTCCGGGAAAGCCGAAGATTTTATCGCGTAGAGCTGCCGATTTTCCGTCAGAAGCTGAAACTAGGTCAAATGATGTCGGAATGATATGAAATTTGGGGTGAAGCCTTCTAAGCAATAAATAAGACCAACCAGAGGCTTTTTTTTTTTTTTTTTTTTAGTTTTGAAGCCGTTTGGGGTCCTATCGCCAGTAGACTTATTTTTATCGCAACGGGGATGTCGCGCTTTGATGTGCGGTCAACCGGTGTCCGGTTGATTTGAAATTTGACAGGGAACCTATTGGAGTCATTTTAGGATGATCCACGGGCTCTGCTTTGGAAACCATGGTCCCGGGGAGCTTCGCCGCCGAAAGGCCTGATTTGGCTTCCGAGAGTCACAGTATAGTCAAACGATGTTGAAATGACCTGAAATTTGACATGTAGCCCTTTGTAAGCATTTTGAAGCCGTCCATATGCTCTTTTTGATAAGTGATGGCCTCGGTGGCTCTCGCCGCCGAGAGGCTTGATCTAGCTGTTCGAGGGTTGATGTAGGGTCAAACTTTGTCGGTTTGACTTGGAACTTGACGTGGAGCCTTTTGGATGTATTTTGAGACCATCCATAGGCTCTGATCGAAGATTTGGTGTCTTCAATGTTGTCGCCGCCGGGAGCTCCTGCTCAGCTATCGGAGAAGCGAAGTTAGGCCAAATGATTTTGAAATGGCCCGAAACTTCTTGTGTACTTCTCTTTTGGCTGTCTTGAAGGATCTTGCAGTTTTTGTTTGATTCTGATAAGATTTGATTTTTTGGAAGTAACATTGCCTATTTATGGTAGGCTGTGACTTCGTGTAGTTTTTTGGATCTTGAAGAAACAAAGTGACATTTTTGGTGTCAACACCCATGAGTGCTCTCGTCACTTCGTGTGACGGAGAATGGAGCTACATGTGGATGCCAATGTATTGTTTTTGAAGGGTTATCTTGACTTATGAATGGATCTTATAAATGATATTGTCATTGAAATGCTTGATTTGTAAATGATACTGTCACCAAAATGTTTTGTTTTACATGATTCATGAAAGGATCTTATAAAAGAAATCGATATCAATTGCTTTGTTTTATACAATTTCTCTTATGAATGATATTGTCATTAAAATGTTTTGTTTTATCCAACTTCTCTTTATTGTACATACTATTTTAATTATTTCAAAACTATTGAATTATAGCATAATTGGGTATTGATTTTGAATGGTCATCTTGATTTAAGAATGGTTCTTATAAATGGTATTGTTATTTAAATGCTTTGTTTTATACAATTTCTCGTTATAGAAATGTTATTTTATTTATTCAAAACTATTAATGTATAGCATGATTGTACTTTATTCTTTTGCCTGCCAGACCGTCGTGTTTGATCCTTTCATTTTGGTGCTCAGGTCCAGGTTTTTGTTGCCCTTGAGTAGGAGCACGAAGTGGCAGCTGTAGAGCAGCCAGTTGAGTGAGAGTGGCTGCCCAACGATGTCATTTAGATGTTGGATTGGGTCTTGAGATACGAAATATTGTTGGGGGTGATCTCTTATTTTGTTGAATGGTTTTTATTAACCTTTTTCTTTGGGATTCTAATTAATACACTTTTGTAATTTTGTAACTTGAATATATGTGGAAAATGAATTGTTCTATTACTGCCAGCTCAATATTTATGGTCCTTGATTTATTCCATTCTGATTATGAGCCTTGATTTGATGGCTTTATGTTAATGGTAGAGTGCGACACAGATTCCGAGGGTCTGAGTCGCAATGCCATATTTTTCAGCTTTCGCGAAATATTCAATTTGTGATGGAATTTTGTTATCCTCACACACACGGATCCTGGGGAAAATGGCAAAATTTTTAATTAACCACAAAAATCACGCCTCCGAATTCGGACCGCTCCAGGATCCCTATTTTGGGGCGTGACAAGTGATACTTGATTGCACTCCTGATTCAAGTCACAAGGAACAAATGACTTTGATAATACGGTGTGTGGATGTGTCAAGGAGTCCAGTTAAAATAGAAAAGTACTTTTTAGAGTTTTTAATTGTGAAAAATACATCAGGATTAGGACTTTTCACTGAATTGCAATCTGTCCTAGAGTCCCTTGGTCTTAAAATTGATGATGTGAGAGGACAGGGTTATGATAATGGCTCTAACATGAAAGGTAAAAATCAAGGTGTACAAAAAAGATCACTTGAAATAAATCCTAGAGCTTTGTTCATGCCATGTGGTTGTCATTCTCTTAATTTAACACTATGTGATATGGCAAACTGTTGTGTGAAAGTGAAATCCTTTTTTTGGGGTGGTTCAACGCATTTATTGTGTTTTTGCTAATTCTACAAATCGTTGGAAGATTTTACAGGATCATATAGATGGTTTAACGCTTAAAACATTATCAACTACACGTTGGGAAAGTCTTATAGAGAGTGTTAAAGCAATAAGATACCAATCTGCCCAAAGAGAAGAAACTTTATTTAAAGTAGCAGAAACTAGTGAAGATGCTAAAGCAAAAAGTGAAGCAGAAAGTTTAGCAACACATGAACTGAAATATTTTGAGTTTTAATTAAGCATGGTTATTTGGCATGATATTTTGTTGAAAATTAACTTAGTCAGCAAAAAATTACAATCTAAAGATATGTGCATTGATGTTGCTTTAAAAAATTTGGAGGGGTTTCTTTTTTTTTTTGAGAATGATAGGGAAAATGGATTTACATCTGCTATGATTGAAGCTAAAACTATTGCTTGTGATATGGGGATTGAACCCGAATTTCCTAAAAAATGTCAAAGTCGTAGAAAGAAACAATTTGATGAGAATGCTAAAGAAGAAACAATACAATCAGTTGAAGAATCATTTAGAGTCAATTATTTCATATGTGTAGTGGATATGGCTCTTTCTTCATTAAGAAGTAGATTTGAACAAATGCAAACATATGAAGGTATTTTTTGGTTCTTGTTTAATTCAAAGTAGTTAACTTCATTGGGTGATGATGAATTGAAAAATTGTTGTGTGAAGCTTGAAACTATTTTAAGAAATGGCGAGTCTTCTGATGTTGATGCAAGTGATTTATTTTCAGAGTTACAGGTACTGCAATTTCTTTTACCAGCAGAAGTAAACACAACACTTGAAATTGTAGAGTTTGTAAAGGGTATGGATTGTTTTCCAAATGTTTTGATTGCCTATAGAATACTATTGACTGTACCTATGACTGTAGCATCTGCAGAAAGAAGCTTTTCTAAATTAAAATTATTGAAATCTTACTTGAGGTCTATCATGTCACAAGAAAGGCTAAATGGGCTAGCAATCTTATCCATTGAAAAGGAGATGTTAGAAAATCTTGAATTTGAAAGCATAATTGAGGATTTTGCTTCTCAAAATGCAAGAAGAAAATCATTTCAATAATACTTTTTTAGTTGTGATTTTGTTTTTCACCTTATCTTGTAGATGGTGATGCTGCTATTTTGCTTTGACCATTCATGATGCAAAGAGATTCTAAGTAGGTTGATGTTCTTTGCTTTGGCTATTGAGGATGCAAAGATATTTTTATTTTGCTGGTTACTGAAGATGCAAGGGGATTTCAAGTAGGATGCTGTTGTTTGCTTTGGCTATTGAGGAAGCAAAGAAATTTTTATTTTGTTGGTTGCTTATTGCTATATGAAAAAGAACTATTGAATTGTTACAACTTAAAAAAATAACTTACAAGCATTTGTCTTGTTTATAAATTATAGCCTTTTACTTTGAATGTTTATATATTGAAGTTTGAATTTATATACTTTGAATGTTAAATTTTTAGTTAATTTTGACAGGTTGGATATTGATTGAAAAATGAATGAGGCCATCACTAAGTTTATATATATAGAGGCCAAATTTTTACTCTTGCCCTGGGCCTTGAAAAATTCAGAACCAGCCCCGATGACAAAGTTTATAAGATGATCAAATATATGGACCTGATTTTTTGTAAACCAAATCTTCAAATCCCCAAGGTCCCATCCCAAAGGGGGCCGGCATGTGGGCCCGCAACGAGGTACTCTTAATTAACATGCAGGGTATATGCCATATATTAGTATTGCAGAAATACAAAAAATATACAGATGCACGACTAAGCCTCAACAAAGACACAACTTGATCAAAGAATGACAAAAATATATTTTGAAATAAGTGTAGAAAGGAGAACTCAACCATAAATAGGTGGGATTAGGCTTCCATGAAGATTATGATTATATTGATATTTACACACATGACATGAAAGATGGAGTCATTAGAAGCCCTTATTATTTACCTCAATTGAGACTTGAGAGAGATTTCATGCATTAGTACACAGAAAAATTGCATTAGTATCTAGCTTAAAGAAGTTAAAATACATGGTTGCTTCACATTATAGTGCAAGCATTTGGGTTCTCGTCACTGAAAATTTGAGGAGCATATGCATAGTCAGTGTAGTATGCAAGAGGCCAATATTCGAGTTTATTTGCATTGGCCTTTTTTTCATCTTCTTCCTTACCTTCTCCCTCTTTTTCTCCTTTATCTTCTTTCTTCTCTTCTTCTTTCTTCTCTTCTTCCTTCTTCTCCTCATCCTTCACTATGGAAGCCTGTTTCTTGGTTTTTCTATACACTTTCTCCACAAGGTTTGTTGGGTCTATAATGCCTTTCACGATCACTTGATGGTTCATCATATCTGTTACTACTGATTCAACACCTACAGAATATACAAAGATAATTTATTAATTATCTCTCTTTCATATGAAAGAAGATTCTCTTGCTAGGGCTTCGAAGTGGGAGCATTTATTTTAGCGAGATAGATTTTTACTAACTGGACTTCCACTAAAGAGTGGTGATTCCAAGAATCAGAGGATCCACACTAACATGCAATGTGTTTAGAGAAATAACATGCAATGTGTTATTTCATACAAAGGTAAATATTACTCCAATGATTGTGATATCAGATCAGCGCAGCCCAGTTCATAAGAGAAGATCTGATCCAATGGTTTGGATTGATGAACATCTTCAACAGAGAAAATTTCTATATTTGGATGTGGTGTTTGAAAAAAAATTACATACAGTTGAAACTCATGATGACAGTTGGCTAGGGGGCCTTGGTTTGAGTTGGATAGTAAGATGAAGATTAATGTTGAGGAAGAGAAGTTGCAAGAGAACCCGGAAATTGCCCATCCAAGCTAACTAAATAAAGTTAGTCAAGAAAACATATAAAGATATCATTTTCTTTTCAATGCTATCCAATGTGGGACTATAGTGACAAAGCCTAAAAAGGGTTCCTAAATATTATTTTGAAAATATTTGAGATCATTCCTTTTTTTTTTGAGATCCTCAATCTAATGGTGGATAATAGTCAAATGAATATGAAATTGGGTGATGAATTTATATTTCTTTACTTGCTGAATTTATTAATTGATTTATCATAAGGGGTTTTGACATATTAGTCCTCCTTAAACCAAGTTTTTCGAATCTCATGATCGAAATTCAGATAATGTAACCAAAGTCTGGTCCATATTTTCTTTAACTTTTTTGCCCTAAATCCCATGATATCATGGGAATCGTGTAAGTCACAGAAACTGATAAATCACATGAGAGGGAAAAAAATATTCCCTATGATAGAAGTTGAGAATTGTGAAAGGCTTTTTATGCATCATCTTAGAATTTTTTTTTGGAATGATAGAATCTAAGAAATGGTGGTCAAACGTGTAATTACTTTTAATAAAATATCATTTTTTCGTGTTCTTTAAAAAAAAAAAAAACTTGCTTGCTAGTTACATAATATGTATGATACAGAAACCGATAAATCCCATGAGGATATGGAGCAAAAAAGTTTAAAAAATGTTGACAAAAGTCAAACAGCTCTGGTGATATTATTTGAATTTCGGTCATTAAATTGGAAAAACTGGGCTTAAAGAGGATTCATATTCCAAAACCCCTTATCATATTCATCATCCTAGCTTAGTTCCATGAGTTTGAGATTTACTACATAGTTTTTTTTTTCTTTTTGGTAAAAATGAAACTACATATGGTAAAAATAAAACTACAGAAGTGCTACTGAAGTTCATGTGAGGTTTCGACAGAATTGATCATTTAAAATCTTGGTTATCTAAATCCAGGATAAAACCTTAATTTGATACATAAAGATCTTTCATGAAGTGGAACAAATGAATATGGACATGTTGCGTGTATATAGGAAGGAAAAACTGGAGATTGTGGTAACGTTACCATTTATCTTTCGGATCCGCTTTTGCAGCACCTGAGCACATGCCTCGCAATGCATACGTACATTCAATATTACCGTGATCACTGCAGGCTGCAAAGCAAGTAAACACACACAAATTTGGATCTGATCAAAAGTCGGTGGGCATGTGCAATTTAGGGGGGTCGTGTGTTTGGTCCATTTGGATGGACCAAGGATGAGCTCCAAAAGTGTTAGCTTACGGAATCTTATCCTAAGCTTAAGCTTAGGAGAGCCTTCCCCATATATATATATATATATATATGCTTGTCTCAGCATGCAAACTTACATAGGATGCATGTGACTTTAAAATGTTTATACAGAGGATCTTCTCTTAGACTATGTATAGCTTATATGCAATCCAGCTAATGGGGCCCAATTAGGTGCAAGTTTCTCAGTGGAAACAGGGCCGGCTCTGAGGTTTGGGTGGCCCTAGGCGAGCTCCTAAAAATGGGCCCGATCTTAAAAAAAAAAAAAAAAACGCGCGTAATTTTTTTTTTCTGTAGAAGGAACATAGAACTTAACCACACTAGCAAGATAAAATAAAACATAATTAGTGCCAAAATAATTACAAAAGCAAAGTATCCTCTAAAATTTACTCGTCTCGCAGTTTTCGCTGCAAAATCAGTAATTACATTTGTATAATCTATCTTCTCTACCAACTCTTTTTCAATGGATAACATAGCCAGTCCATTTAGTCTTTCTTGCGACATGGTTGACCGAAGGTAAGACTTGATCATTTTCAACTTAGAAAAACTTCTCTCTGCAGACGCAACTGTTACTGGTATAGTCAACAAAATTCTGTAAGCAACCTAGACATTTGAAAAGCAACTAGCCCTTCTTTATGTCCCTTGGTAAAACTTCTCTCAAGATTTGCAATTCCAAAAGTAACTATGTCTCATCAATATCAGGGATACCATCATGTTTCAAAAACTCTGCAAGGTTGCCACAAGAAGCTATTAAACTATTCCTATCTGCAGACTTTAACTATTTTGTTTATTTGTTGAGCACTTGGGCCTGGCCAAACATAAAAAAGCCTAAAGAGTAGTATGTTTTGTTTATTTGTTGGGCACTTGGGCCGGGCCAAACATAAAAAAGCCTAAAGAGTACGTGGGTATCGATTTGGTAATTGAGGGCCTAAATCTTGAATAACATGTGGGGGCCCTAGGCAGTGGCCTAGGGTGACTACCCCTCAAAGCCGGCCCTGAGTGGAAATATGGTCATAGATGAAAAGGTCTCCATGATGGACAAGAATGATCCAAAAAGACCCAGCCCCACCAAATTATCATAGCCCTTGATCTAACAGCTTAAAATCTGATGGAATCTTAACCATACATTTTATAGATATTCAATCCAACGGTGAGTAAAAGTTCAATAAGTATAAAATTGGGTTTGATGCCATATCATGGAATGAAAAGAGTATCAAAAGGGCTGCAATGATGAAAGATGGCCAAGAGAGCCCAATAGTACTGGACTGTAGTTGTAGTTGCTTGTAGGAGAACATTTTCCATTTATACAAGTATATGCATGATTTAATGGCATCTTAACTATATAATTTCTTGAGATTCAATCCAACAACATGAAAAACGTCCAAGGGCCCCATAGTGTTGGACTGCACTTGTTGTTGCCTATAGGAGAACATTTTCCATTTATACAAATATATGTATGATTTACACAAAGTTAACTACAATATATATGTAATTTTATAGTGGTGATGAAAAATGTATGTATAATTCATATTTATTAATTTACTTTTTATCATCCATGTGTCCCTCATGTATAAAACATCAAATCCTTTATGCATAAAAGATTACCAAAATGTAGGCATGAGATAGTAAATAGGGATTTTGACCGAGCAGGATATAAAAAACCATGAATTTCTCAAAATGGTGTTGACCATAACTATATCCCAAATGTGGGTATTATACATGGAGCCCCAATTTTTTTTCAATTCTACCCCTTTTGTGTGATATCGCATAAACTGAAGGTGAAAATAAAAGGGGATCGTTTTCCTTCTCATATTTTCCTTCGTTTCCCATCTCCTAAAGCACTAAACTTCCATTGGGCACAAGAGAAGAACTTTAATCACTTGTGCTATCAACTAGAATGCAGTGAAACTGGTTGTAATTTCATTCTTTGGGGAACTGGCCAAGCGACTGTGCAATATCGCACAAGAAGCAATGAATTAGACTCCCATACTTGGTGGGGTTTTGAGTTGTTTTTTCTAAGGTCATATTCTATGTTTACTCGTCAATAAGAAAAAAATTGGTTGGGGAGAAATTGATTAAATTCCTAGCTGTTGTACCCAAAAATGCAGTGAAGTTCGTTGGAATTTCATTCTCTCGGAAACTGGCCAAGTGACTTTGCAATATCGCATAAGAAGTATTGAATTAGCCTCCCAAACTTGGTGGGGTTTTGACTTTTTTTCTTACGTCTTATTCCATATTTTCCTCGTCAATAAGAAAAAGTCTTGGTCAAGAAGAAATTGATTAAAGTCCTGGTTGTTGTGCCAAGAAGTGAAGTCTTTCATTCTCTTTACCTGATGATGGTTTCATGAGAAGTAGTTCCCAAAAAAGGCACATAGACTACAAAATTTCACAAGGTATTGATATCATGGATCTATCCCTTGTCCTCAGGGTAAATTTATCACAACATGGCAGTGACCAATTGGAAAAGAAAAGGGAAGAAAAGTAGTGGGGAAGTCCTCTTAAAAACCTCTTTAAAGATGAAAAAAGTCGCAGGAACGGAGAAAGTTGTAGGAGAAAATGAAGGTTCGGTGCTTCAGGAGATGGGAATAGAGGAAAATATGATAGGGAAAACGATCCGCTTTTATTTTCACCTTCAATTTGTGCGATATCGCACAAAATTGGTAGAATTGGAAAAATAATTTGGGGCCCATGTACAATACGTACATTTTGGGATATAGTTTTGGTCAACAATATTTTGAGACACTCGTAGTCTTTTATATCTTGTA
This sequence comes from Litsea cubeba, assembly GCA_012931725.1. Lineage (NCBI taxonomy): Eukaryota > Viridiplantae > Streptophyta > Magnoliopsida > Laurales > Lauraceae > Litsea > Litsea cubeba. The sequence goes on from CM022955.1 coordinate 48,130,043, forward strand.
TGGTAAAAACCCCCAGTAAATATGACTTCTTAGAAAGGGACAATTACCAAAAAAAAGCCTCAAATATTTGGAAAAGCTCAAAAGAGTCCTACAAACTATCAAACCTCAAATAAAAAGTTAGGAAACAGTGCTCGCACAACTTAAAAAAAAAAAGTCACTACTGAATTGATACAAAAATTGTTAATTGACTTCGAAAATGTTAGACTAATACCGAAAGGTTTTAAAAAGTGTTCAAAGCGATTATTTTGTCTTTACTATAAAGTGTCACCCTTCTTGAGAGATCTTCCCTGTGCACCATTATTATTAAACTGAAACATGTTCTTTGTGGCATGTTCGCATAACCACATTTTCGCTCTAAAAGCATGTTGTTTTATCATGGAAACTTTTTTCTATCGCAAATATTTTTTTGTGAGAAAAAAGACAAAATTAGCGTAATTTTCCGTGATTTTACAAAAGTGATTTATTGGGGGATTATAAAAAAAACAAATTCAGCGGACAGACTTCTTTTTTAGTTCCATTTCATTGAATGCCTATATAAACATACCCTTATAAAAAAAAGAAATGAGAGATGCTCTTACGAGCGTAGCTCTTCCATGAGAATAAGAGGTGGGGTCCCTCATATAATCCCTTACTCTTGTAATGTGAGCATAGTTGAAAAAATCGGCCGATATGAACCGGTACCGGCCCATACCGAACCGATATGGCCCTGAGATATCGGTATCGGTATCTCGGAACTAAATGTCCCCAATATCTCTGCCCATATCGGCCGAGATTTTGTCCATCTCGGTTTTTCCGAGATCTAAAAATATCGGCCGAGATCATACAAAAAATTTCAAAATCCTATTTTTTCTAACCTTTTTCCCTATCTTCATCTTCTTCTCCTCTCCTCTCATCTCCTTACTCCTTAGAGCAGCAGCCATACTCCATCACACATCCCTCTTGCATATTTTCAAATCCCACATCTATTTCTTGAAGAAAATATTATTCAATGTAAGAGAAAATCAACTTAAAGCATTTTATTATGTTTTTTTTATTTTTAATTTTTAGATGAAGCATAAAAATCATTGGGTTTGTCACTTGTGTTGTGTTCTTCACTTAGAAGTTAGATCGACATACTCATCAATCTGTCATACACTCAAACTCATCAATCTGCCAAAATCAACTTAAATGATGATGATGATGATGATATCAAGCCTGGGCGACACTCCACTTGGAATTAGGCTGTCAATATGTCATGCACTCATACTCATCAATCTCTCTTTAGTATCTACTCTCTAGTCCCCTCCAATTTCAGGTAAACTATGAACCTTTTGATGCCCAAGTGCTTTATGCCTTTATGATTTATCTATCTCACTATTATGTTTAAGATTTTAATATGTTATATTCATGGTCTTGAATTTCACAACTTATTTGATGATTGAGTTAGTATTAAATAATGATTGATATGTTATCTTTATATTCATATATTTTACACTAATAAATTGATCATGAACATCAATAATGGTTTCATTATATGAAATATTGGAAAGACAACGAACTGCGATACAGACATGACTCATAACTTAAGGTGGCCGAGATTTTGATTTATTGTTGTTACTAATGGAAAAAAATATTGTTTTAAATCATTTTTTAATATTCTTGATTTTTTTTGATATTTTTATAAATTTCTTTGAATTTAAAAGAATTCAAACCGCGACAACTGTGATGGACCGATAACCACGACCGATACCGAAATTAAGTGAAATTTTAAATTATGAATGTGAGAGTAACCTCTCACGGGAGCATTTTCCAATAAAAATAACCACTGTACCTCATCTTTCTTTTCTTCTTCCTTTTTGTTGGTGTCACCGTCGTTTTTCTCCTCCTCGGGGGGCTTGGGCAGAGGAGAAATTATCTCAACTTTTCTGCCGCTTTTCTTTTGAATCCTCTCACAGACCTTTACAGGGTCGGCTGTCTTTCCTTTCACTACGACCATACGAGCCTTGCAATCCGTCTTCACATCCTCCACACCTGTGATGGAATATTATTAATTTATTAGCTTACAACTTTAAATATTCTATGATTTAAGCCATACAGACCTTTTAATGGTATATCTTTTAAGACCGTACTGTATTTGGTTCTGGGTTTAGATCCTTGATCGAGGGTGCTTGGGCTACATCCAAATTAGTTAGGGAAAAAAAAAAAAACCATTGAGACTGTAGGTGCAGAAAATAATGACCCACAATAAGAGGGTGCCTTATAGGACTTATCCGAGAAGATGATGGTGTCTGGGAGTAACTGGATGCCGTCCGGAAGCCTGAAAGGGAATAGCAAACGGTCAGAGGACCCTGACCTGAGCGGCGCAAGGCTCTCCGATGCCAAAGTCAGTATGGGAACTGGAACAATGGAAGGAGAGGGAGAAGAGAGACAGAGTAAGGGCTCTGTGAATGAGATTATGCGTACCTTGCATGGTGCATGGGGTTCTATTTATAGAGGTTTGGATCGTATCTTTTAGAAGATATCTTGGTGTAGGTCCATGATTTGACTGGAAAGTCATGATCAGCCCACAAAGTAATAAATGCAGTCTAATCCGGCCCACTCAGCATTTAATGCTAGTCGGGTCAGCCCACATTGCATTAAATGCGTGTCTTGTTGGGCCAGATTGTGTTGGGCGCCTTTGGCGGTTGGAGTACCAGCGGATCTGCCCTCGGGCCTTGCCCTGATGTGGCCTCAGCCGTTGGATGCTGCCATGTCAGCGATCTGGTGAAGATAGCGGGCGGCTGGATGTCGTGTCTGTCCCACTAGCTCGTGACCCTATCCCTCCACGTGTCTGATGACGTGGGGGATGAGGGGCGCAGGTGAAGGTTCTTTCTTGCTTTGGTTACTGTCCTGGCTTCTTCAGCCGAGGTAGAGTTTTCTACCGAGATGGCACTGGAATGGCCCAGCCGAGGTGGACTCCTTGCCGAGATGACGTCCGAGGTGGACCAATTCGGCACTTGTGGCCCGGAGATGCTTGATGTCGGCCAAGGCCTCTGTCCTGGTAGCCGAGGTGGGATTGGTGCCACGTAGATGGCACGCGGATGGCACGTGTGAATGCTTAACCCCATCTGATGGCTGTGATTAGCTTAATCCTGTAGCTCTGGAAATCTCCCCACACAATTGAATTGGCGCCGTCTGTGGGGAAGTAATATCCCAACCTCTCAAAAAACCTTCCCAACCTTCCAAACCTTCTTCACCTCAACCTTTCAGAAGCCATGCCTCCGAAAGCTAAGAAGGGCGTAGAATCGTCGAGAGCAGCACTCGAGCTGCTACCACCGCCAGCGGACGTCCCTCCTCAGGGACGGTCCCGAACGATCCAAGGCACATCCGCAGGCGAGGGTCGCCTAGGCTCCCAACTCTTTGTCGAGATCCCATTCCAGGAGGGAGTCGAGGCCTCGCTCTCAGCGGACGAAACCGTGCCACTCAGGCGCGACGAGCGTCGACACGAACGTCCCCGCAAAGATAAAGCTGTTGCAGCTGAAGGAGACGTCGCAGCACAAGACGCTCTTCTCCAGAAGCAGGAGCAGCTAGTTCAAGAGCTCCAGCGGGTCCAACAACAGCTGAGGGCGGCACAAGCTGCCTCCTTGAGGCCGGTCTCTGAGCCCCAGGGAAAAAAGAAGGACGCCCCCAGCAGGGCAGCCCAGCCTCCTCGTGAAGACCTCAGACATCATCTGGACCAGAAACGGAGCCAGATCCGTGACGAAGGCTCGAGCAACAGCCGAAGTCACCACAGCCGCGACGGCCGAACTCATAGCCATCGTAGCCCGAGCCATCCCAAGCGGAAGCCCAGAGCTCAGACTCCAGAGAAGGACGATGAGCAAGAGCGATTCGACAAACGTGTCAGATTGGCTCTCCAGCACAACTTGGACATGCGGGACCAGAAGCAGCTCTATGGTCACACTGATCTCGGGGGCTCGCCCTTCACAAAAGAGATCGAGCACAGCCCCTTGCCCAAGAAGTTCTCCGTCCCGCGGTTCGTCCCCTATGACGGACTGTCCGACCCATCTGCACACCTCCGACACTTCTCCCAGAAGATGTCCATCTGGGGAAACGAGGGTCACCTAAACTGCAAAATCTTCTCCTCCAGTTTGGGTGACCTCCCCCTGAAGTGGTTCTGCTCTCTCCCGGAGCAGTCGGTTTCCAGTTGGAAGGAGCTCCAGCTCTCCTTCCTGAAGAAGTTCCAGGCCTACACCGTCGTCCCCAAGAAGGAAGGGGACCTCATCGCCCTGAGAATGAAGCAGGGCGAAACCCTCGCCAAGTTCACCCACCGATTCTGGGCGATCTACAGCCAGATCGAGGGCGCGAGGGAGGCGATAGCCATCTACGCCTTCCAGCATGCCCTGATCCCCGGCATCGACTTGCGGAAGGACTTGGCCGGGGACACCCCAGAGTCCATGTCGGAATTGATGTCCCGGGTGAAGCGCTTCATCGCCCGGGAGGAAGACGAGATCCGAGCTAAGGATCAGGACGGGCATCCGGAGCCCGAACAGAAGAGTGACCAACCTCGGCAGAGAGGCGGGAGGCCCTCCCAGAAGCAGGAGCCCAAGCGGCCCTGGGTCTCCAGTTCGGCGAAGCCTTCGTCGTCCAGGTCTGGGGGCAATTGGAAGCCCAGACCTCCCTCCAGCGCCAGTCAGAGCGTCAACGTCGTCTTCAAGGAGCCGATCTACCGCATCCTGGCCAAGATCAGATCCAAGCCGTTCTTCAAGTATCCTCCGCCCATGAAGAATGAACCCACCGAAGGCCCCCGGAGCAAGCTCTACTGCTCCTTCCATAAGGGCAACGGGCACAGGACCGAAGAATGCAGGACTTTGCAGTGGTATCTAGAGAAGCTGGCCAAAGAGGGCCACATCCCAGAGTTCATCAAGGAAGGTGATGCCGGCGGCAGCGAGGGCCGGATCCACCAGAGCGCAGCCCAGGCTCCAGACAGCGAGGACTCAGAGAAGATCATCAACGTGATCCATCTGGCGTCCTCGGCTCCCGCTTCCTCGTCCCGGGGAAGCTCTCAAACCCGTGCCGAAGCCAGGCGGGCTTCGCACGAGAAAGAAGTAATGAAAGCCGACCTCGCTCCGGCGTCCAAGAAAGCCCGCCGCGACAGACCAGCCATCTCGTTCTCGGATCGAGATCTAGAGGGAGTCCAGGTCCCTCACAACGACCCCCTGCTCCTCACCATGAAGCTGAGAGACTTCACCGTGAAGAGGATCCTCGTCGACTCCGGCAGCTCCTCCGAGGTCCTCTACTACGACTGTTTCAAGAGGATGAAGCTCTCCGAAGCAGACCTCACGGAGGTCCGTGCACCTCTGCTAGGGTTGTCCGCCACACCAGTCTACCCCAAGGGTAGAATCACCTTGGAAACCCGAGTTGGCGGAGCCTCCGTGACGGCCGACTTCCTGGTTGTGGACGCCCCTTCTCCCTACAATGTCATTCTGGGCAGAACGTGGCTCCACAAGCTAGAGGCAGTTCCATCTTCCCTCCACCAGAAGCTGAAGTTCGTCCATGAGAACGAGGAAGGCAAGATGGAGGTAGTCACAGTGAAGGGAGACCAGCAGCAGGCCAGGCAGTGCATGCTGGCCGCAGTCCCGGCCGTGAAGGAGCCAGAGCGCGTCAACCTGGCCGAGTTCGAGAAAGGCCTCGATGAGATCGGCCGGGACCCTGAGAAGAAGAGCATTGAGGACCTGGCCGAGGTCAAGCTCGACCCGGCAGACCCAGACCGTTTCTTCCTGATTAGCACCCAGCTGTCCGACGAAGAAAGGGCCGAACTCTCTCGGTTCTTGATGCAGAATGTGGATGTCTTCGCTTGGAACCCAAGTGAAATGCCCGGGGTCGACCCTGAGGTCATGTGCCACAAGCTCAACGTCGACCCCGACCACAAACCAGTAGTGCAGAGGGCCCGCAGGACCGGGCTGCAGCAGACAGATGCGGTCGTCGAAGAGGTCGACAACCTGCTAAAAGCAGGGGCCATCCGGGAAGTCCAGTACCCGGTATGGCTGGCCAACACGGTGGTGGTCAAGAAGAAAACTGGGAAGTGGAGGGTGTGCGTGGACTTCACCGACCTGAACAGGGCTTGCCCTAAGGACAGTTTTCCCCTCCCAAAGATTGATCAGCTGATTGACGCCACCGCCGGTCACGACCGAATGAGCTTCCTTGACGCCTACCGAGGCTATCATCAGATCCCGCTCTACGAGCCCGACGAGGAGAAAACATCGTTCATCACCCCCCGCGGCACTTACTGCTATAAGGTGATGCCCTTCGGGCTGAAGAACGCGGGGGCGACCTATCAGCGCCTCGTCACAAAGATGTTCCAGGCCCAGCTCGGCCGAACGGTAGAGGTGTATATCGACGACATGGTCGTCAAATCTGTGCGCTCCAGCGACCATCTGGCGGATCTCGGCCAAGTCTTCGGCATCCTTCGCGCCTACAAGCTCAAGCTAAACGCTTCCAAGTGCGCCTTCGGCGTAGCCTCTGGCAAGTTCCTCGGCAGCTTGGTGACGCGGAGGGGGATAGAGGCCAATCCAGAACAGATCACTGCCATCCAGGGCATCCAGAGTCCCTCTACCACGAAGGAAGTTCAGAGGCTTACAGGAATGGCCGCCGCACTCAATCGCTTCATCAGCCGCTCATCAGATAAGTGCAGGCCTTTCTTTCAGCTTTTGAGGAAAAATTTGAAGTTCCAATGGACCCCTGAGTGCGACCAGGCATTGGCCGCACTCAAAACTTATTTGATGTCACCACCCTTACTCTCCACCCCAACTCGGGGGGAGATCCTGTATTTATACCTTGCGGTCTCGGATCACGCAGTGAGCTCCGTCCTCATCAGGGAGGACGAGGGAGTTCAAAAGCCGATCTATTACACGAGCAAGACCCTGCTCGATGCCGAGACCAAGTACCTCCTGTTGGAGAAGCTTGTGTTGGCTCTCGTTACCGCCTCCCGCAAGCTCTCCCATTATTTTCAATCCCACACTATTGTGGTGATCACGGAGCATCCACTCCGTTCATTGTTCAAGAAAGCTGACTTTTCAGGGCGCATATCAAAGTGGGCAGTTGAACTGGGGCAGTATGACATTCAGTACCGTCCCCGAACTGCGATCAAAGCCCAGATCCTGGCAGACTTCATTGTCGAATTCGCCTCCCCCAACCCGGCTCCGACCCAGCTCGGCACGGCACTGGGGGGCACAGGGCAAGAGCCAGTAGAAACAGAAGTCCAGCAGTCTCCCACCTCGGCGTGGAAGATCTTTGTTGACGGGTCGTCCACCTCCAAGAGAGCTGGCCTCGGCATAGTTCTCCAATCGCCAGAGGGACTGGTCATAGAGCAAGCCTTCACCTTGGACTTCAAAGCGACGAACAATGAGGCAGAGTACGAAGCAATGATTGCAGGGTTGAACAGCGCCCGAATCCTCGGAGCCCAGCATCTCGAGATCTTCAGCGACTCTCAACTGGTAACTAGCCAGCTCGCTGGGGACTACCAGGCCAGGGACGACAGCATGGCGGCCTACTTAGCCCTTGCGAAAAAACTACTCTCCCAATTCCAGAAAGCCGAGGTCAGGCAAATATCCAGAGACACCAACACGCATGCAGATGCGCTTGCAAACCTGGCCTCCGCCGTCGAAGCAGGAAAGAAGAGGACCATCGAGGTCGGGTCAGTATCAAGGTCAAGTCTAGAGCTCCATTCATCTCGGCTTGTCCTCTGTGCTGACCTCGGCCCCAGCTGGATGGATCCGATCGTCGCCTACTTGAAGGACGACCAGCTCCCCGAAGACAAGACAGAAGCCCACAAGATCAGGCTCAAGGCAGCTCGGTTTTGGCTCTCTCCAGAAGGCAAACTCTACAGGAAGTCCTTCACAGGTCCGTACCTCCAATGCGTCCACCCGACCAAGGTGGACGACTTCCTGTACGAGATCCATGAAGGAATCTGCGGCAGCCATATAGGAGGTCGGTCGTTGGCCTACAGAGCAATCAGCCAGGGTTACTGGTGGCCCTACATGCAAAAGGACGCCCAGGTCTATGCCAGGAAATGCGAGAAATGCCAGAAGTTCTCCCACTCCCTCCATCAGCCAGCACAGGATCTGAGTCCCCTCTCTAGCCCATGGCCCTTCGCTCAATGGGGCCTGGACATTGTGGGGCCTCTTCACCGAGCTCCAGGGAACAAGAGATGGCTGATAGTGGCTACGGACTACTTCACGAAGTGGATAGAGGCTGAACCGTTGTCTTCCATCACGGACAGGGACTCCAGGAACTTCGTGTGGAAAAACATCCTTACGAGGTTCGGCATCCCCCGGACCCTGATTTCGGACAACGGGACTCAGTTCGATTCCAAATCCTTCAGAGACTTCTGCCAAGAGCACGGCATCAGGAACCATTACTCCACCCCGGCATATCCACAGAGTAATGGCCAGGCAGAAATCTCCAACAAAGTGATCCTGGACGGCCTGAAGAAGCGACTGGACAAGGCGAAGGGCAGATGGACAGAGGAGCTTCCGAGCGTGCTGTGGGCGTACAGAACAACTCCAAGGAGGTCCACCTCGGCAACACCTTTCTCCCTGGCCTACGGGATGGAGGCGGTCATTCCCTTGGAAATCGGCCTTCCTACCCTGAGGAAAGAGCTGGTTGACCAAGGCCGGAATGAGACGAACCTGGCAATGGAGCTGGAGCTGGCGGACGAGCGACGAGAAGCAGCAGCCCTGAGACTAACCGACTATCAGCAGCGGTTAGCCAGGGCATACAATCAAAATGTCAAGGAAAGAAGGTTCACCACGGGAGAGCTCGTTTTAAAGAAGACCCTGCCAGCCGACAGAGAACCAAACGAGGGGAAGCTTGCCCCGAACTGGCATGGCCCGTTCAGAGTAGTCTCACTGGCGGGAAAGTCGGCCTACAAGCTCGAAGACTTGGATGGCAAGCCGCTGCCGAGACCGTGGAATGCATCCCACCTGAAGAAATTCTATTTCTAAAGATGTAATGAACTTCAGAATCAATAAAAGCGGCTTTTGCCTTGTCATCAATCTCTCTCTCTCTGGTCGACTCCGGCAGCACAGGCTCTACGCCCTGGAAATGGCTTCGAGTTCCTAAACTCAGCCTTTCCTAAAGCCCCGTGTCTTGGACACACTCTCAAGGCTCTACGCCCTGGAAACGGCCCGGAGTTCCTAAACTCAGCCTTTCCTAAAGCCCCGTGTCTTGGACACACTCTCAAGGCTCTACGCCCTGGAAACGGCCCGGAGTGCCTAAACTCAGCCTTTCCTAAAGCCCCGTGTCTTGGACACACTCTCAAGGCTCTACGCCCTGGAAACGGCCCGGAGTTCCTAAACTCAGCCTTTCCTAAAGCCCCGTGTCTTGGACACACTCTCAAGGCTCTACGCCCTGGAAACGGCCCGGAGTTCCTAAACTCAGCCTTTCCTAAAGCCCCGTGTCTTGGACACACTTGGGCTCTACGCCCTGGAAACGGCATGGAAGAGTTCCTACACTCAGCCTTTCCTAAAGCCCCGTGTCTTGGACACACTCGAGGCTCTACGCCTTGGGAATGGTCTAGAGTTCATACACTCAGCCGTTTCCTAAAGTCCGGGTTCATACACCCCTCAGAAGGCCATTACCGAACTCACGGTCGCCGAGCCGAGACCAACGAAATGGGTCCACGTCGGCACAATGCAGCTCGTCTCGGCCAAAGCCAGTCCTTTCGGCCGAGGTCAGTGCCAGCATTCAAACAAAAACCCAAGCATTCCGGAACAGCGCAAAGAAATGAGAAAAAGAACTCAAAAGCACTGTACACAGTTTGGGTAACCAGAGAATTCCTTCTTATCCATTGAAAACTGCTTCATTGCAAGAAATACAGAACAGAAAGCAAAATACAGAAAGGAGGATCACAGTCCTCTAAAAACAGAAAATGGATAAAGGCTAGGAAACTCTGATCTTCACCAACTCTTCAGGCAGAAGGCTCGAGGACGCCGGATCGCCGCCTGGAGGTTCTGAGCGACCCTGGACCTCGCTGGGCTCTGCAACACCCTCGGCGGCCAATGGGACCAGCCAAGCTTGAAGAAACCTCCCGGACCAGCGGGGCCTCATCCCGCCTTCCGTACGACGGGCGCACAGGGCCGCGTCGGACGAGAATGCGCCACCGCCCCCCTGCAGCGCATCCTCACTCTGTCTGGCCAAGGGCGGATGGCCGTGAACCCGCGTTCAGAGAGCGCGTAGTCCACGGGGAGTTCCTTCAGAGAGCGCGCAGACCACGACAGCCTTCCCCCCTCGGGGATGGCCGTCCAACGGCGCAAGTTTCCTCCCGGATCATGTGATTTCAGACACTTCCCAGACATGATTCCTACTGCTATGTTCTTTTCTCCTCCCATGGCAAGCTTGCCACCCCTATTTATAGGGAGGAGAAGGCTCAGTCTCCGAAAGGGGTTATGAGGGCGAAGTCTCCCACGCGTTACTGGGGATGCACGACTGTTGACCGGCGATCCCTATGGCGCCACGTGGAGACATCCGTCCGATTCCCTCGTCAGCCGCGCCATCATATCTATCGCTATTTAAGATCGCCCAAGATACGGAAGATCAGCGCAAATACCAATGAAGATCATCTAAAATACGGAGGATCGGCGCGAATACCAAAGAAAATCACCTAAGGTACGGAGTATCGACACTAGCACCCAAGAAGACTACTCGACACTCAGTCCTAACGTTCCGTCACAAGGAGCATTCTGCCGAACTCAGGCATCAAAGTACCAGGCTTAAAAGAGAGAACCGCGAGTATCTGAAGAAACCTTCAATTGTATTAAAGTCTCACTCATTACAGTGTTCAGCAAATACAAATTGAAGAAAATTACAGAGCAAAAAGCAAGAAAGCGAAGATCCCGAGGTCCCGAGGTCATGACCGGTCAGTTGCACAGGCTGCAGCGTCAGAAGCTTTGCCGGATGGACGGGCAGAGGTCGGCACCGGAAGCGTGTACGGAGGAGGCTCCCGAAAGGAGGGGTGGCCCTCCGAGACCCCGGCCTCCTTCAGTCCGGCAAGCCACCCTTTCGCCCAGGCCTTATCCCTCACAACAAGAACCCTTTCCTTGTAGTGGGCGGTGACCTGCACTTTGGCGTCCTCGAACGCAGCATCGCACTCGGACTCGAGCTTCGCCTCGGCTTCATCCGCCCTCTTGGACTCGGATTCAAGCTTCGCCTCGGCTTCATCCGCCCTCTTGGACTCGGCTTGAAGCAGGGCCGCGTAATCGTCTCCCATCTTCGAGATGGAGACCTCGAGCTCGGCCACTCTAGTCCTCTCCGCCTCGGCTTCTTCCCTCACCTGCTCGAGCTTCGCCGCGTACTCCTCTTCCACCCTGGCTAACTTCTGGCTAACGGCGTCCAGGGATTCCTACAGGCCATTCTTCTCCACGGACAGCTCGGCAACGTCCGCGCTGTACCTGCGGATCCTGTCAGCAACGGCCATGGACTTCTGTGCCGCCTGTCAAAGAAACAAGATGTACGTGTTAGATCCAAAGAGCGTCAGACGCTAAATTGCTGGTTTGACGAAGGGAAATGAAGAATTACCACGAAGTTGGACTGCAACATCGACAGGATCAGCTTCTGATCGCTGTACTTGCCCAGCCGCTCCATGTCCCGGGGAAGGGCGCAGGCTCGCCCTAGGGCCTCGAGGACCGGGAGATCGATCTTATGAAGAATGCAATCCTCCATCGTCATCGGCCTCCCCGGCCCAAGCATGAAGCTCGGCTCCCATAACGGCGGCCCCTGCGGCAACGAGGCAGCAGCCGAGCTAGGGCCCGCGTCAGTCCTCGGCATCTTCAGCGGCCGAGGTTCCTCCTGCTCAACCTCAGCCGGGGGCAGGCGTACCCCTGGATCAACAGGGCTAGGGGGCGCGGGAACCTCCGCCACCTCTGCAGGAGAAACCACCCGAGCCCTCGGAGACGGATGCCTCGGAGAATTTACCGGCTCCTGGGGGGCTCGGGCGTCCTCCACTCCAAACGCCAAAGCCTCGAGATCCTCGAAGGACAAACGCCTGTTGTGCCTCATCTCGGAGCCTGGCGAGGGAGATCGGGCAGGTTGACTCGATTCCCTCCTGAGACCTGGGGAAGTCTCGATCCCGATGTGGAAGCTAGGGTTCCAGACGTTGCCCTAACGTCGGACGACACCCGTGAGGGCTCTGCGACCTCCGGACCGGCCTGCTCCTGACCGACCTCGGATCCGACGCCTTCACTCTGGATCGGCTCTACGGTGCCCCTCAAATACCCGCGGTACTTCGGCTGATACCCTAGCAGCGACCAAGCCGCCCTGCCGTCATGACCGCTATATCGCTTCACCAGACGGAGCCAGGCCTCGTTCCTCTTCCAAATGTATCTGGCAGCCCGCTTCCTCTCCTTCAAAGCTGCAACAATCAGAAGCATTAGCACGGCAGAACAAAAAGAAACTTATGAAAAAAGAAAAGAAACGAAGGGTGTTTACTTGGAATGGTACCGAAGTGGCGAGGGACCTGGTAGCCTCTATCGGTGTCGGCCTCCCCAAACTCCCAGTTCCCCGAGACGTACAGAAGATCGTCTCCAGCATACTTGCTCGAATCCTCCAAGTATCGGACGAAGCCGTCCCGGCCTGACTTAGCCCGGAGATAATAAGAATCTCCGGACTTGCACATGTCGTAGACATCCTCAAGGTCGAAGACGCCGAAATCGGTGCCCAGGACCTCATTCAACTTGACCGTGCCCATCACGATCTTGAAGGCATTCGGCAGCAGTTGGCAGGGGCAGAGACGCCATTGACTAAGGCACCTCCTGAGAAGTGGATGAAGGGGGAATCGGACCCCGCCTTCTATCACAGCCACCAGCGGAAAAGGCATCCAGCCTCCCGAAAAATCGCGAGGATTGTAGCCAAGGGGTTCAGCACCCCTGACTTGGACATCAGCAGGGATCCTAAAGGCCAACCTGAAACCCTCGATCGCTGCCTCGCCCTCTAACCAGTGGCTATAAATCCCCATTCCTATCCCAATCTAAAAACAGAGGAACCCGCAGAAGAAGAGGCAGGGCAGAAGGAACTTACGGAAGCAGAACGAAGATACTGGGCAGCAAAGAGACTCGACTTCAGCAGCGCACCACTTCTCAGATGAAGCTCCCTCACAGTAGCTTGCCCACCTCTGACGCTCGCCTCTGATTCAGAATCGCAAACGAAGGGTAAAGCAGACCTCGACTGCCCTATATATAGCAGAGAGGCCCCCTTTCCAGAAGCCCTCATTGGGCGTGCCAAGGGGCGCCCCCCTGGGATTTCGCGCGAATCATTTCAAAAATTGATCACGCCCCTGACGAGACGGCGCGCAAATCATTTCAAAAATTGATTGCGCCCCTGACGAGCCGGCGCGTACGACCTCGAGGAGACAGACAACCAGCCAGGAGATGACGCGTGGAGCCGTCGAACTGTCCTCAGCATTGAATAGGGGACGCCATTTATTACCTCGAACATCCAAAGCGACAGCAAGTCAGAGCCGAAAGAGGCTTTCTCCTACAGATAGACCCGGCACATAGCTCCCGACCTCACGACACTGACGTTCTACGCGAGCTCAGAAGCTAGGGGGCAATTGTGTGGGGAGATTTCCAGAGCTACAGGATTAAGCTAATCACAGCCATCAGATGGGGTTAAGCATTCACACGTGCCATCCGCGTGCCATCTACGTGGCACCAATCCCACCTCGGCTACCAGGACAGAGGCCTTGGCCGACATCAAGCATCTCCGGGCCACAAGTGCCGAATTGGTCCACCTCGGACGTCATCTCGGCAAGGAGTCCACCTCGGCTGGGCCATTCCAGTGCCATCTCGGTAGAAAACTCTACCTCGGCTGAAGAAGCCAGGACAGTAACCAAAGCAAGAAAGAACCTTCACCTGCGCCCCTCATCCCCCACGTCATCAGACACGTGGAGGGATAGGGTCACGAGCTAGTGGGACAGACACGACATCCAGCCGCCCGCTATCTTCACCAGATCGCTGACATGGCAGCATCCAGCGGTTGAGGCCACATCAGGGCAAGGCCCAAGGGCAGATCCGCTGGTACTCCAACCGCCAAAGGCGCCCAACACAATCTGGCCCAACAAGACACGCATTTAATGCAATATGGGCTGACCCGACTAGCATTAAATGCTGAGTGGGCCGGATTAGACTGCATTTATTACTTTGTGGGCTGATCATGACTTCCCAGTCAAAGCATGGACCCACACCAAGATATCTTCTGAAAGATACGATCCAAACCTCTATAAATAGAACCCCATGCACCATGCAAGGTACGCATAATCTCATTCACAGAGCCCTTACTCTGTCTCTCTTCTCCCTCTCCTTCCATTGTTCCAGTTCCCATACTGACTTTGGCATCGGAGAGCCTTGCGCCGCTCAGGCCAGGGTCCTCTGACCGTTTGCTATTCCCTTTCAGGCTTCCGGACGGCATCCAGTTACTCCCAGACACCATCATCTTCTCGGATAAGTCCTATAAGGCACCCTCTTATTGTGGGTCATTATTTTCTGCACCTACAGAGACCTATGTTCTTGAATTCAAATCAGAAGTGATCAAATTCCTCTCGATACAAAAGCACGTTTTGTTTCCTAGCTAGTTTTTGGTGTGTTGAAGACTTCAACTACATGGATGATCAGATACCCATTGACATGCAAGTCCTACTGTTTATAACGGTCACAAAAAATGACACCAATGAAATATTATTCGGAAAGACCAGCTCCCCTAAACTCAAGTTTAAGATAAGGTAAGCTCAAATATGTGGTGGGGCCCACTTGGGGACCCACATGGGGATGGGGATGGAGGGGATTTTAAGAACTCCCTAGGATCTTCCTCCCTGCAAAAAATCATCCCCAACCGTAATTTTTTATCATATCCATATGGGCCTAAGAGTTTAATGGTCAACAATCCATTTGGATTGATATATAGTCAATCCAACGGTCCAGCAAGTTCGGATCTTACTGAAAGTTGGTGGACATGTGCAATTTAAGGGGGTCATGTGTTTGGTCCATTTGTATGGACCAAAGGTGGGCCCGACAAGCACGAGCTTACGAAATTTTCTCCCTAAACTCGAGCTTAGGGGAGCCTTGGCCTTATTTGGAAGGAAAAAAAAATATTTGCATTAACATGTGAACTACAAATGTTTTTTTTCTTTTTCTTTTTTTTTTCTTCTTTCTTTTTTCTCTAGTACGACTCGCACAATTTGACACAAGTCTAACTATCAACGCTGCAGCTAGGAATAAAAATTTGGTCATATTCTTGGAGAGGGAGGTGCCATCACCATTAAGCTAACGATGGATTGACGATCTTCAAATGTTCACTGCTGAGATGTTATATATTATTTATATTATTCCATCCGCACATATATTATTTTAGTGGGTTTTACGTACATGTACAATTCTAATAAACTTTGCTCAAGAGACTCTTGGAAAATATAATTCTTTCTAAAATTATTTAACCCGACGGCCTTATATTAAGAATTAGGATAATCTAATGAGCTTCATTTTCTTACCAAGATCTTTCAATTCGTTATCACCACCGTGTTTAGCATGGCCCCGGGCAAGTTTGCACGGTGCTACGTGCATACAATTCTCACCATAATAAAATTCTGTATCAGTGAATTGTATTACACAATATTATGCTACAGTAAACTAAGGATTTATGTACTAACCTTCAAATCCTCTTAATGATCTTTCGACTTTCTTTGCACAGGCCTCGCAATGCATATCTACTTTCAGCACGATCAATTCAGGTACTTCTTCCTTTTGTTCTTCTTTCTTTTCTTCTTCCTTCTTCTCTCCATTGTCCTCTTCCTTTTTCTCTTCCTCTTGTTTCTTCTCTTCTTCTTTAGCCTCCTTTAAACACAAAAAATTTACAAGAAAAGAAGGACCAAAAAAATTGTTCAACCTTGAAAAGCCGTCCAATCTCATTTACAAAAATTCATATCTAATAATAATTGCTAAAAAAAAACAACAAACCCAACACCAGACCACTATGATGGGAACGGCGAGACCAAGAAAAATGTTTTGATGTCCAATACTTCTAACCCATGATAGAAAATACAAAAGAACAAATATATAAAAAAAAAAAGTGAAGAGGGAAACCAAAAGATTTTACTATATATAGAAAACAAATGAAGGGGGAAACCAAAAGATTTTTACACTCAAATTCAAACAAAGAAACAAGTTATAGTTCTATGGAGATGTATGAAAAGGAAAGGCAAGAAAGCTAGACATCATTTTGCAGCTTTTTTTTTTTTTTTTTACTACTAAAATGGACACAGAAGCATGTAAAGCAAATACAATGGGAAAGAAAAGATGAGAAAAATAAAATAAAATCGATACTAAGTTACATACTTCACCCATTCCTTTTGTAGGTGGGAACTACTCTTTGATCCTCACAAGAAGCAAAATCTTGGGTGGGTTTCCTTTCCTTCTTCCTTTTATTTGATGAAGTTTCAATGGATGTAAAGAAAGCGAGCAGAACCCTTTTCTCCTGTTCTTGCTCTCTTTCTTTTTGCTATCTCGACTCCTTTTTATCTGCAAAACGTTATTGGAGGGAGGGAGGGAGAACGAATGAATTAAGTAGCGTGGATATACTGCAACGCATGGGTGGCACCCATTTTATGCATCTGATCTTAAATCAAAGGCTCCAATCATGTCTTTTGGCAGAACCAGTTGAATGGTCCAGATCAGTCATTTTGGTTTACACGGTAGGATAAGAACAATTCACTGTAATAATTTGGGATATTTTGATTTAGAGGACATGCAGGAACAATTCAGTGTAATGATTTTGAATATTTTGATTTAGAGGAGGCCGCGCCTTACGGGCACGGCAATCCAGTGCCATTCATTTTATGTCTATGGGACCATTTCTCAAAACTGAATCCGGTTCCTCTGAATAGGGTCGAATACAGTTCCCTAATACCCGAATGCAAAGGACCCAAGTCAAGCAAATCGGGCTTGGGTCCTATATTTGGATCCATTTTCAGCTTTGGTCCAGGTTTAGGTACATGCCTGGGTCTGAGTCCATGATTTCATACTCAATCAAGGACCCAAGTACCTGTAGCCATAACTGTGTAAGTTGGTTTGAGCCCTAATTGAAACAAGCTAGCTGATGTTGTTTATTGGATGTTGGAACTCTATAAAAAATAAATAAGACTGATTAATATTTAATATTATTAAGAAAATCGCAGAGAAGTCCGGGCCTGCGCTAAATGAATAGAAATGAACCACAAGACTGACCTGTAGGGATAGGCCCAAAAGCAAATTGGGCCAGCCCACCTGTTAGAAGTGGTGGAGTAGTTTAGGGACAATGACCTACTTGTCATTTTTGGCTTTCGTTGATATAGAAAGTAGAGTTATTGGTTTAGTGGACCCCCAGCAGTCGGATTCCATGTCCCAATCAACACACAAACCAACCCTATCGTATGGCATGGAAAAGAAGGGAACCCAGTGGGACCCATTGGATAGCTATACATTTGATGGCACCTGTAATGATAAACGTTATCAGAATCTTTCAATTTTAGACTCTTTGCGAGAGCGTCCAAGGAAAAAAAAGGCATGAATGAGGTGAAAGAAAGTTGATGGATTTTCTGTCCTTATGCATGCAAGTTGATAAAGCGAAGAATCATACCATAACATTTTCCTTTTTGTCTCCCTATTATTGTCGTTATTACTATTATTACTATTATCTAATGAGTGTGTGTGATTGTCACAGTGGTGCCAATAAAAGAAATCTTATGAGTCTATATAAGTATTTGACTCTTTCAATAGTTTTCTAAACTCATGTGATGTGCCTACTAATCAGTAATCTAAATGGCTGATATCGTCCAAATATTAGTACGTATAAAGGCATCATATAAAATTCACTTCAACCATGGTGGAAACTATCCTAGGATTGATCACATTTTAGGTACATGATTACTGATTAGCTCTAATGGAAAACTCAAAATTTTCCTACTAGCTTTATAATTGACATCAAAGTCTGACCGGTTTGGTAATTTTACTTTTGAAATCAAGTGAAATGAAGTGAAGTAAAGCATCAAATCAAGAGAGAATAAAATATAAGTGTGTCATGATGTTGTTTTTTTTTAGTTGTTTGGTATGAAATCTTTTAAACTTTTTGTATAGAAAAGTTAATTTTTTTGTCTTTTAGTGAATAAAGGAGGTTGTGTTTTGACTTTTTAATTTAAAAAAAGATTGAAGGAATTTTGAATTAAAGTGATTTTCATGTGACATGTTGTTTGAAAAATAAAGGTTTTACTTGATTTTTACTATTCTATTTAAGTGTCAAACAGGCCTCGAGAAACTAGGTAGATTGGTTCAGTCCTTTGAAGGAAAGGTAGATGGGTTCAGTCCTTAGAAGGAAGAGGTTTGGTGCCTAAATACGGTAGAAATATACCATGCATGGATATGATAAGAATACATACATAAGAAGTATAGTATTGAATACAATACTACATAATTGGTTGCTTACAATTTAGTATTTGTGCATCATAAAAAGGAGAGGTCATTAAGCAAAAATGTATCAAATGGGGTGAATTTGGATTAAAAGATAAATAAAAAAAATATCACATTTTTATGTGATTAACCCAATGCTGGGTTGTAAATCATGAAAGGACTTGACATGTGCTTTGATAAGTGTCAATTAATGGAAGGCCTTCTATTAGTGTCATCGGGTTGGACTCATTATGCTAAATTGTCAACCAAGCAACACCCATAATTTAACTGGACAGAGAGGATTTGCAGGTCCCCACCTTATCACTCGACCATGACGGAAAATGATAAATGGACCGGCCAGACTGAGGCATATTCATTCCTGGCTTGACTGTTAAAACATAGGCCTGTATCTGACCCAATTCAACATGTGCCTAGACCAAGCTCGGTCCACCTGAAAAATGTAAAGCTCAAGCACAACCATTTAGTCAATCAGACCAAGCCATTTCAGCAAATAAGTCACAAAACTACAAGCACTACTTGTTCGGGCTGGGTTGTGCTGGGCTTCAAACTTTCAATCTCTTAACCCAATCCTGAATCAAATATTCAAAGACCCAGCCCAAAACGACTAAAGCTTAATGTCCAAATCTGGCCCAAAGCAGGCTGGGCCCAGACTCAAGCCAAGGCTATGAGCACCCCTAACTACTCGCATTGATTTTGAAAGTGAAAGCATGCTCTCAAACTTCTGATGCTCATGAGCCGAACCCACTTTGTGTCGGACCTGAATATACATCTAATACATGGGTCGGGCTTTCTTCTCATGTGAGCGGGCTTCTTTCCCACTTGTGTGAGACTTCTTCCCATTTGTGCGGGCTGTCTTCCCATATGTGTAGGTTCTCTCTTGGGTCCCAACCCCCTTGGCTAGGTTACCAATATATATATATATATATATGGGAATTATTCATGCGCATCCATCCCTCACCGTATTATGGCGAGGGACAACATAGTAGGACCGACCTTATGATACATCCGAACCATGTACACACATGGGATCCCGTGAATAACATTGGACCTATCAAGTTTTCACCTATCCAAATGGATTGGACCGCTGGATCGAGGGTTCATATTATATATATTAAAGCAAAGGAGGAGTTGGGCCGTGGGGGTGCAACCTCATCCCTAAAAAGTCTCTCCTTTCAAATAAATATGCATAAAAAATTCACATTATTTTAAGGTGCCACATCACTTTGTGCTACTCTTTCTCTCCTAAAACCTCTCTCATAAGAGATTTGAACATTTGAATTTGAGTCTTATTTCTTGCCATTATCCAAATTATAAGCAAATCTTTACAGTCGGTTTGTTTTCTTTTCCTTAGATCTTCAATCATCAATGGGTCCCATGCTTATATATATTAAAGCAAAGGAGGAGTTGGGCTGTGGGGGTGCCACCTCATCCCTAAAAAGTCTCTCCTTTCAAAGAAATATGCATAAAAAATCCACATTATTTTAAGGTGCCACATCACTTTGTGCTACTCTTTCTCTCATAAAACCTCTCTCATAAGAGATTTGAACATTTGAATTGAGTCTTATTTCTTGCCATTATCCAAATTATAAGCAAATATTTACAGTCGGTTTGTTTTCTTTTCCTTAGATCTTCAATCATCAATGGGTCCCATTTTAAATATGTTTTGTGGGCCCTACCGATGAATGAAATCCAAAATCCCAATACCTTCTCTTAACCCCATTTTTCTAAGAGTGGGCCCCACTTAGGGAGGGAGGCTAAGTGGGAGGCAAGCCTGTTGGCCGTTGTCTGTTTTCTTAATAGATGCAAATCAATTAGTGGGCTCCGCATATTTAACTTATTTATGCAGTGGGACCCACTCATGGATTATGCATAGATATTAGTTTTCTAGGTCAATATGTATCCATAGTGGGCAATCAGACTGGGTTGTTATCATATACAAACTTAATTTCTTTGATAATTGTTAGGATGTGATTTGTGTGCATATGAGTTAGAACTATTAGAAACATACTATGATGACTCATATCTATATCCACGTACACTCATCCCATACAATGTACATCTTTTATGTTTTTTTCTCCCCCCCTCTCTTTTAATTTTTTTTCTTATACTATCAATCATCTGTGGGGACCAACTTTTCCATCACTATAAATCTAGATGTGGTGTGTGGCCCATTGAGGATCAAATCATTTATTTTCCATTTCCTTTCTTCTTATCTTCCCTTTTTTCTTCTTTAGATGCAGGGCTATCAGTGGGTCCCACACGTTAAAAATATTTCAAGGGTGGCCCCCATTGATGAATTAAACACGTTAATTTTTTTATCCCTTTCTTTTGGTTCTTTTTAGTAGATGTTGATCCATCCGGTTTGTTTTCTTTTTCTTATATTTTCAATCATCAATGGTATAATATATCCATAAATGAGATGGTCGTAATGGTCAACGCCTTTAAATTCAAGGGGCAGTCGTGTTATGTAAATTTACTTTATTTTATATTTATTTTCATACATAGAAAAATTTTTAATATTCACAGATAATAAAAAAAACCTATTATTTATTAATTTAATTATTTTATCTTAACAATATTTCAAAAGAATTCTTAAATTTTAACATATTTTTATTTTTTGCACGGGCCTTTGTTGCTAGTATCTTCTATATTATAAAAGAGTTAAATTTGCGGGCCATAGATGAAGGGGTTAGAAGCATGGGATTGACCCTAAACTTGATATATGGGCTTATCAAAGATATCTCTTTTCATCCCCCTCAAGTCCCATGATATATATAGGGGTAAGCTGCAAAACTCTCTGTGAGTTTTCAAAGAAAAACTCCCCTTTTTTTAGCCTATCAAAGTTTAACACATGTCATCATTATCATAACCTTATCTTTTCTCTCTCTATATATATACATGACATGGCATAATCTAATTGGATAACTCCAAAGGACAAAAACGCCCCCTTTAAAATATGGCAGTTTAGAGAATATCTCATATATATATATGGGGGATATTCATGTGCATCCATCCCTCACCATAACATGGTGAGGGACAACATAATAGAGTTGACTTTATGACACATCCAAACCATCAATACACATGGAAGCCCCTTAAGTACACTAGACCCATTGAAATTTCACCTATGCAAATGGATTGGACCGTTGGATCGAGGGTCAAATTTTTTCCTTGAATATAAAGTCATTAAATTTGTGGGCCACGGATGAAGGGGTTAGAGGCCTGGGATTGACCCCAAATTTGATATATGGTCTCATCAAAGATGTCTCTTCTCATCCTCCACAAGTCTCATGATCAGTGGGTCCCTAAGTGAGCACCATTAAGTTTGTCCATTCACCTTATGGTGAGGGAAGGATGCACAGGAATATCCCCTTATATATATATATATATATGGTGAGAGACGGAACTTGACCATCGATCCAACGGTCCAATCCATTTGGATAGGTGAAAACATGATGGGTCTACTGTACTTAAGGAGGTCTCGTGTCTATTGATGGCTCGGATATATCATAAAGTCGGCCCTACTATATTGTATGGTGAGGGATGGATGCACAATGAATATATAGAATCCATCCCTCACCATATTGTGGTGAGGGACAAGGGCTTGGATTGAGTGATAGAAAGCACAAAGCCAACTCTGCCCAGCCCAAATAAGGAGTTTTTATAATTTAGTGATAATTTGTCTAAACAATTACTAGAAAGAATGAACAACTTATAAGATGTCCGGTTCAGCCCAGCCCAATTGCCTATATGGGCGGACTTGAGTTTGGCATTTATGTGCCATGTCAGGCTTAAAGTCGGATACATGCCTATATTTTCTAAATTGGAACCGCCTGGATATGCCTCAGCCCAGCCGACCCGGGAGTGAACACCCCCCGACTATTAATCGCCCTATATATGTTGGTTGAGAATAATATTCAAGGAAACCGAGACCAGCTCCACCCGATTGACAGGAACAACCATTAGTCAAAGAGGAAAATTAAAAACAAATTAATTAATTAATAATTGAAAAATATTTATTTCTTGGGTTTTGATCACTTTTCTGGCCTCTTTTGCTCGCATGATAGTGAAGATCTAGAAATTCAGAGAATTGGCTTCGCATAAAACTTACCAAATTGAAGTAATAAAGGTAAAGATTCACAGCTAACCATTAAATGATCTTCACTTTATTAAAAGATGATTGCACAATTATCACTGTGGGAAATCAAATTTTAAGAAAGTCAAATTCTCATCTCCACCATATATATATATATATGGCCTTTGACCTCTAGTAGCCTTTAATTGGAACCCACTTTTCCTCTAAAGCATATGGTCCATATAGCTGTATATAGTTTCTCCAACAACTTTTCCTCTAAAGCATATTGTTCATATAGTTGTACATAGTTTTGCGATAGGTCCTTACACACGCCACATTGGATATTTTTATGACTGATTTGCCATTTTAATTGTAAATCTTCCATTCTCCATCATTTAAGGTGGGCCACGATTGTTGATCGGAGAAGATCACTGATCACTGTTTTGGAATTATGGGTAGAGAACCCAGAGGGATTTTGGACTCCTTGCCGAGGAAGTCAACAGAAACAAAGAACTCGAGTCTGGATTCGCCCAGTGCTGCCCTCGCTGTTACGCCAGAATCGAGGAAGACAAGAAAGATGTATCAATTCTCTATTGAGAAATCAGAGAGAAAGCTTGAAGAACCGGTCCACACTACCGGAACATGCGCCATCGTCGGACTTAAGGAAGGAGAAAGCCAGAAGCAAATCTTTCTTTGTGTTGCATTCAAGTTCTATTACAGAACTTGAAACGAAAGAGATCTGAGTTTCTCGCCGCGCCTGGCCTCAACGCCTGGTTCTCTGTTTGGTGTAGATCGGATCTTGCATAGTCTCGGTTTGCAGAGCGTAATAGAATCTCGAGGTGGGTCGCACTTTGATCTGCGGAATCCTGGGCACTGCTTGTGTTTCATTGAAGAAGTCATAATTAAATTAGAAAAAGGAAGCCTGTTGCACATTATAGAGAAAAACCACCAAGTTTTTCATCTTGGCTTCTGTCAGTTCAAATGAAAGACAAATTGTTTTGTCCTTTAGTGCCAGAAATTTTCGAAAGTTGATTCTAGTTGTAAATCAAATTTGCCATTTGCTTGCTCCTGGGTTCTTGGTTGATCGGAAATCAGCCATCGTCGTAGTCGTTGCTACTTTGTCATAATCGTCGGAGATGCAATACCACCGCTTGTCGCCGGAGAAGGAGGATTGTCACTTGTGATGCCGTGCCATGTCGTTGTCGAAGGAGAAAGCAGCAAAGCTGCTGTTATTCGGTTCTGTTACAGAACCCACTTGAAGAAGAGAACCCATTTTTGGGTTACTCTCAGTTAAATTTATTTGAGTTTTTTTTTTTAATTTATCTGAGTTTCTTTGAAAATTATCTGAGTTTTTGTCAAATTTATCTGAGTTTTTGATAAATCTATCAAAGTTTTTATCAAATTTATCAGATTTTTTTAAAAATCTATTTGAGTTTTTGACAAATTTATCTGAGTTTTTGATAAATTTAACTAAGTTTTTGGAGAATTTATTTGACGTTTTGACAAATCTATCTTAGTTCTTGGCTAATTTTTCTAGCAGATTTATCTGAGTTTTTAGCAAATTTATCAGAGTTTCTGGCAAATTTATCTGAGTTTTTGGCAAATTTATCTTTATCTGAGTTTCTGAAAAATTTATCTGAGTTTTTGGCAAATTTGTCTTTATCTGAGTTAATTTCTAAAAAATTTATCTGAGTTTCTAACAAATTTATCTCCGTTTTGAAATTTTTAATTGAGTGTTTGAACAAATCGTTCTAAGTTGTTTGGCAAATTTCTTTGCGTTTTATGAAATCTATTTGTGTTTTTTAATTTTATCTCTGTATTTTGAAATTTATTTGCGTCATTTTAAATTTATTTGAATTTAACTGAGTTTCTGGAAAATTTATTTAAGTTTCTGGCAAATTTATCTTTATATGAGTTTCTAAAAGTTTTATATGAGTTTTTGAAAAATTTATCTTTATCTGAGTTTCTGAAAAATTTATTTGAGTTTCTAACAAATTTATCTCCATTTTGAAACTTTTAATTGAGTGTTTGTACAAATCTTTCTGAGTTATTTGGCAAATTTATTTGCGTTTTATGAAATATATTTGTGTTTTTTAATTTTATTTATGTATTTTGAAATTTATTTGCGTCATTAATGGGATTTTCATTAATCGTGGCCAATTAAATAGTAGCTGGCCATTAATAATGGCATATCCCACTAATCATGGGATATGATTTATCTTTAAATAGATAAGAGCTTTTAAACAAAGGGCAACTTGGACATTTTAGATCTTCAAATTTGAAAAAAGGATCTACCACACTATGAAAAGAGAGTGCCAATCTAAGGCCATAAAATCAAATGTTCAGAGACCTGTCGCCAAATGCCCCCTTTTTTTAATTTAATATCTGAGAAACAATCGAATTCAGATCCAGATCCAGGGCCGGACCCAGGAGTTCTTTCGGGGGGAGACACTATGTTGAAAGAAATTCTTGGAAGGGCGACATAAAAGATGCATATAATTTTTAAAATATATAGGTTTTTTTTTCTTAATCTGGGAGGTCATATATAAAAAATCATAAAACTTATTAAGAGGGTTCTCTAAAATTTTGGGGGGTCATGGCAAGAGATGTCAAATGGGTCGCGCTGGCCCGTTTCGGCACAGCCCGGCCTGTCGGTCAACGGCCCGCTGCACAGCCCGTGCCATGGGCCGTGTTAGGCTAAGGGAATGGGCATGGCCGACACGGCGCCAAGAGAACGGGCACGGCCGACCCATTTCTGCACGGCCTGCTGTGGGCCGACCCATTCATAAGGGTCGGCCAGCCAGGCCCGCAGGGCCCGCCCAACGGCCAAAAACGGCTATTTTTTTAAAAAAATGTTCATTTTACCTCCCCCCCCCCCTCAACAGCTATAAAACGATCATATAAGGGGTATTTTGTGTTCTTTTCAATTTTACAAAGTCTATAAAAACTCTAACCCTCCCATTCTTATTTACCACCAATTTATACAATTCTCGTTCTGTATATAATCTCTAGCTCTCTCTCAAAGCAATTAACTCTTTTACTCTCTCTAAGAAGTTTTTTAAGGGCCAAAGATCAAGTCATCAAAAGACAAGATTAAAGGGGCCTTAAAAAATTTAGAGGTATTGATATCATTTAAATTTGAGATTCCATATATATATATATAAGTTTATAATATATTATATTAACTCTCATTTTCTCCCCTTTCTTATATTAATTATCACAAAAGAAGGTTGTTACTATTTTTATTTTTTAATTTTATTTTTTGACATATGGTTGGACGATCTTCTAGAAGAATTCCCACAGAAGCTTCTTCCGTTAATTTAGGGGAAGAATAAGATTTTGTTGAATTAGTAGATAAAGTATGTGATTTACCACCTCCTTTCCTAGCAGTTCCCGTAAACCAACCAAGAGGAATAGAACTTCAATATTTTGGGATATATATGAAAGGTTTGATATTATTGAAGACGGAAAGAAAGTCGAAAAGGCAAAATACAAATTTTGTAGCAAGATTTATTAGGCTAAATCAAAATTGGGTACCGGCCATTTGTTAAGACATAAGAAAAAATGTTTAGCCTTACATAAGCCAACGGATGCAGGGGCAGGGGGGCCTGGTTCACAGACCCAAATTTCTACTACTGGTGGTGGTAGTAGTAGTAGCAGTTTGGGTCTTTTTTCGCACAAAGTGCTAGCCAAAATCTTGTTAAAATATTTGTGTTATCTGAATTACCATTTTCTTTTGTTGAAAATGAGTTTTTTGAAGAATGGGTCCAAAAATACTGTTAACCACAATTTTACAGTATTTGAAGAAAAACAGATAGAAATGATTTCATTAGGCTTTGGCAGGAAGAGAAGACAATAACTTGCAAGAATTCTTGGTAGAATAGCCATTACTACAAATATGTGGACTTCTAAAGGGGGTAACATAGATGCAAAATGGATTATTAATAAATGAATATTAGTTTTACCTGTCTTGAATGGCCACACAATAGCACTAGAATAAGTACATTTATTTTGGAAAATCTAGATGAATACAATATTAAGAAAAAAGTAATATCTATAACTTTAGATAATGCCAGTAATAATACAGTAGCTATTGAACTAATGAGATTGCAGATGCCACTTGCAACTTTGATAGATAGTTTGATCTTCCAAAATAGATGTGTATGTTACATCTTAAATCTCATTGCAAAGGTTGGTTTAAAGCATATTCTAAGTTACACAGATGCTATTATAAAGACATCACTAAATTTATCTTCTCCTCCACACAAAGAAGACAATTGTATGCCCAAATATGTGCGAGGCAAGGCATATCAGCAATAAAAAAACCTAAAGAGGTAGAGCATAGATGAAATTCTATGTATGATTTGTTAAACAAGGCAATTAATCGAAAAACAGTTTATAATGAATTTTGTGCTTTTCATGCACAAGATTTGTTGATGAGTGATGAACATTGGGAGTTGTGTGCCCATATATATAAGAGATTTATTGGAAGCTTTTTATACTTCAACATTGTTTTTTTTCCAGGATATATTATCCCACATCTAATGAAGCTTTTTTAAATTACTTTACAACTCAATAGATTTATAGATCATTTTTTTGCTGAATAACACTATTAGAAACATGCAAGAAAATTTTAATAAATATTGGAAAGAGGCTCCAATGACATTTTCTTTAGCTGCTGTATTTGATCCTAGGTTAAAATTAAATGGTGTACAGTTTTTATTGATGGAATAAATAAAAATATGAATGGGTACTGACGATCACTATAATTGATTAGGTCTCAATGATAATGAGATATGGATCTAATTTGGTGAACATGTCCAATTGATCTATGGATATAGATGGAGGGGCCTACTTGTGGTCATAGGGAAGTTTAGGGTCTTTATGTAATTTATTCCTAAGACTGGAGTTCAGTTACATTTATATAGTGGAGTTATTTGAAATTAACTGTGGGCCCGGATTACACATGAGATGTGGGGTCGGGGTGTTCTAATTGGAGCCAACTACTTATGGAATCCCTAGTGGTCCCCATGCCAGCCCAAGTTATTAGATAGTTACTAATTCTACTTGAACTCTAAAAGGAAAAGAAATAGAAAGTTACTAATCATATTTGACGTAAGACTTCTAATTGTGATAATAGTAAGTTACTAATTATTTTGGAAGTGGGACTTCTAATGATAATTAGTAAGTAAATAAGAGGTTGCATTAGTGCTATAAATAGAGGAGGAAAAGGAGGTGGACGCCCCATGCAATTCCATCCCTTGGTATTCACGCCCAGTCCTAGTGCAACAGTTGCACGCCCCTCTCACATCTCCTCCCTCTTCTAGTTTCTCTTCTGATTTCCAATAGAGCTTCTAGTTGGTTTCTTTTGGAGAACCCACCCTTCTCCTTGAGAAAAGATATCTGATATGGAACATAGTGTGGAAGACAATTAGGTCTTGGAGATTCTGATTTACTTTTTGAAAAAGTTCTTTATCAAATGGAATTATCAACTTCTCCATTAGAGCACTACCAAGCTCCAAAGGTAAACATCAACTTCCTTGTATGTTGTAGAATTTTGTGGTTGCCTGATAGGCGCTGTTTCTATCTTCTAGATAGAGTTTACTATTGATCATGGTTGATGAATATGAGGACTTGGATCCTGGATTAGGTTTGTAGCCTTATGGATAGTTGATCCCTGCATCAAGTAAGTCAAAATTTTTTGAAACCTATCCACGAGGCCCACCTACTCCCAACACTATTGATTATTCCAATGTCTTCTGTAGCATCAGAACAGGCTTTTAATGCAGGTAGACGTGTGGTGAACGACAAAGGAATAAGTCTAACTGAAGAAACGGTGGAATGTTGTGTTTGCCTACGAGACTGGTATTTGGCAGATAAGAGGAAGCAAGAATTGACAGCAATGGAAGATTATGATCCAGCAGAATACATTAGTATCTAGTTTTTTTACTTTTTCCTTCATTGTAATTTGTAAATATACAAGTTTTTCATTGTTTTTTTTATTTTTATTCTCTAAAAAGATTATAAGGTTTTGAAGGTAATCCTATTTACAAACCTAAATAAGTTAAGATCCAAATGGTTCTCTTCTCAGTGGAGTAGGTCGAGTTTGACCGAACCACTTAAATATCTTTGTCATTCTCCGTGCTTGTGTTCTAATTTTTAATTTTAATACCAAAAATACGAAAAAAACTAATCGAAAAATAAAATTAAAGAGGCACGCCGAGCATGCCGGGCACGGCCCAGCCTGCTCCAGCATGGCCCGCCATGCCAAAAAAAACCCTGGCAGGCCGTGCAAGCCCGGTCCGTGGCCCGTTCGGCCGAGATCTGGGCGATGACATGCCTATCATGGCCTTACTAGCTCCCCTAGTTCCATCGGTGTCCAAATTCATGAATGTTCATGTGCATGAATCCCTGGAGTGAGGGGCAACCATGTATAATTATATGCAAACAAGGAATGTTCATGTGCAAAGAGGGTGAGATACTTATATGGTGAGGGATGGATGCACATGAAAATTCCTCTTACACACACAAGCATATATGTATGGAAGTATTCATGTGCACCTGTCCCTCACTATAAGGTGAGGGACACTTCATAATTGGACATATTCATGTGAAGAAGAGGAAAAGCCATGAATGTTCATATGGAGAACATGAATGTTCATGTGCAAAGAAGGAAAGCCACGTAAGTGTGCCTCACCATATGGTGAGGGACAGACTTGATAGGGCCCACCTAGTGCCTCATTTATCATTGGACTTAGTGGGGGATGAAAGAGACATCTTAAATGAGCCCATATATCAAGTTTGAGACCAATCTCATTCCTCTAACTCCTAAAAGTGCAAGCTAGACCTATGCAACTCCTAGAAGGGGTGAATAGGGCTAATTAAAAACTTTAAACTTCATTAACCACTTTAGCCCAATTAGTTACAACCACAAGTTGACTTAAATTTCACAACAATATATAACTATCGAAGAAAAACAATCAAGTGAAATGCTACAAAAGATTAGTGCTAAACACTTACAATTTTTTTTTTGAAGATTAAGTGATTCTTCACTAAACACTTACTAATATGCCAATATGTTCAAGCTTTTTTACTACAAGTGGGTGTGTGCCAATCCAATTAAGATGTGATAATTTAGCACTTGTTTCTCTATGTATAAATGTAAAAGAATAGAACATATATAGAGATAAAGACAGAGATATTTTATAGTGGTTCAGTCCAAGACCTACATCCGCTCTCAAGAGCTTCAACAGTACTCTTGGTTATATTATTCGAGGTCATCGAGGTCACCACATAGGTTCACCTCCAATCACATACACAAAGTTTTTGATACGGTGATTCAATCACTAAGGTCTAATCCACCAACACCTATTTTTTATAGTGGTTAGATCACGAATGTCTAATACACTTTACAATTATATGGAAATGAGATTAACCTTAGAACACTTGCCTCTAGACAAAAACCATGTCTTGAGAGTGTTTTTTATGCTTGAATGCGAAGCTCCAAGCTTTGACCTCTTGCAATGCTCACTGGTGAATTAGATCTTCCAATGAGTGCACAACCGAGTGAGGATGAGGACTAGTTCTAGGGATGTAGTGGTTTAACTTTTAAGACTCAAGGCTTTTCCTAGATGATATTTCGACAAATCACACTTATCTTGAGTTAAGCAAGCTCTAGGATTTGCCTATGGAAGATCTAAGTGTGATTGGAATCGGTTTTGAGTGTTTTAAATGATTTTACTTAGGAGCCATTTGGAAACTCTATTTGGAGGCTCTTATTATCTTAAAGAGGATTGAAAACTCTTTAAATTTGTTTGGTAATGATTGGAACCACCTTCATTTGAAACCTCACATAGACCTCCCATGTATATTACGTCCTGCCCCATTTTCCAAGTGAATTGAAACAGACAGAAACGTCTAAAGCGGAAAGAGTCGGCCCAATTGGGGTTGGAATTTCTCACAGAGGTAGATCTTATCAAGATTATTACATTCAGCTGCATTCCATGGTTGTCATACACCATAGTGGGCCCAATTGGAAAGTACATTTTTCCATGTAAATTTACTAATTAAATTATATCTCAAATGTTTCCACGTCGACCACCACGGTTCTAATCAACACACGAATCATCCTAATAAAGTGATATTTTCTTTTTTGCTTCTTTTTTTATATCAGTAATGAATAATGATACTGCTTTTTATCTAAAACACCATCACAAATATATATATATATATATATATATTTTCAAGTCAGACACTACCAATTTTCTTTACCATTTTTAAAAATACCATTGAGGCAGAAAAATCCATTTTTGGGATTTTTTTTTTTTGAGCAAAGGGGATGGCGATCGAGCAGAATTTTACTATTCAATAATCAGTATATAAGATTAAAAAGTAGTTTTCTAGTTTTTAAATCATTTCCTGCTATTTTCTTGAAGGGCTGGAGATGCTTTGAACAGAGGCCTTCATACAAAATTAAGATTAATTTTTGTAAATTTCCAAAAGAAAAGAAAAGATTTCGAACTTCAAAACAGCTAAGAAACTCATCATAGGCATTATTTAGTCTTGACTAGGCCCACCTTTAGTCTTGACTGAAAACTTTACACATGTAAACAAAAATCCAAACCCATCTAAGAAAGGTCTGCATTATAAACATGAAATTCCTTTTCATCAAAGAAACACCTTATATTTCATATTTGTTCTCAAAATCAGAGCAATGATGACAAAATGAGTTCAGATAGATGAGAAATCTGAGATTTTTTTATCTTTGCAAACAAAAGCCCCTAACAGTACAGAAAAAATCCAGAAATTCAGGTTCAAAATCTTTGAGAAGTCCTCCATAGATAAATTCAGAGTAGAAAAGAGAACAGAGTGGAGATTCTGCTGAGGCATATCTGAACCCTTGTTTCCACATATTTTCATACGCTCAAAATTTATATTCCGCTCTTTGTAAGCAGAACCCCACTGTCGTCTCTATAATGTTCCGGATCTTTATTTGCATCACTTAAGTGCAGCCAGGTGCTATCAAGTTCTTGTTCCAATGTTCAAGCATGAGCATAACAAACATCTGTCAAACATAACAACAGATTTGTTCAAACTCTATCCAAAGAGAGACTTTTGTTCTCTTGCAGGTGCCCATCATCCTTAAGAATCCAAAGAAATGTGGAGACCACACGAAGGACAATAATCAGCTTAAGGGATAAAGAAACTTCTCCATGTGGGCTGCGAGAATTGAGGGAACTCTACTAATTTGGTATACAATTGAATTTAACAACAGGAATCTGAATTGCCAGGTTTATAGTCTTACGTACAAGATAAAATTCATGAAAGTCCTTTTTCATGACTGCAATGCTCATGCAAACAAAGCAGCTTTTATAATTTACCAATGAAAGCAAGTAGCTGACACACATACAATATTTCTGGTTTTAACAAACCCTATCATGTTTTCTCCTCCATGCCAAAAAATCTACATTTGTATAACCTTTCTACCACCATTTATTAAGTCTGAGAATGAACTGTTTTGAATCAATTCAGCTACCCATCTGTGAGATTTTCAGGAGAGTTTTTTTTTTTTTTTTTTTTTTTTTTCTTTGTTTTTCAGATGAGTAAAGTTCTGAATGGGTTAAATTAGAGATTCCTATGGAAACATATTATACAAATACCTCAGATTGGGAAAAAGGCCGGGGTGGACAACATTGGTGGCAAAGGCATCCAACTCAAGCAGCACGACAAAGACGAGTCTAACCAAAAGAGATAAGGATTCTCTTTTCATATTAATGAACCAAACACAAAACGGTCACGTTATTACCCTTGTGTAATATATGCTTCTGAACCCAAGGGCCTGACCATATTATTTAACGGAAAATATTCAAGTTATCCCTCACCATTTTTGGTGAGGGACACCCCCTTTGAAAAGTGTAAGTACAAAAAGGGAAGTGTCAAGTACATAGGACTCCCCTTTTTGTACTTGATACTTTCCAAAAGGTGGTGTCCCTCACAAAAAATGGTGAGGGATGGATGCACTTGAATACTTCCCTTATTTAACACTGAATAAATTTCTAAAATCTCAGGGTGTGAATTATCTCCAACTAGAAACTCATGTACGACGCCATTTACTTCAATCGAACTGCATCCAGGTATCTTCTTCACCCCAAGATCTTTCATCTTTCTTCGATCTCACCTTTGTCACGTCTTCCCATCTGCTAGCTGCTGCATAAATGTTGGAAAGAAGCGTGTGGGTACCAGAGTAGCTTGATTCTACTTCAGAAAGGCGTTTGGCCACACGTTCACCCATCTCAACATTCCCATGCACTATACAAGCTGCAAGCAAGGCGCCCCATAACGGCAATATCTCATTATTGTTGGGCATTTCTTCAATCAACTCTTCTGCCTCATTTAACCGACCAGCACGACCAAGGAGGTCAACCAAGCAACCATAGTGTTCTACTTGGGCTCTATGTGATATATCCTCTTCATCAGATCAAAGTACCAACGGCCTTCCTCTACTAGTCCTCCATGACTACAAGCGCTTAAAACACCAATAAAGGTTATGTCATCTGGATTGGTTCCGATCTGTTTCATCTCTGAGAACAATTCTAGAGCTGTCCTTGTCTGCCTATTCATGGCAAGCCCACATATTATTGCAGTCCATGACGCCGTATCCTTCTCTTCAACCCTCCTAAACACTTCTATAGATTTTTCAATGCAGCCACATTTTGCATACATGTCTATAAGATCAGTGCTGACAATTGCGTCAATCCTAATCATGTTTTCTTCAATGTATCCATGAATCCATTTCCCTTGCTCTAGAGCTCCCAAATGAGCACAGGCAGTAAGAAGGCTCACAGCAGTATACCTATCAGGTTTGATGCTTTTAATCTGCATTTCTCTAAACAGTGCTAGAGCCTCATCGAATCGATTATAAAGCACATACCCATTAATCATGGCTGTCCAAAACACAACATCCTGGACTGGACTTCTCTTGAATAGCTCTCTCGCCTCATCCAACTGACCACAATTTGTATACCCACAAACCAAACTGGTCCAGGAATTCACATTTTTGGACGGCATCTCGTCAAAGAACTGATGTCCCAGGCTCATACACCCACACTTGGTATACATATCTAACAAGGCACAGCCAAGAATAATGCTGAATTCAATCACCCGACCTATATAACTGTGAATTATCATACCCAATTCCAAATCATGCAATGAAGCACAGGCAGAAAGTGTGCTTACCAAAGTAGCCTCATCAGGTTGAACTCCACACTACTCCATTTGCCTATAAATGGAAACTGCATCCTTGAATCGTGCACACTTTACATATCCAGAAATCATGACATTCCAAGAAACCAAATCTCTATCAGGTATTTCCTCAAACATCTTCTGCGATGTTTCAACCAGACCCATTTCAGCATACATGTCCATGAGCGAGTTCCTTACGTAAGAATCAAATTCTAACCCAATTTTTATCACAACCCCATGATTCTTTCTCCCTTCTGAGACTGCCTTTAAACAGCCCATTGCCTTGAGAAACAAAGGAAAGGTGAAATTATCCGGCAAAAGGCCATCTTGCCTCAATCTAGCAAAGACCCAAATGGACTTTCTCATGCTACCCTTCTTTACAAAAGCTCTGATCATCAGGTTGTAGATAAAGAGAGATGGGTCTTGAATGGTTTTTGTGTGGGGATGTTTCTCAAAGCACTGGGATTATATTAAGTCTTGGCATAAGTGTCGGCTAGCCATGTCTCGACCGCGGCCATGCGCATGTGATGCTACCAAGGCGCTATCCGAGATTGAGATCGTTCCCGAACTCAGACACTCCTGACCCCAGCACAGAGTCCCCACTTCGGCAGCTCGGCAACAAAGCCGGGCTGCTAGCCTAGATGGATGCTGACAGCTATACTCTCGCGAATTTCCAATTAAGTCTGACAAAGTCATCTTGGCCGCCCATCACCCCTGGCAGAACGGCGTTCAGCAGGCTACGTCCCATCAGGGTATGGCTCCAGGCCAGGCCCGATGGGACTGGTCCCAAAAGTCAAGTAGGGTAAGGCCCGATTAGACCAGCATTTAATGCATAATAGACTGATCGGATCGCCATTTAATGCATAGTGGGCTGACGTGACAGCACCCCTAAGAGTGCTAAGACGTCATCATGAGCCCCACTATGCAACACTGTTTCCTCCTCTATAAATAGATGAGCCATTTCCATCCCAAGTACGCATAATCAGAACCAGAAAACTGTTACTCTGCCTCTCTCCATCCTACTGTTTAGTTCTCATACTGACTTAGGCATCGTAGAGCCTTGCACTGCCCACAGCCAGGGTCCTCTGATTGTTTCATCTTCTTCCCTCTTAGGTTTCCAGGCCACTCTCCATCATTAAAGGAGCGTCAAGCTCACCTTAATCCTAATCATAAAGTCCGTAATATTTAGGCACTTACAATTGGTGCTGTCTGTGGGAAAGCATTAACACAATCTTCCCAAATACAACTCTAACACCATACCTCCCAAAGCTAAGAAAGGCGAAGAATCCTCAAAAGCGATAATCCAGCTGCCGCCACCCCCAGGCCCGTCGCCCGTCGCTCCTCCTCAAAGGCAATCGGACGCAAGGTCGGCGCAGTTGCAGTCGAGGAGCACCCTGATGCACGCCTCTTTGTCTAGGTCCCATTCCCGGAGCAGGTCGCGGATTCTTCCCAGGAAGAGGAGGCTATGCCTTCCTGGCAAGATGAACAGCGATGAGAGCATCCTCAAAAGGACAAATTTGTAGCAGTCAGTAAGTCCCACTACTCCCGTCACCGGACTGGTGATGGAGATGTCGCGGCCCAGAACATTCTGATCCAGGAGAAAGAGAAGTTGCTTCGGCAACTCCAACAGCAGCTTCAGCAGCGACCTGGGCACAAGGCACAAGCTGGCCCCCAACCTTCCAAAGGTAGGCCGACCCATCGATCCGAGATCGACCTCAGGCAGCACCTCGAGCACAAGAGGCTGCGCCAGGCTCAGGACGAGGGCTCCAACAACAGTCACTCCAAGAGAATGTCAGAGCCCATCTCAGAGGACAGAAAAGACGAAGAAGCGCGGCTTGACAAGCTTGTCAGGCAGGCTACCTGGCGCAATATGGAAGTAGCCGGCCTCTGCCGCAATCATCTAGATTCATACGACTCCGGCGACGCCGGCGCGTCTCCCTTCTCCCGGGAGATCAAGGACTTCCCTCTGCCCGAGAGATTCAGCGTCCCGAGGTTCGTCCATTATGATAGCGCTTCAGATCCGGCAGCGCATCTCCAACATTTTACCCAGAAGATGTCAGTGTGGGGCGATGTCGGCCATTTGAACTGTAGAGTTTTTTCATCGAGTCTGGGAGACCTCCCCCTCAAATGGTTTTTCAGTCTCCTAGAGGGATCGATCTCAAGTTGGCACCAGTTGCGAAACTCCTTCCTGGGAAAGTTCCAGGCCCACAGAGTCATCCCGAAGACGGATGGCAACATCATGGCCCTCAAGATGAGGTGGAACGAGAGTATCACCCAGTTCGCTAAGAGATTCTGGACTGTCTATAGCCAGATCGAGAACTCTAATGACGAAGTGGCGATCATGTCCTTCCAGCACACCCTGCTGCCTGTCAATGACCTTCGCAAAGAACTGGTCGGGAATCCCGTGACCTCGGTGAAAACGCTGATGGCCAGGGTGAACAAGTACATTGCCCAAGAGCAAGACGAGGTCAGGGCCAATGAGAGCTTCGGCGTCTCTAAACCCATCTCCAAGGGCCAGTCCAAGCCCGAGAACCGAGCCACCCAGCATGACAGCCCCTCCTCCAGGAAGTCCTTCTCTAGAAAGGAAAAAAGGACGTTTCAGAGGGAGGAGAGGAATCGATACTGAGCATCCACCAGCTCGGCAGCAGCCTCGTTTCCTAACACAGATGATGGCAAGAAGTCCAAGCCAAATGTCCACACAGTATTCGTGGAGCCTATCCACAAAATACTGAACAAGATTAAAGACCAGCCCTACTTCAGCTGGCCACAGCCTATGCAAGGCAACCCTGCCAGCCGAAACTAGAGTAAGTTTTGTGCCTACCATAAGCAGAATGGGCACATCACCGAAGACTGCTTCTCCCTCAAGTCATGTGACGCCCCGGAGTCCCACATCGACTATAGAGAGAAAAGTGATTGGGATTATATGTAGAGCTTACACCCTTACTTAGCATGAGCCCCTTTGATGGGTTGAGGCCCATCAGAAACAAAACCGTGAGGCCAGTGGGCCAAAGCGGACAATATCATGCATGGGTAAGGGGTGGGGCGTTACAAATGGTATCAGAGCCGACTCTCGACTAGTTCGAGTGTGGGTCCCCTGCCGTGGTCTGGTGCAAGTGGGCGGGCTTCCATGTGGGCAGGCCAAGAGGGCTGGCAGGCTACTGCACAGGGACGTGCAGCTTTAAGGGGGGTGGAATGTGACGCCCCGGAGTCCCACATCGACTATAGAGAGAAAAGTGATTGGGGTTATATGTAGAGCTTACACCCTTACTTAGCATGAGGCCTTTTGATGGGTTGAGGCCCATCAAAAATAAAACCGTGAGGCCAGTGGGCCAAAGCGGACAGTATCATGTATGGGTAAGGGGTGGGGCGTTACAACACCAAAGTGCTCCACCTCGGCAACACCTTTCTCTCTTGCCTATGGTATGGAAGTCGTGATCCCACTTGAGGTAGACCTTGAGATCGGAGCTCTTCGATCAGGGCCATAACGACGTGAACTTGACTCGCGATTAGACCTAGCCGAAGAGAGCAGAGAAGCAGTGGCCGTCTGCCTAGCTTCCTATCAGCAGCAGTTGGCCAGGGGCTACAACCAAAGGGTCAGGGAGAGAGAATTCTTAGTCGGAGAGCTCGTTTTGAAAAAGTCTCTCCCGCAAGACCAAGATCCGAACCATGGCAAGTTGGCGCCGAATTGGCATGGACCATTCAAGGTCACCTCGATCTGCTGTCGATCATCATAAAACTTGAGGGCATGGATGGTAAACAATTGCCACGATCGTGGAACACGACGCACCTCAAGAAGTTCTATTTCTGAATTGTAATTGATTTTTGAAGAGCAATAAAAGCACTCTGGTCCTTGTCTCTCTCAATTCTCTCCAAGGCATAGAACTCGCCGACAGCGCCCAAGGGACTATACGTCTCGGGTCTCCATTTCATGCTTTGTGAGCATCTCGGCTCTCATGCCAGATTGCCGGCGCGCCCCTGGCGACGAGCCAGTGGGTCTTCTCCATTTCGTGCTTTGTGAGCATCTCGGCTCTCATGCCAGATTGCCGACGCGCCCCTGGCGATGAGCCAGTGGGTCTTCTCCATTTCATGCTTTGTGAGCATCTCGGCTATCATGCCAGATTGCCGGCGCGCCCCTGGCGACGAGCCAGCGGGTCTTCTCCATTTCGTGCTTTGTGAGCATCTCGACATCATGCCAGATTGCCGGCGCGCCCCTGGCGATGAGCCAGTGGGTCTTCTCCATTTCGTGCTTTGTGAGCATCTCGGCTCTCATGCCAGATCGCTGGCGCGCCCCTGGTGACGAGCCAGTGGGTTTTCTTCACTTCGTGCTTTGTGAGCACCTCGGCACTCATGCCAGGATGCCGGCACGCCCCTGGCGACGAGCCAGGGGAACATCTCCGTTTCGTGCTATGCGAGCAGCTCGGCACCCATGCACATGCTCGATTTTCTAGCGTGTAAAGAGTTGATCTAACTAATCCGAGCTCATACATGAAAGAAAACATACATGAAAAAAGGAAATAGATTGTAGAAAACTTTGATTGTATTGCAAAATTGTCTTTCACTACAAACAGAGGGATACAACTAAAAAAAACATACATCAGAAGATCACGAGTCGGTAACGACAGGACCGGAAGCAACATTAATGTTGATCTCGGGCTGATTGGTCTCGGACGCATCGGCAGAGGCCACATTGGGAGGGGCAAGACTCGGTGCAGAACCCGAAAACTGGGGCGAATCCATGAAGGATGGGTGGTCTTCAGGAACTCCTGCCTCTGTTAGGGCAGCGCGCCATCCCTTCACCCAAGCTTTGTCTCTCACCACGATGACTCTGGCTTTGTAGTGAGTCGTCGCCTGCTTGATCGCATCGTCAAAAGCAGCGTTGCATTCCGACTCAAGCCTAGCTTCAGCCTCGTCTGCCCGAGCGGCTTCGGCCCAAAGTTGAACCTCGAAGTCGCTTTTCAGCTTCTCCAAGGAGGCTTCGAGTTCGGCGACCTTCTTCTTCTCGGACGCTGCCTCCTCCTTGGCCTGCCTAAGCTCTGCCATGTATCCGTCCTTTACTACCTCCAGTTGACTCTCCCTTCCAGTGCTAGCATCCAGAGCTTCCTGGAGGTCC
This sequence comes from Litsea cubeba, assembly GCA_012931725.1. NCBI lineage: Eukaryota > Viridiplantae > Streptophyta > Magnoliopsida > Laurales > Lauraceae > Litsea > Litsea cubeba. The sequence continues at coordinate 48,168,912 of CM022955.1, forward strand.
CTCTTGTCTGCCTCCAACTCGGTGATCAGGGGACTGTGTTTTTTAAGCCTGTCCACGACGACCATGGACTTCTGCACCGCCTGCAAGACGAGTAAAACACTCAGAACAATGGCCAAAATAAACATTTTTCAAAAAGAAAGGAGGAACGGGACCTAAGTCAGCTTACCGCGAAGCATGACTGCAACAATGACAGTACCAGCTTCGAGTCACTGTACCCTTCCAGCTGAGCCATATCTTGCGGCGGGACACAGGCTCGCCCGAGCGCCTCGAGAACACGGGAATCTACTTTTCGGAGGACACAGTCCTCGACTGTCATCCACCTCCCCGGCTCAAGCAAAAAATTCGGCCTCTAAAGGTCTGGCCGGGTAGAGGGCGACGCAGCAGCCGAACTGGACCCCCCTTCGGTCCTGGGCCTTTTCTTCGACCGACCTCCACTCTGTCCAACCTCAGCTACAGGCGGACAAGCCCCCTGGCTGGCGGATTGAACCCGGACAGGCTCGGGGATGGGAACCTCGGCGGCAGCAGCAGGCGTGAGCACAGGAGAGTCGGGGGCAGGGACTTCAACAACCCCAGAGGTCGACGGCACTGGGAAGTTCGAGGAATTTCATCCCCAAATGGCACGGCCTCTAAGTCTTCGAACGTTGGAAGCCTGTTAAGCGACATCTCAGAGCACTCTGCTGGGCTCAGCGAAGGAGACCTTATGATTCGGTGCGTCCTCTCCCTCAGAGGGACCTCACACGGTTTCGCCCCGGAAGTAGAAGCCTCAGCACCGGATATTGTCCTACGATCGACGTCGGCCGCGATCCGCAGAGGCTCTTCCCTTCCAGTCCTGGCTATGGAAGCAGCCCGTTCTCTCCCGATCCCAGGCTCGGCCCTTTCCGGGTTTCCTCCTCCGATCGGCTCGATCGTCCCCCTGATATAACCGCGATACTTCGGATGGTATCCCAGCAGTGACCAAGCCGCTCTACCTTCATGACCGTTGTACCTCTTAACCTTTTGGAGCCAAGCTTCGTCTCTCGCCCAGATGTGCTGGGCAGCCTGTCTCCTCTCCTTAGCAGCTGTGCAGCAAGCAAAAACTTCAGTTCGGCAAGACAGAAAGGAAGAAGGCATGTGAAATATATGCAAAAAATAAATAGACAGTATTTACTTGGAACGGTCCTGAACTTCAGGGGAATCATGTAACCTCTGTCGATTTCGGTCATGCCGAACTCCCAATTACCCGAGACGTACAGGAGATCGTCCCCAGCATACTTATTCGAGTCTTCCATGTAGCGGACAAAGCCTTCTCGGTACGGCTTAACTCAGAGATAATATGCATCTCCAGACTTGCATATGTCATAGACATCCTCGATGTCAAAAATGCCGAGGTCGGTGCCTAGGACCTCATTAAGCTTGGCCGTGCCCATTATGATCTTGAAGACATTGGGCAACAGCTGGCAGGGGCAAATGGACCACTGGCTGAGACACCTCCTCAGGAGAGGGTGAAGGGGGAAACAAACTCTGCCTTCAATCACAGCCACTAGTGGAAAGGGCATCCAGCCGTTCGAAAAATCACGGTAGATGTAACCGACGGGATCAGCCGACCTGACAAGGACGTTGGCAGGGATTTTATACACTCTCCTAAATCCCTCAATCGTCGCTGCGTTCTCAAGCCAATGGCTATAAATACCCATTTCTACCGGAATAGAGACTAGAAGAAGAAGGAGAAGCCCTACGGAAAAACCCTAAGCCCACAGAAAGAAGCGGAAGGGGGAGGACTTACAACGAAGAAAATGAGGTTCAGACCGGCGAAGGTTCAATCTCGGCAGCACTTCTTCTCTCAGACGGATTCTCTCCTGCAGAACTCTCTTCTTCTCCGGCGCAAGGCAGCAATAGGGAAGAAGAGAGCCCTAACCTCTCGTATTTATAAAGGGAGAAGGAAGGGCGCTCTTTTCAAAAACCCTAGGGATGCACGTGCCGGACGCCCCCTAGTTTTACATCTAAACAAGCCTTTAATAAAGAGGAATATTAACTTATTTTTTTCACCTAATTTGCATACCTGCAAGTGGTTAAGCTGGCCAAACTTACTTCATATCCAAACAAACATTTAAAATAAGAGTAATGTTAGCCCACATTTTAGCCTTTTGTATAAGATCAGGAATGGTGACTCACTTCAAGATACCCCAAAATTGCATGGTTCCATCCAAATAAGGGTTTTGGATATTAGAATATTCATTCATCACCACTAAAGAGGCATCTAATTTTTACTAAAGGCTATGTGGTACCCAGCCAATAGGATTGGGACCATGAGAGAACCCAAGCATGAGAGAGATGCATGCTCTTGTAAAGAGAAAAGTCCCAACCATGAAAGAAGCCTCCTCCCATAGGAAGAAGAACCCACGCCAAAAGGGTGTGATTTAAAGGAGAGAGAAAAAGGAGAAAAGAGAGAGTAAAGAAACGAAGAATGAGAAAAAATGAGTATAAAAAGAAAAAAAATTGAATAAATGTAAAAAATGATTGAAAGGCCATGAAAATTAGACATGGAAATGGGGTGGGTCGGGTTCGGGCTTAGGGAGACCCAAATTCAATTCAATTGGTATTTTCATTGCCTCATACCCCACTCGACCCATGATGGGTTTTAAGGTTGTCATACAAAACCCGCCCCATGATAGTCATAGGTCATGTCGGATTTAAAATTTGAAAAAGTAAAAATATTAAGGAAGAGTTGAACCCATGGTATCTATGGAAATGTGACCTCTTACTATACCTACACTAATTTCATAGACTTAACCTTATTTAGTAATATATATCCCTAAATTGCACATGCCCACCAACTTTTGGTTATATCCAAATTCAAAAAGTCTACGGAGCCCGGGATTGGTGCCCGGGCTCTTGCACGAATCCCAGCCGAATGGCTGGGATCTCCGTGCAAGTGAGATCCCAGCCATTCGGCTGGGATTCGTGCAGGAGCCCGGGCACGAAATCTGGGCTCCCTAGCACGGTTGATCCAAATTTACTAGACCATTTGATTGACTGTATACCAATCCGAATGCATGGACCATTGACCATTAAACGTTTGGTGCCCAGATGGAGATGACAGAAACTACGGTTGGGGCTAATTTTTTGTAGGAAGGATGGTCCTAGGGAGTCCTTGAAATCCCCCCACTCCCATCCCCATGTGGGTCCCCAGGTGGGCCTCATCAAATAATTAAGCTTAGTTCAGCTTAGGAGAGTTGGCCCCTGTATATATATATATATAGCTGAGTATTTCTATGCATCTATCCATCACTATAGGGTGAGGGACACTCCCCTTTTTGGGAAGTTTCAAGTACATGTACTTGAAACTTCCCAAAAAGGGGAGTGTCCCTCACCCTATGGTGAGGGATAGATGCACTTTAATATTTCCCATATATATATATATATATATAAAGTGAAGACATACGGGGTAGGTGGGTTGACATATCCAAAAATCAAACCCGACCCAAACACGACTTGGGTTAGTCTATGGAAACATACCCAACCTAAACCCTACCAACACACTACTCCCACATGTGAATTTTGATCCCCCAGGGAGAGAGATAGCCATTCATCTAAATATGATATTTAAATTTGTACGTCAGGAATGAGGATTCCAACTACCCTCAAAATCAACAGATCACGATTGCTAGTCCCAATAACGGTCATAACACCATTCTCCGATGAAAGTCAAAGAAATATGGGGAGAAATAATGGGGTGGGTTCACTCTCGTCTGATGTGATGCTGGCAAAACACGACGATTGTTCTTTCACTTAATATGGGTCATGATATGGGTTAATTAAGGTCCAAATTAGTGCGAGTCCTCACATATGAATAATCATAGTAAATCCAAGTAATATGTAAAATAAAGAGAAAAAGGGAGAACTACCAAATATTTTAAGAAGAGGATCAACCCCGTTCCTGAGTACGCCCTTCAAGTCCCTTGGCAAAATAGGGTTTAAAGGTTGATTTTTCAAATCAAGATAATGAAACAAATAAGAATAATTGTGTGATTTCAGTGTGTGATAAAAAGAAAGAGAAATTGGTCGCCGATGGGCCGATTTGTTTAGGGGTGACCGCTTTGGGGTCAATTTATTTGATTGATTTGATTTTTGGTGGGAGTTATTTGAAATCACGCATTTAGTCTTATGATTCTTATTAAGTCAGTTTTTAGAATCAGTCTTTATTCCCCTTTTATTATTAAGCTCATTTAAAATATTTGGCACGGGAGGTGGAAGAAAAGAGAAGAAAATCTTTTTGGATTGATTGTGTTGATTTTGTAGCTTTTATGGATTTTTATATTGGTGCTAGAAGAGCTTACCTAGTGGATTCTACTTGAATTTATATGGTCCCCTAACGGAACATGAAAATTGATGGGACGAAGCTTAATGATTTATTTTGCCTAATAGGGAAAATCCGGTCTATCCATAGGGTGCAGACAACCTAGGTACAATAGCTTCGGTGCCTAAGTGGCTTGTTTCATATGGTTTTATGTTGGTTCAATTTGTTTGAAGTTATAAGTTTGATGGAGGATTGCTTAGGGATATTTTAGGGTTTTCTTTAGTGTGTTTTTTAAGTATTTTTAGTTCTTGATGTTTTTAATTTGAACCAGGATTTCAAAAAGTAGCCGAAAATTGTGATTCTGGTTCAAAAGAGGGGGTAGGCACTTGACCGTGGCGCCTAGCTTACTTGCTACAGTGTTTTCAACAACTTTTGATGTTCTTTACTATAATTTGAAGCTCCGAAGGGTTGTTATTCAAAGTGTGTTTCAGCTTTAAGCCTGCTTTATATTCTATATGGTTTTAGTTTCAATGAATTAGGTCTGAAATTCGAAACGAAGTCAAAATTCATATTTTGGGACTGAAAGTCGGGGTAGGCGCATGGACAGTGGCGTCTAGCCCACTGTTTTGTCGTTTTTCAGGTTTTTCGATTTCTATTCAGGATTTTAGAAGGTTTAAGTCAGTATATTTGACTTTTCAATGTTGTTCAGTGTTATGGGAGGTTTTGTTGTACTAATTTTGATCCGAAATTCAAAACAAAGATGGAAATTACACTTCGGGACTTTGAAGATTGGGGGGGGGGGGGGGGGGGTTTAGGCGCGGGGATGGTGGAAAGTAGTCCATTATTTTGTAGTTTTTTGTACTATTCTCCAACTTTTGTTTGAAATTTCAGGAGGTTTTGAGTACTATATTGTTTTGATTTGTGAGTTGTCTTAAGGATCTAGGATGCTATATTATTATTTTTCTGAAATTTGAACTTCTAAATAATGTTGAAACCAGTATTTAAGTGCTAAATGAGGGGGTAGGTGTAGGGATGGTGGCGCCTAGCCCACTATTTTTGGATTTTCGATTATTTTCGGGGTTGTTCACTTCTAGTCGAAATTCCATTATGTTTTCAGTTAATTGAATTATGTATTTTAAGTTGTTTTAAGTCTCTGGTTTTCAAGTGTCACAGTGGTCAAGGCCTATAATTCGAAACACAATCGAAGGCCGTGCTTCGGAGTGCAAATGATGGGGGGGGGGGGGGGGGGGGGGGGGTAGGCACAGGTACAGTGGTGCCTACCTTGTGTTTCTATACTTTTGATGGTCTTCGATCATATTTCAGGATTTCGGAGGAGTCTTAACCATTGATCTTTGGGTTTGGGGTCTATAATTAGGTTCTAGTTTCGTTTATCTTCGACCTTTACGTAGTTTAATTAATTATCTTAATCAAATAGGTCAATAGTGGGTCAACTGAGGGGGTAGATGCAGGGATGGTGGTGCTCGGCCCATTATTTTAGGGTTTGGGGGGCTCTATTGGCACCACAAAAATCTTTCTTCCCACGGTAAAAAAAAAAAAAAGATTTTCCTAAACTACTCCTCCCCTCTCCTCCTCCTCCTCCTCCTCCTCCTCTTTCCTTCCTCCCTCATCCTCCACCCTCTTCCCTCATCTTCCGCCCCCCTCCAAGTCTCCGGCGGGGAGGGAGCCCCGGCAGGCAGCCCCGGCCGACTGGCCGGTCTCCTTCCCCCTCTCCCTCTTTCTTCCTCCCTCCCCTTCCATTTTCTTTCCCTCTTCTCCCTCTCCTTCCCTCTCCTTCCCTCCCCTACTCCCCCACTCCCCCTCCCCCTCCCAGTCACCAACAGGAGGGAGATCGGAAACCCGCCCGCCTGCAGTTGCCCAATCTCCCTCCCGCCGGCGACTGGGAGGGGGAGGGGGAGGGGGGGAGTAGGGGAGGGAAGGAGAGGGAAGGAGAGGGAGGGAGAGAGGGAGAAGAGGGAAAGTAAATGGAAGGGGAGGGAGGAAGAAAGAGGGAGAGGGGGAGGGAGACCGGCCAGCCGGCCGGGGCTCCCTCCCCGCCGAAGACTGGGGGGTGGGGGGAGATGAGGGAAGAGGGTGGAGGGTGGGAGAGGAAGGGAAGAGGGAGGGAGGGAGGAGGAGGAGGAGGAGGAGGGAGGAGGGAGGATGGGAGGGGTAGTTTAGGAAAAATTATTTTTTTTGTCTTCTAGTGCGGTGGGGAGAGAAAAATTTACGGTGCCAATAGCACTCCCCTTAGGGTTTTCTTGCTTTTTTTTACGATAATTCTATGATTATTCTCAATCCGAACTTTTGGTGGGCTTTGTCTTTTAACTAGTGATTTTTTATTTTATTCATTGTGAGTTAAGTAAGTGTTTTAAATGGCTTTATTATTGAATTAGCGGGTTTTATGGGGTTAAGCTACCTAGGCTCAAAGTCCGCAGAACCTACCATGACTTAAGGGTTCCTTAATTATTTTTAATGATTTATTAATCTGATTTCAGCCCAAATTAATTAAGCCTTTTTTGTTTTAAGATTTTAAGAGGTCCTCTCATTTTTAAGTGAGTTAATTAAGGTATATTGATGACTTTTCTTTTTAATCATTGTAGGGTTTAGTCCACTTAGGCATGTACAATGGAAAACCTAGGTTGCCTACCTATTGTGTTTTTGGGTTTTTTCTGATTTCTTTTATTTATTTATTTATTTATTTTTGTTCCTTCTCTGATTTTATTAAAAAATAATGAAAGAGAAGATTTTTAATGTTTTATGATTTTTTGGTGTCTTACGATTTTTTTAACTTTTTGTATTTTATGTGATGTGTGTGTGTGATAAAGTGGCATTCGAAGTTCAGAAACACAGCAAACAACCAAGCTTACCACTGTAAATATGGTGCCTAACAAAAAGAACGAAGGAAAATCGAATAACGCGCCGATTTGCGAAAGTCTACCTAGGCACAGGGATAGTGGCACCTAGGTGGCTTAATCCTTGATTCTCAACACTACTTAAGATGTAGCATTGTTTTTCAACGCTTTCGGCACGGTTTTTTAAGTTCAATAATGGATTTCGATGCTCTAATGTAAGTTAAATGTAATGAAACCTTAGGATTAAAAGTAAACGACATGGAAACTGAGATTGGGAATCGAATCCCTATTTCAGAGGATCTGGGCACAGCAGTGGTGGCACTAGGGTTGTAAACGGGATGGTTCCGAGTCGGAACTAACCCGGACCCGGACCCATTTCTAAATCACGGTTCTTGGTGTGGTTTTTGACTCAGAACTTGTTTTGTTGGTTCCAAACCTGGTTCCATAGGAACACCCGAATCCAATTTCGGAAGCGGGTTTTAGAGGACTAGAACTTAGTTCCAAAATTATTTCTGATTTCTTTTTTATTATTATTAAAATAAGCATATCATTCAATTTATAACAATGCATCAAGTCTACTATCTCCATAATTATACATAAATAAGTCCAAAAAAAAGTTGATTTTGAGGTACATTTTAAAATATGAGAGACTCATATGCCAGGTTGTGGGTCAACCGGTCGGAACCTATATGGAAGTAAAATTGGACGCAAAACCAGACCCATTTATCTTTCGGAACATAAATTGGGTTCTATTTATGAATCAAAACCTAAAATAGGTTCCAGATATTGGATATCCTTTTGCAACCTAGGTGGATGCCTAGGTGACTTTTCTATACTTTTCACTATTTTCCAGATCCGAATGATGACCATGATGGTGCTGATGCCAGATCTATTCAAGTTACGAATCTAAAACAATGAAACTAATACAGATCTACATGATTTCATGAACCTGGAAAAGGAGGCCGAGGGGTGCTTTAATAATGCTTTGGGACATGCAAGAGGGGCTAAGGGGGTACAAATCACAGTCCGAAATGGTGGCTGAAAAAGAACTCCATAGCAATACAGAAGAGGTTGGGAGAAAGAAGGCATACCTGTCTCAGGCTTCGGGTGCTATTAAAATAACCATAAGCTTTACCATTAATGAGCACAGAGAAAGCGGAGCTAGTGACGAATTCTGTTATCAAATTTATGAAAATAACTGGGAATTGAACAGCGTTCGAAGCAACAACAATGAAATCTCATTTCAACCCGTCAAAGGCCTTATTTATATCATGCTTCAAACACATCTTAATAGAGCCCCTATTCAGGTGAAAGCCTTTAACCAGGTCATTACAAAAAATGATATTATCAGTGATGGATCTCCTTGGAATACATGCAGGTTGATGAGGATTTATCAATTTCCCCATCAGGTTCTTCATTTCTCTAACTATTATTCTTGCAATGTTGTTTTGAAGTTCATTGGTCAGTGAAATTGGTCAATAATCAGCAGAATTACTAGGATCATCTGATTTTGGAATTAATAAAATGAAAGTATGTTTTACCTGCTATAGAAGTTTAGCTTTCGTGAAGAAATTCATGATAGCTGAAGTGACATATTTTTGCCCACAATTTGCCAGCAAACCGAAAAAATGGGCATTGAATCCATCTAGGCCAAGAGACTTGCGAGGGTTGCACAACATCTTCAATTTCAAAAAATTTCAACGGGATAGCAAAGGAAGGCAGTCCCCTCTCTGCCGAGCTTCCAAGTGACATTGATGTGAGAGAGATCTTCATGGGCGAAAAACCTGTTGGAGCTAGGATTTTCTAATAGCGATCTACATAGACAACTTCAATACGATTCGCACTGCATAAGTTATGTTCTGTGAGTATTTGATTTGGATATGAAGGATTTCCTTTTCTTTGTTTGGATCAATGAATAGAGATGTAGCTTGAGTTATTATCACCTAAGTTAACTCTCCTGTCTCTTCCTTGATATTTGCTTTAACATATTCTCCTCAATGAGAAGCTGTCTCTTGAGATGATCTCTAGCCTCTTGTTAAGGAAGAAGAGCCTGACTGTCCTGCTTATTTGTTATCATGGATTCAATAGCATCAAGATTTTCCTTTGCCTCATAAACTAGAAGCATGGATCGATGCCATCTGATCAAGGCTTTCATCACATTAGAAAGGTTCTTTACCGCTTTGAACATTGGAGATCTATTGCCCAAGCACTGCTTAGAATTTTAAAGAAATCCTGCTCTCTGGCCCAAACATTGAATTATTTGAAAGAGGCTCTCAATGTAGCTTCTGCTTGTTTAGAGATGAGAATTGGTCTATTTTTGGACAAACCCAGATTTAGAGAAGAACCTTTGTAGGCATGAGATTTTTGCATACACTGAGTGTTTACCAAAGCTCAATCAAGTTTGCTTTCAATTCGTCTGGAGCCTGTGGAAGAATTTGACCAGGAATAAGGATGCCCAGTTAGCTGTAAATCTTCTAATCCACAACTATCAATGAATCATCAAATTTTGAAGAGAAATTATGTTTGGCTTGGCTCCTACCATTTTTTCAGTCTCCCACTAGATGGTATTAAATTCCAATGTTGTCTTCTTAATTACTCTGTTCATCTTGTAGAGAATGTGGAATGACTTTATTTTTAATGGCAACCTTTCTTCCGACTCTCTTGTTATCTTTCGCATAAGGAACAACCAATTTACTTTCTCTACAGGATTTCTAAAGATTTCACCTGTCCTACTATGGACATCATTTTCAGCCTGCTCAAATTACAAGAGCCATATACTACTTATAGTTGATTTTTGCACAGTTTTATTACCTGGATTTTAGTTTTGTCTCTCTTTGTTTCTCTTTCGTTTGAGCTCTAGTCTTTGGCTGTATTCTTTTGGGACATGTTCCTAACTAGTCTTTGTATATTTTCTTCCTATAATTCCATTTGCAATAAGTAAAGAAGAAAAAAGTGCAGCAACCTCAATTTACTCTAATAGGGGTGGGACCTATCAATGGACTATCACATATAAAGCACACATGTTTCATCACTAGAGTCACCTTGTTTTTAGTTGGATTAAAAACTTATGCCACCAAAATGCAGGGAGGCATGGATTTCTACAGGTACGACTGTTTAAAGTGCCTTTCTATGGAAATGGTGTGAAAAATGTAATGTTTTTCCAAAGAAAGTCCTTTCCATCGTTTGATGGATCAGAAAGCATTAAAAGAAACTTCATAGTCACTGTCACTCAAGATGGTCGACTGAGGATTTTAGATTAATATTAATACAGATGATTTTTTTAAAAATAAGGACAACTACTTGTAAATTCTAATTGAAAAAAAAGGTAGAAGTTCTCATTTTAGAAATTTCCTCCAATGATTCACCACCGCTGAGAATATCTATGAACATTTCAAGTAAACACTTCTGTAGAATAGTTTGTATACTTAAAACATCTATATTTATAACAAGTCGCATGATCATATAAGTTTCTAACATGAGCAGCACCATAACCATTTTCAGAAAATTGACAAACTCTTCTTTTTCATTATTCGGATAATATCAATTTTTACATTATTCAAAAAATGTACATTTAAACCAATATGAAAACAGAAAAGAAAAGAAAAATAAAAAAGAAGTTTGGTGAACTTAATAAGAATTTGTTTATCCAAAGTCAATCAAACGGTTGGCTTTTGTTTCTTTGGTGCAGATTTGTCCTTTTAGCAGCTACATTTGCGCTTTCGAGCTTGCAGTACTGTGGGAGCATGTATTAGAGGAGGAGACTCGAATAGCATCTCTCTTTGCAGAAAGCCGACATAGGAGTAGAAATCGTCGAGGGTGATGTTTAAACGGAAGTCGATTCCAAATAGGAAGTGCATTTCAAGAACATTCATAAATCTGGTGGTGCTAATTCTTCCTATTCTCGCATAATGACCATTGCTGTAGTGTCTGCCGACATCAAACAAAAAAAAAAAAACAACAATTAGTAATCCATGAAGTATTTAAAAAGGAAAAGAGAGTCAAAGGCTTAAAAAATCAAAATTCAGGATTTATGGACAAAAAGAAAATAAAGGACAAGATAACTACAAAATTCTTCTATTCATATGAACTTTTTTTTGTTTTTTTATCTGAATTGCAGATTGTATTAGAACGGTCAGAATCTACATTGGCTCGAAAAACGCAAGCCCCAAAGAGAGGCCAGCAAAAAAAAAACCAGAGCAATAGAGAGGACAAGGCAGAAGCTGAAACGCGAAGGACTTCAGCTAAACACCACGCAGAACATCAGCAAACAGAGGAACAGGGCACCTCCAGACCAATTGCAAAAGTCAAAACCAGAACACTAGCTGACAGTGAATGTGAAAGCCTTTTCAGTCAGTCAGTTGGAAAAGGAAGCTTAAGAATTTTTAGAAGGGAGGACAGGGCATCCAAGGCTTATTAGTAATCCTCCTTGTATCAATTCATTTGTACTCACATTAAAAGCAACTACAATTACTAGCTACAGTTGCAGTCACTAATGACTGCTCAACTTGCCGTGAAAAAAAAAAAATTATGCATAAGGGGAATGGTAAACAAATTGATGGCAACATCAAACACACTGCCTGATTGTAACCAGCTACAAGAAAACTATGTGGAATTTATTGAAGAGTGGAATGAGGAGAAGCTGTAGTACTTGATGATGCCAAAAATGGGTTTCGGACACCACCGGTCAAGTAATAAATGCTAGGTGAAAATGTAGTAAATAAATGAGAGAGAGAGGGAATTTATAGTGGTTCGGTCTGTATGACCTACGTCCACTTTAGAATATGGTGATCTTTGATTGATAAGGTGGATTACAAGCGAGAGAGAGAGAGTAAGATGTTCATCCCCTCAGTGATAAGAGGGCTCCTCTATTTATAGTCCTCCCCTAACAGATGGGGACGACTTCTCTTTGGAGCCTCAGAGCTGTCCTCGAGGGACGGGCCAGGTGGAGGCAGGTGAGATATTCTCCGCAGGAATTGGTAGAAGCGGGACTGCTTCCAAAGCGACGTAGATGCCTGCCTTGACTTGGTCACTCCGTGGATCTGGACCTGGGCTTCCCTGGTGGATTTGGATCTGGCTCATCATATTCTAGGCCACTTGGGCCTGACTCATCATTTGCCCCCAATGCCCTGCGCACAAAGAAGCTTTGAAAGGGGGGCATTTTGAGAAGAAGGAGATGAGCCTAAAACTTGCTAAAAAGAATGCCCCAGACCCAAAGTTGGAGCAGAGGATGAGGTACCAAGCGGCCGATCTGCAGTTTGCTGTGCAGGCGGAGAGGAGGTGGTTGCGCCAACAGACGAAGCAGGCAGCAGGAGGCTGGGCGCCCGGAAGAGGCCTGGGCAGTCGACAGGCAGTCTGGGCGCCAGGAGCAAAGGTGCCAGGGAGCTGGGCGCCAGCAGGGAGCTGGGATGCCAGGGGGATCTTTAGTATCCAGGAGCGGTTGAGGCCCGATTGTTGACATTCAATCTGGAAAGAGAGGCAGACTTCTTGCCTGCTTGAGAGCAGTGCAGAGACGAAGCGTTTTTTGCAACCCGCGAGAGGGCCGCTAAGCTGGATATATAGACTGCCTGTTTAAGAACAGTGCAGAGGCCAAGCTTTTTGGCGACCCGCGAGAGAGCCGCTAAGCTGGAGATAGGCTGCCTGTTTAAAAACAGTGCAGAGGCCAAGCTTTTTGGCGACCCGCGAGAGAGCCGCTAAGCTGGAGATAGGCTGCCTGTATAAAAACAGTGCAGAGGCCAAGCTTTTTTGGCGACCCGCGAGAGAGCCGCTAAGCTGGAGATAGGCTGCCTGTTTAAAAACAGTGCAGAGGCCAAGCTTTTTGGCGACCCGCGAGAGAGCCGCTAAGCTGGAGATAGGCTGCCTGTATAAAAACAGTGCAGAGGCCAAGCTTTTTTGGCGACCCGCGAGAGAGCCGCTAAGCTGGAGATAGGCTGCCTGTTTAAAAACAGTGCAGAGGCCAAGCTTTTTGGCGACCCGCGAGAGAGCCGCTAAGCTGGAGATAGGCTGCCTGTTTAAAAACAGTGCAGAGGCCAAGCTTTTTGGCGACCCGCGAGAGAGCCGCTAAGCTGGAGATAGGCTGCCTGTTTAAAAACAGTGCAGAGGCCAAGCTTTTTGGCGACCCGCGAGAGAGCCGCTAAGCTGGAGATAGGCTGCCTGTTTAAAAACAGTGCAGAGGCCAAGCTTTTTTGGCGACCCGTGAGAGAGCCGCTAAGCCGGATGTATAGGCTGCCTGTTTGAGAACAGTACAGAGGCATGTCACCACGTAGGGCGATCCGCGAGATGATTCATCCAAATGGAACATCCAAGAGAGAGAAAATCATCCCAAGAGAATGAGAAGAGTGTGCAAGTAGCTGCAATGATGGGTGCAGTAGAGAAAAAACAGACGGAGACCGTTGTTGAGCGGACTGCAGCAATCGTGCAAGGGGCACTAGGCGAGGTTGAAGGAGAGGATGGCGTGGCTGATGGCGCTGGCGGGCGGAGCCCGGGTTTCCAGCCCATGGGCGTCGCGGCAGAGGGAGGCGCCCAGCCCCTGGGCGTCGCGGCAGAGGCAGCAACGGCGGCGCTGGGCGCTGCAAGGGGCGCCCAGCCCGCGGGCGTCGCGCAGAGGGAGGCGCCCAGCCCCTGGGCATCGCGGCAGAGGCAGCAGCGGCGGCGCTGGGCGCTGCAAGGGGCGCCCAGCCCGCGGGCGTCGCGGCAGAGAGAGGGCGCGGGCGAGGGAGGAGCTGGCCCCGCGGGCGGCGCGCTGGCAAGCGCTTGGCGAGGGAGGCTCGGGCGAGGGAGGAGCGGGCCCCGCGGGCGGCGCGCTGGCAGCGCTGGGCGAGGACGAGGGGCCCCCCTGGGCGAGCAGCAGCGGCGAGGGAGGCGCGGTGATGCCCCCTTGGGCGAACAGCCCACGCAGTGAGGCCAGGTTTGGCGAGATCCCCCCCTTGGGCGAGGAGAGAAGGACTTGGGCGCCCGGGGGAGTCCGGGGCGCCCGAGGGATGCTTTGGGCGCTGCAAGGGGCGCCCAGCCAGCGGGCGTCGCGGCAGAGAGAGGCGCGGGCGAGGGAGGAGCTGGCCCCGCGGGCGGCGCGCTGGCAGCGCTGGGCGAGGGAGGCTCGGGCGAGGGAGGAGCGGGCCCCGCGGGCGGCGCGCTGGCAGCGCTGGGCGAGGACGAGGGGCCCCCCTGGGCGAGCAGCAGCGGCGAGGGAGGCGCGGTGATGCCCCCTTGGGCGAGCAGCCCACGCAGTGAGGCCAGGTTGGGCGAGATCCCCCCTTGGGCGAGGAGAGAAGGACTTGGGCGCCCGGGGGAGTCCGGGGCGCCCGAGGGATGCTTTGGGCGCCGAGGGACTTGGGCGCCCGGGGGAGTCTGATCCCGTGGCGGACGTGTATTCCTTTTTTTTTTTTCGGGGGCGCTGCCCCCGATCCCCCGCCGGGGGCGCTGCCCCCTGGGCCACCGCGAGCTGACTGGTCAGCTCGACCCCCGCCGGGGGACACCCCCGGACCCCCTCTGCGTAGGGCAACTTGGTAGGCTCACTTTCCTGTCTGCAGAGAGGACAGATGGCGGGTGCTTGGATCTCTTCTGGGCGCCCGGGGTTTCTGCACCATAGGGTTGGGCGCTTAGGTGAGGTGCTCCCGACGTGGAGCAGTTGGATATCCTAGATGCGGTACTTCAGGCAGTACTCCTCCGAGCTGTGTTCCTCATTGCCCTGCGAGCAGGAGTTGTAGGCTGTTATATGGTCTCCAACATTTGTTGAGGAGTGGGAGCATTTGGGGGAGGATTAGTCGGTGGAGATCATCCTCGCCCTCTGCTCGCCTAGTTGATCTCGTCGTGATCACCATAACTTGAGAAGACGGATGAGAACTTTAATACGTTCCCACAGACGGCGCCAAACTGATGATGCCAAAAATAGGTTTCGGACACCACCGGTCAAGTAATAAATGCTAGGTGAAAATGTAGTAAATAAATGAGAGAGAGAGGGAATTTATAGTGGTTCGGTCTGTATGACCTACGTCCACTTTAGAATATGGTGATCTTTGATTGATAAGGTGGATTACAAGCGAGAGAGAGAGAGAGTAAGATGTTCATCCCCTCAGTGATAAGAGGGCTCCTCTATTTATAGTCCTCCCCTAACAGATGGGGACGACATCTCTTTGGAGCCTCAGAGCTGTCCTCGAGGGACGGGCCAGGTGGAGGCAGGTGAGATATTCTCCGCAGGAATTGGTAGAAGCGGGACTGCTTCCAAAGCGACGTAGATGCCTGCCTTGACTTGGTCACTCCGTGGATCTGGACCTGGGCTTCCCTGGTGGATTTGGATCTGGCTCATCATATTCTAGGCCACTTGGGCCTGACTCATCAGTACTGAACACTAAACTATATTTCACAATTCTTTTCAACTTTCAAGGAAGCATACATCAAAAACTCATGTAGAGTGGAAATTAAAAGATTTTCCAGCAACTGATTAGTTGTAGAAGAAACACATTCTAAGCTCAACGAAAGGACTATTCTCCAGCTATCCTTTGGTGCATTATCAAAGAAGGATGTGGCATCATGGGAAAATACCCCCTGGTACACAGTGCAAGAACTTGAAGAAAATACAAAGTCAACGAGATATGTTTGTGTTTAAGTGATCACATTAATGAAAGACGATATCTGATGACTGATGCAAGAAGAAAAGAAAACTGGTATATGGGACTGATGGTTCTTGAATCTTGAGCCAGAAAATCCCACTGGTCCCGGTCTATCCAAAACCCTACCCAACACCAAGATGGAGAAAAGAGAAAAACACCAGATAATGATAACGCCAAGAGATTAACAAAATAGCAATTCCGGAATTTAAAATCTCTCATCCTGTCCGATTCAAACTCCAAAAAGGAAACAAAAAATATTAACCCCAGAGACTGAAAACGCCAAGAACAAGAGAATAGCAATTTCAGGAATCTAAAGTCTCTGATATCCATCGATTCTGTGTGGGGAGATTTCCAAAGCTCCAGGATTACACTAATCACAGCCATCAAACGGGATTAAGCATTCTCACGTGCCACCTACGTGGCGCCAGACTCACCTCGGCTACGAGAACAGGGGCCCAGCCGAAGTCAGGCAGGTCCGGGCCGCTAACGCCAAGCTCGGCTACCCCCAGGTGCCCGCCTCGGCTGAAAACTCCACCTCGGCCGGAGGTGCCGGAACGAAAGCCGAAACAAGAAGAGTCTCCACTCGCGCCCTTCGCCCCCCACGTCATCGGACACGTGGAGGAATAGGGGCGCGAGCCAGTAAGACAGATGCGACATCCAGCCGTACACAATCTTCGCCAAATCCCTGACAGGGCGGCATCCAGCGGCTGAGGCCAAATCAGGGCAAGGCCCGAGGGTAGATCCGATGGTACCCCTACTGCCAAAGACGTCCAACACAATCCGGCCCAACGTGACACGCATTTAATGCGATATGGGCCGATCCGACTGGCATTAAATGCAAAGCGGGCTGGATTGGACCGCATTAATTACTTTGTGGGCTGATGATGACTTCCATGTCAAGTCATGGGACCCACACCAAGATATCATCCAAAAATATCATCCAAATCGTGTATAAATAGAGCTTCATTTCACATGCAAGGTACGCAGAATCCAACCTAAAGAGCCGTTACTCTGCCTCTTTTCTTCCTCTTCTTCCTTTGTTCCAGTTCATTCACTGACTTAGGCATCGGAGAGCCTTGCGCCGCTCAGGCCAGAGTCCTCTGACTGTTTGCTCTCTCCTTTCAGGCTTTCAGGCAGCGGGTTATCTTCTTCATTTGGATAAGTCCTGTAAGGCACCCCGATTATTATGGGTCATTATTTTTCTGCACCTACAGATTCAAACACCAAAAAAAAGAAGACGACAAAACCGAGAAACTGAATAAGGCCAAGAGAACGAGAAAATAGCAATTTCAAGAATCTACTACTTACATGCCATCAATGAATTTGGCCGCAACCAAGATACTGGTGAGGGTGACCCTATGAACATTGAAGGAATTGATGGGGAACGAGTGCTTCGAGAACCGATCGAGAAAGATGTAGGCAACGACAAAGCATGAAGGGCTGCAATTCGTATTCCTGACAATCCACTCCAGGTAGCTCTGGATGGAGATGGAGGGACTTGTGAGGACATCAAAGGCTGAGATTCTCCCAGTCTCAACTGTCGTCCAGTAGTTTGATTCGGCAACCCTTTGCAGCTTAGATGAGAAGAATCTGATGAATTTGTCTTTTGGATCCACACAAAAATTTCCCAAGAACGCCATTGCCATGGAATTGCTCACAATAGAAGACACGAGAGAATGGTTTCCTGATGGGCGATGGACCAAAGAGTATGGAGAAGCGCTCACAATACGTAGACAGGGAGACAGAGAAAGAGGGAGGGGCTTCTTTATAGTTAAAAAACAATGCGGGGAGAGAGTATATATAGATGAAGAGCAAGGCTCTCCTAAGCTTAAGCTTATGATAAGATTTAGTAAGCTAATGCTTCTGGGGCCCATCCTTGGTCAATCCAAATGGACCAAACCCACGACCCCCTTAAATTGCACATGCCCACCAACTTTTGGTCAAATCCAAATTTACTAGATCGTTGGATCGACTATGTACCAATCCGAATGGACCGTTGACCATTAAACTTTTGGTGCCCAGATGGAGATGATAGAAACCACAATTGAGGCTGATTTTTTGCAGGAAGGAGGGTCTCAAGGAGTCCTTGAAATCCCCCCCGCCCCCATCTCCATGTGGGTCCCCAAGTGGATCCCACCACGTAATTGAACTTACTTCAGCTTACCTTATCTTAAGCTTCAGCTTAGGAGAGCTGGCCCCATAGATGAAACATGAGTTTCGCCGTAACTCTTTTGAAAAAGAAATTTAACGTTTTTGACGTGTTCTCGAAGAAGTACTTGTCCAACGGTCTTACTGTTAGAAATAGGTGTGCTCAACTCCGGCTGTTTGCTTGGCTGGTCAGGATCATGGTTGAAAATTTTTTTGAGTTTAGTGTCGGAGTCATTTTATTTTGACAGAATGATGAGTTAAATACATGGAGATTCAGCTGAGTAATCTTATTTTAATAAGTTGTTTGCATTGTGAATCATATGATAGGTGAATTTAATTTTGAACAATTAATATATATTTTTAAGTAATTATGCATGAGGTTTGGAGTCAAAAATTTTTAAAATTATGACTGAAATGTAATTTGAGTTGTATTATTTATTATTTTTTTGTTGTGTTCAATGTTGCGATTTGATTTGATTTTATAGTTTTGTTTGTTTCAATGTTCATTGAGTTTTTTTTTTATTATTATTTTGAGTTATTTATGTCATGGTGTAGATTGATTTTGATTTAATAGTCTTTTAGTGATGGTTTTTGGGGTGTTCAATTGAAGGGGTTAAAATCCTTCTTTTATTTAGTGGATCATTTCCGGTATTGCGTGTGTGATCATAGAAATATGAATAGCGTGAATAAAGTGTTGTGAGCATTGGATTGTCTTCTGCTTGACTCTTTTGGTAGAAATCCATACCAACTGCGAGTCCGGGTTTAATCAATTGGAATTTGGTCCGGGTTTAATCGATGGGAATTTGGACCAGTAAAATAAAGTATGCTTTGAAGCACAAGACATAAGGAGCATATTCATGCAACTCCTCCAACCCAAATAGTTATAGTCGGATATGGGGTAGGTTTCGAAGCACAGGATATGGGAGCAGACCCACACCTTATACGACTCCACCTACTCCAAGATGAGGACATTTTTCCTTTTTTATCTCTTTTTTCTTTTTTGATACAGGAACAAACAAAATCACTAGAGTGCTTTTTCTGTATTGGATGGATTGCCCATTTTTGAGCTTTACTTTAGGGCCTTTGGTCGTGCATTCCGTGTATGACGAATCCATATCCTAGCTTTTAATATGGATTTGTGTATGTGTATAGAATTCGAGTTAGGAGTATCAATCTATTTTCAGCTTATCAAAGGCAAATATAGATTTAGGTTGTGCTTGGTTCGGCCTATTTAAAGTCAAATGTAATTTTCTAAAAGTAATGCCCATCGCTCATAGCATTCATCAATAATGTCTCCTCGGACTTTAAGTCTCGTATTTGCACATGGATAGCCTCTGGAGCTGAGCTAAACCCACATCCCAGCTCTTCAACACAAGGTTTATGATGGAGTTCCCATACTCACGAGTTAAGTGCTCTCATCAAACACTTATTGAGCACTCTGAAGAACCTTGAATACAAATGTATGTATCATCAAACACTTATTGAGCACTCTGAAGAACCTTGAATACAAATGTAAATGTATCGACAAATCTCATCGTTTGGAATTCCTGTAGGAAATAGGGTGGGCCTCTAGGATAGGTTTCAAAAACTTTTGACCCACTTGATGCAGAGATCAACTATCCAGAAGGCTATAAAATCCAATCCAGGAAGTAAACCATCAATCTCAGTCATCATGATCAGTAAATACAATCTATCTAGAAGATAGAAACAGCAACTAATAAGCATCCATAATAATCTACAACATGCAAGGAAGTGGATTATACATTTGGAGCTCGGTTGTGCTCTAATGGAGAAGTTGCGTCTTTCTTTGATGATGAAACGCTTTCACTAATCAAATAGGGATCTCCAAGACCTCTTGATCTTCCACGCTATTACCCGTATCAGATTCTCCTTTTTCTCAAGAAGATGATGGGATCTCCAAGAGAAAACTACTAGGAACTCTAGGGAGGAACTAGAAAGAGAACTAGAATAGGGAAAAGAAGAAGGAGCATGTGCAACTCTTGCACAAGAAGGCCTTGGGCGTGAATCCCTAGGGTGGGATTATTCATGGACGTCCAGACTCCTTTTTCTCCTCTATATTTATAACTTTTAGTAACCTCTTCTTTACTAATTACAATAGAAGTCTTACTTCCATTAATTAGTAACTTACCATATCATAATTAGAAGTCTCACTTCAAATATGATTAGTAACTTTCTAATTCCTTTCTAATTAAAATAGAAGTCTCACTTCTACTAAAATTAGTAAGTTTACTATTACCACTATTAGAAGTCTCACTTCAAATAGAAATAGTAACTTTCCTTTTAGAGTTCAACTAGAATTAGATACTTTCTAATAATTGGGCTAGCGTGGGGACCACTAGGGATTCCTTAGAAAGCTGGCTCCAATTGGGACACGCGACCCCACATCTCATGTGTAATCCGGGCCCATAGTTAATTGCAAATAACTCCACTATATAAATACAAGTGAACTCCAGTCTTAGGAATATTACATAGAAGACCCTAAACTTTCACATTACCACAAGTAGCCCCCTCTATCAATATCCATGGATCAATTGAACCTGTCTTCCAAACTAGATCTATATCTTATTATCCTTGAGCCCCAATTAATTATAATGATCAATGGTACCTTTCCAATTAACTCTTAATCGGAATGGGTGCGCACTTACCAATGATAAATCCATTAATTGGCACAAGGGGATATTAGAGATAGATTTCATCTTGACCATTGAATGTTCCCACAGCTCTACTACCACATACCCAAATCACCGAGATGTTGACCTACTGTTGGCCTCACTCATTGGTGACTCAAAGCAAATGAATAGATAGAAACTTGAGTTCATTAATGTCTCAGGATTGAGAGCCTATTACTAGAAAATTATGAGAGCAGACCTTAAAGTAAAGACAGTGTTTATAAGGTGCTTCTCATGGTCCTTCAATACACCCAATGTACCAACACTATGATCCAGAATCTTACATTCTGATGATCGAGACAAATCACACTATCTCATAGCGATCAAAGTGCTGCAACCTTGTCAGTATGAGATGTCCAGTCTCATCACTGGTTGTGAAGATATTTAAGTATAAGATTTGTCACACATGTCTCTCGTATGTGGATATCATCCATACACATGTGTTACATCTAATATACTTGTGGACTCCGGTTCATCTCATGAACCATCATGTCATTCGTATTGGTTATGTGCAAGTATATAATAAATCACCATTCATCTCATGAAAAGTAAGCATGAATATATGAATAAATAGAGAAATTAATCAATTTATTATATCATCTACTGGATTGAATCCATAAAACTAATAATTCTGAGAGACAAAAGGAGGGTGGGAGGCGTGCTTTTGATGATGAAGAAGGGTAGGCAAGCAAAGATATACGAGAGGAAGGGGAAAAAATGAAATACGTAAAGCCAAAAGCCACCTAAGCTCCTTTTCTAATTCCAACCAAACACAGCCTTAGATAACATAATCCTGAATTTATGAAATGAATAAATGAGTCCAACGAGTAGTAGAGATTATGGATAATGTTTGTTTTTTTCATTTGCTTGTGTTTGGTGTTTCATTTCATGCGAAAACTAATTGACTAATCTATGAGTTGTTGTGGCTAATTTTGAGACATTTCTATATGTCATCATAGTAATTTGAGTCATTATAAGCAGAGAAAATCCCCTTTTAAGACCAAAGCTTGAGGGAAAACTATGAACTGCACAATACTCCAAGCTATAAGATTGGTACAAAATGATGATGCCAAAATAGGGTTTCGGACACCACCGGTCAAGTAATAAATGCAGTAAATGCAATAATTAAAGAAGAGAGAGAAGGGATTATAGTGGTTCGGTCAAGATGACCTACATCCACTGCAGAAAGGCAGAGATTGCCTGTGGTGTTTTACTTCCTCAATGATTATTACAAACGAGAGGAATACAAGAGTCGAAGTAGTGAATAGAGAGATCCATCCTCCCTCAAGTGCTGGTGGGGCTCCTTGATTTATAGTCCTCCCCTAACAGATGGGGACGACTCTTCAGCAACGTTCGTCCTTGGAGCCCTCGAACTACCCTCGCGCTGGAGGAGGCAGGTGTGGAACTGCCATCGCGCTGTACGAGGCAGGTGAGATATTTCTCCGCAGGACCTGGTAGGAGCGGGATTGCTTCCGGAGCAACGTGGCTGCCCTGACTTGGTCTCTTCGTGGGCTTGGACCTGAGCTTCATCCTCATGGGTTTGGTCATTTGGGCCTGACTCATCATTTGCCCCTCAATGCCCCGTGCCCAAATAATTTTTTGAAAGGGGGGCATTGGTAGATTCAGGTCTCTTCTCCCTCCAAAATCTTTTTCCTCTTTTCCGGTTTTAATCCAGGTCTGGGCGAGCATCAGAACCGGAGAAGCCTGGGCGAGCTTCGGAACCGGAGAAGCCTGGGCGCCCAGGGAGAGATGGCCTGGGCGCCCGAGGGACTTGGTCGCCCGGGGTCTGGGCGCCTGGGGAGAAGGTCTGGGCGCCCGGGGGTTATCCGGGGCGCCCAGGGAGAGATGGGCCTGGGCGCCCGAGGGACTTGGTCGCCCGGGTCTGGGCGCCCGGGGAGAAGGTCTGCGATGGGCGAGGTTGCGCAGGGTGCCCGCGCAGGGCGAGGCTGACACAGGGCGACGCACTAGGTGGGGTTACGCAGGGCGACGCTGTGGGCGGCGAGAGGGGGAGAAGTCCTTGGGCGCCCAGAAGAGGTTTGGGCGCCTAGGGGTCTTGGTATTGGGCGCCCTTACTGAGGAGAATGCTTGGGCGCCCAAGGGCCGGGCGCCCTGACTTGAGGAAGTCCCTGGGCGCCCAGAAGAGGTTTGGGCGCCCAGGGGTCTTGGTATTGGGCGCCCTGACTGAGGAGGATGCTTGGGCGCCCAGGGGACCTTGGAATGCCCGGAGAAGAGTAGGTCTGGGCGCCCGGGGGAGAAGTCCTGGGCGCCTGGGGGATTTGTCCTAAGGAGGGAGTCCCGCCGGGGGACACCCCCGGACCCCCTCTGCATAGCGCATGATATATCCCTTAACATATGTAAATTCCAAGACTCTGCCCCTCGGTAACTTCTGATGGGTCATCCCAGAAGAAGAAAAGAGAGAGCTTTGCAGGCTGAGGAGAGGGCTGCGCCAGCTAGAAGGTCTTCCGAGGCTGATCTTTCCGCGGCCCGCGAGAGGGCGACCAGGCTTGAGACCGAACTCTTAGTAGCCTATGAGAGGGCGGCCAAGGCAGAGGCTGAGCTTGTGAAGGACCTTGAGAGGGCTTCGCTCAGTGGGGCTGAGCTTCTGGAGACCCGTGAGAGGGCTCACTGAGCTTCTGAAGACCCGCGAGAGGGCTTCGCTCAGTGAGGTGAGCTTCCGAAGACCCGCGAGAGGGCTTCGCTCAGTGAGGTGAGCTTCTGAAGACCCGCAAGAGGGCTTCGCTCAATGAGGCTGAGCTTCCGAAGACCCGCGAGAGGGCTTCGCTCAGTGAGGTGAGCTTCTGAAGACCCGCGAGAGGGCTTCGCTCAATGAGGCTGAGCTTGTACAGACCCGTGAGAGGGTGATGCTCAGAGAGACCGTTGTGGAGACAATGACTGGGGCGGTACATGAGAGAACTGTTTTCCCAGATATTGTCCTCTTAGGCTTCGTGCTGACTGAGGGGCTTGATGATTGTAGTGCCAGCTCTTATATATGATGTCGATGGTGATGTGCTCCTCGACCCTGGGCGCCATGATGATGGGCGCCCAAGTGAGGTGCTCCTCTACCCTGGGCGCCATGGTGATGGCGCCCGGGGAGGTGCTTCTCGCCATGGAGCATGCCTCAGCCAAACTGATGATGTCTATGGTGATGCCGAGGACAACTTTGAGAGTGATTAGAGGGCAGGGGACTCTATTTTTTTAACTTGTAGCACTGATAAAAAATGATTTTATTAATCCATTGTTTAGTGCTACACAACATAACCAAGCCCCCAAACCCTCACTACTTTGACTCTCTTATGGTATTACTGGTAATTCACTTTCAACAGTTCCGTGTTCCCTGGCAATGTGTTCAACCACTGCATCGCGAGGAGTGAATGCTTGTCTGTCTCTCTGCGGAGCAGGACCGCGTTGGTCTCTGACAGGTAGCCTCTCTGTCCTGCTTCGCTTGTTGCTTCTATCCTTCCTTTCCTCTCTGTCTCGCCCCTTCCTGTTGTCGACTGCTCTGGAGGGCTCCCCTCGCCTGGCCCTTGTGGTATCTTCAACATTTATATACTTCTGAACCTTTGTTAGTAGCTCTGCCATGCTTTTTGGCGGGCGTTTCATTACTGAGAAATGGAATCTCGATGAACGGAGACCTCCGAGGAAGGCTGTCATGGACACCTTGTCGTCAGGCTCTTCAATTTGAAGTACCTCCTCGTTAAAACGAGTGAGGTAACTCCTGAGGCTTTCATTTGTATCCTGCTTTATGCTGAGCAGGTGTGTGGCAGGCTTCTGGTGGCGGCGTCCTCCGATGAAATGTGACACAAAGGACTTGCTTAATTCCACAAAGGTGGCGATGGAGGTAGGGGCGAGATTGGCAAACCACTGCCGGGCGGAACCCTTCAGTGTGGTTGGGAATGCCCTACACATAATCTCGTCAGGGATATTATGCAGCTGCATTTTGGTTTTATACGTCTCCAGGTGGTCTAATGGATCATTTCTTCCATCAAAGGTCTCCATGGACGGCATCTTGAACTTCCGGGGAAGCGGGTAGTTCACCACATCGGGCTTGAACGGTGTGTCTGTTCGCCCGACTAGGTGATCCACTCTCTCCGGTGCCTTCGCCTTCATGGCGTTGTAGACTTCTCCCAGCTGGTTCTGCATCTCCTTGATCTTTTCGTCCCAGGGATTGGGAGCTTCCCTGGATAGGTCACAAAAATAACCTCCCTCCTCCATGCTTTGGTTTTCACTCTCCCCTTCTTGGAAATGAGGACCCTCTCCATTAGAAGAAGAGGGAGGAGGTGGAAGTCCTCCAAGCTGGGCTCCACCGGGCACACCATGAGGGGCGCCCTGGGGAATTCCTTGGGCGCCGCCCAGAGGATGGGCGCCCAGATGGGGAGCTCCCTGGGCGCCGCCCATCCCCATATGGGCGCCGAGGTGGGGAGCTCCATGGCGTGGAGCTCTTGGAATTCTTTGGTGCGATGCTCCTTGTGATACTTCTCCAAATTGTGCTCCTCCTTGCCTTGCTAGCACAAGTTGTAGGATTTGCTGGTTTTGGGCTACCAGCTGTTGCATGGTCTCCAACATCTGCTGAGGAGTGGGAGCAGGAGCATTCGAGGTATGGTCATTCGGTGGAGGAACATCCTCTCCCCGCCTGGGGGAGTCTGGGCGCCTGGAAGGGCCTGGACGCCCGGAAGGGCCTAGGCCTGTTGGGCGCCCATCTTGAGTGAGATTATCCTCCGGTCGTCTTGCTGATCTTGTGGTGATCACCATAATTTCTGAAGAAGATGATGGGAACTTTTGTTCGGTTCCCACAGACGGCGCCAAACTGATGATGCCAAAATAGGGTTTCGGACACCACCGGTCAAGTAATAAATGCAGTAAATGCAATAATTAAAGAAGAGAGAGAAGGGATTATAGTGGTTCGGTCAAGATGACCTACGTCCACTGCAGAAAGGCAGAGATTGCCTGTGGTGTTTTACTTCCTCAATGATTATTACAAACGAGAGGAATACAAGAGTCGAAGTAGTGAATAGAGAGATCCATCCTCCCTCAAGTGCTGGTGGGGCTCCTTGATTTATAGTCCTCCCCTAACAGATGGGGACGATTCTTCAGCAACGTTCGTCCTTGGAGCCCTCGAACTACCCTCGCGCTGGAGGAGGCAGGTGTGGAACTGCCATCGCGCTGTACGAGGCAGGTGAGATATTTCTCCGCAGGACCTGGTAGGAGCGGGATTGCTTCCGGAGCAACGTGGCTGCCCTGACTTGGTCTCTTCGTGGGCTTGGACCTGAGCTTCATCCTCATGGATTTGGTCATTTGAGCCTGACTCATCACAAAATAATGCAAATTTACTACTAAACCATAAATCAAGTGGTTTTACTATAAAGAAAAACTATAAAAGAAGTGATCATAAGGCCATCTTATTATGGAGAAGGCCGTAACTTATAAACATCTTTAGTGACATTCTCAAACATGTTTCCAAGAGCAAGTATTTCAAAGGTAGATATGGACAGTGGAGAATTATTGACGAGTTTACTTGAACAAATGAGCACTCAGAAAGATGCAGGTAGTAGTAGCAATATTTTACTATTTAGTGTTCAGCATTTTTGGACCTCACATATTAGTTGGCCTGCAAAAATTGACTATGATGATTTGTATGGATGCCCCCACATTTCTCTCATCTAATGTTTTTTATTTTTTTTTCCATCAAAAGGAATTACAGAGAAGCTTCATAGTACACAAAAAAAAAAGTTTTTTTTTTAAAAAAAGAAGACCCAAAATCATCGAACCAATGAAAGCATGGAACAGGGCAAAAATCCACCCAACTTTCCATTAGTAATTCTACATTCCAACTTCATAGCTAATACATCATCAACAAAATAACTAGAATCATTGCATCATGTTTCATGACCCAAACCATCATCTCATATAAAAGCTTCACTGCCCTTCAAGAAGCATGTTATCAAACAGGTTCGGGCATTTTCTCAAAACATTTTCTGGATTTAGGTGTTTCTCTGAAAACTCTCAGATCTAAGCATTTTGGGGGGAAAATCAAAAGCCCTTGAGAAACCTTTGATATTCACAAGAAAACAAACATTTTGTCCAAAAATCCTTCAAAAAGTATGATGTTTCTTGAATTGAATCTAAGCCATTATATCACCATAGATTCCATTTTTCAGTTGCCGGAGGTTAAAACTGGTATGGAGAGCACAGGGTCGCTCCAAAACCCTACCCACCACCAAGAAAAAAAAATAAAAAGAAAAGAAAAACTAGAAACTGAACATGTCATCCATGAATTTGGCCGCGACCATGACACTAGTGAGGAGCAAATGAACATTGTACAAAGTCATGGGGGATGAAGGTTGGTTCTTGAAGCGACTATGATAGATGTAGGCTAGGAAGCACGGACACTTCTTTGGCATGTCGGACACGGACACGCTCCGACATGTGTCGGAGATGCAAAAAAGAGTGTCTTGTTTATTTTTTAATGTTTTATATTTCGGACAAGCTGGCCTCTTTTAATTGGGAAAAAATATAAAATTAGAGTAAAAACTGAAAAGAAAAAGGGGGTTGTTTGTAAAAGGTCATAACTTAAAAGCAAAGGGCCATCCTTCCGCTGCCCTAATAACATTCGTCCGTCCAGCGAAAGAGAAAAGGGAAGAAGAAAAGAGAAAAAATTTGATATGTTTGTTAGTTGGTAGAGTGGTACTTGAATTTTTATTTATTTGATTGCTAAATTGATTACAAAGTTAAAATAATAGTATCTTTTAGTATATGATTAGATATTTTATTATTATTATTAACGTGTCCCGAACGTGTCCGTGTCCTACTTTTTTGAAAAAAGCCTAGTCGGCGTGTCCGTGTCGTGTCGTGTCCGTGTCTGTACTTCTTAGGATGTAGGCAACCATGTAGCAGGAGGGGCCATAATGTGCATGCCTGACGATCTTCGCCAGGTAGCTGTCCATGGAGATGGAGGGCCTTGTGTTTTATTTCAAAGACTGAGAATCTTGTAGTTCCAACCGGCAATGTCCAGTGGTTGGATTCAACCACCCTTTGCAGCAGAGATGAGAGGAAGCAGATGAACTTGTCTTCTGGATCCAAATGAAAATTCCCCAAGTCTGAAATTGAAACATTCACAAGAAAAAAGAAGAGAGACGAGAGATTTTTCTTGCATGGTGTTGAATGAAAATACAAATGCACCACTGGATTTGACCGTTAGTGTGTGTGTGTGTGTGAGAGAGAGAGAGAGAGAGGGAGGGAGAGAGGGAGAGGTTTCTAACTACACCAAGTGTCTCACTGTGGGATGTTTGTATCTCACTGTGGATCCCACCTACTGATAACCCAAACCATTAAATTAGAAATCAACCTTGCGGTAACATATTCGATCAAGTGGATTCACATGGTAATCTGGATTGTAGTTTTTTTTGTAATGTCTCAACTTTTCTCGTAAGAAAGATTATATATAAAGGGAAATATTCAAGTGAGAACTAGTTCTCACCTATTATAAGAGAACTTTTTTGCGGGGCCCAACTAGCAACCCATCCAAACCTAGCAACCAATAGGGAACCCCCCTGATAGTCACTAATCCCAAGAATTGGTACACATCCGAATGGACTGAACCGTTGGATCGAGGGTTGAATATTTTTTTAAATGTGAAGCCATTAAACTTGTGGGCCACGGATGAAAGGGTTAGGGGCATGGGTTTGGGATCAAATTTGATACCTGGGGTGGTCTCACATAGATCTTTCCATCCCCCCTGGTCCCATCTCCAAATGGGGCCCACAATTGGGCCCCACAAAAAAGTTCTCATATAATATGTGAGAACTAGTTCTCATCTGAATATTACCCATATATAAAAACATAGTCAGACAGTAAATTAAAAAGTGATATTTCACAAGTGTTGTTCAATGAGAAATAGTGTGTGTGTGTGTGAGAGAGAGAGAGAGAGAGAGAGAGAGAGAGAGAGGTTTCTAACTACATTACGAATTGTCTCACTGTGGGATGTTTGTATCTCACTATGGATCCCGCCTACTGATGATCCGAACTGTTAAATTTGAAATCAACTCTGGATTCACAAGGTAATCTGGATTGTAGTTATTTGGGGATGTCTTTGTAAGAAAGATTATATATAAAAACCTAGTCAGACAGTAAATTAGAAAGTGTTATTTCACCAGTGTTGTTAAATGTTGACCAGTAGTCCAACTCAGCAAATATATTATTATTATTATTATTATTATTATTATTTGAGGTAAAACCCTCTATTTTGATGAATTCCTAAGTGCGGAACTCCACAGCATGGCCCACCTTGTGGAAATCCAAAGTCGCTCAAAATGAATGCCCTCACCAAACAATGAGATGCCGCCAGATCTTACTCCAATCAGAGTTAGCCTCATAGTAAGATCGACCATACTATTAATAACATGATTAATGAAATTTTGTGCAATTTTTGCCAGGTCTTTGGGTTTTTTTTTTTTTTTTTTTTAGTACTCAAAACTCATGTTCCTATATAGCCAAGCTATAGCCTGGAATGGCCTTTGGTTCCATTTGTAACCAATCAAGGCTGGAACAAATTAAGAAAAGGCCCAATCATCAAGCTTGTAAGGGAGGCACATTTCCCCATTGTTTAGTGGAAAAGGCATAAAAAGTAATGTGATTTTTTTTGTCAATTATGTGGAAAAATGTTTCCCACGGTGTTTCCACTTTTCTGTGGCAGTTATACAAATGTCCCCTAAATTTTAATGGGATATTGCCCGTACAGTTACCCTTTGACCTGACATTCACCCTAGATCAGGGATCAACCAACTGCTGATTCCCAACAGTACAAATCAAATACTAATGAAATTTATTTCTTTTTCATCTTTTCGTCTTTCCTTTGCTCTTCGTTTATTTATTTATTTTGTTTGATTCAAATAAATCATTCAAACAACAATTACAGTCATCCGAACTCAACATTTAATAGTCTATCAAAGCTTGTAAATTTGGAAATTGATTAAAAAAAAAGAAGGAAAACAGATAGAACTAAAGTGTTGACTTACAAGTTGTGATGGTGGCAGCAATTATTGGCAAATAAAAAGAAGAAAGACATAAGCAAAAGCAGGATCGCAACTCTGGTGGGGGAGTGTAACCACAGTAACTTGCCTCAGGGTCTTGAAGAATGTTGTAGTTTAAATTTGCAGCATGTATGCAATCTATGCACGTGGATAAGATCGTCTCTTTGCACGGAGTTCCAACTTCGATTGTTTCAGACCG
Organism: Litsea cubeba; assembly: GCA_012931725.1. Taxonomy (NCBI): domain Eukaryota; kingdom Viridiplantae; phylum Streptophyta; class Magnoliopsida; order Laurales; family Lauraceae; genus Litsea; species Litsea cubeba. The sequence goes on from CM022955.1 coordinate 48,198,709, forward strand.
AGATCCACGCTTCACTTCTCACTTTTGGGATAGTCTTCAGCGAGCCTTGGGTACCAAGTTGAGCTTCAGCACAGCCTATCATCCTCAGACAGACGGACAGACAGAGCGCACCAACCAAACCTTGGAGGATATGTTGCGAGCTTGTGTCCTAGACTACAAGGAGAACTGGGAGGATTCCTTGCCACTCTGTGAGTTTGCCTACAACAACAGTTACCACTCGAGCATCAAGATGGCACCGTTCGAGGCGTTGTACGGCAGGAAGTGCAAGACCCCAGTCTGTTGGGAGGAAGTTGGTGTCAGGAGTTTCCATGGACCATCTATTGTCGGTGACACTAGTGAGAAGATCCGCCAGATAGTGGAGAACCTGAAGGTTAGCCGCAGTCGACAGAAGAGCTACGCAGACAATCGGCGCAGACCACTCGAGTTCCAGAAGGGAGACCGTGTCTTCCTGAAGGTTTCCCCAGCTCGAGGCACCCTCAGATTCGGCGAGAAGGGCAAGTTAGCACGGAGGTACGTTGGACCCTTTGAGATCAAGGCCAGGATCGGGGATGTCGCCTACAGACTTCAGTTGCCAGCAGAGCTATCAGGTGTGCACGACGTCTTCCATGTCTCGATGTTGAGGAAGTATGTGGAGGACCCTACCCACATTCTGCACCACCAGCCACTCGACATCCAGCCCGACGCGTCCTACATCGCCAAACCAGTCGCCGTCATCGACACCAAGGAGAAGGTGCTTCGGGACCGAACCATTCAGTTCGTGAAGGTTCAGTGGGAGCATCACACTCCGGAGGAGGCTACTTGGGAGCTACGAGACCAGGTGGCAAGAGATTATCCACATCTTCTACCGCAGGTATGTCCCTACTTTGTTTTTACATTTGGGGACCAAATGTTTTAAAGGAGGGAGGAATGTGAGACCCCACCCCTGGTGGGCCCTCAATGTGAATTTGAATACTATATATTAGCCTAAGTATTTTAATTATACTAATTATGGGACTTAGTGAGGGTAGCTATGTATTTTCCTAGGGTTAGACTAGTGGTGTAATTAGTAGAGTCAATAGGGGGTCTTTTGTTATTCTTAGAGTTAGTTAGTTTGTTAGAGGCCCTAGCTAGAAATTTGTATTTACTATAGGGGGTTTGCACCAAAGAATCTTCTAGAAGGTCACCTAAAGACCTAAATACCCTCTACCCTAACCCTAATCCTATTCTAACCCCAAGGGCAATTTTGTCCCTAACCCAAAAACCCAACCTATATAACAAAACCCTCCCCCTGCCCTAACAACTACTGTTCATCTCCTTTTTCCTTTCTCTCTTCTTCTTCTTCTTCTTCTTCTTCCCCAATTCCCTCCAACGAACCATCATCTCTCCTCCGATCTCTCTCTTCTTCTCCTCTCGCCCCAGAAATCCTCGACAGAAGGCCAGCCGAGACCAGCCTGCACCATAGGAGCAACTGCCGAGACCCTGCCTTTTGGTTTCCCTGTGGTTTTCTTTCTTTTCCTTCTACCTTCAATCGATCAAGGCAAGTGCACTGTGCTGGTAGTTTAGATTGCATGTTTCCTTCCTTTGATTGGCAGTAGAATTTCAACTTGTAATATATATGTTTAGATCGATCCTTGAGCATGTTTGTTCGGTTCCTTTGGCCATTGATGGATGGGATTACCTCATTTGGATGATCAATGGCCGGTTGATGATGGGGGAATGATGTAGGAATGATTTATTTTGCTTCTGTAATGGTCTATGGAGAAACCCAGGAGAATTGGGTCACAGGAATGAGTTTCCGGAGATGGGTTCTTGTCATCTCGCAGTATTGAGATCGGAATCGAAGAAGGACCACCCTTGGTAGATCAGGACCCTACGTCTATGTGAGGGGGCCTGTGCGACCATAGGGTGCTACTTGATCTGGATTCTGATCAGAGGTGGACCACCATTCCTGTGCTTAAGGAAGAGAAGTTGTGTCCTGTCGCAGAACTGGGTTCTGTAACAGAACACAACACTGATAGGAGAGATGGACAGAGTCCAGCGATGGCCGAGCTCAGCCCTAGCAGAGCCCAGCGGTTGCCGAGCTCAGTATTAGTGCAGCTCAGCAACTGCCGAACTCAGCACTTGCAGAGCCCAGCGGTTGCCGAGCTCAGTGTTAGCGCAGCTCAGCAACTGCCGAACTCAGCACTGGCCGAACTCAGCGATGGCTGGATTCAACACTAGCCGAACTCAGAGTTCTGCCGAGCATAATGGTTAGGATGAGATTCGCGTTTAGCCGAGCTAAGTGTCTAGGCCGAGCTCAGTGCTCAGCCGAGTTCAGTGTTACGGCCGAACTCAGTGTTGTGGCCGAACTCAGTGTTTTACTGAGCTCAGCGCCAGACCGGGTTCTGTGCCAGACCGGACTTCGAGCTTAGCCGAACTCAGTGCTTAACCAAGCTAAGAGCTTGACCAACCTCAATGCCTAGCCGAACTCAATGCATTTTTCTGAACTTAGTTGGGTGGCCGAACTGAGCTAGGCCTTTGCCGAGCTGAGTTGGGTGGCCGAACTGAGTAGTCAATTGAGCTCCATTGCTTAGCCGAACTCCGAGATGGATTTCCAAAAGGGTGGGATTTCAACAAAGGAGACTAGAACCTGGGACATTCCCTTCAGCCAGAATTCTTAGTGTGCACGGCCAACTACCCAGGCCAGGGAGTTAGCCGAACTCACAGGAAGTTCTGGACAAGCAGGCTTTGCCTGTAGGGTGTTTTTCCTTCTCTGGTCCCAGTGTGCCGAGCTGACCGCCCAGGCCAGGAGGTCGGTTGAGCACACTGTGTACAGTGACGATCCCAGATTCTAATTTCTATTGTTGCAATCATATGTAGGGCCCATTGACCATCCAAATAGACTTCCATCACTGTGCCAGCCACGAGTTAATGGTACGGCTCAACCTTGACTCGTGGGGTCCACTAATTAAAGTCCAGGTTATGTAATCTTAGATGATTCGACCTTTATACGTTACCAAATGATGCACATAACTTCTAAGCACCAAACACAATATTCCTTAGCATCTGTGGTTTCACTTAAAGATCGAATTACCTGAGATGGACCTGTATCCGAAAGTGGACCATTTACCTAGGTTGGACTGTTGCTATCTCCCTATGATTCGTGTACTTGGAGATTCATCTCCCTCATATTATTACTATCACTCTATTATCCTTATTATTGCTTATACCTGTTAATTAAATGGAAAATGGAGGACCCGAACCTAGGACTACTTAGAGGTGACCCGGTGATATAATTGGGTGAACATTGACCCGTGTCTGTGGCTAGGCGGGCCCTTTTTATGGCCTAAGTTGGATGTGAATTACCTTAGAATGGAGAGGTTAAATTGTATGGGCTTGTGACCCATTATGGATGTAGATGGATCGTATGTCATTGAACATGGACTTGTGTCTCATATAGATTGTTATAGACCAGGCCAAGTATTTGGTGGGCCTTGGTACGGATCCAATGATTGGAATTGGACTTGGACTATGATCCACAGTTTATATTGAGTACTTGGACCTCTTAGGGACTTTTGTTAGGACCTTGTTCACGCAAGGCAAAGCCTAGACAGACACAGACCTTTATTGTTTCCGAGTCGGCATAGACATTCACTCAGTTGATTTAAGCTCAGCCAGTTGGACTGATCATCACTGGTAGGAGCTATTGAGATTTGTTGTGTGGCTATCATGATGAGCACTGTTGGGACGGACGGTGTGATGCCGGTTCCGGTCGTTGTGGATGATGTTGATGATATTTTGCAGGGTTAGTAATCCCTAGCATTAGCTTAGGATCCCTACCACGACTGTGTTCAGTATGGGAGGGCCGCGGCATAATATCCCGCGGTGACCAGCTTATGTGGATGTGCCATATTGTGTAGGTTTATTACTGTTATGCTTTTTATGATTCTACATTGTTATCTTGCACGACTGCACAGCATATGTACCTTTATTACTCTCTTAACTTTATACATGTCTCTACTCATTTTGATGCATACATTCTATATTATCTGCATATTGTGACTTGCCAGATCTTTAGATCTGACCCACTCTTGGTGCTTAGGTCTTGACCCCGAGTTCGAGGGCGATGCGTTCGCACTCGTTGAGGTGCCCGTAGCAGGCGACTACGGATGGGGGCCGGCCGACCATGAGGTCGAGCCGGAAGGTGGAGAGCCGACACTAGCTGCAGGGGTCTGAGTGTTCTTTTGTCTGGGTTTTGAGAGACATTTGTTGTGAGTTGGGTAGTAATGAAAAATATGTAATTAAACTTTGATTTGTTATCTCTATACATTTAGGCTGGACATCAGCCCATCTACATTTGACATATATACGATGATACCTTATGCTTCCGCTATCTCTGTATGGCTTCCGCTTATAATACGCTTCCGCAATAATAACTGTTGTTACATATTCGTTCCAAAAGTTTTAAATTGGACCTCACTGCGGACCTACGATCTTGGAAGTTCTCGGATTTTCCGGGAAGTAGCGCGCCAATTTCGGTACTTTGACGATTTTCTCGGTATCCGGAATTGGGGCGTTACATTTTATGGTATCAGAGCGGGCAAGTCTCTAGGAAATAAAATACACTATAAACTTTAGGACGTAGTGAGGATCTCAGTGTGGGGGTACGTGTAGGGTCGATGGATCGGGTAGAATCAGTGTAGTCCTAAGTGTTGGACTTAAACTAACCTAATTTCTTTCTCTTAACAGATGTCTAGAGAAGGTTCTCCATCACATATGATACCAGCAGTCGGTAGTTCGCCAGACTTCGAGCAGCGTTTCCAGAGGTTCTGCAGGCCTTCCTCGTTTCCCAGGAGGCCCAGGCTTCGGCGCAGCAGCAGCAGGCCGAGGATTTTGCCCAATTCCAGACGCAAGTCCTGGACATCATGGACAGAGTGGCTCAGCCAGGCACGGCAGCGGCATCCGTTCGGGAGGCAGACCCGAACGTCATATTCGAGAGGTTCCTCAAAAGGGGACCACCTGAGTTCACTGGCGCCGATGACCCGCTGGTGGCCGACGAGTGGATCGTGCGGATGGAGAAGATGTTCAAGGTCTTCGAGTGCACCGGTCAGCAGAGAGTGCAGTTGGCCGCTTATATGTTTCGGGGAGTCGCGGAGGACTGGTGGAGGACGATTCAGCGTCATTTCGAGGCGATAGGAGACGAGATCGCTTGGACTGCATTCAGGGCGGACTTCCTTCGGAAGTTCATACCATCTCACGTCAGAGACCGCAAGCTGCAGGAATTTCAGGCGCTGGTGTAAGGCAGCATGACTGTCTACCAGTATGAGGTTCGCTTCACCCAGCTTTCTCGTTTTGCAGATGCCCTAATCACACCTGAGTCCGAGAGGATCCGTCGGTTCGTCGATGGGCTGAGAGACGACATTCAGCTTAACATGTCTTGCATTGAGATTCACACTTATGAGGAGGCTTTGAGGAGAGCTTACTGGGCAGAGGAGCGTCTGCAGCGGATAGAGGCCAGTCAGCAGCAGAGGCGAGTTAGAGCCGCCTTGGTCAAACCGCAGCCCTTGCCCATACAGCAGCAGCCATTCCAGAGACAGATGCCAGCAGGCCAGGCCAGGCAGCATCAGTATCAGCGGCAGCCTCATCAGCAGCAGCAGCGTGGGCCCAGAGTATGCTATGACTGTGGGGAGACAGGACACATCTCCAGATTTTGCCCATTCAGAGGAGGACAGCCTCAGGCCCCGATGCTTCAGCTTCCAGCACCACCGAGAGCACCAGCTCCAGCTCCACCCGTTCAGCAGATTGCACCGGCACCCCAGCCACCTCAGCAGCAGTACCGTGCCCAGCAGCAGGCACGTGGACCCCAGCAGCCCAGGGGACAACACTACCAGAGGGGACGATACCAGAGGCCCCATGGACAGCAGCGACAGCAGCAGAGACCTCAGGCTGCAGGTCAGGCATTTGCACTCACACATGAGGAGGCCGAAGCTGCAGGGAACGTCGTCGAAGGTACTCTTTCTATTTGTGATCAGATTGCTAGAGTATTGTTTGATCCTGGTGCGACACATTCCTATGTGTCTTCTGCTTTTGCTTTAGTTCTTGGTGGGGTAGGAGAGGAGTTGCCTTACACGCTAGTTGTGTCTACGCCCGTGGGCAAGAGGGTAGTGTGTCAGACTTACCACCCCAGATGCCGAGTGCAGATCGGGGAGTACATTATGTTTGCAGATTTGATCGTGTTACCCATGCATGACTTCAACGTTATCTTGGGGATGGATTGGTTGGCCAGATATCGAGCGGTGATGGACTGCTTCGAGAAGATAGTCAGACTTACTATCGACGGTTCAGATGCCTCGATCGAGTTTGTGGGTGAGAGGAGACCACCCAGCACTAGGCTGATTTCAGCACTGAAGGCAGAGAGGCTAGTGAGATCAGGTTGCGAGGGCTACATCGCATTCATCTCAGAGGACAAGAAGTCCAAGGGAGTCGAGGAGATCCCAGTCGTTTGCGAGTTTCCAGACGTGTTTCCCGACGAGATCCCAGGATTGCCTCCAGTCAGAGAGATCGACTTCACCATCGAGCTTGTGCCAGGCACCGCACCGATTTCCAGAGCTCCTTATCGCATGGCTCCAGCAGAGCTGCGAGAGTTGAAGACCCAGTTGCAAGAGTTGATAGACAAGGGCTTCATCAGACCGAGCATGTCACCTTGGGGAGCACCTGTACTCTTCGTGAAGAAGAAGGATGGATCGATGAGGATGTGCATCGACTACAGGCAGCTGAACCAGGCAACAGTGAAGAACAAGTATCCTCTTCCCCGGATCGACGAGCTCTTCGATCAGCTTCAGGGAGCGCAGTACTTTTCGAAGGTGGACCTGAGATCGGGATACCATCAGCTGCGAGTCAGAGAGCAGGATGTGCAGAAGACAGCATTTCGTACTCGTTACGGACACTATGAGTTCCTCGTGATGCCGTTCGGGTTGACGAATGCGCCGGCAGTGTTCATGGCTTTGATGAACAAGATCTTCGCCCCGTACCTCGACAACTTTACAGTGGTGTTCATCGACGACGTGTTGGTCTACTCCAAGTCCAGAGAGGAGCACGAGCAGCATTTGAGGACGTCTCTACAATTGCTACGTGACAACCAGCTGTACGCGAAGCTCAGCAAGTGCGAGTTCTGGTTAGAGCAAGTAGTCTTCCTCGGAATATCATCTCCAGAGACGGCCTAGCAGTGGACCCAGCAAAGATCGAGGCAGTAGTGAACTGGGAGAGACCGAAGAATGTTACAGAATTTCGGAGTTTCCTTGGCTTAGCAGGCTACTACCGCAGATTTGTCAAGAGTTTCTCTTCGATTTCGGCCCCTTTGACCAAGCTGACAAGGAAGGATGTACCGTTCGTATGGACAGATGCTTGTGAGGACAGTTTCCAAGAGCTGAAGGAGAGACTGACGTCAGCACCGATCTTATCTTTACCTTCTGGTACAGGCGGTTTCGTTGTCTTCACCGATGCTTCAGGGACCGGTCTCGGTTGTGTTTTGATGCAGGAGGGCAAAGTCATTGCCTATGGATCACGTCAGCTAAAGGAACACGAGAAGAAGTATGCCACCCACGACCTGGAGCTTGCAGCAGTCGTATTCGCACTGAAGATGTGGCGGCACTACCTCTACGGAGAGAAGTTTGAGGTCCATTCAGATCATCGCAGTTTGCAGTACCTGTTCACTCAGCATGACCTCAACAACCGTCAGAGGCGTTGGATGGAGTACATCAAGGATTACGACTTCCCTATCAAATACCACCCGGGTAAGGCGAACGTCGTAGCAGATGCTTTGAGCAGGAAGACCGCCCTAGTCAGTTTTCTAGCAGCAGAGGGCGTGTGGACCGATGTCTTCAGTGACTTGGATGTCCAGTTTCAGCCGCTCAACGACAGAGTTATGCTTGCTACCATGTCCGCATGGAAACCAGAGTTGCTTGGAGAGGTTAAGGACAGTCAACGCAGCGATCCTAAGCTTGTCAGAGTGATCGAGCAGATTAACCAGAGGCCAGAGTTCAGACTGATTGGTGGAGTACTCTACTATCAGGACAGGCTGTGTGTACCAGATATCCAGGAGCTGAAGGACCAGATCTTAGCAGATGCACACCACAGCAGATATTCGATTCACCCAGGCAGCACCAAGATGTATAGGAACCTGAGGAGCTACTACTGGTGGAACAACATGAAGAAAGAGATTGCAGGCTATGTGGCCAGATGTCTGACCTGTCAACAGATCAAAGCCGAGCATCAGAAGCCACCAGGGCTACTTCATCAGCTCGAGATACCTCAGTGGAAGTGGGAGCACATCACCATGGATTTTATTGCAGGACTTCCAGCTACCAGGAGACGCAGTGATGGCATTTGGGTGATCGTGGATAGACTGACTAAGTCAGCTCACTTCTTGCCAGTGTCGATGAGAGCAGGACTCGACGTCCTTGCTAAGCTGTACGTGGATAAGATCGTCTCTTTGCACGGAGTTCCAACTTCGATTGTTTCAGACCGAGATCCACGCTTCACTTCTCACTTTTGGGATAGTCTTCAGCGAGCCTTGGGTACCAAGTTGAGCTTCAGCACAGCCTATCATCCTCAGACAGACGGACAGACAGAGCGCACCAACCAAACCTTGGAGGATATGTTGCGAGCTTGTGTCCTAGACTACAAGGAGAACTGGGAGGATTCCTTGCCACTCTGTGAGTTTGCCTACAACAACAGTTACCACTCGAGCATCAAGATGGCACCGTTCGAGGCGTTGTACGGCAGGAAGTGCAAGACCCCAGTCTGTTGGGAGGAAGTTGGTGTCAGGAGTTTCCATGGACCATCTATTGTCGGTGACACTAGTGAGAAGATCCGCCAGATAGTGGAGAACCTGAAGGTTAGCCGCAGTCGACAGAAGAGCTACGCAGACAATCGGCGCAGACCACTCGAGTTCCAGAAGGGAGACCGTGTCTTCCTGAAGGTTTCCCCAGCTCGAGGCACCCTCAGATTCGGCGAGAAGGGCAAGTTAGCACGGAGGTACGTTGGACCCTTTGAGATCAAGGCCAGGATCGGGGATGTCGCCTACAGACTTCAGTTGCCAGCAGAGCTATCAGGTGTGCACGACGTCTTCCATGTCTCGATGTTGAGGAAGTATGTGGAGGACCCTACCCACATTCTGCACCACCAGCCACTCGACATCCAGCCCGACGCGTCCTACATCGCCAAACCAGTCGCCGTCATCGACACCAAGGAGAAGGTGCTTCGGGACCGAACCATTCAGTTCGTGAAGGTTCAGTGGGAGCATCACACTCCGGAGGAGGCTACTTGGGAGCTACGAGACCAGGTGGCAAGAGATTATCCACATCTTCTACCGCAGGTATGTCCCTACTTTGTTTTTACATTTGGGGACCAAATGTTTTAAAGGAGGGAGGAATGTGAGACCCCACCCCTGGTGGGCCCTCAATGTGAATTTGAATACTATATATTAGCCTAAGTATTTTAATTATACTAATTATGGGACTTAGTGAGGGTAGCTATGTATTTTCCTAGGGTTAGACTAGTGGTGTAATTAGTAGAGTCAATAGGGGGTCTTTTGTTATTCTTAGAGTTAGTTAGTTTGTTAGAGGCCCTAGCTAGAAATTTGTATTTACTATAGGGGGTTTGCACCAAAGAATCTTCTAGAAGGTCACCTAAAGACCTAAATACCCTCTACCCTAACCCTAATCCTATTCTAACCCCAAGGGCAATTTTGTCCCTAACCCAAAAACCCAACCTATATAAACAAAACCCTCCCCCTGCCCTAACAACTACTGTTCATCTCCTTTTTCCTTTCTCTCTTCTCTCTTCTTCTTCTTCTTCCCCAATTCCCTCCAACGAACCATCATCTCTCCTCCGATCTCTCTCTTCTTCTCCTCTCGCCCCAGAAATCCTCGACAGAAGGCCAGCCGAGACCAGCCTGCACCATAGGAGCAACTGCCGAGACCCTGCCTTTTGGTTTCCCTGTGGTTTTCTTTCTTTTCCTTCTACCTTCAATCGATCAAGGCAAGTGCACTGTGCTGGTAGTTTAGATTGCATGTTTCCTTCCTTTGATTGGCAGTAGAATTTCAACTTGTAATATATATGTTTAGATCGATCCTTGAGCATGTTTGTTCGGTTCCTTTGGCCATTGATGGATGGGATTACCTCATTTGGATGATCAATGGCCGGTTGATGATGGGGGAATGATGTAGGAATGATTTATTTTGCTTCTGTAATGGTCTATGGAGAAACCCAGGAGAATTGGGTCACAGGAATGAGTTTCCGGAGATGGGTTCTTGTCATCTCGCAGTATTGAGATCGGAATCGAAGAAGGACCACCCTTGGTAGATCAGGACCCTACGTCTATGTGAGGGGGCCTGTGCGACCATAGGGTGCTACTTGATCTGGATTCTGATCAGAGGTGGACCACCATTCCTGTGCTTAAGGAAGAGAAGTTGTGTCCTGTCGCAGAACTGGGTTCTGTAACAGAACACAACACTGATAGGAGAGATGGACAGAGTCCAGCGATGGCCGAGCTCAGCCCTAGCAGAGCCCAGCGGTTGCCGAGCTCAGTATTAGTGCAGCTCAGCAACTGCCGAACTCAGCACTTGCAGAGCCCAGCGGTTGCCGAGCTCAGTGTTAGCGCAGCTCAGCAACTGCCGAACTCAGCACTGGCCGAACTCAGCGATGGCTGGATTCAACACTAGCCGAACTCAGAGTTCTGCCGAGCATAATGGTTAGGATGAGATTCGCGTTTAGCCGAGCTAAGTGTCTAGGCCGAGCTCAGTGCTCAGCCGAGTTCAGTGTTACGGCCGAACTCAGTGTTGTGGCCGAACTCAGTGTTTTACTGAGCTCAGCGCCAGACCGGGTTCTGTGCCAGACCGGACTTCGAGCTTAGCCGAACTCAGTGCTTAACCAAGCTAAGAGCTTGACCAACCTCAATGCCTAGCCGAACTCAATGCATTTTTCTGAACTTAGTTGGGTGGCCGAACTGAGTAGTCAATTGAGCTCCATTGCTTAGCCGAACTCCGAGATGGATTTCCAAAAGGGTGGGATTTCAACAAAGGAGACTAGAACCTGGGACATTCCCTTCAGCCAGAATTCTTAGTGTGCACGGCCAACTACCCAGGCCAGGGAGTTAGCCGAACTCACAGGAAGTTCTGGACAAGCAGGCTTTGCCTGTAGGGTGTTTTTCCTTCTCTGGTCCCAGTGTGCCGAGCTGACCGCCCAGGCCAGGAGGTCGGTTGAGCACACTGTGTACAGTGACGATCCCAGATTCTAATTTCTATTGTTGCAATCATATGTAGGGCCCATTGACCATCCAAATAGACTTCCATCACTGTGCCAGCCACGAGTTAATGGTACGGCTCAACCTTGACTCGTGGGGTCCACTAATTAAAGTCCAGGTTATGTAATCTTAGATGATTCGACCTTTATACGTTACCAAATGATGCACATAACTTCTAAGCACCAAACACAATATTCCTTAGCATCTGTGGTTTCACTTAAAGATCGAATTACCTGAGATGGACCTGTATCCGAAAGTGGACCATTTACCTAGGTTGGACTGTTGCTATCTCCCTATGATTCGTGTACTTGGAGATTCATCTCCCTCATATTATTACTATCACTCTATTATCCTTATTATTGCTTATACCTGTTAATTAAATGGAAAATGGAGGACCCGAACCTAGGACTACTTAGAGGTGACCCGGTGATATAATTGGGTGAACATTGACCCGTGTCTGTGGCTAGGCGGGCCCTTTTTATGGCCTAAGTTGGATGTGAATTACCTTAGAATGGAGAGGTTAAATTGTATGGGCTTGTGACCCATTATGGATGTAGATGGATCGTATGTCATTGAACATGGACTTGTGTCTCATATAGATTGTTATAGACCAGGCCAAGTATTTGGTGGGCCTTGGTACGGATCCAATGATTGGAATTGGACTTGGACTATGATCCACAGTTTATATTGAGTACTTGGACCTCTTAGGGACTTTTGTTAGGACCTTGTTCACGCAAGGCAAAGCCTAGACAGACACAGACCTTTATTGTTTCCGAGTCGGCATAGACATTCACTCAGTTGATTTAAGCTCAGCCAGTTGGACTGATCATCACTGGTAGGAGCTATTGAGATTTGTTGTGTGGCTATCATGATGAGCACTGTTGGGACGGACGGTGTGATGCCGGTTCCGGTCGTTGTGGATGATGTTGATGATATTTTGCAGGGTTAGTAATCCCTAGCATTAGCTTAGGATCCCTACCACGACTGTGTTCAGTATGGGAGGGCCGCGGCATAATATCCCGCGGTGACCAGCTTATGTGGATGTGCCATATTGTGTAGGTTTATTACTGTTATGCTTTTTATGATTCTACATTGTTATCTTGCACGACTGCATAGCATATGTACCTTTATTACTCTCTTAACTTTATACATGTCTCTACTCATTTTGATGCATACATTCTATATTATCTGCATATTGTGACTTGCCAGATCTTTAGATCTGACCCACTCTTGGTGCTTAGGTCTTGACCCCGAGTTCGAGGGCGATGCGTTCGCACTCGTTGAGGTGCCCGTAGCAGGCGACTACGGATGGGGGCCGGCCGACCATGAGGTCGAGCCGGAAGGTGGAGAGCCGACACTAGCTGCAGGGGTCTGAGTGTTCTTTTGTCTGGGTTTTGAGAGACATTTGTTGTGAGTTGGGTAGTAATGAAAAATATGTAATTAAACTTTGATTTGTTATCTCTATACATTTAGGCTGGACATCAGCCCATCTACATTTGACATATATACGATGATACCTTATGCTTCTGCTATCTCTGTATGGCTTCCGCTTATAATACGCTTCCGCAATAATAACTGTTGTTACATATTCGTTCCAAAAGTTTTAAATTGGACCTCACTGCGGACCTACGATCTTGGAAGTTCTCGGATTTTCCGGGAAGTAGCGCGCCAATTTCGGTACTTTGACGATTTTCTCGGTATCCGGAATTGGGGCGTTACATCTTCTCCCTCCCCCTCCCCTCCCCCCAGTCGCCGGCGGGGAGGGATCCCCGGCCGGCTGGCCTCCCTCCCCCTCTCTCCCTCTCCCTCTTTCTTCCTCTCTCCCTCTTCTTTCCCTCTTCTTCCTCTCTCCCTCCCTCTCCTTCCCTCCCCTACTTTCTTCTCCCTCCCCCTCCCCCTCCCCCTCCCCCTCCCAGTCGCCGGCCGGGGGGGGGGAGATCGGGCTGCAGCAGCAGGCGCTGCAGCAGGCGGCCTGCTGCAGCCCGATCTCCCCCCCCCCCCCCGGCCGGCGACTGGGAGGGGGAGGGGGAGGGGGAGGGAGAAGAAAGGAGGGGAGGGAAGGAGAGGGAGGGAGAGAGGAAGAAGAGGGAAAGAAGAGGGAGAGAGGAAGAAAGAGGGAGAGGGAGAGAGGGGGAGGGAGGCCAGCTGGCTGGGGGCTTCGGCCGCCGGCTGCCGGCCGATCTCCCTCCCCGCCGGCGACTGAGAGGGGGAGGGGAGGGGGATGAGGGTGGAGGCTGGGAGAGGGAGGAAGGAGGGAGGAGGAGGAAGGGAAGAGAGGGAGGAGGGAGGAAGGGTAGTTTAGGAAAAAAAAAATTTTTGTCTTGTAGTGCGGTGCCAATAGCAGAAAGTGTGGTGCCAATAGCACCACTCTAAGAAAATTCCACTACAACACACTGCAAGATATTCACATAAAGGGAACATATATAATATATATATATAGATATATATTTATATTTTTATCTTTGACGGGTAACTAAACCCACTACTTCAAGCTTGCAATAGTGAGCACCTTAAATATGACGTTACATCTTGTATGTAAGAAGTGAACCATACCTCACGTGCTGCATCCATACTCAATCTGCAGAAATCTGCACAGTTATAGTAACAGCTGTCCCTTTAGTAGCAGCTGCCTTTTTCTTCACAACTGCACTTGATACTCGTGCCTTGGGAGCAACGCGAGCCTTAGCTAAATCCCAATCCATGTCCAGATGGATCGCATACACCTGTAATTTCTAAACGCTCGATATTTTCTCTATCCTAGAATCCATTCAACATGAGATAATATACAATGTGCAAATGAAACAAATAAAACAAATATATATATCTGTGGGATATATTCTTGCAAAAACTGCTCTGATAGAATTACTACAAACACAGAACGTGACATGGGGCATTTTTGTCCTGTATGATTTCGAATTCAAGACCTCTGGCTCTGATACCATGTCATCTCAAAGAGATATTAGGCATTGAAGATGGAAGACTGGGAGAAATTTTGTGTACCACTCCCCTATATAGGAAACTGCACAAACAACTACTTAACATGTACCACTCCCTTGTCTAGCAAAAAGAGAATAAAAAGGTGAAACAAACTCATAGTTGCTTAAAAGAACAATATACGTATTGCTGGAACATCAACATCAGGTAGAAACCTTAGGAAAAGATATTCTTCCTATACTCACCCCGAAAACTGTTAGTACTAAAGCATGCATGAGGTGAAGTGTGTGTAAATTTGTGAGGGTTAGTGATATTTGTGTATGCAATTATGGGAACAAAATTGGGAGGCAGTGCAGGGTAAATAAATTTAAAATGGCCCAGCGTAAAGCTAGTACATATGCTGGTCGGGGTAGATTTCTAAATTTTGAAGAGGACTAATTCTACTATAGATGCTGAGAAAGCTATATTTCTCTTTCTAACCTTTTCCTAAGCATTGACCTTTTTAGTGCCTCTTTGTAATGGTCTCACTCATTTGATCAGGCCTCTAAGTGCACTTCATGGCTTCCAAATTAAGTTCTTCTTTGAGTGTATTATAGTGATTGTTTGTGTTTCCAAGATTTTGAGCTCTTGTGCTTCTAGTGCTGTGACTGTCTTTCGCTTGGCTAACATAGCGGGGATCCATGCCATCTGCGAGCCCAGAGCTGTTGAAGGATAAAGTCCTTTTTTTTAAAAGTTTTGGAGCAGGATTCAAAGCACAAGGCATAAGGAGCAGACTCACACCTTATATGACTCCACCAACTCATCGATGGTTTTAGTTGAATGGGCAAATATGGGGCAGGCTTAGTAGCACAAGACGTAGGGAGCATACCCACACCTTATGCGACACCACCAATTCCTAGATAATTATCTTCTCTCCCGATGGCGAAGGAGACGATGGCCAACCACAGCCCCCATTCCGGTTCAAGATCTACAAGGGCAGGCCGGAGCGGATCTCAGTCAAACAGAAGACCTATGATTTCGATGCAGGAAACCCCAAACATCGATGAACAGGAGGGACCGAGTAGACGTAACAAGGCTGGAAAGATGCACTACTCCACTGCGACGAAGTTTGTTGACGAAGATCAAGTTGAGAGGGCTTCAATGATCTTCGATGTAAACGCTGTCTCCCCACTGGTCTGTCTACCTTCAACAGAGGTTGACGACCTTCATTTTACACATCTAGGGACCCAAAAGCTTCATCAGAATCTGCAAGAGGGCTGGATTTCAGTGGTGAAAAATCGTGGGAAGCGTAAAAGAAGAGCTGACTGTAAGTCAGTTCCGTCATCGTCCAGTCCACCAGTTACAGCGAGGCAAGTAGCTATGACTGTGAACGAAATCAAGAAATGAGTGGCAGAATCCTTCATATATGGTGAATCTAACTCAAGTGAATGGTTGAATTCTAAAATATTGATTGGTGGGAAAGCTGTGGGTGTAACAGTGGGAAACAATGAGACGGACTGGGCAAGAATGATTGAATTTGCTCAGGGACGCGACAGGATTAATACCATTGCCAGAGAAAAGAAGAGGTCTAAGAAAATTAAGGGTTGTTAGAGCTCTACAGATTCTGAGTTCGATAAATTATGAGAAGGGCACAGGCAGGTCAGCAGTTGATAAGGGTTCCATTCAGAATATCCAAAGTTCAAAGGTGCAATGTAAAGGTCGCCGATGAAGATATTATCATGGAATGTTAGGGGTCTCGGCAGCTCGGAGCGAAGAGCAGTAGTCAAGCAGGTAATTCGCAACCAGAAAGCTGCTGTGGTGCTAATTCAGGAGTCTAAAATCAATTCAGGGGAGGAGGGAATAATAAAGGACATTTGGGGGAGTAAACACATAAACAGGGCTACCTTGAAGGCGGCAGGTGCCTCAGGGGGCATATTTCTGTTATGGGATACCCATAAGGTTAACTCTAAAATACAATGGGAGGGAGTCTTCTCTGTCTCGGTTGTCTTTGAAGACCTGGAAAATAATAAAGAATGTATAATATCGGCTGTTTATGGTCCAAATGCTAATCAAAGAAGAACTGATTTCTGGAGAGATTTAGACACAGTAGAGCCAAATGGAATGGCCCATGGTGCATTGGGGGAGATTTCAATATTATCATATTGCTGGAAAAAAAATTGGGTGGATGCAGGCTAGGAAGCACGAACACATCTCCGAGGCCGGCGTATCGGACACGAACACGCCCTGGAACGTGTCCGATACACCAAAAATGGTGTCCTACTTATTTTTTTATATTTTATTTCCTAGACACGCTGGGGACACGCTGGCTGACTTAGTTGGAGAAAAGTATTAAAATTATAATAAAGAAAAGAGAATGGCCGTTTGTAAAAAAAAACCTCTTTTAGTTGGAAGAAGAAAAAGGAAAATAAGGCAGAGGCTAGGGCTTTAAATTAGAAAAAGAAAAAAGGAAAGGGCCTAAATGCAATTGAACCGTGGTCTTTATAGATGATGTTGATCATGATCAAATTGATGGTGCTGATGAGGCAATTGAAGTTGCATCAATTGAGTAAACTTTAGACGGAAATTGACTTCTTTTTCGCTTTTTGTATTTTTGGAATGGAGGGGAAATTGATGATCCTCCCTTTTCTTTGTATGGATTTTATGGAACTATGGATATTTCATGTTTAATGATTATGAATTATGTTTCAGTTTTGTATTGCTATTTGATAATTTGATATGTTTGTTAGTTGGAACAGTGGTACACTTGTGCTTGAGTTTTTATTTATTTGATTGCTAAATTGATTACAAAGTTAAAATGATATTATTTCTAAGTATATGATTAGATATATTATTATTAAATATTAATGTGTCCCCGACGTGTCTCATGCCCTACTTTTTTGAGAAATGCTGTGTCAACGTGTCCGTGTCCGTGTTCGTGCTTCTTTGGATGCATGATATCACTAGAGAGGACTGTTTTGTCAGATTGGATAAACAGCCACAGTTTTTTCAGATTGGATAAACAGCCACAGTCTGTTAGATTTGCAACTAAACGGGGCTTCTTTCACTTGGTCTAACAACCACAAGGTGCCGCCCATTATGTCTCGGTTGGATAGATTTCTGATTTTACGGGAATGGGCCGACCTACATCCTCATTCAATTCAGATGGCGCTCCCAAAACCAACCTCTGACCATTGTCCCATTGTTTTAGACTCAAGGCTGGAGTACTAGGGACCAAGGCCTTTTCGTTTTGAATTTATGTGGCTTGAAGAAAAAGGGTTTTCTAATCTCATTCGCTCGCGGTGGTTTGATATTCAAATCCAAGGTTGGGCAGCGTTCGGGTTAGCATCAAAGCTCCGGAACCTTAAAGGCAATATCAAAGGCTGGGTAAAGACCAATGTTAAGACGATTGAAGCTCTTATGGCTGATATTTTGTATGGTATTAAGGAGATTGACTCTTAAGGAAGAAATTAGACCTCTATCAGAGCTTGATCTTAATCTTCGTCAGAAGCTTAAAGAAGAATTCCAGTGTAAAGCAAGGGAAGAAGAAATTAAATGGAGGCAGAGATCAGAGTTTTGTGGCTGAAGGAGGGGGATATGAATACAAAATTCTTTCACGGTTTTGCCTCCCACAGGAACCGGGCAAATAGAATCTCCACACTTGTGGATGGTAACCGAAGATTAGAGAGCAAAGAGGAAATCTCAGGCCATGTGGTAGACTTTTATACAGACCTCTTCACTAAAGAAGACTGGGATCATCCCTCCCTTGATAATTTGGTGTTCATATCGTTAGACGCAACTGATTCAGACTGGCTTGAAAATAAGGGTGCACAAAAAAAAACCGCTAAACCGCTAAACCAATCAGAACCGATCCGAACCAGGCGGTTTGGATCGGTTTTGTAGTAGATCGGTTCAATCACGGTTCAGATTTCCTTCAAACCATTCAGTTCGGTTCGGTTTTCGGTTTGAAGGTGCAGTTAAACTGTTCAAACCAAATCGAACCTAACCTATTATATAATATATATTTTTTTATAAAAAAAAATAAAGGAATATGAAAAATTACTTGAAGAAGACTCGAACCCTCACTCCATTACTTGAAGTCCAACGTCTCTCACCACTTGAATTGCCATTTTTTTGTGAAAAAAATTAAAAAAAAAAAAACCGTAACCGAACCGAACCGGTTCCTTTTGGTTTGGTTTGAGCACATGGACAGTTCGGTTCAGTCTGAGAAAATAGAAAACCGATGGGTTCGATTTGATTGATGGTTTCCCCTCTAAACTGATCCGAACATCCAATGTGCACCCCTACTTGAAAAGGCTTTTGATGAAGAGGAGGTGAAGGCAGCAGTATTCAATATGGAGGGAGAGAAAGCGCCTGGACCAGACAAATTCCCTTTAGCTTTCTTCCAGCACTTTTGGGAGGACATAAAGGTGGATGTGATGGAGTTCATGACAGAGTTCCATGCGAGAGGTAAACTTTCTAAGCACATTGGGGCTTCTTTCATAGTTCGAAGAAGGTTGGTGCTGAAAGCGTTAAAGATTTTAGACCCATAAGCCTCATCGGCTCCATCTACAAAGTGTTGGACAAGGTATTAGCTAGCAGGATGAAAAAAGTTCTCCCCAAGATAATTTATATGGCTCAACGTGCTTTTGTGTAGGGAGGCAAATCCTTGACGGGGTCCTAATTGTAAATGAATGCATCCACTCTAGAAAGAAAGAGAAGAGGCCTGGCCTCATTTGTTAACTAGATTTGGAGAAGGCCTATGATAGAGTGGATTGGGATTTTCTCCTATACTTAATGAGACGAATGGGTTTTGGAGTAAAATGGAGGGCGTGGATATTGGAATGTTTGAGCTTAGCTACCTTTTCAGCCCTCATCAATGGCTCTCCAACAGGTTTATTTTCTGCATCAAGAGGTCTTTGCCAAGGGGATCCCCTTTCCCCCTTTTTTATTTGTCATCATTGGAGAAGCCCTCAGTCACATGTTGCATGTGGGAGTCAATGCAAACCTTTTTGAAGGCCTTCAGCCAGCCAATACCAATTTGGAGATTTCCCACCTCCAATTTGCAGACGACACGCTCCTATTCTCCAATGTTGCTGAAGACCAACTCCGTAACGTCAAGGCTATTCTTTTATGTTTTGAAGCTATTTCATTTCTTCGGGTGAATTTTTTCAGAAGTGAGTTGATTGGTATTAAGGTGAATGAAGATAAACTAAATAGGCTGGCAAACATCTTTGGATGCAAGGCCGCAAAGCTCCCATCCACTTATTTGGGCCTCCCTCTTTGTGGTGGGACATCCACTAATTCCATGGATTAAAAAATCGGCCGATACCGGTTCGTATCGGCCGGTACGAACCGGTATCGGCCGGAACCGGTACGATATCGGACTGAGATATCGGTTTCGAAAATATCGGCCAAAAATCCCCAAAATATCGGTATATATCGGCCGAGATGAACTTCGTCTCGGCCGTAACGAGATATCGGCCGATATTTTTAAAATATCGGCCGATATCCCTTAAAAAAACACTAACCCTAATTTTTTTCATATTTTTCATCTTCTTCCCCTCTCCTCTCATATCCAAATACCTTAGAGCAGCAGCCACACATTCACACGTCCCTCTTGCATATTTTCTTCAAGAAAAAATTATTTAAGTAAGAGAAAATCATCTTAAAGCATTTTATTATGTATTTATGTGTTTATTTTTTTTAGATGAAGCATGGAAATCATGAGAATGTCATTTGTGTTGTATTGTTCACTTAAAACTAAGTTAGATCTATATACTTTCATGCTAGATCTACTACTCATACACATGATTTTGAATTTTTTTTCAATTTTTTTATTTTCGGATTTATTATGTATTTATGTGTTTTTTTTTAAATGAAGCATTAAAATCATGAGAATGTCACTTGTGTTGTGTTTTTCACTTAGAACTAAGTTAGATCTATATACTTTCATGCTAGATCTACTCATACACATGATTTTGTATATCTTTTTTAATTTTTTAAATTTCAAAATTTTTAATATTATAATAAAAATATATCTTTTTTTTTTGAAATTTCATCACAAATATGTTCTTTTAATGATTCATGGAGTGGGGGAAGGTACTCATGGTCATCATGGGGGTTATGTTGGCCAACAAGGTGCCATGTATGAACATCATATGAATTATTCATATTACCCTAATTGGGTACCCCCTTCACCAACACCGATAATATCTATCGAACAGATATTAATTGAGCAAGGGAGGCTTCCCCCACCACCACATGATCCCCAACGACCTTTATATGCCCCTCTATCTATCTCACTATCATGTTTCAGATTTTAATATGTTATCTTCATGGTCATGAATTTCACAACTAATTTGATGATTGAGTTAGTATTAAATGATGATTGATATGTTTGTTATCTACTTATCTTTATTTTCTTATATTTTACACTAATAAATTGATCATGAGCATCAATAATGGTTGCATTATATGAAATACTAGAGAAGAAAGCGAACAGCGACACAGACATGACTTATAACTTAAGGTGACCGAGATTTTGATTTAATGTTGTTACTAATGAAAAAATATATAGTTTTCCAGCATTTTCTAATATTCTGGATTTTTTGGATATTTTTGCGAATTTTCTTGGATTAAAAAAAAAATTCACACCGCGACGACCGCGACGGACCGATATCCGCGACGATATCCGCGACGATATCATTTTTCGGCCCGGCCGATACCGCGACCGATACCGAGATTTTAAACCATGACTAATTCCCTTTGTGCTAGAGAGGATGGAGAAGAAGCTCTCCTTTTGGAAAGAAAAATACTTGTCGCTTGGTGGGAGAGTTACTTTAATTAAAGCTGCGTTGACCAATCTGTCAATTTACTTCATGTCCCTTTTTAAATGCCCGGTGGAAGCGAGAAAATGCAACGTGACCTTTTATGGCATGAAAAGGAGAAAAAAATTCCACTTAATCAAGTGGTCTCAAGTGTGTAAGCCAGAAAAGGAAGGAGGTTTGGGGATCAGAGCTCTAAAGAAGTTAAATTTAGCTCTTCTTGGTAAATGGCTATGGAGGATAGGCTGAG
This sequence comes from Litsea cubeba, assembly GCA_012931725.1. Lineage (NCBI taxonomy): Eukaryota > Viridiplantae > Streptophyta > Magnoliopsida > Laurales > Lauraceae > Litsea > Litsea cubeba. Next base: position 48,219,959 of record CM022955.1, read on the forward strand.
GGGCTGTGGAAGGAGGTCATTTCCACTAAATATGACATCTCTAGGAATGGTTGGTTCGTTCAAGATCCTTCTCCCTGTTCTTTTGGCTTATGGAAAGGTATTCTTAAAGCAAAGGATGTGTTTATGAAGCAGGAAGGTTACAAGTGGGCAAGAGTAACAAAATTTGCTTTTGGACTGATCTATGGGTTGGGGAGAACACGTTGGCCTATACCTTTGTAGAGTTGTTCAACTGTGCTACTAACCAGGAAGCTAAAGTTATCGAATACATGGAGAGAAAAGGTTATCAAATTAGTTGGGGGCCTACGTTCAAAAGAAATTTAAAAGAGGTGGAGGAGTCCCAATTCTGCTCTATGCTATCAGTCCTTGGGTGTGTCTTCATCCCTAAGGAGAGCAAAGATAGAAGAATCTGGATGGCTTCCTCTTATGGCCTTTTTTTCGGCGTCTTCCTTCTTCATTTCGATGTCTGAAGTGGAGGTAGAGAGCCATTCTTTCTGGGGCAACTTGTGGAGCATGAAAGCAACGCCTAGAGTAATAGTTTTTGGATGGACTACGTTGCTTGGTAGGATACTAACAATGGACAACTTACGTCGACGTAAAGTGATTGTAGTTAATGCATGTCCGATGTGCCTCGCTAGTGAGGAATCTATAGACCATTTGCTTCTTAATTGTCCCCTTGCCTAGTGCATTTGGAGATCGATTTTGTCTTGGTTCCATTCTGGCCCTCTTCCGAATTCAATCCCTTCTTTGTTTGACTTTTGGAGATTAGGGGTAGGCTCTAAAAGAGGAAGGGTTATGTGGAAGCTATCGTTCTTAGCGGCAATTTGGTCCTTATAAAAAGAAAGAAATTTGCGGTGCTTTGAAGGAAAATCCTCAGATGCAACCAAGATAGTGGATAATGTCAAGCATCTAGTGGCTTTTTGGGTCTCCCCTCTACCTTTATTTAAAGGAATATTGATAAGATCCATTATTCACAATTGGGATGGAGTGGCCAGATCCCGCCCTATTGCTAGGCGCCTCTTCCCCAGATGGCACCCGCCTCCACATAGATCTTTGAAGCTACATTTTGATGGGAGCGCTACTGGTAATCCGAGTATGGCAGGTGTTGGTGGTGTTATCCGCAACAAAGATGGGATAATTATTTTGTCTTACTCTAGCCCAGCAGGTATTTGTTCAATCAACAAAGTGAAACTACTTGCTTAAGCATTGGTCTTCGAGAAGCTTCCCGCTTACAACCTCAACGACTCCTTGTAAAAGGGGACTCTTCTTGTGTTATATAGTGGGCAACTCGGTCTTCTTCACCTCCGTGGTATCTAGCAGACGTTATTGAAGAGGTGCTTCAGTTGTCAAGTGATTTGAATATTTCATTCAATCACATTATGAGATAAGCAAATGCGGAGGCGGATAAACTCACCAAAGAGGGAGTTCTTAAACATTATTTGCTCATTTCTGGCCTACTTAATTTCCTTTTGTTTTTGTTGGTGCTCGTTGTTTTGGGTCTCAAATCTTTTTGTACAGCCCTTCCCCGTGCTTTTGTAGGGGCTTTTTTTTTGTAGGGGCTCTTATACTGTACAGTCTTTGTGCAATGAAAAGTCACCTTTTTCTAAAAAAAAAAAAACTTCTCTCTTCTTTTTTTTTCTTTGTTTTTTTTTTTTTTTTGTTATGTTCAGAGCAGGCTTCGAAGCACAAGGCATAGAGAGCAGACCCACACCTTATGCAACTCCATTGTTTTGTCAATTTTTTTTTTTTTTTGGGTAAGTTCGAAGTGGGCTTTGAAGCACAAGGCATAAGAAGCAAACACAAACCTTAGGAACTCCACCAACTCATCGGTGGGTTTAGTTGGATGCGCAAAAGCTGGGACAAGCGTTGCAGTACAAGACATAGGGATCATACCCACACCTTATGCGACTCCACCAACTCATTGGTGGGTTTAGTTGGATGCGCAAAAGCTGGGACAAGCGTTGCAGTACAAGACATAGGGAGCATACCCACACCTTATGCGACTCCACCAATTCCCAGATGGGTATCTTTTCTCTTTTTTTCATGTTAGGAGCAAGCTTCGAAGCACAAGGCATAGGGAGCAAACCCATGCCTTATGCATCTCCATCATTTTTTTACTTTTTTGGGTAAGTTTGGAGCAGGCTTTGAAGCAAAGGCATAAGGAGCAGACCCACACCTTATGTAACTCCACCAACTCATCAGTGGGTTTAGTTGGATTGCCAAATCGAAGGCTGGCTTTGCAACATAAGACATAGCGAGCATACCCACACCTTATGCGACTCCCTAAATTCCCAAATGGGTATCTTTTCTCTCTTTTCCTTTCTTTTTTTTTTATATTTTTTTTTTCATGTTCGAAGCCAACTTCGAAGCACAAGCCATAGGGAGCAAACCCACACCCTATGCAACTCCATCACTTCCTCGGTGGGTTTAGTTGGATAGGCAAATCTGGGGCAAGCTTTGAAGCACAGGACATAAGGAGCATGCCCACACCTTATGCGACTCCACCAATTCCCATATGGGCATCCTTCCTCTATTTTCTCCTCTCCTCTCTCTCTCTCTCTCTCTTTTTGTTTTTTTTTTGAAGCGGATAAGTCACTCTCTCTCTCTCTCTCTTTCTCTCTCTCTTTTTGTTTTTTTTGAAGCGGATAAGTCACCAAGGTGCTTGCTCAGTATTGGGGAGCACATTCATGAGCTTTCTCTTTGGACAACCTCTAGTCATGTAAAATAGTTTGTCAGTGACTTATCGTCTAATATTGTTCAAGTGACTTTTGCGCAAGTGTATGTTCAAACATTGGTTCCATTAAGTGCATTCTTGGCCTTTTCTACGGAGTTTGACAGTCACATCAAGGAATAAAAGGACCAAGTTTTAGGGTTAGATAGAAAAAGTCATGCAGCATACTTTCTCTATTGTTCAGTAACTTTTTCTATTGGGGAAGATTATACAGATACAGTTTGGTGTAATGTGGTACCCATGGATAACGGTGATATCTTATTGGGTCGCCCGTGGATTTCTGACAAGAATGGCATTAATGGCATGCGCGACAACACATACACATTCATGCATGGTGAAAAGCAAGTCACACTCTATCCTATGACGCCGGCACCACCAAAGAAAGGATCAAGTTCTTATTTCACCAAGCACTTGAGTACACAATGTGTACAAAAGCAACATAAAAAAGAAGAACCGAGTTCGAGGTCGAACTCTTTTCCAACATGGGGGGAATGATGCAGCAGCAATACCACATTGTTGCAACAAGGCTCGTGGGCCACATGTAGGACCCATGAAATTCTGATTTTTAGTTGTTATTACTTTTATTTTTTGCAAAGAGTATAATTAGGATTAGTTTCTAATTTGGATGGGATTACACAGTATTCCAAGGATCTGGGACTTTCTTCGCTTCCGCATTTACTAATCTATATACATTTCCAGGATATGCTTCCATGATTACATAGGGGCCTTCCCAATTAGGTGCCTCAACCATAGTTGTTAATTCCGTTCCGGTTGCCCTTCCAATTTGACCCTTTAGTGGAATGTTTCGACATTCCTGTCAATTCCAGTATTCCGTTCTGGAAAAGACGCTATTGAAAAATGATAAAAAAAATATATAAAAGAATACCTAAAATTGAAAAAAATAGTTGAATGCTAAAATAATATTAAAAATGCATACTTACATCACTTAAATTAAACTACACTCTACAATTGACCATTTTATAGCTTTCACCACATGTGGATGGAAGTATGAAACGTTCGCAGGAATGGGGCGGAATTGAGCCGAAATTGGGACCGGAACGTACCTGAATCGGGACCGAAAACTTTTAGGGCCTATTTGGATGTATGGTGAATTGAAGTATGGTGAGGTGAAGCATCAAATCAAAAGAGAATAAAATATAAGGTGTTATGATGGTGTTTTATTTTTAGTTGTTTGGTATGGAATCTTTTTGACTTTTTGTATAGAAAAGTGGGGTTTTTTTGTCTTTTAGTGGAGAAATGAGGTTGCTTTTTTTACTTTTTTTGAAAAATTCGGAGGGATTTTTGAAATTGTGTACTTTTGATATGACCCCTTGTCATTTCTTGTATGGATTCACTTTACTTTAACTTAACTAGTTAATTGCCAAACACACCCTTATTAGGGGTTCATAGTTGGACTGGAACGACCGAATCTGTTCCGCCAAGGCTAATTCCAGAACGTTCCGGCCAATTTCAGCCAGAATGGAACGAAATTGACAACTATGGTCTCAACTTACCTCTCGGGTGTGGAAGCTTAAGACTGAGTGATGCATTTCAGCACAAGGTCACCAACTTTAAACTTTCTTTCTATGAGGTGCTTGTTGTAGGCTCTTGCGATCCACTTCCATGTCTATGTTAAGATATATGTGAAAACATGCATCCTGACTAATATAAACAAGAGGGCATATGTTAAAGTTAATTATGAAAGAAACATATTCCAAACCACATACCCAAAGAAAAAACATGAACAAAGCATACACGAACACCTTCCAAAAGAAAAACCAATATTTAGATTAGAAGGAAAAAAAAAAAAAAAAAAAACCTTTCAACTGTTGACCTTGGCCAATATCTTGAAATTATGGGATCCATCCAAAAGAACTTAACCTATGCAACTATTTTGCAAATAGTTTCCACTAAAGAAATTTTCAATTTACTGACCACTCCAATTCACATTAAAAGTGGATTTTTTTTTAATGCACATTAAAAGTGGATGGCCTCCCATTTTCCCATAACATTGATCATTTTTTATTTTGAGCATGTGTGTGAACATAAGAATAGGAATGTTGTGAATAATGTGTAGTGACCGCTGGATTGTTAACCTTCCCTCCTTGTTTCCAAAACTATCCTCAGTTTCTTTCTTTCCATCTCAGTTATCTTCTTTTACTTTGTTTATACATAGAAATTTAGTGTTTTGATTTTTCTCGTTGAAATTTGGAATAATTGTTTGGAATGAATACTTTTACTATAATTAGAAATCAGTGGTTGAGAGTGGATGCTTGTGATCGATCTTTATATTGAATATTGGAGACAAATTTCAGTGTTGTTGGGAGGTTTTTGCGTATTCTAGTGTGAGATATGGAGAAGCAACAGAGAGTTGTGAAGCTCTTGGTACACTGAATCTGTGGAACTATAGATCTTCTGTCCGTGTATGCTCATGTATGTGTTAACTTGTAATTAATAGACTATGTAATATAAGAAATTGCAATATAATAAAGAAGGAATTGGAAGAATTCAGTGTACTCAATGCATGGGTCGACCGTGTTCTATATAGGGATTCCTTTGGAATCCAGTGTACCCAAATCCAATACATGGGTCGACTGTGTTATATATATGGATTCCTTTCGAATCCAGTAAATGATATTACAGCAATTTACAGTAATCTAATCTAATGAAAAAGGAAACAAGATAAATAGTACAGCTATTGTATCACATGTGTTGACTCTATGCCTTTCTAGAAGAGCATGTGGGATTTTGAACAAGATTCTCACACATTTGAACATGACACATATATGGCCTTGATTTGCTATCTTTACATTCCATTAAATTGATGTGTGGGTGACCAGAGCATCAATTTGGATACCAAAAAATTCATGCCTAGATCTAGTCATGGCTTTTGTGAAGAGATCCAACAACTGAATTTGAAAAGAGATATGAGGAAGATGCAGAGTCTTGGACATTAGCTGTGCATGAATAAAATAGCAATCTACTTTAAATCGTTTGGCAATGCAGGACAGACCCATGGTCCGCATGGGTTGACCAACATGCGGGCCAACCCATCTATCTCGACCAAGCTCTTTGGGCCCAGCCCATCTATTTAGCAATGTTTCATGGTTTATGTCTTTATTTATTTAAGATGAGATGAGGATTAATGAAAATTGTTTGAGTGCTTTTGCTCTCTTTTACTCTCCTCACCTCAATGGGAAGCTTTTCCTCTCCTATGGTAGGGAGTTTGGTGTGAGGCCAAGATTTTTAGGTGAAAGCCTGACCTACCCCTCCATCTCTACCCGCCCCGCACCTCGATCCGCCATCCACATCAATTGGTATCAAAGCATCTCTAGCAGGATCTTCATGGAAGCCTTCTTGGGAGCATCTCCAGCAGGATTTTCTTATTCCTCGCCTATGATAGGGAGTTTGGTGTGAGGCCAAGATTTTCAAGTGAAAGCCAGACCTACTCCCTCCATCTTCCATCTCCATCTCTACCCACTCAGCACCTCAATTTGTTGTCCGCATCATTTGGTTTGCTCATGAAACACCGGATTATTTGCAATTCGAATGGCACTTGTATTATCCGCATAGAGTGGTGTTGGTCCTACGAAGAACACTAAAAAATTACGAAGACATTTAAGTCAAAAAATTTACCTAGATGCCGAAGAAATGGCTCTATATTCAACCTCAGTGGATGATTTAGAAACTGTAGGTTATTTCTTACACTTCAAGGGATGGCAGACATCCCAAGAAACATACACCACCCAATAGTGGAACGTCTGGTGTCAGGACACCCAGCCTAATCAACATTTGCATATCCGCGGAGATGGGATGATGATGTGGAAGAATAGAAATAGCTTATATCAATTGTTCCTCGGATGTAACGAAGAAGACGATGACCAGCACGGAGATAATTCTTACATGGAAATGCAACAGACTAGCTAAGAACTTGAACGGCGTATGCAATATCGGGTCGAGTCATAGTTAGGTACAACAAGACGTCAATACATGGTCACGTCACACAATAACTCACCATCCTTTTTTCTGTACTTTGAAATTGATTTCCATAGGAGTGTCTATAGATCTACTGTCAAAAAAGGCCGTTTGAGAAAAGAGATTTTCAAAATATTTGCGTTGATGAACATGGATGCCATGAGGAGAAAGAGTAATCTCAAGAACAAGGAAATAAGTAAGGTAGTCCAAGATCCTTCATTTTGAACTGATTCATTAAGTAGCTCTTGAGATTAGCTATAACAACAAAGTCGTTTCCACTGATGATGGTGTCATCAACATATACCAGCAGAAGGATGCAACCACAGAACAACGCTGAATAAAAAGAGAAGAATGATCACAATGGCTTTGATGAACATGAGCTTTGAGAATAGCTTGTCAGAACTTGTCAAACCAAGCACGTGGAGCTTGTTTAAGCCCGTATAGAGATTTCTTTGATAGATAGACCATGTTGGAAGGACCTTTATATCCAGCTAGAGGCTTCATATAAACATTTTCATGCAATTCTCCATGTATAAATGCATTCTTGACATCCATTTGCCACAATGGCCAATTACTTATAGCAGCAACACTCAACAAGGTTCGAATTTTTGTCATTTTAGCCATGGAGCAAAAGTCTCCTCATAATCAATTCCATATTCTTGTTTGTGCCTTGGGCAACCAATCTTGCTTTGTACGAATCGAGAGTTCCATCGGATTTGACCTTAATAGTATGCACTCATTTACTCCCAATAATGGATCCTAATTTTGGGTGTGGAACTAGATCCCATGTATGATTCACTTCAAAAGTTAATAATTCTTCAGCCATTACCTCTTGCCATTAGGTTTCCTTGGCCACCTATAAAAATGAGGAAGGAATCAAGACACAGAATCTAAAGTGGAGAGTAATGTTGGGAAACCATATGTAAGACCCCGACCCGAGAGACCTCGACTAGAGTTAATTAAGTTGTGTTTTAGTTCTAAGTGTGTTTAGTAGTTTTTGGATTAGTTTGGGGATTAGAATAGCTTTTATAATAGCTTTGGAGAATTTGGAGAGCCTTTTTACTTGAGGGACCCTTTGGGGGTTCTTGTTACGAATTTTGTGAGATTGAGAGTTTACCGACGATTTCCAAAAATGGTGTTTTTAACCCCATTGAACTTACCTTGTTAATCCCTACAACTTTCATGTTGACATCGTTCCCATTCGAGAGCCCTAAACCTAACTTTTCGCAAATTGAGGGCAAAATGGTCTTTTTACCCAAAATCTGGACACCGATTTCAATGTCACCAAAACATGCAAAATATATACTTTTTGGAAACTAGAAATTTCGCCGATCAACTTTGTCTGCTTCGTCGATTTCGTTTGAAGCCCCGAAAGCCATGTTTTAGCCCGAGAAGTCCTTTAAGTTGCGGGCGCCATCCCCACTTACTATATATAGAGAGCTTCTTCTTCATTTTTCCATTCTTGCTAAAATCCTAGAGGAGAAGAGAAATCCCAGCCCTAAGGGTTTTTCCCTTGTTCATCTTGCTTCCTTTCCCATAAATCCCCACAAGAACTTGGCTAAATCAAGAGATGGACCTTGCAATCTTCTTCCTCACCTCAAGAGCTTTCTATTGGTACTATTTATGAAGACATGCATCACCATTAGAGCTTCTTGTGAGCACTCTCTTCTTATTTGAACCACTTCTAAGTAAGTGATCCTTCTAATCTTTTAGAATCTTGTTTGTTTAGCCCTAGGGAAACTCCATTTCGTTTATTGGAAGATTTCGTTTTGTTTTACTTGGATTTTGATATTCTAGGGTTTGGATTTGGGGGTTTTGTGTAGATTTGGTATCTTGGCTTGGAGAGGTGTTGAGGCTTGATTCTCTTAGCATTTGGACCTAAGGCAAGTGGATGAATGAATTGATTTCATAATTGCATGTTTATAAAGATTTGAACTCTTATTCATTGCTTTCACCTAACTTATCTTATGAGTTTTTATGATTTTGGAAACATGCATAAGGTTAGGCTATTAATAGTTCTCTTAGAAAACATATGTTTTATTGTCTTGCTTTTAGATCATTTATGGATTTTCATTTATGGAGATGTCTTGCATTGAATGAGGTGGAAGTGATGGAGAAATGAATGATTTATGGGAATGGTTGTTAGAGGAGTTGATGATGAATTGAATGGGTTGAAAGGAGGGTTTGAGACCCTCAATTGTATGTATAAAAGGATGCCCAAAGGAGGAGAAAAAGGAAGGAACGAACTGTACTCAGAAAAATAGTTCTGGACAGTTCGCTCGAGCGACCATGACACATCGCTCGAGCGAACCCGTCACAGAACCTCGTTGGCTCGAGCCAACCCTCTGATCGCTCGAGCCAACCTGATCCGAGCAGGTCCGCTCGAGCGAACCTTAAGTCCGCTCGAGCGAACCCCAGACAGAGAGCTGTTCGCCCGAGCGAACCTCCCAGTTCGCTCGAGCGAACTGCCTGTCTGTCATGGGTCAACGCCTAAGGGTTTGAAACTTTGTTTTTAGGCTTGGGGAGGTATTGTATGGAGCCCCAATGCCATGTAAGGCGTTATATGAAGTCCGGAAGAAGGAGAAACCTCATTATGAAGATTCCATGAGGTTTTCTAGATTGACCAATGTATATAAGGACCCAGAATGTCCCTAATTCTTAAAGAGTACCAAAATTACATCATGATCGACATACGGGACCCTATTCACACTGATTCAATTCTAGGAACCCTATTGTTAGCCTGTAAAGGTATGGAAAACTATTTGTATTCGATTTTCAACCAAACTCCTATTTTGGGATTTCAACCCACATGATATGACTAGACTGTTCCAAGAGTACTAGAAGAGATGTGCTTAGCTTTTGCTAACCTGTATATGTCAACTTGAGATGAATGTGTATTTTATGCCTCTTGGCACCTCGTTTCTTACTATGCATATGATTTGATTTATCTTATTTGACCTATAAGTCGGCACCACTGAGCTTGGACGACCTCATCGGTTTGATCCACCGACTTGGGGTTCCTTCCCCTCCTGATAGTCAGCTGCAGTCTGGAATGTGCAGAATTTTTACCCGGTTCGCTACCGTGGTCCCGCAGAGTATATATATATGTATATTATAGTATTTATCATTGTCCCTCCTCACCTTGTGTGACTGAGGTCAATGATCCTGTAAGGGTATGCGCTCTCTTCACTTCGGTGAGAGAGGATGTAGCTTTGTGTGGTTGCCATCTTGACAGTTCCTTATCCTTAGTACCTCTATTGTTTTATATCGTTCATGTTGTTATTTAACAGATGATGCATTATCTTTTATGAAATTCATTATTTATACACAGGTTTTCTAAACTCTTGCATAGTATCATTGTTTTGAATTATTGTTATATCTTTTCACCCACCTGCCAGACCGTCGTGTCTGATCCATTTATTTTGGTACTCAGGTCCCGAGCTTATTACCATTGAGGAGGAGCCTGAGGAGGCGGTCGGTGAACCGCAGCGAGTGATTGAATGGCAAGCCGACGATGTCATTTAGACATTCGGCCTTGCCTTGAAAACGACACATTTTGGGGAACTTGTGATAACTTTATTTTGGGTTTCATTTGGTTGTATGGTCTTTGTTGACCGTTATTTTGGGGCATTAATCAACTGATCTTTTGTAAATACACTTAACTATACTTTTGGGGAAATATGCTTATGATCATTGCTCATTCTGATATCTGGTCATGTAAATCATGAATCAGTCTTGTTTATGGAATGGAACAGTATTAATCTGGTTTGCCACACGTTTCCGCAATCTTGAGAATGTGTTTGATATGGTTATATGTGAGATGATGGGTAAAGATAATCCTCACCGCGGAACCCTGTGGGAAATCACGTGCACGGATAAATGTTCTTTTAATTCCGTGTGCAATTTAGCCAAAGAGATGCACGTGGCGCGGCATCATTAGCGTCCCGATCCCGGACTTGGCTTTTCCCCTAATCCCGGTCCGGGGTCGCGACAGGACTGGTATCAGAGCGGGACATGTTTCAGGCAATTAAAAAAAACTAGAAATCTTAAGTACGTGGCGAGGATACGTTAGATAGAATCGTGTGAGCAATGTGTGACCATATTTTGTCAGGAGGCTTAGATATACGACTGTCAGTCTCAAAGTTGCTAGCCAGTAATCCCAAAACCAATTGGTGATGGGAAACTGCACAAACAACTACTTAACACCCCCCCCCCCCCCGCTTGGGCGGGACACTGCCCAGACCCGAAGCACACGCTCACATTAGACTTGCCCTGCGCACTTGCGCCCGCACAAACACATAATGCAGCATCGGACATTTTTTCCCTACGTGGTTTCGAACCCGGGACGATTTGGCTCTGATACCATCTCAAAGTTGCTAGCCAATAATCCCAAAATCAATTGGTGATGGGAAACTGCACAAACAACTACTTAACAGTCAGGAGGTTAGATACCATACTATACTATGTAATATCAGAAATTGCAATATAATTAAGAAGGAATTGGAAGAATTCAATGTACCAAATACATGGCTCGACTGTGTTCTGTATAGGGATTCCTTTGGAATCCACTGTACCCAATACATGGGTTGACTGTGTTATACATACAGATTCCTTTGGAATCTAGTCAATGATATTACAGAAATTTACAGTAATCTAATCTAATGAAAAAGGAAGTAAAATAAACAGTACAACTATTGTATCACATGTGTTGACTCTATGCCTTTCTAGAAGAGCACGTGGGATTTTGAACAAGATTCTCACATGTGTAGACTTTATTTGCGATTTTTACATTAATATCGCATGTATTTTGGATGCATTGCAGTAGTCTCATAATACAAATCATGATGAGAAAACTTCGAGATATATACTTTTAGAATTTGTTCTTTTCAATACAAACCCACAGGCCATTTGCTCTAGTCCGGCTAAGGCCTGATTGAGTAGATGAACTAGGCTTGGACTCAATATTTTTTAGGCAGGCGAAGCTTGGACCATGCACTTATGGCCCGACAGGGCCAAGCCTGGATATTATTTAAGTTGGGCCGCTCCTAGATATTCCTCATGAACACCCCTAATCCTATCTCCTATGTTGTCATTTTTTCCACTCATGAATAGAAATCAAGCATGCTCACTTGTCCACCCATTTATCCAAACCTCACAATCTTGTCACCTTCATCAAGACGCACGATGAATGCTTCTGAAAGAATAATGATAGATTTGATCTTAGTGAGCCATAAGCACCGGCAAACTCAAAAGGAGCAGGTTGCGACAATGATGGACTCCACAAGATAGAAATTGATCACTAGTAAAGGATGATGATCATACAAGACAGAGAGATCAAGAGTTGGTATCTTTTTTATGTAAACAATTGCATGATCCTTTTCATGAAAGGACCATGCGATTGCAGTAGGGTGTTAGAGATACTAGGGGAGATATTAGGAGATCTAGAGATGATAGGAGAGATGTCAGGAGATAGAAGAGAAGCGTTAGGAGAGATATTAGGAAATTTTCATGTTTGAATATTTTAAGTTTTTTTATTTGTTCTGACTCTTGCAAAGTGGGATTTAGTCCCTTAATAAATGTATGATGAATTCTATAAAAATGTAGCCTCTTGAGTTTCCACTGTTAGCAATTGGGATTTTCTTTGTTGTCAAAGGAGAATATGATTAAAAAGGAAAATACAGAGCCTTTGACTACACTATTGGGAACTACACTGCCTTTACCAATAGGAGAAATAAGAGCAGGACTATTGAAGAAAGAAATATCAGAAGGAGCACTCCTTGTTCGTGGTCTTGGTGTATTGAAAGTTTGAAGAATCTCATCGCTAAAATAAGTTACTTCTCAGTTCTCTACACGTATAATGCTTTTCCACCATATCAACTGAGGCTATCAGAGGCTCTGGGAATATGGCTCCTTTGAAACCAAGATTTTTTGAACGACTTCAAATTTGCAGAAGGTCCCATCATATCATCTAGTTGGTCTAACGTCCTTGTATTCAACATTAAATTGGTCTCCTAAATACCTTATACTTAAAGGATCGGAGAAGCTTCAAAGCCACCATTCTTTTTATATTTTTCTTTCGTAAATTTCAGCTCTTTATATTTTTCTTTCGTAAATTTCAGATATTTTTTAATTTGTCGTTCAATCTTCAAAACCAATGAATGATTCATTTTCTTTGGAACTGGAGGGCTATATGGTTCAAATTATTTGTATTTACCAGTTGCAACAGGTTGTAGATTACTAAAACGAATTATAGGACTCACATCCTCTTTACTCTTAACAACTCTTTGAGCTCTCTTTTTACACCGACAAACATTTCTGTTCATCGTAAGAGTCAATTCTCGCTTCTTACTGTCCAGTGTCCACTATCGAAGAATCTTCATCCTACATCCTCCTCTGCAGATTTGAGAGTTTTCTAGCATTATCTAGCACGTCGAAGGCATTAAGAACAACGACTAAAGGTTGAGGTTGTAGTTTCTTGCATAAAGCTGGCCTTCTAGACTAAAAATGTCTTGATACCACTGTTCTTTCACCATTCTTCTTGTTGAAAACAATATCTAGCCTTGGGGCGTCAAAGGATGTCGTGAACATAACCAATCTCGATGCAATGAATAAACAAGCAACACTGAAGGTTTTTTAGGACCCACTAGAATGAATTACTAGTTCTAATTTAACCAATCAATGCAGCGGAAATAAACCAATCAGACAGAACTAACAAATAAATCTACCAATCACACACCACAAGAAGGCAGACACAAATTTTACTGTGGAAACCCTTTCCGGGAGTAAAACCACGAACCAGAAATCAAGAGTTCACGAACAGTTTACAAGATATACTCACAAGCTCCTGTACCTCAGTCTGTACCTCGACCTCAGGACTGTAGTTGTTCTTGCACAGAATCCACTAACACGGCTTCCACCGTGCACCGTTCTCCTTACTTGATCTCCTCGCACCTTGTCCACCAAGATGATCAATCTTCTACAAGAGAGTAGAAGCAACAAAACCTTTTAGAGCAGTCCTTCAGAACAATCTCTCAATGGCTCTAGAGAAACAAGAGAATCTCTCTTAGGGTATTCTAATCTCAGATCAAGAGAGATAATTAACTTCTTGTGTGTCTTGTGTCTCTTCTTTGGGTTGAGAGAATCACCCAATTTATAGGCCCAAGTTCGTGCATAAGTATTCTACTTAGACTCCAATCAGAATAGCACTTAGCATCAAACACTATCATAGAGTCCGGATTAGACTCTTCTTTCCCGTCCAAGCTCGCTCTAGAGAGCTTGTGTCTCGCTAGAGCGAGACACCATTCTGCCTTGGGCAGGATTGGCAGTCTGTCAAGTTTTTTTGACTTTTTAAACCTAACAATCTCCCCCTTTTGGCAATTCTTGGACAAAATCCCCTAGAAAAATACAATTTGATCTACCCAAAATTAAAACCCAAAATACATTGAATTTTAAAAAAAAATCAGTACTGTAGATCTTGTATTGCCTTTGCTTGCTTGAACTTTCAGATCTTGAATTGCCTTGGCTTGTAAAACTCCCCCTAACTCCATTCTTCTCCCCCTATTTTTGTCCATAATTGACAAACAAATAATATCATGCAGCTTCTGTCAACCTGGATGCAGTAGCTCCCCCTTAATATTGACTCCCCCTCAAAAAGATCTTCGAATCAGCACTGGGGTGGGGGCTTGATCTTGCAGATCAGGGGTGATGAAGCTTAGGCACACACACTTGTAAATTTAAACATTTCAGCAAAGTGTGTACCAATACAGAAGAGACGTCTTCTTTCTTGACCCAGACAGCTTTGGTATTCTTCCTTTTCAGCTCAGCCTTCTGCGTTTTCCATTGCTTTTGATTCTGTAAACTTCGCAGCTTGTTGCAATGGGGTCGAATGTGTCCTTTAATTCCACAATGATGACACGTGGGGATTCGTTCAGGACGTGACACATTCTGCTTCTTTGGAGCTTTCTTTGCAACACTAACAACCGGATTAGTAATAACTGAATTTTTAACAAAATAATTTTTACCTTTGGCATTTGAAGTGAATGCTCCGTCAGCGTAGCCAATACCATGCTTATCAGTGTTTGCCTTTTGACTGCACAGGATGTCATCTAATTTTCTTGATCCAGTGTTCATCCTATTCAATGAAGCTTTAGCAGTGTCTAACTCTGATAGAACCATCTTGAGTCTTCCATTCAGATCAGAATTCTCTGCTTTCAAAGTATTCATATCAGAATCAAGTAAGTCACACTTTTGTGATTCTGCAGTCAATCTGTCAGCCAACTTGTTATTTTCATCCTCTAATTTTTGTACTTTTGCAAAAGAATCTGCAAGTTCAGCTTTCAAGGAGGAATTCTGCTCTTCAGACATTTGCCAATTAATAGCAACTTTTTCATTCACTTTAACCATCTTCATGGTTTTCTTGAAAAGTTTTTCATATTCAGCTTTCCAATTTGGTTTTTCCTCTGACTCAGTATCTTGATCAGTCTCAGCTTCAGAAGAAACATGGGAAGCAACAGAACTACAAGTTACCATAAAAGCAATAAACTTCCCCTTGCCAGTGTCAGACTCAGAATTTTCATTATTCTCATCAGAAGTGTCATCTTCCCAAGTAGTATTCAAGGCCTTCTTTTGAGATTTTTTGTTTCCGCAATCATTAGCAATGTGTCCATAGCCTTGACACTCATAACATTGAATCCCTTTAAAAGATTTCTTCTTTCCAGAATTTTTAGGGATCTTCACATTGGTTTTCTGACCCTTCATAAAAAGCTTAAATTGCTTCATGAA
Source organism: Litsea cubeba (assembly GCA_012931725.1). Lineage (NCBI taxonomy): Eukaryota > Viridiplantae > Streptophyta > Magnoliopsida > Laurales > Lauraceae > Litsea > Litsea cubeba. Next base: position 48,235,443 of record CM022955.1, read on the forward strand.
CTGTACAGCAACTTGGGGATCAATTTCCTCGGAATCTGAATCTGAATCTGAATCACTTGCAGCTTTCTTATATGATTCATTGGACACTTTCTTGAATGATTCTTTCAACGCTTTTAAAGCAATACCTTGAGATTTTGTCGTCCCATTAGACCTAAGGTTTGCTTCAAAAGTTTGTAGGTTGCCAACCAACTCATCAACTTTGAGTGTATTCAAATTTTTATTTTCCTCTATGGCCACAACCTTTCCATCAAACCTTTCTGGGAGAGACCTTAAAATCTTTTTAACAATTCTGTTTTCAGGAATTGGTTCTCCCAAAGTAAAGGTATCATTCACAATTGCATTCAGCTTCGAATTGAAATCATCAAAAGTTTCATCATCTTCCATCTTTATGGTTTCGAAGGCTGTATACAATTTCTGAAGTTTCGACTGTTTCACAGTGTCAGTCCCTTCATGTACAGTCTGTAGAATATCCCAAGCTTCTTTTGCAGTAGTACATGTAGAAATTCTACGAAACTCAGACATATTAACTCCATTATAAATAGCATTCAAAGCCCTAGAGTTATAAGTGGCAGCCAACTCTTCTTCCTTATTCCACTGATCTTCAGGTTTGGGACCAGTTACCCCATCAGCAGTAATAGTGGGCAAGGAATAGTCATTCTCAACAGATTTCCAAACTTTCAGATCTATGGCTCTCAAAAAGGCAATCATCCTGGCTTTCCAATAAGCATAATTGCTACCATCCAACAGAGGAGGCTTATTGGTTGAAGTGCCTTCGCGGTAGATATCCATTCTAGCAATTATGGATCAACACAATAAAATAGTGTAACCCGCTCTGATACCACGTGAAGGTTTTTTAGGACCCACTAGAATGAATTACTAGTTCTAATTTAACCAATCAATGCAGCGGAAATAAACCAATCAGACAGAACTAGCAAATAAATCTACCAATCACACACCACAAGAAGGCAGACACAAATTTTACCGTGAAAACCCTTTCCGGGAGTAAAACCACGAACCAGAAATCAAGAGTTCACGAACATTTTACAAGATTTACTCACAAGCTCCTGTACTTCAGTCTGTACCTCGACCTCAGGACTGTAGTTGTTCTTGCACAGAATCCACTAACACGGCTTCCACCATGCACCGTTCTCCTTACTTGATCTCCTCGCACCTTGTTCACCAAGATGATCAATCTTCTACAAGAGAGTAGAAGCAACAAAACCTTCTAGAGCAGTCCTTCAAAACAATCTCTCAATGGCTCTAGAGAAACAAGAGAATCTCTCTTAGGGTATTCTAATCTCAGATCAAGAGAGATAATTAACTTCTTGTGTGTCTTGTGTGTCTTCTTTGGGTTGAGAGAATCACCCAATTTATAGACCCAAATTCGTGCATAAGTATTCTACTTAGACTCCAATCAGAATAGCACTTAGCATCAAACACTATCATAGAGTCCGGATCAGACTCTTCTTTCCCGTCCAAGCTCGCTCTAGCGAGCTTGTGTCTCGCTAGAGGGAGACACCATTCTGCCTTGGGCAGAATTGGCAGTCTGTCAAGTTTTTTTGACTTTTTAAACTTAACAAACACAAAGACAACAAGAAGATTTGTGTGGTTTAGTAGTGTGCCTAGATGCACAATGCGATAAGAGAAATCTCCGCTCTCCGAGAAATCAGGGTTACAACTTTATGGGGGGCTTCACTCTCTTCAAAATGCATGATTTCGATAACCCCAAGTTCCCATTTGGGGTTGTGTGAAGAATAATTCTATTTAGAGAATAGGTTGTGCTGATTCTATTCTGGGAATAGGCAATACTGAACTTGTTCTTTTTTTTTATAACAGTTATACTGAACTTGTTTGGCGAGGTTTAATCAAAATTTCAGATTTAGCAGAATCATGTTTGTCAATGTTCTTGAATTTGAATATATAGTAAAATATTCATAAATCCATGTTATACATTAAGAAAAATAATCTAAAAAGAAACCACATGATTAGACTGGATGAATTTTTCTTCCACTATGTTTTGGTGTAACATGGATATCAAAAACAACCATATTAGGTGGATTTTGTTTTCTTCCATTCCCATCCCAAATCTGTATCATAAATTCATAATTGATCTCCTACAAAAATAGTGATGTAGAATTTGGAAATCAAGTCCTGGGAGAGTGAGGGTCTCATGGCCACATCTCTATCTCATATCCTCCACTCCACTCCACTCCACCACTTTAATATTCCTTCAGCCTCACTTTATTATGAGTTTCCATACTGAACAAGCAAACAGGCCCTGACATACTCACATACACAATTTCTAATCAAGTTAGTATCCTCAACTTATTCCATCTCTACTATCAAGCAATCCCCTGACCAACACACCACTGTGATCCACATTAACATGTTTCATAAATTTTAGGCTTTAATCCTGTAGACAATACCATTACCACCAACAATGAACATCCCAACATAGAAAGGAAGGTGAGGTATCTATGATTCCACACAAAAAGGGATGCACTCTGCACGTTATTGCACACCCAAATGCACCCTAACTTTAAAAAATTCCTTAAAAATGCAAAATCTTAACAGTTCACTATAGAACAAACCCCAATCAAGAATTCTTAGAGAAAATAAATGCAACAAGAAGAAGAAAAAAAAGAAGAAAAGGCCATGAAATTCAATAAGAAAAGAAAAACTCACAAGAGTTAAAACAAGAACATCTTCCAGGAATGAGAAGATTTTCAATATAGATGAAAAAAAAAAAAAAAACCTCTATTATTCCCGTAACTAACAAACAACAAAGAGGGCAAAAGAAATTCAATCTCTGAGGATTTCATTATGAAATGGGCATAGATTAGAAAAGGGATGAAAACCCAACACATACCATCAAAAACCAGCATTCTGTCGACTGTAACAGATCTCCAGGTTTTGGGGCAAAAGGGAATAAAACCCACTTCACAGACCTTGATAAGGTAATGTTCTATAAGAAACACAAAACCCCAATTATTGACAGAGAGAGGAGATATTGATAAGTTAATTTGAACAGAGACGGTCAATACAAACATTCTCACCAACCGTCACCAACCGTATTCTGTTCGAGTAAAAATCCTTCCCAGATGAATGGTGATGCACAGGTCGAGTCCTCGTGTTCTTTTTTATCCGCTCGAGTCCGAATTTTAGGGACCAAAAAGTCTACCAGGCCCGATTTTAGGTGGGAGCCGTGGGATCCCAGCAGGCTCCCCCGGAAGCCATGTCCCCTGTCGGGCCGATTTTCGGCCCTATTTTAGCTAGTTTTTAAAAAATTATATGAAGATTTGAATGTTTCAAAGAAGTCTGAAAGTTTTTCATTATTTTTTTAATCATGTCTTTTATCTAAAAAGATTATAAAAAATAACAAAAACACCCTTTATACTTTTTTAAAAAGCCTGCCATGAAAGTAAGGGTATCTTGTCATCCTAGAATATTTAAAGATGATTTGATTGAAAGAATTGTGGAAAACTTTTTATACTTTTTTTGAAATATTCAAATCTTTTGGACTTTTTTAAAATGAGCCAAGAGTTTTAAACTTTTTTTTAACTTTTTCAAAAAAAAAAATTAAGTTTTTAGCTCAGTTTCAAAAATATACATGGGGAGTATAAAAGATTTCCACATTTCTTTCAATTAAGTCCTCTCGTTAAAAGTTTTTTGAAAATTACAAAAATACTTTTATGGCAGGTTTTTGGCATTTTTTAACCTTCTTTCATCCCCAAAACCAACTTAAAAAGCACTTTATGAGCCTCACTGCTAAAATTTTTTTATGGTGGAGTACCTTCTTTTATCAGTAGTCACTTAAAAGAATGCCAAAATTGGTCTTAGAGCTCTTTTCTTTGGATTCTTTAGCAATAAACGCTTCTTTTTTTAACCATCTATGCAAAATTGGTTGGGGTGAAGTAGGAGGTAAAGTTAGCGATGTAACACTCGAGGATGCAAAGATGAAGGAGGGGCCGAGGTCGATGGTGGTTATTTTGGCCATGTCGTCAATGAAGACAAGGTTGGCGTCAAGGTAGATGACTTGTTGAACACAATGGGGAGGAGAGAGGCAAGGTAGGAGTAGGCATAGTTGTGGGGTTTGTCGAGGGTGACACCGATGGAAGTGGAGGTGAGGCTGGAGATGAGGACATCGTGGGTGCTTGCTTTCTTTCTTTCTTTTTAAACGAAGACAAGACGAGCGATAGAGCAATGAAAGGATAGCACTTAAAAGTCCAAGCTAATAACCTATGCTAAGTCCTAGAGGGGGTGACTAATTTAAATTTTTTACTTAATCAATAAAATTAAGGTCTCAAACAAGGGAGTCATAAGTAATAAACACAATCAATCACACTTAGATTAAGCCACAATATATAACTTTGATAATGAGCAATAGAGTGATCAAGTTTGCAATTCAAAACATATAGCAATGTGATAGATGACGTGTGAATCAAGAACAAGCTACGCTATGGCACATGTGAAGGTAACTAATGTTAGGTCCCCGATTTGGATTGACATACGTGTCCCAAGTCGAAAAGCAAGACCAGTGTTGGGATTTGAGTCATTTTGACTCTTATAATGATTTCCCCGACACGTTCACCCACAAGATATTATTGGTGAGATTAATCAATTCAAACTTAACTTATAGTCACCATTTTAAAAGCTAAATAGAGCATACACAATTCCATTATATTCACAATGCTGGATGTTAAAGTTGCTAACATAAAACAAAAGGTATTTTAAATGTACAATCCAAACATAAAGACCAACAGACGTTTAGTACAATCACTCAAAATAGAACCCCTCCCCCTCCTTATATATACACTAGGAAATTTTCCGTACCTGAAGGCACGCCGTACCACCGGACCTGGATATGCCTCAGACCGACCGAACCTAAGTTTCATGTGTTTCGAAAGCAAGCCCAACCATAAAATGGATTCCACAAAAAAAAAATCCAATTCCATTTATTCATGAAATCTTTCACCCAATTTGCTCATCTCATCTTCTTATCTTGGTCCCATCTCATCATCAATGAAGCAGTGATTTTTTTTTTTTAAATGAAGAATGGATGGCAATACCTGTAAATAACTCAAACTTGCTGACTATTTTTGCTTTTGATGGGGATGGCAAAAACATGTAAATCTCTCCAACTTTTAGCCCCTTTTCTTTTAAATGAAAAAGGGATGGCAATACTTGTAAATAACTCTAACTTGCTGCCCCATTTTGCATTCCCTCTTAAATCCAAGGGTCCAAAATATCCCTTGGATTTATGTACATAGATCCAAGGGTCCAAAATATCCTAAGATTCAAAGTCTGCTCTCCCATATTATATCGATTGGTTATTTGGTTATCCAAACTTGCGCACCAGTAGTGGGGCCCACCTAGGGGTCCATCCTTGTGGACCAAACCCCCTTATATCACCCTTGGTGTTGCCCCCATCCGAATGAACTATATATCGTTGGAACGACTACAAACCCAGCTAAATGAACAATACAACATTAAATTTGTGGGGCCCAAATGAAGATGATACGGTGATTGGATCAGGCCCAAACTTGGTAGGTAGATAGGTCCCACCCAGTTCTTTAAAATTCCCATCCCGGCCCATGTGGGCCCCCAGGTGGGCCCCACGGCCCACCATATATATTCCCTCTTCTCCTCAACTCACGTGGAAGGGAAGCTCCCATCCGCTCACACGTATGGGGCCCACCGAGAACCCCACTTGAGGATGACATTGATCCCACCACTACCTACCTATGTACAATGACAAAGGCTCGAATAGTCATCCTAAACCCTTGATTAATGGCTGACAAAGTTCTCACTATTCAAAATGAGTGCACAGTTAATCCAATGGTCCAATTCATTCAGATGGGACCAATAGGCCGAGCCTTTCCTCAACTCACGATGTGGGGCTCACTATTGGCCCATCCGAGTGGACCAAACTCTAGGGGGGCCTATAGTTACCCGTCATGGGTTTGGCACCCATCCAAATTGGTTAAACCGTTGGATCAATTGTGGACTCATTTTAAATGGAGAAAACTTGTTGGACATTGATCAAGGGGTTAAGATGATCATCCTAGCCTCCGTCACTCTACACAGGTAGGCAGGCGGAGATCTTTCGATCCCCTTGGTCCCATCCCTAGGTGGGGATCGAAGGTAGGCCCTACACGTGTGAGCAAAAGGAAAGTCCGGTCCGCTCACTTGTAGGAGAGGAAGGCATGAAAGCCATCTATATCAGATGGAACAAAAGCAAGAAGATTTTAGTCTTACCAGACTTTGACCCCTAATTCAAGCATTTCGTACCAATTAAGTATTTAGTTAGTCTAATCAGTGGGTTTAGAGACTAATTGTATTACTTTGAGGGTTAAAATAGATTTTTAATAGCTTTGGGAAATTTTAAGTGCCTTTGAACCTAGTTTGAGGCCCATAAGGTCCTATTTGTAATTTTGGAAAAGATCGGGGGGTTTTCATAAATTCTATAAAAATCTATTCTTGAGCCCATTTGATAGAGGACATTATTCCCAACAACTTTCATGTTCACCCCGGAACCCTTCCCTTCATAATTCACACTAGTAAGTAAAAATATGTTATAAGATATGGATCTTGGGTGGATGCCCACTTGTGATAAGATAGGGTTAGAATTAGGGTTCCTCCTTTTTAGTTTACTTTGCCTATAAATAGGCTCTCTCCCTATGTATTTAGACACAGTTAATGAGATATCAGAAAGGCTCTCTCTTCTCCCTCTAATCTTCTTTCTCTTGGTCTCTCTCTTTTATAACACGTTATCAGCACGAAGCTCTAAGAGAAGGAAGAAAACCAGGTCTTCTTGCCCAAAGAGAAGAAATCATTCCCTGCGTGGATTTTCATCGCAAACTCCTTCCCTGCGCGGATTTTCATCGCGGATTCCCTGTGCAGATTCCTTCCTAGCGCGGATTCCCATCCCAGATTCCTTCCCAGTGCGGATTTCCATCGCAGATTCCCTGGGCGGATTCCTTCCCAGCGCGGATTTCCATCGCAAAATCCTTCCCAGCGTGGATTTCAGAAAAGAGTAATATTTTTCTTTAAATACAGTAAGTAGTATCCAAACCATAGTTCAAATCCAACATATTAGAATACATAAAATTAATTTATGATATTTATTTTACTGTCATTATAGTGTTTGGTTACTATTCATTATCTTGCACGATTTTTTATTTTAATTTTATTAATGCTATAAATTGATTATAAAAAAAAAAAAGAAAAAGAAAAAAGAAAGAGAACCAGAAGTTCTAAAAGTGAACCTGAAGTTCACATATTCATGGACCAGTAGAAGTTGGAATAATGATATGAACCTGAAGATTCGTATCAATAAATCAAAACCTGAAGTTTTTGATTCAACAATCCATATAAATTATAAAGCCATGAAATTAAACCTGAAGTTTTTGATAGAACTAGAAGTTCTGATCACTTGTTAGAACCAGACGTTCTACCCCAAACCTGAAGATTTGACAGAACCTGAAGTTCTAATTTCATGTATTATGAACCTGAAGTTCTAAATCAAGCCTGAAGTCTTGACAGAACCAGCAGTTCTGATTCTCAAATATGAGAACATGTTAAATTTTTATTTTTTCCATGTTTAAATTCCTTTCTTAATTACTTTTGATGTTAATATTTTTTTTATCATTATATGCACACTGATAACTTCATATATATTTCATATTACAGTTCTTGCAAGATGTCAAATTTGGCTAAAATTGACTTTAAAGCACTTAACATAAATGGGGACAATTATTTATCTTGGCAATTGGATGCTAAAATCCACTTGCAATCCAAGAAACTAGGAGAGACTATAAGTGCCACAACACACACCATTCTGAAAAATCAGAAATTTTTCTCAGAATTGATGTTTATTCCACGAAAGGTATCAACCATAGCTGGGCCTGTACAAATAATTGAAGGCTCCGGAAGAGCCCACATAATGTTACCTAATGGTACCCACTTATTCATTAAAGATGCTTTGTTCTCAAATAGTTTCCGAAGAAACTTGATTAGTTTCAAAGACATCAGAATGAATGGGTACCACATTGAGACTGTAAGTGAAGGTAACAAGGAATTCTTATGCATTGTTACTAGTATTGGAAGCCAGAAGCAAATACTAGAAAAATTAAGTGCACTCTCCTCAGGGTTATATTACATGACAATCTTAAATGTTGAATCACATTCGGTTATGAGCAAAACAACAAAGTTAAGCCCGAATCTTAAACTAAGCCCGAAGCTTAGTGATCCGAAGACTTTACAGCTCTGGCATGATAGGTTAGGTCACCCTGGGGCTACTATGTTGAGAAAAATTGTAGATAACTCCTTTGGGCATTCTTTAGAGAACCATCAATTGACCCTACCTAGTGGGTACTTATGTACACCGTGTTCACAAGGAAAATTGATCACCCGACCTTCTTTTGCTAAAGTTGCATACGAATCCCCATCCTTTCTGCAAAGGATACAAGGTGACATTTGTGGACCCATAAATCCCCCTAGTGGACCTTTTAGATATTTTATGGTTTTGATTGATGCCTCCACCCGTTGGTCTGATGTTTGCCTACTTTCAACTAGGAACATAGCATTTGCCCGTCTATTAACTCAAATAATCAAACTTAGGGCTCATTTCCCTGATTCTCCCATTAAGTCTATAAGACTTGACAATGCAGGAGAATTTACATCACAGGTTTTTGATGATTTTTGTTCATCTATAGGAATTGTTGTCGAACATCCTGTCCCCCATGTCCACACCCAGAATGGCTTAGCTGAATCCATGATTAAGCGCATCCAACTCATTTCTAGGACTCTGCTGATGCAATCCAAATTGTCAGTTAGTGCATGGGGACATGCTGTGTTGCATGCTTCAATGTTAATTCGACTTCGACCCACAGCCTATCATCAATTTTCTCCTGCACAACTTACATCCGGACATCAACCCAATATCTCTCACTTGCGCAAGTTTGGTTGTGCAGTTCAAGTCCCAATCCCACCTCCTAAGCGTACTAAGATGGGACCACAACGTAGATTGGGAATCTATGTAGGTTATGACTCTCCCTCAATTATTCGATATCTAGAACCAATGACAGGAGATGTCTTCACTGCTCGTTTTCCAGATTGTCAATTCGATGAGACAATATTCCCGCCGTTAGGGGGAGATAACATAGTTCCTGTAGAACGACCTGTTCCTGAAGAACGGCGAGAATTAACATGGAATACTTCCACTTTGTCTCATTTGGATCCACGAACTTCACAATGTGAAAATGAAGTCCGGAGAATTGTGCACTTACAAGAAATTGCAAACAGATTACCTGATGCATTTAACGATGCAGCAAAGGTGACAAAATCACATGTGCCCGCTATGAATACACCTGCCAGGATTAATGTCCCTGTAGGACAAAGTCAAAATACAACCGCAAAAGAATCTGCAATACGCCAGAAGCGTGGCAGACCTATAGGTTCAAAGGACTCAACTCCGCAGAAAAGGAGATATGAACAATCATCATCATGTCCTCCTGAAGAGGCACGTAGCGCTCTTGAAGAGGTTCCTCCCGAAGAGGCACTCGAAGAGGCACGTAACGCTCCTGAAGAGATTATAACAAAATCCGTTCTCTCTAGAATAATGGAAGTCCCTGGTGAGACTTTGGAAGCCCCTGAAGAGGCACCGGTACCGGATAATGAAGAGATCTCTATATTTTACAATTATTCAAAAGAGAGATGGAATAGAAATGATATTGTCATCGATGACTGCATTTGCATATGCGATAGCTACACAAATATCAAAGGTAAATGATGATGATGATTGGGACACAGAACCACGTTCTATAAATGAATGTCGACAAAGAAATGATTGGCCAAAATGGGAAAGTGCCATCAAAGCAGAGTTAGAGTCTCTCAATAAACGTGGTGTGTTCGGACCTATAGTACAAACCCCAAAAGATGTTAACCATGTAGGTTACAAGTGGGTGTTTGTAAGAAAACGGAATGAAATGAATGAAATTACCAGATATAAGGCACGATTAGTGGCACAAGGTTTCCTGCAGAAACCTGGGATTGATTATGAGGAAACATACTCCCCTGTCATAGATACAACAACTTTCAGATATCTGATAAGTTTAGCAGTTTCTCAAAATCTAGAAATGCGACTCATGGATGTTGTAACTGCTTACTTATATGGGGACTTAGACACTAGAATTCACATGAAAATCCCGAAGGATTTCCTTTGCCTGAAGCAAAGCCAAGGAGTACATACTCAATCCAATTGAGGCGATCATTGTACGGCCTGAAGCAATCCGGAAGAATGTGGTACAATCGTCTTAGTGAATACTTGTCTAAAAATGGGTATGCAAACGATCCTATTTGCCCGTGTCTATTTATAAAGAAATTCATGAAGGGATTTGCAATATTAGCAGTTTATGTGGACTGATATCAATTTGGTAGGGACTCCAGAAGAGCTCGAAGAAACTGCTGATTGTTTAAAGAAAGAATTTGAAATGAAAGACCTTGGAAAAACAAGATTCTGTCTCGGGTTGCAAATCGAGAGAAATTCTAATGGGATGTTGGTCCATCAATCTAATTATACCGAGAAGGTTTTAAAACGATTTGGTATGGACAAAGCACACTCATTAAGCACACCCATGGTCGTCCGGTCTCTTGATACACAGAAAGATCCATACCGTCCTATTGAAAAAAATGAAAAAGTTTTGGGTCAAGAAGTACCATACTTAAGTGCTATTGGAGCCCTGATGTACTTAGCACAATGCACTAGACCGGATATTGCATTTTCTGTGAATCTACTTGCCAGATATAGCTCCGCACCAACTCAAAGGCACTGGGTTGGTATTAAACATATCCTACGATATTTGCGTGGAACAACTGATTTAGGAATATTTTATTCTTATAATCCTATAGATTCCAGTTTTACAGGATATGCAGATTCAGGTTATCTCTCTGATCCTCATAAGGGTCGATCACAGACAGGTTATGTGTTTCTAAATGGTAATGCCGCCATTTCTTGGCGTTCTACTAAACAGACTCTGGTAGCTACCTCCTCTAACCATGCTGAGATTTTGGCTCTTTATGAAGCCAGTAGGGAATGTGTATGGCTAAGATCCTTGATTCAGCATGTTCGTAGTTCTTGTCAATTACCTTCTATTGCAGGTATCCCAAATGTTATCTATGAAGATAATGAAGCATGCATAAAACAAATTCGAGAAGGTTTTATTAAAGGAGACAAGACTAAGCATATAGCACCAAAGTTCTTCTTCACTCATGAACTTCAGAAGAACAATGAAATTGAAGTCAAACAAGTTTGTTCGAGTAACAACCTGGCTGATCTATTTACCAAATCTTTGCCAAAATCAGTATTCCAGAAGTTTGTATATGAGATTGGCATGCGAAGAGTTCATCATCAAACTATGTAAATGGTTGCAATCATCAGGGGGAGCAGTTTATCAGGGAGCATCCTGAAGTATGCTTCCCAGGACATTTGTGCGCTGTACTCTTTTTCCTTTCCTAGGTTTTATCCCACTGGGTTTTCCTAGTTAAGGTTTTAACGAGGCAGCATTATGCACGTCCAACACCATTTCAATGATCTTGAAGAATGTTGTACTCTTTTTCCCTTCGCTTTGGTTTTTCCCACTGGGTTTTCCTTAGCAAGGTTTTTAATGAGGCAACTGTCATTAAATGGTGGTCATCCAAGGGGGAGTGTTATAAGATATGGATCTTGGGTGGATGCCCACTTGTGATAAGATAGGGTTAGAATTAGGGTTCCTCCTTTTTAGTTTACTTTGCCTATAAATAGGCTCTCTCCCTATGTATTTAGACACAGTTAATGAGATATCAGAAAGGCTCTCTCTTCTCCCTCTAATCTTCTTTCTCTTGGTCTCTCTCTTTTATAACAAAATATGTATTTTCACTAGAAAACTGAGCCAAATTCCAATGTCCCAAAATCATGTCAAATTTGTGCCCATTAGAAAATAAATTTAATTTCGAGAACATTTTCCGTCTTCATCGATTCTATCATAGGCCCAGAAGCCAAGTTTTAAGCCCATAAAGTTCCTTAAGATGTGGGGCCCACTTTCAGCCCTTTTATATGCCCCACGACGCTCTTCTCCTCCAGTCCGCTCTCTCTCGACTGCAACTATCCCAGCACCGAGCCAGCAGCCTTTTCACCCTCTTCTTCCCATCTTCTTGCTTCAAGACTTGAAATCGAAGTCGCCATTCACCGAACGAAAGCCGTCATCGAGTTCCTCTCCCTCTCCTCGTCGTTTAGACCTTATGTTTGTGTCAATCCAAGCATGGCAGCCCCTATACCCGTGGATTTCTTCCTAATCAAACCCTCTAATGGTAAGCAATCATCTCCTCTCCATTATAGTTCGAATTTGCAGCCCTTTGGAAGTCCCCATTTCAACATGCAAAGCTTGATTCATTTTCTTTCATAGCTTTCCATTTTCAAAGTAATTAATGGGTAGTTTTTGGGGGTTTTTGTTCTGAAGGATTCCCAACTATTTGGAGGTTTTAGGAGGTGTCCTTGGAGACATAGAATCTTGAGGCAAGTGTTTAATTCGAGTGTCTGTACGTGAGGTTTTTCTTGGAATTTTAATGTCTAGGGAAGCATGTTGTTCTTGTGTTTCTCCCGCCCTTTTTATTGTGCTAATGAGTGATCAAGTGGGGTAATTTCATGTGGCAAATTGATGAAAAAAGTTTTGCTAAAGAAGCCCAAGAATCCCCAAAATTTAACATGGAAAACCCTTTCCCGGCAGTGCCCTACATGACACAACCAAAGGTTGTCCGGTTGTGCCATGCAGCGCCCACGGTTAGTCGTGGGTTGTCCATGGTCGACCGTGGGAGGTGTCGCAAACCTGGACCAGGTTTAGGACAAAGAGGTCCCTAATCCAAGGTCGCGGCGGTGCACACACGAAACGAGGAACAACTCATCGTCCACACGTGCGATTTCCCACAAGTTTCCGCGTGAGGATTTCAAGACAAAACACATGATCATGATTGTGAAAGCGTGTAGCAAATCACACTAAACATACATAAAGTCATGAGACGAAATTCCCGAGGGAGAAATGTAACCTGTAGCATTCCCATAGCAGATTAATGCTTAAGTTAATGCAAAAGTAAGTTTAGGTTTTACAATCCCCAAAGTAAGAGGCAAACAAAGGCCAATACATCCACAAAACGAACAAAAGACATGAGCCCTTCCCAAAAGATGATCCACGTCTCATGACTCCGCCCGATGTCTAAATGACATCGTCGGGTTGCCACTCTCGACTAACTGGCGGCTCAACCGCCTCCTCGGCATGCTCCTCCTCAAGGGCATCGGTGCCTGCACCTGGGCACCAAAGTGAAAGGGGGTTGGACATGACGGTCTGGCAAGTAATCAATTTAGGTATTGAGCATACGAATCATATCTATAATTTAAGTTTGAAGGTAAAACAAAAATTAAAATAAATACAGAATTTAAATCAAGTGTATAGTTGAAAAGACTAATAAGTTAGTGAAAAACTATGAGTAATATTCAAGTCAAAAAACTAACATGAATACTTAAATAATATCATGATTGGCAAACCCACACGAGCTTATCCTTCTCCATCATACAAGATGATAAGAGCGAGCAAGACAAGACAAGATAAGATCCCACACCACACGAAGTGGTCGGGGACCGACCGCGAAACTGGAAGCACGTACAAAATATAACCAATCTGCAGACGGTCCAAGTAATTTAAGGATGCCAGACCAGTAGATCAGGCTAACATGATAGTCGAAACTCAGTGGTGCCTACTCAAGTTCATGAATGCACAAAATAAAATACATTTACAACATAAGTCGTGCAAAAAGGGAAAAACTACTTGTCAATGCAAGACAAGGCAACATAGCCTAAGCTATTAGCATGTAAAAGCACGATAGCATGTAGAAGCACGAGAAGTAGTCCCCTCAAAGTTCTTTAATCAAAAGTTTGCATGAAAACAAGACTCTTTTATTCAAGACAAATATGATCTTTACAAGTCAAAATAGTTACAAGCCGGTACAATCCTCAATTGAACTATGGCTTTCAAACAACACCCAAGCACATGCTAAGACCACATCGTTTGACTCCATGTGTATTTGAAACTCAAATGTCGGAAATTTAGAAATAAGTTGGTGCCCTCGAAGTTGAACGACATTCTAAGTTTCAAGTGTACATTATCAAGTTGAAGGCCCTCGACATCTCCTTGGTTTTTATCTCCATGAAATTCCGTTAAAAACCCTTATTTCGAACACTCAGTCACCTGGTGGCTAACCAAGGTCGGCTAGTCCGGCTAGCAGCTAGCTGACTGCTAATTTCTATCACAAAAATAGTTGTTTTCTGGAAAAGTAACCGCCGAGGGGTCGGTCACATGTCGGTCATTAGAGGCTAACCGCCAGCTAATCGCTGACCCCTAACAGAAAATATTGCTTTCTGGAAAAGTAACACGCAGTGGTCGATCACCTAGCGGCTAGCCGCCAGCTGACTGCCACGTGCGGGAAACTTGTAACCATTTTTGTTTCCAATCATTCTTCCTCCCATTCAAAAACCATTCATTCCTGGACCATTTCATGTACTTTCAGAGCCTACATGCTCTCCAGAAATTCCCACTTCTAATCATTCCAACCCCAAACTCTTCCATCTCTCCAAAAGCAACCATTCAAACATTAAACATACATGATCTTCAAATGTCCAATTCTAAAACAAGAACCATTTGCAAAACAATATTCCATTTTGCTTGGCAGGGAAATCTCCAAGACAGAACAAGTAAATCATGCATGCAAGTGTAAAATGGATATCAAACTACACAAGTTTGTTAATAATTAAACCAATTGAATCACTAGGAGATGAAATCAAGTAATTTGCAAGTAAAATATCTAACTACATAGCATGCACAAGAATATCCAAAAAGATCACTTGCCTTAGACCAAAAGCAAATCAGAATCCTTTCTAAAAACCCTGCACAAGAGCTGAACCAGAAATCTATAAGAACCCCAAAAGAATTCCTCAAAACTCACAAAGATTTTGGAAAAACAAGACCTATATAAAAAGGGCTTTGCATGTATGAAATTGAGAATCCAATTAAAGGACCTAATAAGGTCATAAATGAAGGCTGAGAGGCATCCCTTACCTGTAGCTGTCCTAACAAGAGGAAATAGAGGAGAGGAAATGTCTATCCTGCTGGAATTGCAGGAAAATTGGGTTCAATAAAGAGCTAGGAAGGAGAGGAAAAAGATGATGTCTTCTGGTTTTCATTCTAGGTTCAATTGAGTAGACATGCAAGGTCAAGAAGATAGAAAAGAGCTCTTCTCTGAGTTCTGGAGTTTTTGAGAAATGGAGTGAAGATTTGAAGGAGTGAAGATTTCAACGAGAGTGATGGAGAGGAGCTTAAGTTTAAAAGGGGAGTGGGCCCCACCAGACCCAGGACTTCAATTGACTAGAAACCCCTCCTACGGGCCCTAGATGAGATCGACGAAGAAAGAAAAAATGTTCGAGAAAAATCTAGTTTTTGAAAAGTATAAATTTTGCATGGTTTGACGACTTTGAAAAGCGTGTACAGATTTGAGTGTAAAAAGAAAGTTTTATCCTTTTTGGCTAAAAACCAGGTTTCAAGGCTTCGGACGCGGATGGAATGAACATGAAAGGTGTGAATAATAATGTGATCTCTCAAAAGGAATAAAATCGGGATTTTTTCAAAATTAAGAATCATTCTCCCATGCTTACACGTGTAACCTAGAGCACAAATGAGCGTGTCAGATAGAATCCATGCGCTTTCAAAATTAATTAACACTAATCGCGAGAATTTCGATCTAGGTCTTACAGGAGGTCCCTCGGTCGACCGCTGACGACTGAGTGAGGTGCCCGATTGTGCCATTTAGGCCACCCGGTTGCCCCTTTTTCGCCTCGTTTGGACCCCTTTTCAACCCCAAATTTCCAACATTTTCTAAATTATTGTTAGGAGGATTTTAGGCCTTCCGATTAACTTTGAAGCCTTGATTAGACCTTTTTTTTTTTGTGAGAATCATGGACCATGGAGCTTAGAGCTTGGATTTTTCGTAAGACTCTTTAGAAACCCGATTGAAAATCCATTTTTGTTTCGGAGGTGTTGCCCCTGAACCCCAATAAGGGCACATTGCCCCCTGCATTCCCAATGAGCTCATCGGGGAGCTCGACCCCCACTGTGGGGTTTATAGTACCCCGGCTGTCAGTACCCAATTTAGAGCTTGGACTCATCTTAACTTAATGGGATCGATGGACTTGTTTACCTTGAGGGGTGTGGGCTAAGCCTATTTTCACCCCAAGGTGTTGTCTGGAGCCACGTAGGTGTAGTTTGAAGTCGAGCATGTGTGTAGTTAGGATCACGAGTGTCGAGTAATACTACCACACACCAAAGGAATTATACTTTCTGACATCCGAACACTAAATGCGCGTTACGTCAAATATTTCTACCCCGACATATCAATGGCAACCCGAGACTAAAATTAGCTAGTTTGTAATGGATCCTTGATTGTTTAACGAAATCAACCCATCCAACCACTAAGTTATTGTCTTCTCTCATACGCAGTGTATGCCATTCTTGAACTAGTGTGTTTCTTTTGTATACCCTTCGTACCCGGCGTTCGCATAGTATTTAAAACTTATGACTTGTGCATGATGTTTAGCGAGCATTTCATTGCCTTATTCTCTCCTATGAGATAGGATCCACGGTTATGGTGTATCGGTCGTGATGTGAGCATTCAGTTGCCTTGCTTCCTCCCGGTCACCCGGATCCACCCTTTTACCTTTTTACCCATTTCGGGTCGAACCATTCCCTGCCGGAATGCTATCCGATTTTCTAGAGACCTTAGGTATTGTCCAATTTGTGCTTGATTATGCCATGAATGTTGCTCTGGGTTTTCCAGTTTTTATAATAGTGTATCATTCCCTATTATATATGTATGTGTCATGACCCATATGACCAGCGAGGGATATATGATTTAGTATGTATGTCACGCCCGTGGATCCCCTGAAGAAGGGCTTTGGGTCCCGCAAGGGATTGGGTTTGCAGTGGTAATCCCATGAGTATGTATATGTATGAGTTACCTTGCCTAAAGTCTTTTCCCTCACCCTTCATGTCATCCTCAAGTTGCCTCATGCTTGTGGCCCCCTTGAAGAAGTTCTTAGGGTTCCGCAAGGGACTTGGTTTGCAGTGGTGCACAAATTTTGCTTCTGAGTTGGCACCGCTAAGCTTCGACACCCTCTTCAGTCTGATCAACCGTTTTGGGGTCCTTAAATTACATAACCATCTGTAGATTGGGATTTCCGTCTAACGTTTTCTCTGAAACTATGGCCGATGCTTTGTATGTATGCATGCGACAGCTATAAAGTGGCCTCGTGGGGTCTGGCTTACTATAATTATATATGTTATATATATGTATGCTCCTCACTACCATGTGTATTGGCGAGATATAGCTTTATATGGTTTGCCATTTTGCTAGGATATGTATGATATTATTGTTAGTTTTATGGACTCAATCCAGTAGATGATATAATAAATTGATTAATTTCTTTATTTATCAGTATATTCATGCTTTCCTTTCATGAGATAAATGGTGATTTATTATATACTTGCACATAACCAATACGAATGACATGATGGTTCATGAGATGAACCGGAGTCCACAAGTATATTAGATGTAACACATATGTATGGATGAGATCCACATACGGGAGACATATATGACAAATCTTATACTTAAATATCTTCACAACCAGTGATGAGACTGGACATCTCATACTGACAAGGTTGCAGCACTTTGATCACTGTGAGATAGTGTGATTTGTCTCGATCATCAGAATGTAAGATTTTGGATCATAGTGCTGGTACATTGGATGTATTGAAGGACCATGAGAAGCACCTTATAAACACTGTCTTTACTTTAAGGTTTGCTCTCATAATTCCCTAGCAATAGGCTCTCAATCCTAAGACATTGATGAACTCAAGTTTCTATCTATTCATTTGCTTTGAGTCACCAATGAGTGAGGCCAACTGTAGGTCAACACCTTGGTGATTTGGGTACGTGGTAGTAGAGCTGTGGGAACATTCAATGGTCAAGATGAAATCTATCTCTAATATCCCCTTGTGCCAATTAATGGATTTATCATTGGTAAGTGCGCACCCATTCCCATTAAGAGTTAATTGGAAATGTACTTATGATCATTATAATTAATTGGGGCTTAAGGATAATAAAATATGGATCTAGTTTGGAAGACAGGTCCAATTGATCCATGGATATTGATAGAGGGGCCTACTTGTGGTAATGTGGAAGTTTAGGGTCTTCCATGTAATATTCCTAAGACTGGAGTTCAATTGCATTTATATAGTGGAGTTATTTGCAATTAACTGTGGGCCCGGATTACACATGAGATGTGGGGTCGCGTGTCCTAGTTGGAGCCAGCTTTCTAAGGAATCCCTAGTGGTCCCTACGCTAGCCCAATTATTAGAAAATATCTAATTATAGTTGAACTCTAAAAGCAAAGTCACTATTTTTATTTGAAGTGAGACTTCTAATAGTGATAATAGTAAACTTACTAATTTTAGTAGAAGTGAGACTTCTATTTTAATTAGAAAGGAATTAGAAAGTTTCTAATCATATTTGAAATGAGACTTCTAATTATGATATGGTAAGTTACTAATTAATGGAAGTAAGACTTCTATTGTTATTAGTAAAGAAGATGTTACTAAAAGTTATAAATATAGAGGAGAAAAAGGAGCCTGGATGTCCATGAATAATCCCACCCTAGGGATTCACGCCTAAGGCCTTCTTGTGCAAGAGTTGCACATGCTCCTTCTTCTCTCCCTCTTCTAGCTCTCTTTCTAGTTCGTCCCTAGAGTTCCTAGTAGTTTTCTCTTGGAGATCCCACCATCTTCTTGAGAAAAAGGAGAATCTGATACTGGTCATAGCGTGGAAGATCAAGAGGTCTTGGAGATTCCTATTTGATTAGTGAAAGCGTTTCATCATCAAAGAAAGACGCAACTTCTCCATTAGAGCACAACCGAGCTCCAAAGGTATATATAATCCACTTCCTTGCATGTTGTAGATTATTATGGATGCTTATTAGTTGCTGTTTCTATCTTCTAGATGGATTGTATTACTGATCATAATGGCTGAGATTGAGGACATGGATCTTGGATTGGGTTTTATAGCCTTCTGGATAGTTGGTCCCTGCATCAAGTGGGTCAGAAGTTTTTGAAACCTATCCTAGAGGCCCACCCTATTTCCAACAATTGGTTTCAGAGCGTTACCTTATCTCAAATCATGCTAGATCAGTAAGCTTGATCTAATCTTTGCATGAGATGCGAAGAAGATAGATCAAGGGCTATGTACGGATCAGTTTTGATGGTTTTGCTTGGATAATTAGTAAATCCATGTTTGGATAGTCACAAAAGGATTTAACAATGATGGAATGACGGTAGGAAGCCTTTGGAAGTCTTCATAAGAGTTCTGGGGATGTTTAGACACGAAATAGAAAAACCTAACCTGAAGATTTCCGTCAGGTCGGTCGACCGAACCCTCTGGTCAGTCAACCGAAGACACCCCGCCGGGGGACACCCTCGGACCCCCTCTGCATAGCGCATGAATTACAGTAGTGACAATTTTTGGCATCTTATCGTTCCATTGTTGTTTGGTAACCCGGTTTTCTGAGTTCCTTTACTAGTATGAGATACTAACATGCAGGTTATCATGTTCTCTCCATATGGCCCACAAGTCTTTTACTTTCTTTTATGGTTGAATGTTTATTTTTGGCAAGTTGTAAAGGGCATCATGATTTCCTTGGTTTTCCGGTTTAGGGCAAGGCATGGTGAAATTCCGCATGAGCCTTTTATTTCCATTAATAGATTATCATGTAAAGTCTCATCGTAGAGACATAGGAATTTGTGTAATTTTCTAAATTTGTAAATTCTGGCAATGTCTGAGACGAAGAAGGAAAGTGAAGCTGGACTCCTAATCAAAGAGTTTGAAGATTACCAAAGGTGTTTTGGAGTTTCCCAAAGAGTTTGAGGAATTCCAAATTTTTGGAAAGTTTAGAAGTCCAAGAAGTCTATTCCGCTTGAGCCATGTGGAGGAGATGACTAGTTTCTAATTTTAGCAATTTCTATTTATAGATGAATGCTTAATTTAGAAAGTTTCCAAATCTGATCCAAACATAGCAAGTTACTAATATTGGTCAAATCAAATTAATTTTTGGAAAGAGTTCTAATTATTGTTGATGACCCATGAGATGGACTCATTGGTAATACTAATTTAAGAAACTGAACTTTCCTTAAAATAATTTGATTTGGAACCAATCTTAGATCATATCATGAGATGATTTGATGATTCATATATTTATATATGTGGGCCCTAGTATCTTAAAAGGAAATCCTCAATTCAAAATATTAAGTGTGAGCGGGGCATTTAAATTGAGGAATCCCCATGGTTTTCCACCATAGGTCCATTGTAAGGAAAGTATTAACCTCGTGCCACCAAGAGTGTGGCCGTTCCTTCGGAGGGTTTTTACTTGTCTGGTTACTAGATATGGATCTCCTATGGATAGTGTTGGTGAGACGGGGTGGGGGCTTACTCCCCTAGGAGGAGCTGCCTACAACGGTTTTCATGCAATGCTAGTTGCTGGGTCACACTTAACTAAAATAATGATGTAGTATCCCCTAGGATTTGCCTCATGTATTTTAGAAACCAAAGCTAATCGAGAGTCATACATTATTTGGTATGAGATACCTAGATGATAATGAATGATGGGGATCATGGATAGTTAGTCTTAATTCCAATTTTGACGAACTTTGATCCGCACCAATCCAAGGACATTCGCACTCCCCTAGGAGGCATGCCCTAAGGGATTGGGATTTCAATGTATTCTAAATTCAGTGCTTATGAGGATTCCCACATGAATTTAGTAGAATACTAAACCCTAATGTCATTTATATTCTTTCATTGAATGTATGGTTATGTGCTTTAATTTATACAGCATGAATTCAAATACTTTCAATCCACTTGCGACCATCCTCAACCAGAACAAGTTGATGGGATCCAACTATGTAGACTGGAAAATGAACCTGGATGTTATCTTGACAGCTTCAAAATGCAAATATGTCCTTATTATACCCTCCCTTCCTGAGCCTGAGCCTGAGCCTGATGCACCACAGATTGTGAAAAACTGTTACACCAAGTGGACCAAAGACGATGAGATGGCCAGATGTTTTATTCAGGCATCCATGTCTACTGTTTTGCAAGAACAACATCAATCCTATAAGTTAGCATATGATATTATATCGAACTTAAAGAAGATGTTCGCCTGCTAGGCAGGCTGCTATAAAAGTGCTGATGGAGACAAAGATGGTTGAGGGAACCCTAGTACAAAAACATTTGTTAAGAATGAAGTTGGCATTGAATGAGTTAGATGTACTGGGGACTACGATTGATACAGAATCGCAGATCGACATGATCATTCAATCACTACCGGACTTATTTAAACATTTCGAGATCAATTATAATAAATTGGAAATGATCATAGCGGAGCTGTCTCGCCAACTGGTAGTGTTTGAGGAAATCATGAAGAAAAGACCAACTGCCCTCATGACAGAAAAGTCATTTGCTAAGTCTAAGCTGAAAAGCAAAGACCAGGATAGCAAGAAGAAATCACTCATCAAAGGTCCTAAGGTGGAGTATGGTTCCACTAGTGGTGTGGCCAAGGTCAAGGATACGGGAGCAAAGGGTAACTGTTTCCACTGTGGTATGACAGGACATTGGAAGAGGAATTGTCCACGATTTCTGTCAAAGGAAAAGACCTCAGGTATGATTGAGTCACTTGTTTCTGAAGTTAGTTTTGCAACTAGTACTTCAGAATCTTGGTTTGTAGACTTCGGTACAACTAATTACATCAGTAATATGTTGTAGGAGTTACAGGTACCCAGGATGATTAATGACGGGGAAATCAGTATTAACCTAGGATCGGAAGTCAAGGCAGAAGCAGTGTCAGTAGGAGTAGTAACTTAGTTGCTTTCAAATATTAAGTTGATTTTGTCAGATACATTATATGTACCGTTTTAAGACGGAATTTTAATTTCTAGTATGATGAATAAGAGTTTTTCTGTTACTTTTAGTAATTAAATTGTCTTAAAGAGGAGTGGTACTCTTATATATTCTGACAAGGTAATCAATGGATTTTATTTGTTAACTCCCACAATGTATGAGATACATGACACTGACCATCATTAAAGAGGTAGTTACCTTCATCTAATCCAACAAACCTTTGGCACCCAAGAGGCTAGGTCATATAAACCTAAACAGGATTGACAGGCTAATGAAAGATGGTATCTTGCCTTCATTGGTGGTAGAATCAATGCTTGTCTGCAAATCCTATCTGGAAGGCAAAATGACCAAAAGACCCTTATTCATATAAAGGCAGTAGGGCCAAAGATTTATTGGAGATATTATATACTGATGTGTATGGACCCATAATATTAGAGTGAGAGATTGATACGGGTATTTCATCACTTTCACTGATGATTATTCGAGATATGAATACATATACCTTATGCACCGCAAGTCCAAGATTTTTGAATAGTTCAAAGAGTTCTCGAGCGGAAGCGGTAAAGCAATTAGGTAAAAGTATAAATATTCTTCGATGAGATCGATGAAGTGAATATCTTTCCACTGATTTTATGGGATACTTATCAGAAAATGGGATCTGATCCCAGTAGTCTGCTCCTGGTTTGCCTCAACAGAATGGAGTAGTAGAAAGAAGGAACAAGACTCTTTTAGATATGATTAAGTCTATGATTGAGTTTCTATGGATTACCTATATTTTGGGATATGGAAACTGAAATATATATACTAAACCTCATTCCATCTAAGTCTATACTTGATACTCCCTAGGAGTTATGGACAGGGCGAAAGCCTAGTCTACAACGTTTTCAGGGTTGTCCGGCACACGTGCTGAAGGATGAGACGGATTAGTTGGAATCGAATTCGGAAGTATATGTATTTATATTCTATCCCAAAAGGAACTAAAGGTTGGTTGCTTTATAATCCCAGAGAACAAAAGTGCTTCGCAGCACCAATGCGGTTTTCTGGAGGAAGATTATAAGATTAACTGGAAATCTTTAGAAATGGTTATCTTGGAAGAAATTCAAGAGAGATCAATTTCAAATCCAAGAATAACCAAACTTTAAGAAAATTCGCCCATAACAGACCCAGTAGTTACGCCAGTGCCTTGTCGTAGTGGGAGTATTGTGAGGACCCTTGACAAGTTCTCGGTCTAAGAAAAGTCTTACAAGGCAATCCCGGAAGAACTGGAACAAGATCCCTGTAACTATGATAAAGTAGTTAATGACATAGTTTTGGGACGTTGGTTAGATGCTATGAAAGCTGAGGTGGAGTCTTTGTACTCTAATCAGGTCTGGATACTTGTGGACTTGCCTGCCAATAGCAAACCTATTGGGTGCAAGTGAGTCTACAAGAGAAAAGGAGAGCTAGATGGAAGAGTTCCATCTGGATACTCTTATCCATTGCGGTTCATCTCGGTGACGAGATTTGGCAAATGGATGTCAAGACAGCGTCTCACGACGACAATCTTGAGGAAGACATCTATATGATGCAGTCAGACGATTTTATAGCTAATAACCAAGTGTAAATTGTTTGCAGGCTGCATAAGTCCATTTATGGATTAAAGCAAGTATCCCGTAACAGGAACATCCGTATTGACAAGGAAATCAAGTCACTTGATTTTTGTCAGTATCTGGATAAGCCATGTGTGTACATGAAAAGTCAAGAAGGCAGGGTAGTTTTTTCTGGTATTATATGTCGACGACATCCTTCTCCTATGGAGTGATATAGGGATATCGTCAACCGTAAAAGTTTTGGTTGGCTAAGACTTTTTGATAATAAAGGACTTTGGAGAAGCCAGGTACATCCTAGGGATAAATTTCCACTGAGACCGGAAAAATAGGATGATAGGCTTATCCCAATGATGTGTACATAGATAAGGTTCTGGTACGGTAAGCTATGCTTTGTACTATACCGGATATCTGTCACACAGTAGGCCTAGTCAGCAGATATCAGTCTAGCCCAGGTCTTTATCATTAACTACTGTAAGATGTGTCCTCGAATACCTAAGAAGAACTAGAGATCACATGTTGAGTTACAGCAATGATGAGTTGATTCCAGTCGGTTACATAGATACTGACTTCTAGTCAGATCAGGATTCCTGGAAATCAACTTCTGGGTATGTGTTTATGCTATAGCCGCTTGAGAAGCAACTACGGAAGCAGATTGGCTCAAAAGATTCCTTATGGAACTTGGAGTGTTATTTTTGGCAAGACAACCGCTCACAGTTTACTGTGATAACAACAGGGCAGTCGCTAAGTCCAAGGAACCCAAGAGCAAAAAAGCATGTACAGAGGAAGTTATACATGATCAAATAGATTATGTAGAGAGGTGATGTACGATCACCAAGATAGCCTCTACAGACAATCTAGGAGATTCCTTTACTAAGCTTTTGACTACCAAAGTCTTTAAGCTATAAGTAGACAGGATGTGTATGAGATGCAACTCTAACTGGCATTGAGCCCAAGTGAGAGATTGTTAGTTTTATGGACTCAATCCAGTAGATGATATAATAAATTGATTAATTTCTTTATTTATCAGTATATTCATGCTTTTCTTTCATGAGATGAATGGTGATTTATTATATACTTGCACATAACCAATACGAATGACATGATGGTTCATAAGATGAACCGGAGTCCACAAGTATATTAGATGTAACACATGTGTATGGATGAGATCCACATACGGGAGACATGTGTGACAGTCTTATATTTAAATATCTTCACAACCAGTGATGAGACTGGACATCTCATACTGACAAGGTTGCAGCACTTTGATCACTATGAGATAGTGTGATTTGTCTCGATCATCAGAATATAAGATTCTGGATCATAGTGCTGGTACATTGGATGTATTGAAGGACCATGAGAAGCACCTTATAAACATTGTCTTTACTTTAAGGTCTGCTCTCATAATTCCCTAGCAATAGGCTCTCAATCCTAAGACATTGATGAACTCAAGTTTCTATCTATTCATTTGCTTTGAGTCACCAATGAGTAAGGCCAACTGTAGGTCAACACATTGGTGATTTGGGTACGTGGTAATAGAGCTGTGGGAACATTCAATGGTCAAGATGAAATCTATCTCTAATAATATCCCCTTGTGCCAATTAATGGGTTTATCATTTGTAAGTGCGCACCCATTCCCATTAAGAGTTAATTGGAAAGGTACTTATGATCATTATAATTAATTGGGGCCCAAGGATAATAAGATATGGATCTAGTTTGGAAGACAGGTCCAATTGATCTATGGATATTGATAGAGGGGCCTACTTGTGGTAATGTGGAAGTTTAGAGTCTTCTATGTAATATTCCTAAGACTGGAGTTCAATTGCATTTATATAGTGGAGTTATTTGCAATTAACTGTGGGCCCGGATTACACATGAGATGTGGGGTCGCGTGTCCCAGTTGAATCCCTAGTGGTCCCCACGCTAGCCCAATTATTAGAAAGTATCTAATTATAGTTGAACTCTAAAAGCAAAGTCACTATTTCTATTTGAAGTGAGACTTCTAATAGTGGTAATAGTAAACTTACTAATTTTAGTAGAAGTGGGACTTCTATTTTAATTAGAAAGGAATTAAAAAGTTACTAATAATATTTGAAGTGAGACTTCTAATTACGATATGGTAAGTTACTAATTAATGGAAGTAAGTGTCACGTACCCCCAACCCGATTAAAGAAATAACCGGATCCGGAGAGTGAATTTTAGGACTAATTAAAAATTTTATCCTTTGGGCCCACGGATCGTAGTTCGCGGTGAGGATTTAATATTTCAAACCTCAAACCTCATGTGGTACAATACAAATAGAGTCCAAACAACTCTAGACAATGGAATCTCAAGCAATGGATAATAATCTCATTAAATTAAAGTTTGCAATAAAGAGAAACAGAACTAAAAAGTTAAGTAATTTATTACAATGGCCAACCCACAAAACATGGCCAATCAAAGAAACAGAGTCAACGTAATATAAGGTTCGACGAGAGAAATAATGAATAAAAGATAATCTAATGAAACCAAGTGTATCTCTCTCTCGTGCCAGGATATAATGACGCTACTCTACGTCATCGGCATGCCACTCTCGTGCCTCCTCAGCTGGTTGGGGATCCTCTGGGATCTCCTCACCTGCCTGCTCCTCGTAGAAGAACTCACCTGATGTGTCTGCACATCAAGGAACAAAGTCAACAACATGTTGAGCAATAGATATACAAAACATAATAAACGCGACATGCATCAAGTATAGAGTAATGACAGGTATAAGATCATATGAATACAAGAATGCGAGGCTAGGCATAAAGCGAGATTAATATATACAAACAATAACAGGAATCC
The DNA here is from genome assembly GCA_012931725.1 of Litsea cubeba. NCBI lineage: Eukaryota > Viridiplantae > Streptophyta > Magnoliopsida > Laurales > Lauraceae > Litsea > Litsea cubeba. Next base: position 48,261,935 of record CM022955.1, read on the forward strand.
TAGCAATCATCTAACAATAACCACTATCCATGCAAATGCAAGCAAGACAAGCAAGAGGGAGACTCCGAGGATGTCCTATGCCACCTCCCGGGGTACCAGTAACAATCCCCTTGCACTACTGATACCATAGTCCGGCTCCAGTGGGATCCTAGCTCCCTGTCCTGGGAATAGCATCACGGTCCTAGCCCGCTCCCAGCTATTCAACACCATGGACGCCGTCCTACGCCGACTGCTCACCCCGACAACCGGAGTAACCGATTCGTCATTAAATCCCAAACTGCAGATGGCCATGATACGCAACAATAATAATAAAGTGGTTTTGACTCAATGACAGACAAGACAAGCAAGTCTGGCTAGTTCCAAGTACAAGACAAGTTCTTAGGGATTATCTTATTCAAGACGATACAAGACAAGCGAAACACGTGATAATCCCCTTCCATTACTAGCCAGTCATATTCATCAATACAAGACACGGGTTCCTATTGTACACTCTAAGTCAAGTCCAAGTCCTAAATTCTATAAGAGTTTATGTTTCATAATTGATTACGTGTTTTATGTCAAGGGAGTGTACAAGGAAAATGGTAACAACGGATACAAGTCAAAGTCAATGAGGAATTACAATCCAATCCTAAGCAAGTGGTGTCATCCCTGTATTCTCCGTATTCTAACAGAGTACATATGGAAATTGGATCAATGATGCTTTTAGGATAATTCCTTGGTGTACAATCATGTTAAGCATCATTAAATTCAATTCCATGTGCATTCGGTTACACTACGTACAATACACGAATACCTAGACAACCCATCGAATTCACACCAAGCCACGTGATTCGATTTTAATCCCATTTATGGTCATATGCTAGTAAGTTAATGGTTTCCAGCATCTAAGGCCCAAACCTAGGTTAAACAGTTTTATTTCCAATAAAACATGAGCTGGATCAATAATCCAAGTATTTACATCACTTCTCAACCTCTGATCATGATGAAACCAGAACCGTTGGATTCTACGTCTCAAGGGCTTTCCAACGATATATTATATGTAGAAATCCAACGGGCTGATCGAAAGTTACAAGTCTTCTAAGTTTCCAAGTGCTGTCAGAAAATTACCCTTCGATCGATCGGACGTACTGTGCGATCGATCGGACCTGAACAGCATCCAGTTAGTGCACAGTCCGATCGATCGAGGTACAGTCCGATCGATCGGACGTACTGTGCTGTAACCCGAAAATGGATTTTCTGCCCCTTTTTCCTCCAGCCAAACCATGGCAAACCTGCTGAAAATGAGCCTCCTGCTCCCCAATCCTCACAATCATCATCTTCATCCATTCTATCAAATCAACAACCTCCAAAGCTACCATTTTAACAATTAATACAAACCAAATATTTCCAAAAACCTAATCTATCATATAAATCCAAATCAAAACATAACCACAGCTTGAAATTGGGTATTCTAACAAGAATTCATTGCAATCAATAGAAAACCATACACACATGTTTAAATATAAAATGCATATCTACTTGCCTCAACCAAGACGAAGATTGGAAATGGGTGAAATTTGAGGAGAAGCTTTTCTACCCCTCAAAATCACAATCTAACCCGATCAAACACAACCTAATACACCAAGGAGAAGAAAGAAAGAAAAAGAATCAAGATCGGACCTAAATCTAACCAAAAGGCATAAGATTGAAAAAGATGAAGGTGAGAGAATGCTTACCAAACTTACACCGGAAGCGAGAGGAGATCGCAAGGAAGACGTTTCACGGATCGGATCCTCGAACGGGGTTTCCTAGGGCTGAGATCTGGCTTGAGAAAGGAAAAGAAAGAAAGGGGGAGGCTGCTGGGTTACTTCGTTGCAGAGAACGAAATGAGAAGTTAGGGCAACCCTCGTTTAAGAAGACAATAGAGAGGAAAAGACCGAATTGTCCTTTAAGTGGGTCCGGTGAAAGAATGGACCACTTGAAAGGTTTCTGATCGCCGGATCGCGATGAATCAAGAGACAAAAGTCATTAGAACGACGAGACCTTTCCAACGAACCCAAAAACCACGGCGTTTGGAATATTTCGGAAAAACACTCAATTTTCCCTAAATTGCAAACTACCCCTCTGCTATGATCAAACGAACTCAGAATCAAACGAAACTTCGTAGATACTATTCTAATGCTACAAGAAACTCGCTCATGATCTAAACCCACTTAAATATCTAAAAACATAATTAATTAAGTTAATAACAAATTAAACGGGTCAACGGGCCGGGTTATTAGGCCCAACTGACCCAGTAAGGTCACGGACCTTACAACTCTCACAAATAAAAAGAACATTTGGTCCCCCAAATGCCTAAACATACCTCATCTGGAAAAAGATAGGGGTACGCTTTCTGAATTTGATCCTTCAGCTCCCACGTTGCTTCCTCCGGACCGTGGTTCTCCCACTGTACCTTGACCCACTGAATGGTCTTGGTACGCAACACGACCTCCTTAGTGTCGATGATCTGTGCTGGTCGCTCCACATAGGTGACATCTGCCTGAAGTTGAAGTGGCTCGTGCTGCAACACGTGGGTGGGATCGGGAATATATTTCCGAAGCATTGAGACATGAAATACGTCGTGCACACCCGCTAACTCTGGCGGTAGCACTAGACGATAAGCCACGTCTCCAATCTTGCTCTTAATCTCAAACGGTCCCACAAACCACTTGGCAAGCTTCCCTTTCTATCCAAATCTGACAACACCTCTCATCGGAGACACTTTCAGGAAAACCATATCTCCAACCTGGAATTCTAAAGGTCTCCGCCTCTTGTCTGCATAGCTCTTCTGACGATCACGTGACTCCTTCATTCTCATATGGACAACTCTGACCTTCTCACTGGAATCAGCAATCTCTGAGGGGCCATGAAAACTCCGAACTCCAACTTCCTCCCAACATGCCGGGGTTCTGCATCTCCTTCCATATAATGCCTCAAATGGTGCCATACCAATGCTTGAATGGCAGCTATTGTTGTAGGCAAACTCACATAGAGGCAAACTCTCATCCCAACTCTCCTTGAAATCCAAAACACATGCTCGGAGGAGATCTTCCAATGTCTGAATGGTACGCTCTGACTGTCCATCTGTCTGAGGGTGGTAAGCTGTGCTGAACTTCAACTGAGTTCCCATAGATGACTGGAAAGTAGACCAAAACCGAGAGACAAACTTAGTGTCTCGATCGGACACTATGGACTTAGGCACTCCATGCAACTTGACTATATCGTCCCTGTACATCTTAGTCATCTTGTCCATAAACTGTTCAGTCTTGAATGGCAAGAAATGGACTGATTTAGTCAGTCTATCAACAATCACCCAAATAGCATCATTGCCTTTCTTGGTATTCGGCAACCCTGACACGAAATCCATGGTAATATTCTCCCATTTCCACTGTGGAATCTCCAACGGGTGAAGTAAACCAGGAAGCTTCTTGTGCTCTGCCTTAATCTGTTGACAAGTCATACATCTGGAGACAAATTCTGCAATCTCTTTCTTCATTTTCACCCACCAATAGTGATTCTTCAAATTCTGATACATCTTGGTACTCCCTGGGTGAATAGAGTATCTGGTGTGGTGCGCATCTGTCATCAACTATGACTTGATATCTTGAACATCTGGCACACACAACCTATCCTTACAGTACAAAACTCTCTCTATCAATCTGAACTCTGGCTTGTCATCCACATGATCAATGATTCTCTGAATTTCTGGATCATCCTTCTGGCATTCCTTGATCCTATTAACTATTTATTGCTCCCAAACTCCCATAGTAGCAACTAAGACTTTCTTATTAACTGGCCAGACTTCCACATCCATATCTCTGAACTGTTCCATCCATCTCCATTCAGGCATTATACATCCACTAAATGCTGCCTTTCTACTGAGAGCATCTGCTACCACATTCACTCTTCCAGGATGGTACTTGATCGAAAAATCATAATCCTTTATGTACTCCATCCATCTCCTCTGCCTGTTATTCAGATCACCTTGTGTAAACATGTATTGCAAACTCTTATAATCTGTATGTACCTCAAATCTCTCTCCATACAAATAATGCCTCCACAACTTCAATGCAAACACTACTGCTGCTAGCTCCAAATCATGTGTGGCATACTTCTTCTCATGATCCTTCAATTGCCTCGATCCATATGCTATCACCTTGTCATGCTGCATGAGAACACATCCTAAACCTACTCCTGATGCATCTGTGAAAATCACAAATCCTCCACTTCCAGCGGGTAAGGCAAGTATGGGTGCTGTAGTCAATCGGGTCTTCAGCTCTTGGAAACTCTTTTCACACCCCTCCGTCCACACAAACGAAATATCCTTCCTCGTCAACTTAGTTAATGGAGATGCTATGGTTGCGAACCCTTTCACAAACCTCCTGTAGTAACCTGCAAGTCCAAGGAAACTACGAATCTCCGCTACATTCCTCAGGCTACTCCAATTGACAACTGCTGAAATCTTCTTGGGATCCACTATCAGTCATTCCTTAGAGATAATATGGCCCAAAAATGCCACTTGCTCCAACCAAAACTCACATTTACTCAAATTAGCATACAGTTGGTTATCCCTCAAAAGCTGCAAAGAAGTTCTCAACTGATGCTCATGCTCCTCCTTAGTCTTTGAGTACACCAAAACATCATCTATGAAGACTGCCACAAACTGATCCAAGAAAGGAGCAAATGCCTTATTCATTAATGCCATAAAAACTGCTGGAGCATTTGTCAATCCAAAAGGCATCACTAGAAACTCAAAATGTCCATATCTCGTCCGGAATGCAGTCTTAGGAACATCCTCCTTTCTGACTCGCAACTGGTGATAACCGGAACGCAGATCTCTCTTCGAAAAGAGTTGGGCTCCCTGCAACTGATCGAATAGCTCATCGATCCTCGGTAACGGGTACTTGTTCTTAACAGTCATCTGGTTCAACTGTCTGTAATCGATACACATCCTTATAGTCCCGTCCTTCTTTTTCACAAATATCACCGGAGCTCCCCACGGTGAAACACTAGGCCTGATAAAACCCTTATTCAACAGATCTCCAATCTGAGTTTTTAACTCTTTCAATTCTGCTGGTGCCATCCTATACGGGGCCTTCGAAATAGGTGCTGTCTCTTACTGCAATTCAATCGTGAAATCCAACTCACGAACATGTGGCAATCCAGGAATCTCCTCCGGAAACACATCCGGGAATTCTCACACCACTGGAATCTCATCAACCGACGTGGACTCCTTATCTTCCGCAATAAATGCGATAAAACCTTCACATCCGCTCCTCATCAGCCGCTCTGCCTTTAATGCAGAAATCATCCGAGTGGAGATGGGCTTTTCAGCTCCTATAAATTCAACACTACGGTCTGCACTTTGCAACTTCACAGTCTTGTTAAAACAGTCTAACACTGCTCGGTTCTTAGTTAACCAATCCATACCGAGTATCACATCAAACTCCGCCATCGGTAAAATGATCAAACTGACGGTCAGCTTAACTTCCCCAATCTGAATACTACACTTAGGGTAGATGACATTACAAGCTACATGTCTACCTACAGGGGTAGCTACTATCAAATCATAGGGTAGTATCTCCTTATCCTCCCCCAAATGCAATGCAAATGCTGGTGCAACAAACGAGTGTGTGGATCCAGGATCAAACAGAACTTTAGCATCAAATCCACAAACTAAAAGTATACCTTCAATGACATTTCCTGCAGCCTCTGCTTCCTCATGCGTCAGAGCATAAGCTCTCCCTGCCTGCTGGGGACGCTGCTGATGATACTGTTGCGGTGGTCTCTGACCACGCCCCTGGAATCTGGGTACTAGGGGTCTCTGCTGATAGCGCTGCTGAGGTACCGGAGGGCACTGCTGCGGTGGCTGCGGTGGTCGGACAATCATCTGTTGCTGCTGCTGCTGCTGCTGTGGCCTGGCCTGTCCAGGAGGCATCTGTCTCAACAGCTGCGCAGGATGTGGTGGCCTGGGCGCCAGAGCTGGAAAAGGTGGTGGTGCCACTCCTGTCTTCCCTGGAAAAAAACGAACCTTATGCCCGGGGTCTCCACAATTGAAACATGCACCGGACTGCTTCCTGTAATCACGGCCATAGTGATTCCCGCCACAATGCATGCAAGAGACTCGCTGTGGCTGCTGTCGGAGTGTAGGCTCAAACCGTAACCTCTTAGGTGCCGGCTGCTGATACGACAGAGATGAAGATCCCTGTGTCCTGGGCTGAGGAATCAATGCTAAGATCCTCTGCTGCTCCAAAGCAATCACGTCCTTCAGGGACTCCTCTGCCCAATATGCTTCCTTGACCACGTCATCGTAGTTGGTCGATCTGCTGCGCTGTACTTGCATCTTTATATCAGCTCGCAGTCCCTTGATAAATCTCCGGACTCTATCTGACTTTGGCTGAATCAGACTCTCAGCAAATCTAGATAAATGGGTGAAAGCAATCTCATAATCCTGTACTGTCAAGTCACCCTGTATCAGCCTCTCAAACTCCTCCATCTTCTGATCTCTATAATGCTCCGGGATAAACTTCTTCTGGAATTGCTTTGTGAAAGTCTTCCAGGCTACCTCCTTAGCAATCTCCTCACAGGGGTGTTTGACAGTTTTCCACCATCTCTCTGCTGCTCCACGAAACATGTGGGCTGCAAGCTGCACCTGCTGAATGCCAGTGCACCGAAACACCTCGTATATCTTCTCTATTTGGACAACCCACTCATCTGCTACAGCGGGGTCCTCAATGCCATGGAATTCAGGTGGGAACCTCTTCCTAAACTTCTCAACCAACTCATTCAGGTCATACTCCTTGGCCTGTGGCTGGCCCACCTTCTGCACTACCTCAAGCATCTGTGCTTGGAATATAGCTTGGTCCTCATTCTGCTTATGGCTTTGCTCAGCCATATCCTTTTGGGACTGAATGAAGGCTGCCATGAACTGATGAAATTGGTTCTCGGCACCATTCTGAGACGAACTACCCTCACCTCGGGTATTGTGCCTTCCAGCCATGATTCTGAAAAATATTCAAGGTTAGTTCCAATATGCCCCAAGCTAACATCACAATGCTATAAACAAAACTAAAAGATCTACCTACTGACTAACGAAATCCTCACACGCGTCCTATGGTTTCTAAGATTTTTACCCTGAAAAACCAACCACTACTCTGATACCAATCTGTCACGTCCCCCGAACCCGATTAAAGAAATAACCGGATCCGGAGAGTGAATTTTAGGACTAATTAAAAATTTTGTACTTTGGGCCCACGGATCGTAGTCCGCGGTGAGGATTTAATATTTTAAACCTCAAACCTCATGTGGTACAATACAAATAGAGTTCAAACAACTCTAGACATATGGAATCTCAAGCAATGGATAATAATCTCATTAAATTAAAGTTTGCAAGAAAGAGAAACAGAACTAAAAAGTTAAGTAATTTATTACAATGGCCAACCCACTAAACATGGCCAATCAAAGAAACTGAGTCAATGTAATATAAGGTTCGACGAGAGAAATAATGAATGAAAGATAATCTAATGAAACCAAGTGTATCTCTCTCTCGTGCCAGGATATGATGACGCTACTCTACGTCATCGGCATGCCACTCTCGTGCCTCCTCAGCTGGTTGGAGATCCGCTGGGATCTCCTCACTTGCCTGCTCCTCGTAGAAGAACTCACCTGATGTGTCTGCACATCAAGGAACAAAGTCAACGACATGTTGAGCAATAGATATACAAAACATAATAAACACGACATGCATCAAGTATAGAGTAATGACAGGTATAAGATCATATGAATACAAGAATGCGAGGCTAGGCATAAAGCGAGATTAATATATACAAACAATAACAGGAATCCTAGCAATCATCTAACAATAACCACTATCCATGCAAATGCAAGCAAGACAAGCAAGAGGGAGACTCCGAGGATGTCCTATGCCACCTCCCGGGGTACCAGTAACAATCCCCTTGGACTACTGATACCATAGTCCGGCTCCAATGGGATCCTAGCTCCCTGTCCTAGGAATAGCAGCACGGTCCTAGCCCGCTCCCAGCTATTAACGCCATGTACGCCGTCCTACGCCGACTGCCCACCCCGACAACCGGAGTAACCGATTCGTCATTAAATCCCAAACTGCAGATGGCCATAATATGCAACAATAATAATAAATTCGTTTTGACTCAATGACAGACAAGACAAGCAAGTCTGGCTAGTTTCAAGTACAAGACAAGTTCTTAGGGATTATCTTATTCAAGACGATACAAGACAAGCGAAACACGTGATAATCCCCTTCCATTACTAGCCAGTCATGTTCATCAATACAAGACACGGGTTCCTATGGTACACTCTAAGTCAAGTCCAAGTCCTAAATTCTATAAGAGTTTATGTTTCATAATTGATTACGTGTTTTATGTCAAGGGAGTGTACAAGGAAAATGGTAACAACGGATACAAGTCAAAGTCAAGGAGGAATTACAATCCAATCCTAAGCAAGTGGTGTCATCCCTGTATTCTCCGTATTCTAACAGAGTACGTGTGGAAATTGGATCAATGTTGCTTTTAGGATAATTCCTTCGTATACAATCATGTTGTGCATCATTAAATTCAATTCCATGTGCATTCGGTTACACTACGTGCAATACACGAATACCTAGACAACCCATCGAATTCACACCAAGCCACGTGATTCGATTTTAATCTCATTTATGGTCATGTGCTAGTAAGTTAATGGTTTCCAGCATCTAAGGCCCAAACCTAGGTTAAACAGTTTTATTTCCAATAAAACATGAGCTGGATCAATAATCCAAGTATTTACATCACTTCTCAACCTCCGATCATGATGAAACCAGAACCATTGGATTCTACGTCTCAAGGGCTTTCCAACGATATATTATATGTAGAAATCCAGCGGGCGGATCGAAAGTTACAGCTCTTCGAAGTTTCCAAGTGCTGTCAGAAAATTACCCTCCGATCGATCGGACGTACTGTGCGATCGATCGGACCTGAACAGCATCCAGTTAGTGCACAGTCCGATCGATCGGTGGTACAGTCCGATCGATCGGACGTACTGTGCTGTAACCCGAAAATGGGTTTTCTGCCCCTTTTTCCTCTAGCCAAACCATGGCAAACCTACAGAAAATGAGCCTCCTACTCCCCAATCATCACAATCATCATCCTCATCCATTCTATCAAATCAACAACCTCCAAAGCTACCATTTTAACAATTAATACAAACCAAATATTTCCAAAAACCTAATCTATCATATAAATCCAAATCAAAACATAACCACAGCTTGGAATTTGGGTATTCTAACAAGAATTCATTGCAGTCAATAGAAAACCATACACACATGTTTAAATATAAAATGCATATCTACTTGCCTCAACCAAGACGAAGATTGAAAATGGGTGAAATTTGAGGAGAAGCTTTTCTACCCTCAAAATCACAATCTAACCCGATCAAACACAACCGAATACACCAAGGAGAAGAAAGAAAGAAAAAGAATCAAGATCGGACCTAAATCTAACCAAAAGCCATAAGATTGAAAAAGATGAAGGTGAGAGAATGCTTAGCAAACTTACACCGGAAGCAAGAGGAGATCGCAAGGAAGACGTTTCACGGATCGGATCCTCGAACGGGGTTTCCTAGGGCTGAGATCTGGCTTGAGAAAGGAAAAGAAAGAAAGGGGGAGGCTACTGGGTTACTTCTTTGCAGAGAACGAAATGAGAAGTTAGGGCAACCCTCGTTTAAGAAGACAATAGAGAGGAAAAGACCGAATTGTCCTTTAAGTGGGTCCGGTGAAAGAATGGACCACTTGAAAGGTTTCTGATCGTCGGATCGCGATGAATCAAGAGACAAAAGTCATCAGAACGACGAGACCTTTCCAACGAACCCAAAAACCACGGCGTTTGGAATATTTCGGAAAAACACTCGATTTTCCCTAAATTGCAAACTACCCCTCTACTATGATCAAACGAACTCGGAATCAAACGAAACTTCGCAGATACTATTCTAATCCTACAAGAAACTCGCTCATGATCTAAACGCACTTAAATATCTAAAAACATAATTAATTAAATTAATAACAAATTAAACGGGTCAACGGGCCGGGTTATTAGGCCCAACTGACCCAGTAAGGTCACGGACCTTACAGTAAGACTTCTATTGTAATTAGTAAAGAAGAGGTTACTAAAAGTTATAAATATAGAGGAGAAAAAGGAGCCTGGACGTCCATGAATAATCCCACCCTAGGGATTCACGCCCAAGGCCTTCTTGTGCAAGAGTTGCACATGCTCCTTCTTCTCTCCCTCTTCTAGCTCTCTTTCTAGTTCCTCCCTAGAGTTCCTAGTAGTTTTCTCTTGGATATCCCACCATCTTCTTGAGAAAAAGGAGAATTTGATACGGGTCATAGCGTGGAAGATTAAGAGGTCTTGGAGATTCCTATTTGATTAGTGAAAGCGTTTCATCATCAAAGAAAGACGCAACTTCTCCATTAGAGCACAACCGAGCTCCAAAGGTATATATAATCTACTTCCTTGCATGTTGTAGATTATTATGGATGCTTATTAGTTGCTGTTTCTATCTTCTAGATACATTGTATTACTGATCATAATGGCTGAGATTGAGGACATGGATCTTCGATTGGGTTTTATAGCCTTCTGGATAGTTGATCCCTGCATTAAGTGGGTCAAAAGTTTTTGAAACCTATCCTAGAGGCCCACCCTATTTCCATCAATTATACCTAATCCATTGATGCCCGTGCTCGTTCTATTCAGTATGTTATTCATGGATCGTTATGCTTTGTCACATGTAACCTGGAAATCTTTTTATTATTTCCCGTTTAACTATAACTATAGAAAACATATTATTTACTCTTATTAAACACTTGCCCGTAATCGTGCTTGACTTGTTACCCTGAGTGATGTAGGTCTTACCCCCGACTATAGTAATGCTTGCGAAGGCGGCTTGGTGCCGTAGATCTTAGGTGAGATTTGTGCTGATGGTGTTAATTAGACATCCAATCCTGCATTGAGATTTCGTAATACCTTGGGGTATCTTATGTGCTTTAGTTTAGTTCAATGTACTTGCCTTTGTTGGCCTATTTTATTGAGTCGTAATTAATGTTCATCTGTATAATTGTAACTTGAGCATTTTGGGGCAAAGTAATATCCTGATTACTGTTATGCTCTTTATTTTTTGTCTAAGTGTTGCACTAGTCTAATGATGCATCATAATATGATAAATTTCTGCCTGGCGTTTGAGTGCAACACATAATCAGATGGCCACGGAGTCTGGGTCGCAACGCCGCGTAAACCTCCATAAAATGTTCCTATTTTTTATGGGAATTCGATATCCTCACACGTGCGGATCTTGGGTAGAAACATACTTACTTCCAAATTCATTTACTCACGCCCTAAGATCGGATAGCCACAGTAATCCAGTTTTGGGAAGTGAGAAGTCTTGACTCTCAAATTGGTCTATCAAATCCAACAAAAAATAAGGGTCACCTATGGAAAACTTCTCATGGCTTTGGACGTGTCTCTTTGATGCCCATCAAGATATTGTTCAAAGATTGATGGGAATATAATGCCAGAATGTTGCCCAATTTTCATCTTTCTGTGGATTTTGAGTATGCAAATCCAAGTCCTTTCTTCCCTTGTTTTACACTAAAGGGCACATTTAAAGAACATCCATGGTAGAGAGGAGATTCTATGCTCTAAATGATTCCTTTGTTTCAATGGAATCAAGCCATCCTCTATCAAGATTGTTCCACGTTTGGCAAAAGAGAGGAATCCTCTATCAACGGCTGAGCAGTCAACATATGGTTACGTGGAGCATTTGAAAGGATTTGAACGGTTCAAATCATACAAAGGAGGCCCACAGAAATTTAAAAAATATATATTTAAAAAAAATGTATTTTTTTTTGAAAATATCTCAATATCTAGGGAGGATCAACGGCTGAAAATTAACACCCGGGCCGTGTCTGGTCTCCTCTAAATTATTGACGGTTCAGATCATTATTTTGAGGCCCATAATGGTGAAAAAATTGGAAAAAACGAACTCTCAAAACAATCACGTTTTAGATACTCTAAGTGATGAACGACTGAGCCTTTTTTGCCAATATCTCATGATCCATGATGAATCACGTTTCCAAATTTGGTCCCATAACCGTTTTAAGTCTCCTGATCACATCTAACGATTCAGATTTTATAAGAGGGCCCCACAAATTCCAAATCTATGGATGCATGGTTTGGACATTTTCTCAAATATTTGAGAATATAAGATGAATCAACGGCTGATATTTGAGATATGAGCCATTTTAGACATTCTAAACATGATTATTTGTTCAGATCACCAATATGGTACCCACAAAAATAAAAATAAAAATCAAAACAGCCAGTAGTTCCAAAAAATAAGCTAGGATCACTGTAGCTCCAAAAATCCGAGCTTGGGTAGAATCCTTTGTTCCGTTTGGGGGAGGTCTGATTACCATAATACTCAATCCCATGGATGCAAGGAATCTAGGCAATACTATTCATGTATATTCCATACATGGATTTTCCGCGATTTCACATAAAATCACCTGGGATTCCTCTCAGTGGTTGCTTACCAAACGTGCCCTAAAAGTGCAATACCAATTCATTGAAAAGTCCAAGTACTATGAGAACATTGGAGAAATGATTAAATAAGTCAAATGTCTTAAATAAGATATTTGCATCTAACAATCTGACCAATGTTCCAACAATGTATGACTTGTATCTACAAGTATTATTTTCAATTGTAACGAAAAGAAATGAGATTTTTTTTTTTTTTTTTTTTTGTTGTTGTTGTTGTTGAAGGTAAGGATGTTTTATTTAGTAGTTAAGTGTTGTGTAGCACAGCCAAGTGTAAGACTCAGTCCTAGATTGCATGCACTTTGATAGAAAGGTAAAACAATTTAAGTGGATAAAAAAAGGTCGTACTCCTCCCTACGTCAGAACGCACCCAAAGTTGGACAGGCTGTCCAATATCACGGTAGGAGTTACGACACTACTAGAAAAAAGGCATTTTATATCGGCTAAAAACCGATATAAAAGACCTATAATATCGGTTTTTGAGTGAACTTCAAACCGATATAACTGCCCCCGATATAAAAGATAAACGTAACCGATATAATAAGTGTAATATTTCATATCGGTTAAGCCTAAAGCGATGTAATATTCATATGTATTTATATCATAAATTATTATAAAACCGATATAACTTATATCCAAACCGATATAATTTATAGCCAAACCGATATAACTTATAGCCAAACCGATATAATTAATGTATGTTATATCGGTTTCATATGGTTTTTTATATCGGTTTCATAATAACCGATATAATTGATTAAGAATAACCGATATAAAAAATATGTAATTGGTTTGTTATATCGGTTTCATATAGTTTATTATATCGGTTTCATTAAAAACCGATATAATTTCACAATTTATTTATTTTTAATATCAAAAGAACCTGCTGTACCACGACCAAAAAACCTGCAATATACCTCAAAATACTAACATCTAAACAACAAAAACCTTTGTATATATATATAAACAAATTAATTTCTATATACAAACTAATACCACCAGGCAACTAGCTAGTAAGAATATTCATGCTGCTCGTGCGCCACGCCACTATTTAGTAACCGGTAAGGCTACAGATAGGCTACAAACAAGCTATAAAAAAACTTGTTTCATCAATTTTCAGTTTATAAAATGAAGAAACTATATTTAATAAGCTCATGTGGAAAATGTAAAACAGGAAGGGAAAAACACATTTGCCTGTACGGTGTACAGAATGAGCACCAAAATCATGATAAGTAAAAGTAGAATACTTGGCAATATGAAATAAATAGATAGATTGCATTTTGATTCAACCATAACTCAAAACTTTTATCAACTAAATAGATAGAGAGCATTTTGACAAAAACCTCCTAGTCCCTTCTCCACACATCATTTCAATACAATTAAACTAATTATATCTCATTAAAAGATCATTCAATCAACATTAATCCATCAATCTTATTTTCCAATTCATATACACAATCAGATTCCAAAATAAAAACAGAGCTGAACTCACAAGTCACAGCTTAATTGAATGAAAGGCTTAACAATAGCATCTCATCATATCATTAATTTATACTTGCATATTCTTACTCATCTTTCTTTTCTACCAGTCCATAACAGTCCATTTAATCAATTCTAACATAACAATCATATAACCATAAAGAGTTAACATAATTTAAAAAAATTAACATACAGTAGCATCTAATCATATAGACTAGTTTATACTTGCACAAATTCTGATCCATCTTCTTTTTCACCAATCCATCATTAATTCAAACACCTTCAGCTCATTCTATTATCACATGAAATAGATAGGACCATTTATACTTGCCTTTCACTGGATTCTAACAAAAAACCCCTTTGTTTTCGGGCTTTTGTTTGATTCAAAACCACCAATTCCAACCCTAACATGAACAATTTCAAAACATATCTGTCATGAGCTATCTATGTTATACTATAGCTCCAATCCCTTAACAATATTTGGAAACTCTATAAAGTATATGAGTTACTCACTTGGAATTTTAAGAAAGACACATTCAGATTCCCTGAAGTTGGCTAAATAATCCCCCTGAAGTTGGCTAAATAATCTGTAGGGTGTCAGTTAAAAAAAACCTGGTGTCTGAGGCACCAATAAGTGGCAACAAGCGCACCAAAGAATCTGCCTGCAACAGAGCATTATAATAACAAGACAAGTGAAGCATTTCAATAAGTAGCAATGTGACATACACAAGCCCTCTGGTGAGGAATGATCCCATCATTTCTGATACCTAAATGCAAAATAGAAAACACAATTTCATAAGTTACTTGAGGGCAGAAAGTAAAAATTAGTTAAAGGAAAAAAAGCAAAGAAAGAAAAGGAATTGAATTAACCATCTGTTACACTTACAAGAACAAAACAAGGTACCTGGAAAACATTAATTACCCAAGCATATCAAAATGCATAGATCAGGATTTTGGGAAAAAAAGCATAGATCTTTAAAAAGGGCTCACCCGGTGCACAAAGTGCTCCCCGGCTAAGCGGGGGTAGGGGGAGGGTGGGCGCATGTGTACGCAGCCTTACCCTTGTATTTTTGCAAAGAGGCTGTTTCCACGCCTCGAACCCGTGACCTCGAGGTCACCAAAGGAGCAACTCTACCGTTGCGCCAAAAGCATAGATCTTTAAAGATAAAATTTCCTGTAAAACCATCCTTTAAGAAATCAAGGTGACAAAGGTTGAGAACTCATTATTTAAAATAGGCTGAGCACTCATAGGCTGAGCACTCATTTTCTATAGAGATGCAAAGAAAAGAAGAAGAAAAAAAAAAGGCACATCAACCCAGTTAGTTCCAGTTAGTACTTCTCTTTCTTTTCTTTAGTTTTTCTTTTCTTTTCTTTTCTCCCTCAACCAAACGACCAGCTCATTAGCCCCACACCACCACCCAATATCAAGAGGCCCTAGATACCCACAAGAAAAAAGAACTGAAGGACAAAGGAGGAGGCATCATAGAGAATAAAAGAGGAGGATCTGTCAAACATGACATGCTAGTAAGTGAGAACAGACTTTCTTAAGTCTGTATAGTCTCATGCATGTTATTTCGGTGTCTTCATTCGCAAAAATCACCCGCCCATCTATCCATTAGCATAATAGTCACGAGTTTGACAGACATATATGATGTTTCAGTATGCATTAAAACATAACTGGGTCATAACTTATTATGAGGAACGTATGTTTTACATTCCATAGCCATCATCAGTTATATCTTCTTATGACGAACATATATATGTTTTGCATTCCATAGCCATCATCAGTTATATCTTCTTATGAGGTAGTATTTTCTCATCAGCGTATTTTCTTTATGGGATAGTGAAGAGTGTATTCATTTGAAGGTATACTCCAAATTGATTGGGCTGCCTGTGGGATCCAATGCAAGTTGTATACTTCATCATACTAATGCAATCTACAGTGCAACTTTCAATAGGGAAGGTGTATAAAGGAATACTTTCAAATGGAAGGCATGTTGCAATTAAGCACATCATCAAGGATGAATATGTTGAGCCTTTTATGAGGGAAGTTACAAGCCTATCACATGTCAGACATTCAAACCTAGTGGCTTTGCTGGGGCATTGTGAAGAAGAAGATGAATGGACCATCAATTGGAATGGTTCCGCAAAGATCATTGTTAGAAACATCAATGCAAGACACAGATTTGATACACAACATTACAACTAACCATGAGCAACAAAACACAAAATCACAAGGAAAAATAGAAATGCGAATTGCGCCTTTGTTCTTAAAAGACTTTTAGGTTTGAAAGAGAGGCGAGCTCTCTTGGAATGGATCCTGTTAGCTTAATGTTGTTCAACCGTCTGTGTATCCAACAATCATATAGATATATCTACATCAGAATCTCAAGATCAAGGAATTCACTGCATGGAAGTATCCTATGGATAGAAACTAAAATGAAGATGGCAATGGAGCTTACAAGAAACGAAGTGAATTCAACTTGGAAAATGACTTTGGGATATGTCCTCCAAATCTTTTCTCATACAAGTCCATGCTAACAAGGTTCTTCAAATTACCCAACTCCTTGGGGATTTCACCTTCTATATTGTTCCTATAGAGCTCTCTGAAGTTGAGAAGCACAACCAGACATTCAAATCAGTCAACATGAACAACTTCATATTTCAACTCACTAAACTTAAAATTAAAGGATACACAAGAAACCCAAAATAAGCAGCATGACGAGAGATTTCCAAAATTCATATAAAAAGCAACTCACCAAACACAAGAACTTCCGAAAAACCAGACCCCAGATAGATGGGCTAGGGTTCCAATGATGATGATCAGGACAAAGTGCTCAAGATGGATACATCAAAGCTCCAAAGGCCAATAATCATTATAACAAATGGATTCAAAACTCATAGCAACCAAATGTCCTCCTTGATTACATAAAACCCACAATATCAATTCAACAATGCAGAATCTTCAGAACCTTACAAGAAACCAAAAAAAAAAAAAAAATTGCTTAAATTAAAAAAGCAAAGATTGAACAGAAACATCTCCTAGAAAAGCCAATAATTTAAGGTAAAGTCAATATAAAACTCTACACTTCCAAAATCAGATCCACTAAAACCACATGTCTAGCACAATGGTCCAGTGGCCATTTTCCCCTTATGAGCAAGGTCCTAGTAGCAAAGTACATGAGGACCATTATGTGTAAAAAAAAAATTTAAAAGCGCTTCTGCACTGATAATAGTTACAACTTAGAACCTACTAAAATCCTTTCCCTGTTCTCATTTACAGAATAGGACCTCTATGATTTTAAGTTTTAGAGATGGCCTACTGAAAAAACACAGCATTACAAGATAGGGAACCATACAAGGAACAATTTATGAAGAACAAAGGTAAGATCATGTTACTCAAAATCCTTTTTGGAATAGAACTTCAATGAATTCATGTTCCAAACATGGACGATTATTCTGCTGTGCCCTGCACATCACATGTGCATGAGAAGATTTTCCTCCAAACAAAAGTCTGCCTCAAAAATCAGGACACTACAAGATGGAGACACATGAAAAAGAAAAAAAATTCTGAAAAAAAGAAGAAAAAGAAAGAAAGTGTAAGATCATGTTAGTGAAAGAAAACAAAAACCCACCTCTATGTAAGATGCAGCAACGTCAAAGTGCTTCTCATTTGTCCTGGCAATGAATATATCCCAAAACACAGACCACCACTCTAAGAGAAAGCCGCCTGGTGCATCAATGGCTGAGAACCGACACCACTTATCAGTTAAAAACCAAACCAATACAACAAAAAACCCCCACCCTAAAACATGCTTATCTTCAATTAAATATCTTCACAATCTTACCAACAGGGTCAGAAGACACTTTCCCTTTGGCTTGGAAGGCATCCAACCTATTTTTGCAAACCCAAACAGAGGCAAAATCAGAGAGCCAAAACCCAAGAAGTGCACAGTACCAAAAAAAAAAAAAAACACTAAATGTCTCTCTTTCTCTTCCCCGTCGAGGATCTTACCAGAAACTTCTCTGTGCATGTATAAATCCAAAATGCAAAACTGTGGTTTTTTGCAAATCCAGAGAGGGTTATCAGAGTTGCAGGTAACCTGCCTTTGAAGGCAAATCCAGAGATTACAGGCGAACCCAAAGAGGGTTGGTTATCAGGCAAATCTCAGCAAATCCAAAGAAAATGAAAAAAAAAGAGTAAATATTCATACCTCTGTTCGGCTTGCAAGAATCCAGAGACGTGCCTGCGGTGAGTTGGTCGATCTCCACGCACAAGAAACTCCCAGATCAGAACGGCGAGTTTGGCATGGAAGAAGAGGAGAATGGCCTGCTTGATGGAATCCAAGCGGGTGATGAGTCGACCTTTGGGTCCCAAAACCTTCATCTCCACCTGCGATTCCAGGTCCACGTCCACGCAAATCAGTATGTCTTCGTTGCAGAATCTCGTCGGCTGCAAGCTATATCAAGAAGAAAAGCCGCCGCCACCTCCTCCATCTCTCTCTCTCTCTCTCTCTCTCTCTCTCTCTCTCTCTGTAGAAGACTTCGGACGAGTTTGAGAGGGGCTGCTGTGATCGTCGTGCGCCTGGGAGAGGTCTGGAGAGGGAGGGAAAGATAGAAAGGGATGAGAGGAGATGGGTTCTGGGCGATTCACGTGGAGTGAGGGGAGAGAAAGAAATGAGTTAGGGAAAAGAGGACTTGGAGAGGGAAAAGAGGGCTCGGAGGGGGAAAAGGGAATGTTGGAGGCGGGAGAGGGAAATCGGTGGTGAATTTAACAAGAACCGATATAAAAAAAAATAGATGTCATATCGGTTTTCGGTAATTATATAATATCGATTTTATAATAACCGACATAAAATATAAAAATTAATATTACATATGTGCTAACCGATATTATATATAACGATTATTATATCGGTTATTATGTAACCGATATTAAAAAAGATTGACCGATATAAAAAAATATTAACCGATATAAAAAACCTTGACTGAAAATATTATATCGGTTATATTAAAAACCGATATAGAGCAGTTTTTGTAACTGATATAAAATGTCCATTTTCTAGTAGTGTGATGTCCTTCACTTGTCATTCTGTCTGGGGTGCACCAAATGTCCTGTGGTTATTGTTGCTATTGTGTGTCTCCATTGGATGGCAGATGGTGTTGGATGCATATGTGGAAGGGTTGAGGTAGAAGAGTTTGGTGACGGCCACTCTGGTGACTTCGACTTGGACTTTCCCCATATTTATGGGTTGTGGATAGAGTGTTGATGATCTGGTGGTAGGTGATAAAACTTCCTCGTGTAGCCTGCAACAGGTATCTGATCTTCAGTGAGGGCATCGCGAATGTACTGAGGCAGTGTTGCTCTTTCTTCTAGAACATCTGGGAGATCAAGTTTAGCCGAGAGGTCCGCCACTCTATTAGCAGTTCATTTTGCAATAGTGTATCGTCCACGTATCCAAAGAGGCCAGCAGGTTCATAGTACGTTGTCAGGTTGGCATAAGATCCCTAGTCATTGTTGCTGAGTGCTGAACGTTGGTGATAACTGCAAGACAATCTCCCTTGATTTGAATAGCTAGCACATCAAGTTCAGTGGCATGGAAGATTCCCCTCTATAAGGCCAGGAGTTCTGATTCTAGAGGATGATTGGCGTGGACTTCCGCAGTGTAGGCCATTATGAGCTTACCAAATGGGTCTTGAATGTGGCCTCCGATGCCTGCTTTTCCATTGTTGCTGTCAAAAGATCCATCAAAATTCAGTTTTAGCCACCCCGGAGGTGGTGGTAACTACCAGTCTGGTGAAGCTGCTTGGGTGCTTACTAAACCTGTGTACAGACAAGACAGATTCCATTCAAGTAATGCTATAGTAGCTTTAGAGAAAACGTGGAAAGAATTAACCGGATGATATTGGAAGATGTAATTGTTCCTATTTTTCTAGAGATACCAGAAGACTACTACCCCCAATCTGTGGAGGTCATGGGATGCTATGATCCAGAACTAGGTTGCAATATCTATTTGTGTGGGTGGTTTTTGTATTGAGATGGGGAATAGTGCCCATACAAACTGAGCAAAGGGGCAGGAGGCAAAGATATGGTTCACTGTTTCATCAGCCTGCTTATTTAGAGGACAGATGGGGTCCACTGTTGAAGTCCAACGAGATAGTCTCGATCTAGTGGGTAACCTATCCAGTTATAGCTGCCAACAGAAAACTTTCAGCTTTGTGGGGACATCTAGCTTCCAGACCACCTGCTAGGGCAGGGATGACCCTATGGAACGTGGTAACAAGTGTTTGTATAAAGCTCTAAGATGACACATTCCCGCTGGTTCCTCCTGCCAACTTCGTATATCAATATTTCCCAATTGCATGGATGTGATTTTGCTTGAACAATGACCTCTGGCCAAAGGTCACGCAGTAATGCTATATTCCAGATAGGCTCAGTATGTGATTGACTGATTAAGTCAGCGACCCTCGGGTTAGGCAGGTTCGGGAGTGTGGAGTGGGTCGAGGTGGCGACAGAGCAACCGGTCCCTCAACCTACCCATCCTTGGGACCCACTTGTCAAGGGCGTGTCTTGTTGTCTCCTTGCCGCCCATTTCTAATTATTAAGGATGATATTCCTGTGTTTGAGGATTGCCTTCCACGTTTGTGAATCAGTTTGTTTTAAGGTGCACCGACCAAAGGATTGGGTCCGCACGTATTTTTGTGAGAGCAACCGGGTCCACCAAGCCTTATCTTGAAGCAGAAAATGCCATACAAGATGGACCATGCCAGCTTGATTCTGGATAGCGACATCCCGGATTCCTTATCCCCCATCTGTGATGGGTTGGATAACCTTTTTCCAAGCCATAGGATACCATCCCCCACATGTAGATGACCACATCCAGAGGAAGGAAGCCTGTGCCGAGCGAAATTTGCTTTGCACTGGTGGATGATATGGATTGAATGCATGTCCAATATTGAGGAATGGCAGTTACGACGGACTGCACCAATATTTTCCGCCCAGCTAGTGATAGTGCTTTGCCTCGCTAGCGTAAGATTCTTTTAGAAAGTCTAGAGTGGATAGTGGTGGCAGTGATGTGTCTTGAGAGGTTGATGCCAATGGGCTCTCCTAGGTAGGTGAATGACTCTGTTACAAAAGTGATACCTAACACCTCTTGGACTGCATTGATTGAGGCTCTGTCCGTATTGCGCCTAAATGTGAGGCTTGATTTCATTGAGTTGGACCATTGCCCCGCCTCTGCAACATAACTCTCAAGAATTTTTTTTAATTGCGAATTTGCGAGGCGACCTTGCATGATGCTCTAATGAAGAGGAGCGTACATCATCCACATATTGTAAGATGGGTATACGATCTCCCCCTGGGACAATTGTTGGGAATAAAGTAGGCCGCCTTGTAGCCAAAGAAGTAACCATCCTTGTGAGAGCGTCACCACAAATTATGTATAAGGAGATAGTGGGTCTCCCTGACGCAGGCCTTGCTGGGGTTGGATGAGCTCAGAAAGGTGCCCATTAACCACCAACCATAAGAAACTGTGGAAACATGTGAGTATCCGAGAAGTAATTTGCTGACTGAGTCCCATATGATGCAGACAGTCCCGTAGGAATGTCCAAGAAAGCTTGTCACATGCCTTCTTGATATCTAATTTGATTGCACAGTATTTTCTTTCCTTCTTTAGTGATTACTCATCATGTGTAAAAGTTCTTTTGCGATGACAATTGTAAGTGTAAAAATTATAACTCACAAGATTATAGGGTGTGCCTGGTAGGACTTATCCAAATATATGATGAAGATTAGCTGCCTTAAAGCCTAAAAGGGGAGAAACAATCGGTCAGAGGACCCTGGCTGTGGGCAGCGCAGGGCTCTCTGATGCCTAAGTTAGAACAAAGGTCGAAGGAGAAGAGAGACAGAGTAACGACTCAAGAGAGGATGTGTATGCCTACCTTTGTCTTGGAACGTCCTTGTATTTATAGAGGATTTTACCTGATATCTTTGAGTGGGCCCCTAGATTTGATAGGAATGATCCCATTAGCCCACAAAGTAATAAATGAGGATCCATCATAGCCCACAATGCATTTATTGCCAGTCCGATCAGCCCTCATTGCATTAAATGCGTGTCATGTTGGGCCTGATCATGTCTCAAGTCTTTGGCGGTTGAGGTCCCATCGGATCCATCCTCGGGCTCCACCCTGATTTGGCTACAGTCGCTGGATGCCGCCTTGTCAACGATCTGGTGAAGATTGTGGACGGCGGGGATGACTCATCTGTCTCATTGGCACGTGCCCGTACTTAGCCACTTGTCCGATGTTGTGGCAAAAGTAGGGAGGCGACCATGATATTTATCTCGACTGGCGATCCGACTCCCTCGGCCGGGGTTGGCAGACAGCCGAGGTTAGCGTCGGTAGCCGAAGTCAGTCTGGTTTCGGCCAAGGCTCTGACCCTCTTGCCGAGGTGCATTTGGACGGCACGTGGGCGTGCTTAATCAGTAGTTTACTACCGAGGTTAGCGTAATCCTGGTGCCTTAAAAATCACCCCACACAATTGCCCCCTAGCTTCTGACTTTTTAGGGTTTCCAGCCCCTTGAGGTCGGAAGCTATAAAGAGAAAATCCGCTGGGGGATGCTTGATCATTATTTAGCGTCGTTTCGACTCCTCGAGGTAATTAATATTGCGTCTCAGTCATCATGAGGAACGGGATGGCAGTGACACGCGTCGGTCCATGAGTGGTTGTGCCGTCAAATTGATGGGACAAGCGTGATTCGCGATGCGACTCCTTTTCAAACTTCGAAACGGCGCCCAAGGAATGTCTTCTTCCCCTTATAAATAAAGGCGTCTTCTTCTTTGTCTCTACTTCTCACCTTCACTCTCGTAAGACCTTTCCAGAGATTCTCAGGCGAGGACGATTGCGCGCCCAGATTGATCTTCGTCTCTGATTCGTCCATCTGTAAGTTTCTCTTGAGTCTGGGTTCTTTAGGGTTTCTTCTCGTCTCCTTTCTTCAACCTTGAGTCGTAGAAATGGCTAGTGACAAGTTTCAATTAGAGACCCCTAAGGGTATAGCTAGATTCAGGGGGACGTATAATATCCCGGAGGGGGTCCGCCTCAGGCCAGCGACTCCTTCCGACTATGCCCTGCGCTGCTTGTCCAGCCGCTGGATGCCGTTCCCCTTGATTTCTGTAATCGAGGGTGGGGTTAGGTTTCCCTTACACCCCTTACTTAGGGACTGCCTTAGTGCTTGGTCTCTCGCCCCCTGCTAGCTGATGCCCAATGGCTACAAGGTTGTCATGGGCATGGCCAAGCTAAATGAGGTTTTAGGGATCAACCTCGGTGTCCATGACATCGAGGATGCATATGACATTTGTAAGGCCGGGAGAGGCAACTACTACCTCCAGGTGAAACAGCTCCGGAAGCGCTCCGTCTTGGCTTTGGAAGATTCAAATAAGAACGCCAAGGACGACCTCTTCTGCATCTCGGGGGACTAGGAGTTCGGCGCCGGTGAGGACAGAACGCACATGGTCCCGCGCCACCTTGGGGTCGTCCCAAGTAAATATTGTCCCTCCATTTTGCTTATTTTATTCACCCTTTGAATTGCCGAACTGATGTATTGTCTTATTGTGCAGAACTGTGAGAGAGGCAGCGTCGAGCGGCGCGCGACGGCTGGAAGAAGAATGTAGCTGACCATAAAAAGGTTGAAAAGTACACCGGGTACGAGAACAGGGCGGCCTGGAAGCTGTTGGGCTACACACCGAGGTACCGCGGTCATTACAAAAGGGTCGAGACAGCGCAGGGGGACGAGCCACAGACTGGCGTTCCTTCCGTCACATTGGCTGTGCCTGGGGGTATTCCGCTGACTGATCCAGTTGCTGGCCGAATTGCATCCGGTGTCGAGGCATCTGCTTCCGCCAGTTCGGGGTCAGTAAGCCTGACAGAGGCCGTAGAAGCTTATTCATCTGATCAAGGAGAGGGGATGGAAGGAGACCTACCCCCGTTGAAAACCAAGGATCTGACGGCCAAATTCAGGCGCCGATCTTCTTCTTCCGCAGTGCCTTCTTCTGCCAGCACCCACGCTGCTTCGGGCTAGGGCGGTGCCACAGTCTCCTCCGCTCTTGTTATCGCCCCGAGTGTGGGAGAGCGAAGACACTCTCCTGATAGTACGAGGGACGGATCTCCGCCAAGCAAGAAGTCCAAGGTGGGGGAAAGGGACTCGGGGGCTCAGAAGGCTCCGAAGGGCAAAGGATCCGTGGGCGTCCCTGGAGGGCAGGCTCCTTTGGAGAGGGGCGCACCAGTGGACAAGGCTCCACCCGAGAGGAGGCTCGAAACCAGCGGTCCTTCAGGGGAAAGCTCTCTGTCGGTCTTGGGATCCCGTCCCATCGTACCGGCTCCATGGAGGCCGAGGTTGGAAACTCAACCTGGGAGGCCCTTGAATATGGAGGACCGGGTCGCAGGGAACTCTTTAGCCATTGGGGTGCTTGCAAAGGCCTGCGCCCTCCCGCGTGACATGGAGAATCACGCGAAGTACGATAATGAGAGTCTGCTGGCCTCGGCGATTCAGGCCTCTCTTATTGTAAGTATTTCTCAGATAGCCCTTGACTAACTCTGTCTCGGCTTTTCATATCTTATGTAACTTTCTTTTACAAAATATTCAGAGGCTCCAGCTGGTCATAAAAAGAAGCAACAAGAACGTCTCCAGAGTCTCCCAGCTGGAGTCCGAAAGAGAGAAGCTCGGGAAGGACTTGGCGGACTGTCAGAGCAGGCTGGCCATTTTGACGAGGAGTAACGCCGAGCTGAACGCCGAGATAGGGGTGGCCTTAACCAACATCACCGACCTAACGGCAAAGACCCACGAGCTGAGAGGGGAGATTCGATTGAAGACGAAGAGGATACTCGAACAAGAGGCTGAGCTGAAAAAACAGAGGGCCGAGTCGGCAGCTGAACTGGCGAGGCAGAAGTCCGAGCTGGAGCGGTCATTGAAGGAGAGTGCCGACCTCAAGTCTTCACTTCGGGCCGAAGTCCACGCTGCTTTCCTGAAGGGAGTGGACCGGGCCACGGAGGACTACGAAAGACAGGTGGGGGAGATTAGCTCTCTCCTGTTTAAGGAAGGATGCCGGGCTGCATTGAAAGATGCGTGGGTTCCTGAAGATCATCCGGTCTATCAAAACCTCCCTAAGTATTCAGTCCCGGAATCGGAATCAAACCCCGCCCCCTCTCCCGAGAGTCCCGTGATCGAGGCGCCTATTGCTGACATTCCTCTGGGCGGCGCTTCGTCTCTTCCTCCTATGGATGCCCCAAAATCAATCGTGCCAGTTGCCGAGGTGCCAGGGACGACCGCGCATGTTGCCGAGGCGGCCAGTCAATCGGAGAAACAATGAGGACATTGTTCTAGCCTCCGAGGACAGCATTCGCCGAAGTCTTTCTTTTGTAGCTTTTTGAATATTTTTTGATTGTACCTCTTGCTTTCGAATTGTAACTTCGTGCCTTGTACATAGAAAATAAGTTAATAAAATTGGGCTCTTTTCATATATTTGTTCTTCTTTCTGCTGTTCTTGCTCTTGTGAATCTTTTTCTTGTGACTTTTTTCCTTGGTTAGGCCAAGTGTTTGAGTTCGGCTAAATTTTGATGGCTTATGGTAGGAGGATTGCCTGAGTTCGAATGAGGGTACCTGGCGGTTTCCATTGTTATCCGTTCTGGTATTCCGAATTCCGAGGCTCATAAATGGTACTAAGTACAGCAGCCCGATCGATGCGGAAAATAAGCAGATGACTCCACCTGTTGTCATCTAATCAGCCGGTCAATTCAGAGGTGTCGTACGTTATACGCGAGGCGTGGGAGTCCTTGAAACCTGAGCCTCCCTCCCCCTATAAATAAAGGCTCCTCTTATGCTTCGCGTTTACCAGTGCCTCAAGTAGGGGAGATGAGTCTGCCAAAGAAGAAAAACCCAGATCAGTGGCCCCTCATGTTCCTCCAGTCGTGGAGATCTATTCGACTCTGCCGGATACTTTGGTGGTTCTATCCCCCAAGAGCTTTTTAAGAACCCTTGCTCTATGTGAGCCTTTTGCGATTGAAAACAACTCCGGGAAATGTCGTGACCGGCCATCGTGGACCGCGCGCTCTCTGAATCTGGTCGCCATGGACCATGCGTTCTCTGAACGCGGGTCTTTAATCAACTCCTGCCGATGCGGCTGTGTGGAGGTCAGCTCTTGTCGATGCGGCTAGGAGTTGGTTGCGGACTTGGTCTGACCAACCATGGGGTCCTGCGAGGTCCTGTGGAGATCCAAGCATCTGCGGCGATCCGGGAGCTTGTTTGCAAATTTTGGTCTGACAACCATAGGGTATTGTAGAGCTCCCGGCGTCGATGACCAATGAAGAGTAGTGCTTCCAATCCGCTCTTTTTTTTTTTAGAGGATTGTGAGCCTCCTAACTGTACTCTGTAGCTTTTCTGCAACTCATGTATTGAAATTTTCTATTGGAATGAAAATATCTAAATCAATACAAATGGAATTTCTATGAATGCAAGTGGAGTTTCTTTCTGTCCTCTTTTTTTTTTTTTTACTTTTAGAGGACTGTGAGCCTCCTTACTGTACTCTGTAGCTTTTCTGCAACTCATGTAATGAAATTTTCTATTGTAATGAAAATATCTAAATCAATACAAATGGAATTTCTATGGATGCAAGTGGAGTTTCTCTCTGTCCTTTTTTTTTTAACATCTCTCTTGGCCTTGATGAATCTGTTATACGGATGCTATTCACCGAGGTGAATCCGAGGGACTGGGTGTACGGACCCTGGTTTTGGGGTGTGTGAGCCCGAGTTTTGAGAGCGACTGGGTGTATGACCCCGAAGTCAGTCCCTGGGTGCGTGAACCCAAAATTTTGAGAAGCCTGGGTGTATGAACCCGAGCTCAGTCTCAGCGTGTATGAACCCGAGTTTTGAGAGCGACTGGGTGTATGACCCCGAAGTCAGTCCCTGGGTGCGTGAACCCAAAATTTTGAGAAGCCTGGGTGTATGAACCTGAGGTCAGTCTCAGGGTGTATGAACCCGAGTTTTGAGAGCGACTGGGTGTATGACCCCTAAGTCAGTCCCTGGGTGCGTGAACCCAAAATTTTGAGAAGCCTGGGTGTATGAACCTGAGGTCAGTCTCAGGGTGTATGAACCCGAGTTTTTAGAGCGACTGGGTGTATGACCCCGAAGTCAGTCTCAAGTATTTTCGCTGCAGCTGAATTCCATAACTTGATGACGCAAATTGACGACAGAATGAAGGCTTCTTTTATTGATTGCGGAACTTTGATTACAATTCTAGAAAAAGAACTTCTTGAGGTGGGTTACATTCCACGGTCGCGGCAACTGCCTGCCATTCATGTCCTCCAGTTTGTACAACGATTATCCTGCTATCGATATCACTTCGAACGGGCCCTGCCAGTTTCGAGCTAGTTTGCTTTCGATTGGGTTCTTGTCAGCCGGGAGCGTCTTCTTCAGGACCAGCTCTCCTACCAAGAACCTTCTTTCTCTGACCCTTTCATTGTATCCTTTGGCAAGCCGTCGCTGGTAGTCGGCCAATCGTATGGCCGTTGCTTCCCTGCGCTCGTCTAGTAATTCTAGTTCCATGGCCAGGTTCATCTCGTTTCGGCCTTGATCAACAAGTTCTGTTCTCAGGGTTGGAAGGCCAATCTTAAGGGGAATGACTGCTTCCATCATATAGGCTAGAGAGAATGGTGTCGCCGAAGTGGAGCGCCTCGGGTTGTCCTGTACGCCATAGGACGCTAGGGAGCTCCTCCACCCATCTTCCTTTTGCCCGGTCGAGTCACTTTTTCAGTCCATCGAGCGATACTTTGTTAGAGATCTCGGCCTGGCCATTGCTCTGCGGGTACGCCGGGGTGGAGTAGTGATTCCTGATGCCGTGCTTTTGACAGAAGCTTTTGAAGAGATTTGAGTCGAACTGAGTTCCGTTGTCCGAGATCAAAGTTCTAGGGATGCCAAACCTTGTAATGATATTCTTCCATACAAAATTCTTTGAATCCCTTTCGGTGATGGAGGACAGTGGCTCTGCTTCTATCCACTTGGTGAAATAATCAGTAGCAACTATTAACCATCTCTTGTTCCCTGGAGCCCAGTGGAGAGGTCCCACGATATCCAGCCCCCACTGGGCGAAGGGCCACGAGCTGGAGAGGGGACTTAAGTCATGCGCTGGCTGATGGAGGGAATGGGAAAACTTCTGGCATTTCTCGCACTTCCTGGCGTATAGCTGCGCGTCCTCTGCATGTATGGCCACCAGTAGCCCTGGCTGATAGCTCGGTATGCCAGTGACAGTCCTCCGATATGGCTTCCACAAATCCCTTCGTGAATCTCATACAAAAAATCGTCAACTTTGCTCGGATGAACACATTGGAGATAGGGGCCGGTGAAAGATTTTATGTAGAGCTTGTCATCGGGGGACAGCCAGAATCGAGCCGCCTTGAGTCTGATCCGGTGAGCCTCATTTTTATCTTCAAGTAGCCGATCATCTTTGAGGTAGGAAGTGATTGGGTCCATCCAGCTCGGGCCGAGATCAAGGCATAAATTCTGCCGGGATGGATGGAGCTCTAAGCTTGATCTCGACAACGACCCAATCTCAACAGCTCTATTATTTCCTGCCTCGACAGCGGAGGCCAACTTTGCAAGGGCATCAGCAAACGAGTTAGCATCCCTGGCGATCTGCCTGACTTCGGCTGTCTGGAACTGAGTAAGGAGTTTCTTTGTGAGGGCTAGATAGGCCGCCATCCTGTCGTCCCGAGCTTGGTAGTCCCCAATTAGTTGGCTTGTCACCAATTGTGAGTCGCTGAAGACCATCAATTGACGGGCTCCGAGGATTTGGGCACTATTTAGTCCTGCTATTAGAGCTTCGTATTCGGCTTTGTTGTTTGTCGCCTTGAAGTCTAGGGTCAGAGCTTGTTCTATGACCAATCCTTCTGGCGATTAGAGGACTACGCCAGCACCAGCTCTCTTGGAAGTAGATGAGCCGTCGACGAAGACTTTCCATTCCGAGTCAAGGGCTTGGCTCTGAGGTAGTGCGTCGACCTCGGTGACCTCGTTTCCCTGCTCTCTGCCCCCCAGTTCAGTGCAGGCTGGTTTGGTGCCGAACTTGGAGAGATGAATTCGACAATGAAATACACCAAAATCTGGGCCTTAATCACAGTCCTGGGTTGATATTGAATATCATACTGTCCCAGTTTGACCTCCCATTTGGAGATTCTGCCTAAAAAGTCAGCTTTTTTGAAAATAGACCTGAGTGGGTGCTCCTAACAACCACAATGGTATGAGACTGGAAGTAATGAGAGGGCTTGCGAGAGGCACTGACGAATGCCAACGCGAGCTTCTCGAGTAAGAGGTATCTGGTCTCGGCGTCAAGAAGGATCTTGCTCGTGTAATAGATCGGTTTTTGCAGTTTATCTTCCTCTTTGACGAAGACAGAGCTCACCGCATGATCCGAGACCGCCAGATACAAGTACAGTATCTCTCCTCGGGTTGGAGTAGAGAGCAAGGGTGGTGAAGAGATATAGGTTTTGAGTGCTTGCAATGTTGGTCACACTCAGGAGTCCATTGAAATTTAAGGTTTTTTCTTAAAAGCTGAAAGAAAGGCCTGCACTTATATGACGATCTGCTGATGAATCGATTGAGCGCAGCGGCCATGTCTGTCAGCTTTTGAACCTCTTTTGTGGTTGTCGGGCTGTGGACTCCCAGGATCGCCGTGATCTGGTTTGGATTGGCCTCTATTCCTCTCCGTGTAACTAAGCTTCCGAGGAATTTGCCAAAAGCGACGCCGAAGGCGCATTTGGAGGCGTTCAACTTGAGCTTGAACTCCCTGAGTATGGCGAAAACTTGAGCCAAGTCTATCAGGTGGTCATGAGACTGCTTGGATTTGACGACCATGTCGTCAATATATACTTCGACAGTTTTGCCGAGCTGAGCTTGAAACATCTTCGTGACGAGTCGCTGGTAGGTTGCCCCCGCGTTTTTCAGTCCAAAGGGCATCACCCTGTAACAATAAGTGCCGCAGGGCGTTATGAACACAGTCTTCTCCTCGTCTGGATCAAACATCGGGATTTGGTGGTAACCTTGATTGGCATCGAGGAAACTCATCCTGTCGTGGCCAGCGGTGGCGTCGATCATCTAATCGATCTTCGGGAGTGGGAAGCTATCCTTCGGGCAAGCTTTATTGAGGTGGTGAAATCGACGCACACTCTCCACTTGCCGGTTTTCTTCTTGACAACCATCGTGTTGGCTAACAAGACCGGGTACTGGACTTCTCTGATCGCTTCAACCTCCAGCAGCCTGTCGACCTCCTCGGCCACGGCTTCTGTCTGCGGCAAACTTGATCTGCGGTCTTTTTGCATCACGAGCTTGTGTTTAGGATCCACGTTCAGCTTGTGACACATGACTTCAGGGTCGATACTAGGCATTTCACTCGGAGTCCAGGCGAAGACATCTCTGTTTTGCATCAAGAATTTTGAGAGCTCGGACTTCTCGGGATCGGCAAGCTACCTGCCGAGTAGGAAGAACCTGTCCGGGTCGAGTGGATTGATCCTGATCTCGGCGAGATCTTCGATGCTCTTCTTCTAGGGGCTTCAGCCGATCTCGTCCAGCTCCCTCTCGAGTTCTGCCATATGTATCTGTCCCGGCTCCTTTTCTCCAGGAACTATGGCCATCATGCATTGTCTGGCCATCTGCTGGTCCCCTTCCACGGTGATCACGTCCACATTGCCATCTTTGTTTTCCACCAGGAACTTGAGCTTTTGGTAAAGAGTGGAGGGAATAGCCTGCATATTGTGGAGCCAGGTTCTGCCCATAGTAGCATTGTAGGGAGATGGAGCGTCTACCAGGAGGAAGTCGGTCATTACGGAGGCTCCGCCTATCCGAGTTACCAGTACCTTCCCATTGGGGTATACCGGCTTGGCGCTGAACCCAATCAAAGGAGTACGAGCCTCTTGCAAGTCTGCTTCCGAGAGACCCATATTCCTGAAACAGCTGAAATAGAGGATTTCAGATGAACTGTCGGGATCGATGAGGATCCTCTTGACTGTGAAGTCCCACAGCTTCAATGTGAGGAGGAGCGGATCGTTATGGGGAAGCTAGACTCCTTCGAGCTCCTTTTACGAAAAACAGATCGATGGGCGCTCGCGCCATGCTCTCTTTGATGCTAGTCCGAGCTCGGCCCTCATCACTTCTTTTCCATGAGAGGCCCGCCTGGCCTCGGCACGAGCCTGAGCGTTGCCCTTTGGGGAAGCGGAAGGCATAGAGTGTGCCAAGTGGATGACATTGATGATCTTCTCTGATCCATTGCTGTTCGGGTCTTTTTCGCCGCTTTGATGATTTCAGTTGCTGCCAGCATCTCCCGTTTTGA
Organism: Litsea cubeba; assembly: GCA_012931725.1. Lineage (NCBI taxonomy): Eukaryota > Viridiplantae > Streptophyta > Magnoliopsida > Laurales > Lauraceae > Litsea > Litsea cubeba. Next base: position 48,293,403 of record CM022955.1, read on the forward strand.
TGTAATCCTTCAGGTGGCCTTCCTTGGCGAGTTTTTCCAGGTGTGACTTCAAAATCCTGCACTCCTCAGTTTTGTGCCCATTTTGCTTGTGGTAGGCGCAAAACCTGAGCTGGTCTCGGGAGGAGGGATCACCCTGCATAGGCTGAGGCCAGCTGAAGTGTGGTTGCTTCTTGATCTTGTTCATGATTTGATGGATTGGCTCCTTGAAGATGGTGTTCACAGCTTGGTAGGAGTCGGAGGGAGGTCTGGGCTTCCTGCCACCCCCGAATTTGGATGCCGGGGTCTTTGCTGAGGTGGCCGAAACCCAAGCTTAGTTCGGCTCCTCTTTCCTAAATGGCTTCTTGTCCTTGCGAGGCTGATCGCCCTTGTCCTTGTGCCCTATGCCGTGGCTTTCTCGAGCTCGAATATCATCTTCTTCCCGGGCAATGTATCATTCCACCCGGGACATCAACGCCGGCACGGAGGCCATAGGATCCCCAGCCAAGTCCTTTCTGAGCTCGTTACCTGGTAACAGGGCGTTCTGGAAGGCAAAGATCGCCACTTCGTCTTTGGAACCCTCGATCTGACTGCATGTTGCCCAGAATCGCTTGGCGAACTGGGTAATATTGTCACTCTGCTTCATCTTCAAGGCCAGTATATCAGCAACGGTCTTGGGAACAACACTGTAAGCTTGAAATTTCTTCAGGAAGGAGAGCTGGAGCTGCCTCCAGCTCAAGATAGATCTCTCTGGGAGAGTGCAGAACCATTTCAGAAGGAGGTCACCCAAATTGGAAGAGAAGATTTTACAGTTCAAGTGCCCCTCATCTCCCCAAATAGACATCCTCTGAGAGAAGTGTCGGAGGTGAGCGGCGGGGTCCGACACCCCATCGTAGAGGACAAATCTCGGAATGGAGAACTTCTTGGGCAGGGAGGAGTCTTCGATCTCTCGAGTGAATGGGAAACGCCAAGATCGGTGGACCGCCAGCTTGATCTCGGGTGAGCCCGGCCATCTCTAAGTTGCGCTGGACCGCCAGCTTGATGCGCCTATCGAGCCGTTCTTGCTTGTCATCCTTCTCCGGTAACAGGGTCTCTGACTTCCTCTTCGAGTGGCCCCGATTGTGATGGCTTCGAGCGCGACTGTCTCGGCCGTGATGGCTTCGACTATTGCTCGAACCTTCATCGTGGGCTCGGTTGTGCTTTTCTTTCAGGTAAGTTCTCAGATCCTCGTGTGAGGAGGCGACCACCCTGCTCTGAGTGGCCCTCCTCTCGCTTTGACGTCCCGAAGGTTGCCTTAACGAGGTTGCTCCTCTAGCTCTTAACTGCTGCTGGAGCTGACGGATTAACCTTTCTTGTTCTTGGATGAGGATGTTTTAAGCCACGACATCCCCATTGCCAGTGAAGTGACGTGAATGGTGGGACTTGCTAACTGCTACGGATTTGTCCCTCTGTGGACGCTCCTGTCGCTGTTCATCCCGCCGGGGAGGTATAACTTCCTCACCCGGGGATAAATCCTCGACTCACTCTGGGAATGGAATCTGGACGAAGAGGTGTGCGTCAGGATGCTCCTCGACTGAAGCTACGCCAGACCTTGCCCCGGATCGCCTTTAAGGAGGAGCGACTGACGACGGGCCCGGAGGTGACGGCAGCTGGATCATTGCTCTCGAAGATTCTCCGCCTTTCTTAGCTTTCGGAGGCATGATACTTGGGAAGATTGGATTAATACTTTCCCACAGACGGCGCCAATTGTAAGTGCAAAAATTATAACTCACAAGATTATAGGGTGCCTGGTAGGACTTATCCAAATATATGATGAAGATTAGCTGCCTTAAAGCCTGAAAGGAGAGAAACAAACGATCAGAGGACCCTGACTATAGGCAGCGCAGGGCTCTCCGATGCCTAAGTTAGAACAAAGGTCGAAGGAGAAGAGAGACAGAGTAACGACTCAAGAAAGGATGTGTATGCCTACCTTTGTCTTGGAACGTCCTCATATTCATAGAGGATTTTACCTAATATCTTTGAGTGGGCCCCTAGATTTGATAGGAATGATCCCATTAGCCCACAAAGTAATAAATGAGGATCCATCATAGCCCATAATGCATTTATTGTCAGTCCGATCAGCCCTCATTACATTAAATGCGTGTCATGTTGGGCCTGATCATGTCTCAAGTCTTTGGCGGTTGAGGTCCCATCGGATCCATCCTCGGGCTCCGCCCTGATTTGGCTACAGCCGCTGGATGCCGCCTTGTCAGCGATCTGGTGAAGATTGTGGACGGCTGGGATGGCCCATCTGTCTCATTGGCACGTGCCCATACTCAGCCACGTGTCCGATAACGTGGCAGAAGTAGGGAGGCGACCATGATATTTATCTCGACTGGCGGTCCGACTCCCTCGGCCGAGGTCGGCGGACGGCCGAGGTCAGCGTCGGTAGCCGAAGTCAGTTATTGTAAGTGCAAAAATAACTCACAAGATTATAGGGTGCATGGTAGGACTTATCCAAATATATGATGAAGATTAGCTGCCTTAAAGCCTGAAAGGAGAGAAACAATCGGTCAGAGGACCCTGGCTGTGGGCAGCGCAGGGCTCTCCGATGCCTAAGTTAGAACAAAGGTCAAAGGAGAAAAGAGACAGAGTAACGACTCAAGAGAGGATGTGTATGCCTACCTTTGTCTTGGAACGTGCTCGTATTTATAGAGGATTTTACCTGATATCTTTGGGTGGGCCCCTAGATTTGATAGGAATGATCCCATTAGCCCACAAAGTAATAAATGAGGATCCATCATAGCCCACAATGCATTTATTGCCAATCCGATCAGCCCTCATTGGATTAAATGCGTGTCATGTTGGGCCTGATCATGTCTCAAGTCTTTGGCGGTTGAGGTCCCATCAGATCCATCCTCGGGCTCCGCCCTGATTTGGCTACAGCCGCTGGATGCCGCCTTGTCAGCGATCTGGCGAAGATTGTGGACAGTTGGGATGGCCTATCTGTCTCATTGGCACGTGCCCATACTCAGCCACGTGTCCGATGACGTGGCAGAAGTAGGGAGGCGACCATGATATTTATCTCGACTGGCGATCCGACTCCCTCGGCTGGGGTCGGCGGACAGCCGAGGTCAGCGTCGGCAGCCGAAGTCAGTCTGGTTTCGGCCAAGGCTCTGACCCTATTGCCGAGGTGCGTTTGGACGGCACGTGGGTGTGCTTAGTCAGCAGTTTACTGCCGAGGTTAGCGTAATCCTAGTGCATTAAAAATCACCCCACGCAATAATATCTTCTGCCGGCCTTTTTCCTAGAAGGAAAGCTCCCTGCATTTCTGATATGCATTTACCCATCACTGGGCGTGTTTTTTTCACCAGTAATTTGAAATGATTTTGTAGTGTACATTGCAAAGACTTATTGGTCTGAAGTCCTCCAGTTTAGATGCCCCGTCTCGCTTAGGTACGTAGCAGGAAAATATTGGTCTCATTTGTAATAGGCTCTAAGTAACCACAACGGAGGAAATCCTAGGCCATTTGGATAATATCAGGATGAAGTAAGTGCCAGTAAGCTTGGTAAAAAGCAGCATTCAAAACAGTCCGGGCCTGGTGCTTTGTCTCTCCCTACGGAAAAAGTTGTTGCTTTGATTTCCTCCTCCGAGGGTATGGCCAAAAGTAGTGCATTGTCAGCCTCAGTTAAGACCTGGTGAAAAGCATTGGGGAGCGTGAGAGTGGTTGGTGGTGCCGAGTCCCGGTTGGAGTAAAGTTTAGCAAATAACTCATTGGAATGAGTTGTAAGTGAGGATGGATCTAAGATGGCCGTCCCATGATCATTGACTAGGCGGTGGATGTAGTTCCTTTTGAAATTATCCTTTGTGACTCGATGGAAAAACTTTGTATTTCTGTTCCCCTCTGTGAGCCATTGAATTATTGACCTTTGCCTCCAGAAGACCTCATGCTGCAGTCGCTTTAATGCATACTGTTACTGTAGTTCGGACTCTGAGGAGAAATGAGAAGAACTTAGTAAACAAAAAGTTCCTTATATCTCGCTTCATTCTGTCATTGTGCTATTATGGATTTTTCCTCTTTTCTTTCACTTTCTTCATTTGAATTAACATACTCAAATATATTTTTATGCATTTCCTATTTCATGGCCAAATTTTTACTTTCATTTTTCAATCCTTAATCTAAATTTCAATATAGTACCTTTTGCCTTTCACAAAATGACTATGGTGCTGTTTGGAAAGTCTGTTCGAGTGCTTAATTAGACTGTTCGAGAAAAATTAATGTCTCTTATTGAATTTACTGATATTGTTGGGCTTAGTGGGTCCAGACCAAGTAGGTTCATGGTCATGGGTATTTTGGTAATTGTATCGGGACTTTCTTATTGACTAAGATAGGGTTTCTTAGGGAATAAGAAAGAGAACATTATATATATGATGTAATGTGTAACTCATGAGAGACAGACAGACAGAAGAGTGAACCTAAAAGAGAGTCGAGTTTATTTCCCGTGGACGTAGGCAAGATTGCCGAACCACGTAATTCTCTTGTGTGTGATTGTTTGTCTTGTGCGGTTCATTGATTGCTCGATCGCATTAATTCACGTTTCCGCATACACGCGCACAACAAATGATATCAAAGCTTTTGGTTTCTTGTGCTTGGTTTGTGCCGCGCTCGTGATCGACGGATCGGATCAAGGATTTGATCTGGATTTCTGCACGTGGTTCTTCGTTGCAGGAAATCGACAGAGATCAGTTCAGATCTTTGTCTAGGCCACACAGATTGGATTCTGCCAGAGACTCGAAGTTGCAGGAACTGGAAGATCTCAGAGCGTCATCCACTGCTGTCATCGGAATAGATCTTCGCCGCAGAAGACCAGGGCGGCCGGACTTACTGCGCGTCGCCTGTTCGCCTCCCGTGCATCGCCGGTTTCGCTGAAGAAGAACCCCAGCCGCCGCCGCTGCGCAATCATTGCCAGAGTGTCCCGCCGCCGCTGGTCACCGGATTCGTTCCGATCGTCGCCGGCCATGCCGGTCCCCACCGCTGCGCCATCTCCGGAGAAGAAGAAGGAAGGAGCAGTACTCGTTTCCATCAGTTCTGCAACAGAACGAAGGAGGGAAGAAGAACCCAGTTCTATTTGGGGAGAAGAAGACGTCTGGGTTGGGTTCTGGTCGGGTTGACCTAACCCGTTTGGAGAAGCCCAGCGCAGTAAGCCCACAGACAAGACTAGGTCAGGTTCGGTTCTGGGTCAGTTCCACCTGACCCGTGAACCAGGAAAGCCCATCCAGCAGCTGCTGAGTCAGCACCACGTCAGCAAACAATACGGTCAACAAGGGTTTGACCAGATTGACGGCTGAGAATTGTTTCTTCTATATCTTGATCATCTGGTGTCAGATCGGAGATCCGTTTGCGCCTACAGACTCGTTGCGAGCAGATCTACGTAATTGTGGAAGAAAATTGGCAGTTTGACGGTCAACAAGAAAGTTTGACTAATCGGAGCGCAGAAAACAATTTTTGCGATATCGGAGCCATCCAAAGTCGGATTTCAGATCCGTTTCTTCCAGCGTGCTCGTGGTGATGAGATCTACAGATTGGTACAGAAATTGAGGTTAGTGACAGTTGTTTATATTTTCTTGATTATTCAATTAAGATGGAGAACAACACTGTGAACACTACCATGATCAAACTCAACCATACCAATTGGTTGATTTAGAAACCTAAGATGGAGGATATACTCTATTGCAAAGACCTCTATGATCCCATTGAGGGGGATAGTGCCCGACCAAAAGAGATGTCTGATCCAGATTGAAAAAAGATGCATAGAAAGATCATTGGTAGACAGTGGGTGGATCACAGCATATTTCATCACGTGTCTAATGAAACCAATGCGAGAACCCTTTGGATGAAGTTAAAAGAAAGATATGAGAAGAAAACCGCCGTAAACAAAACTTTTCTGATTAGAAAGCTTGTGAACATGAAATTCAAGGAGGGTGGAAAAATTGAAGATCACATAAATGATTTTCAATGCATTGTGAATGAGATGGCTACAATAAAGATGGTCCTTGATGATGAGATGCAAGCTTTATTTCTTCTAAGTTCTTTGCCAGATACATGGGAGACATTGGTTGTTTCCGTGAGCAACTCTACTCCAGATGGTGTGTTATCAATGAGTCAGGTTACTAGCAGCTTGTTAAATGAAGAAACAAGAAGAAAAACTGCAGGGACAGATAATGCACAGGCCTTTGTTACTGAGAATAGAGGGAGGAGTAAGAGTAGGGGACCAAAGGGGGGTCGTGGCAAGTCCAGAGGTGGCAAGGAATCACAGACTAAGAAAAAGTCTGGAAAATGCTTTCATTGTGGCAAGGAGGGTCACATTAAGAAGAATTATTTTACTTTGAAGGAAAAGAAAGATGCCAACAATGAGCAGAAGAATGACACTAACACTGCTGCTACTTTGGATAATGAAGTAGTGATTTAGACCAGTGAAGTTGAAGAGTGTTTGAGTGTTGCAGATGATCAGGTTGAGTGGGTTATTGACACAGCAGCATCCTACTATGCTACTCCTTCTAAGGAGATGTTCAAGACGTACAAAGCAGGGGACTTTGGCACTGTGAAGATGGGCAACACAAGTCATTCGAATATTGTTGGGATCGGTGATGTCTACATTCAAACCGATATTGGTTGCACAATGACGCTAAAAGATGTGCGACATATTCCTGATCTGCGGTTGAATCTGATTTCCGGAACTTCATTGGACCGCGCAGGTTATGAAAGTTACTTCGAAAATGGCAGGTGGAAACTCACTAAAGGGTCTCTTATTTTTGCGAGAGGGAAAGCGTGTAATACGCTGTACAAGACACATGTAAAGCTATGCAAAGGTGTTTTGAATGGTGTTAAAGACAGATCCTCTCCAAATCTGTGGTACAAGAGACTTGGACATATGAGTGAGAAAGGACTGCAGTTATTGGCAAAGAAAGATCTGATTAATTACTCCAAAGGTACATCCCTTGACCCTTGTGATTATTGCTTGTTTGGTAAACAACATAGGGTTTCTTTCTCTAAAACATCAACGATAAAATCTAATGTGTTGGATTTGGTCTATTCTGATGTTTGTGGTCCCATGGAGGTGGAGTCATTGGGTGGTAATAAGTTTTTTGTCACATTTATTGATGATGCATCCAGGAAAGTCTGGGTTTATGCGTTGAAATCGAAGGATCAGGTGTTCCAGGTATTCAGCAGTTTCATGTCATGGTTGAAAGAGAAATAGGAAAGCTCTTGAAATGTCTCCGCACAGATAATGGTGGTAAGTACACATCCAACCAGTTTAAAGGCTATTGCTCAAAGCATGGTATTCGACATGAAAGAACAGTTCCTGGTACTCCATAGCACAATGGTGTAGCAGAGAGAATGAACCGCACTATTCTTGAAAGGATGAGATGCATGATTAGAGTGGCACAGCTTCCCAAGCCATTTTGGGGTGAAGCTATTCTGACTGCCGTTTACCTGATTAACAGGTCTCCCATAGTTCCTTTGGATTTTGATCTTCCGGAGAGGGTATGGACAGGTAAAGAAGTTTCTTATTCTCATTTAAAGGTGTTTGGGTGCAAGGCTTTTGCACATGTACCAAAGGAGCAGCGTTCAAAGCTGGATGATAAGGCAGTATGTTGCATTTTTCTTGGCTATGGTGGAGCTGAGTTTGGCTACAGGTTTTGGAATCCAGAGAAGAGAAAAATTATCAGAAATAGGGATGTGGTGTTTCATGAAGATCAGTTCTTTGGAGATATTGAAAAGACTAAAAAATCTAAAGAAGTTGTTGATGGAGTGGTTGATCTCACACCGACTCCTTCTCCAGTGCAGACTACAGGTGGAGAAGGTGGACAAAACAATCCACATCGTGATGAGGCGCCGGGGTTGCCAGATGAACAGGGTGTTGAGCAGGGGGAGCAGTCTCCTCAGTCAGAAACCACAGAACCTCAGGTTAGGAGGTCTACTCGAGAGCGTCAACCATCAACAAGATATCCTGCAACAGATTATATTTTGCTTACTGATGAGGGGGAGCCAGAGAGCTACCCAGAAGCAAAAACTCATGCAGATAAAGATGGGTGGATAGAGGCTATGCAGGATGAGATAAGTTCTTTGAAAAAGAACAATACTTATGAGCTGGTGGAACTCCCAAAAGGCAAGAAGGTTTTGAAGAACAAATGGGTGTTCAAGCCGAAGAGAGATGACAGTGGAAAACTGATAAAGCACAAAGCACGGCTAGTGGTTAAAGGCTTTGCGCAGACAAAGGGTCTTGACTTCGATGAAATCTTCTCACCAGTTGTGAAGATGACTTCTATCAGAGTTGTCTTGGGTATAGTCGCCAGCATGGACCTTGAACTTGAACAGATGGATGTGAAGACTGTATTTCTTCACGGTGATATGAAAGAAGAGATCTACATGACTCAGCCGGAGGGGTTTGAGATAGAAGAAAAAAAAACAGTTGGTTTGCAGGTTGAAAAAGAGTCTCTACGGGCTGAAACAAGCGCCGAGGCAATGGTACAAGAAGTCTGATTCATTCATGGTGAGTCATGGGTACCGGAGGACAGCTGCATATCACTGTGTTTATGTTCGTAAATTTGGTAATGTCAAATTTATCATCCTTCTTTTATATGTAGATGATATGTTGATAGTTGGACAAGATAGTAAGATGATTGGCAGATTGAAGAGGGACATGTCAAAGACTTTTGACATGAAAGACTTGGGTCCCTCATGACAGATTTTGGGAATGCAAATACGTCTGACAGGAATGCCAAGAAGCTGTGGTTGTCATAGGAGAAATATGATGAACGGGTGCTAGCGAGATTCAACATGATAGATGCTAAGCCAGTTAGCATGCCTTTAGCCAGTCACTTCAAGCTCAGTAAGAGATTATGTCCTACTACAGATAAAGAAAAGGAACGGATGATGTCTGTTCCATACTCCTCAGTAGTTGGGAATCTTATGTGTGCCATGATGTGTACACGGTCAGACATTGCTCATGTAGTGGGTGCAGTGAGTAGATTTCTTTCTAACCCTGGGAAAGAGCAATGGAAAGCAGTGAAGTGGATCTTCAGATATTTGAGAGGTACATCAGATTTTTTCTTGTGTTTCGGAGGCTTAAAACCAGTACTTGAAGGCTTTATAGATGCTGATTTTACAGGCGATCTTGATCGTCGGTTGTCTACTTCTGGGTACTTATTTACTTTTGCAGGGGGAGCTATTTCCTAGCAGCCTAAGTTGTAGAAGTGTACAGCATTGTCTACAATCGAAACAGAATACATAGCTGCTAATGAAGTAGGGAAGGAGATGATTTGGTTGAGGAATTTCTTTAAAGAACTGGGTTTGAAGCAAGGAGAGTATGTAGTCTACTGTGATAGTCAGAGTGCTATGGATCTTAGCAAGAATGCTACATACCATGCCCGCACAAAGTACGTTGATGTGAGATATCATTGGATTCGTGGGGTCATCGAGAAGAATCTCATTAAGTTGGAAAAGATTCACACTGACAAGAATCCCTCCGACATGATGACTAAGGTCGTGTCTAAGGGAAAGCTGGAGCTGTATTCAGAGTTGGCAGGACTGGACTCCTAGTAAGGGGGTTTAGAGGCGTCTTCCCTATGTTCTGGAGGGGGAGATTGTTGGGCTTAGTGGGTCCAGACCAAGTAGGTTCATGGTCATGGGTATTTTGGTAATTGTACCGGGACTTTCTTATTGACTAAGATAGGGTTTCTTGGGGAATAAGAAAGAGAACATTATATATATGATGTAATGTGTAACCCATGAGAGACAGACAGACAGAAGAGTGAACCTAAAGGAGAGTCGAGTTTATTTCCCGTGGACGTAGGCAAGATTGCCGAACCACGTAATTCTCTTGTGTGTGATTGTTTGTCTTGTGTGGTTTATTGATTGCTCATCGCATTAATTCACGTTTCCGCATACACGCGCACAACAAGAGTGAAACTGGAGGATTGTGAGATTATCGCAGGTGGGCCACTATTGATCAGACGAGGGAACAGCCACTAGATGTTATCCCAAAGCACAGATCTGTGATCTGTGTGCAAAAAAATCCTCAGAATCTGTCCACAAATACTAGAAGAAGCAGGCGACCAGGTTGGTTTCAATATCCAGACTCAATGATGCTATCTTGGGTGGGCCACGTCTGATCACACCTTGATCTGGCGACTTCCAGTGCTTGGAAGATGAAGAAATATATCCAGAGAGTCTCTTAGAGACTTTGACAACTTGCAATGCTTGGAAGATGGATGAGATTCACTCAGAAGTGTGGCTCTGATACCATGTATTGTACATCTCAAATATGCCTATTTGGGAGATCATGAGACTTTGCCATGTATAAGAGCCAATGATTTGAGTTCTGATGAGGAAAGCAAGTTGTTAAAAGTGTTAAAAGCTCACAAGACAGCATTGGGGTGGAGCATTGCAGATATCAAAGGTATAAGCCCAACCATGTGTATGCACCGCATCTTGTTAAAAAAAGAGTCTCAACCTACAAGGGAAGCACAAAGGAGACTCAACCCTCATATGAAGGAGGTTGTCAAAGCAGAAATTCTTAAGCAATTAGATGTTGGGATCATCTACCCAATCTCCGATAGCAAGTGGGTTAGCCCAGTGTAAGTTGTTCCCAAGAAGAGTGGTATGATAGTGGTAACGAACATGATGAGCTGATTCCTACTAGAGTTACCACTGGATAGAGGGTAAGCATAGACTACCGGAAGCTTAACACAGTTACCAGAAAGGATCACTTCCCACTACCATTCATTGATCAAATGTTAGAGAGGCTAGCTGGGCATTCACATTATTGTTTTCTCAATGGATGCAGTGGATACGATCAGATTCCTATTGCTCCAGAGGACCAAGAGAATACCACTTTTAATTGTCCATTTGGGACATTTTCCTACAGGAGGATGCCTTTCGGGCTTTGCAATGCACCAACAACTTTTCTGAGATGCATGATGAGTACTTTCTCTGATATGGTGGAGTGCTTTATTGAGGTATTCATGGACAACTTCTCTGTCTTTGGATCATCATTTGATAACTGTTTGTATCATCTGGAGTTTGTGCTAAAGAGATGTGAGGAGTGTAATTTGGTGTTAAACTGGGAAAAATGCCACTTCATGGTAAAACATGGCATTGTACTTGGGCATGTGGTAACAAGCAAGAGGATACAGGTGGATACGGCTAAGAAAGACTTGATCAGCAAACTTCCACCACCCACATCCGTGAAGGGAGTACGGAGTTTCCTTGGGCATGCGGGATTCTATCGCAGATTCTGTTAACACCAAAAATGTCACTTTGCTTCTTCAAGATCCAGAAAACTGCATGAAATCACAACCTGCCATAAATAGGCAATGCTACTTCCAAAAATTCAAATCTTGTCAGAATCAAACAAAAACTGCAAGATCCTTCAAGATAGCCAAAAGAGGAGTACACAAGAAAAATAGAAAATTCTCCGGATCACCGCTTGCAATTCCAAGTAAAATAGAAAATCTGGCACACCCACACAAAAAAATATTGATGCACGCCTCTGCCTCTTGGTTACGAAAGAGTCGTACCCAAACGGACTCCCACGTCCGCCAACCCCGGTAGAACTGGGCAGAATGCGCCGTTCCATCAAGCCGGCACACCCGGTGGGACTCGTTCATTTGAGAACACGATGCTAGAAATGAAATATTTGCATATTGTATCTATTACTCTATGCTTATACTTCTTTTCTTGATTCCTTGGCTACTTTCTAACTGGTGGCCTATGTTGAATTCCACATCTAAAAAAATGAGATGAGATTTTTTTGAAATTTCTAATTCTTTGAATTTATTTCCACTCTTTCTCTTTTCAAAAAAAAAAAACAAAAAATCAGATTTCTTAGTTTGGATTCAAAATTGAGAAACTTTGATCCTTTTCGTTTCGTCTCTGTGCTCGCGGAAATCGTTGAGCAGGTTTGAATTGTGGAAATGGCCATTGTTTTTCTTCAATGAGTTCATTAGAAATTAGAAAAAATTAGATTTCTCATTTTGGATTCAAAATTGAGAAACTTTGATTCTTTCCTTTCGTTCGTGTGCTCGCAGAAATTGTTGAACCTGTTCGAATTAGGATTTGGGCCATCGTTTCTCTTCGATGAATTCATTAAAGATCTAAAAAAAAACACAAAAAAATAAAAAAAATCAGATTTCTCATTTTGGATTCAAAATTGAGAAACTTTGATCATTTCCTTTCGTTCATGTGCTCACAGAAATTGTTGAGCCTGTTCGAATTAGGATTTGGGCCATCGTTTCTCTTCGATGAGTTCATTAAAGATCTAAAAAAAAAAACAAAAAAAGACAGAGACCACTAAGGTTAAACCAACTGCGTTCTTTGATCACGGTTGATCCAAGAAAAGCCTTGTCTAGAGTGTGGAGACAGCTTGACAACCCATATGGATACATACCGATCTCCTGGAAGATGAAAATTAGGAGGTCATGAAAACAAAGCCTACAGCTCAACAGTGAACGCAGGCTAGGAAACATCTCATCAAGCTCAAACGGTAAGAGAAGACCCAGCCAAAACAAGAAGTCCGAGAAAAGGCAGAGGCTTCCTCTATTGCTTCACTAGAGGCAATAAAAACTTCCCTTCCAGAGACTTCAAAGGGGGTAAGAAAATACACTCTCAGTGATTTCATGCCATCACAATTCAAAGAAAAAGCCACGCAGGGGGCATCATATTCTTGCAATTCGGTAGTTGGATTCTTCATTAATGGATACGAGTCCAGCGACACCGATGATGGATTCGAATCCAACTACACCGACGAGTGGGAGGAATCCCTTGAAACAGGAGAATATCTCTCCGATAAAGAATGGGTTCCTGAGACTCATCTTATGCCAGTAATCTGGTATAACCCCCTACAGCCGCAAGGATCCTGGTCTGATGATGAAGAAGACCAAGAGGCTCTACAAGAAAATGCTGTTGAACCAATACCCCTCATTGCTCCAGTGGAAATAAACCATGTTGAGCCACAAAAAGCTGATGAAGAAGAAGATTTGGCTCCCATGCCTGATCTTGAAGAATATGCAAGGATCTTGCAGCGTCTCGCTCTAGAACAAGAACAAGACCGCGTCAACGAGCTTCCTCGCAATCCAGAGCCTGAAGTCCATGAAGACCATCGGGTACATCCTCCCTTAACTCCTGAAAATGGAGAAAATTGCTGGATAGACGATCCTCTTACATTCGAGGATGAGTCTGACTCCGATCAGGCAACGTCTCCTGTTAGAGCTTCCTGTAATGTGATAATTCAGGATTATAGCTTTTTCGAGGCATCGTCTGATGAGATCACTTACACTCCGGCGACTCCTAGCAATGTATCTTCTGGAGCCACCTCGTCTCACGTGACTTTCACTGAGATGACACCCTCTCATGTTTCTTTTCCTGAGACCGTGACTTCAAAGTTCACACCCTTCCTGACTGAAGAATCCCCAGCTATTGATGCTTGGGACGATGAATTGGTCAACGAAGAAGAAAGGTTGCTGGATGATATTCAGGACTTGTTCCAGGAAAATGCTCCATGAAACACAATCACTGAGGATAGCCTCTTGATCCTGAAGACAATCTTCCAAACAAAGACCCTTCTCAAGAAGCTCTCGAAATTGGTAGAGGCACCCGCTCTAGCCGGGACTACCATAAAAATTACAACCAATCTTCCTTTACATATGTAAATCCTTCGGGAAAAGATGTAGTAAGCGCCCCTAGTGGCAACAATGATGAACATGCAGGCCCTTGATTGAACACTTCAAGCACATACCTGCACGTCTGCACATCCTAGATTTATTGCGAATGTCTCCGCACACTCGTGATAATCTCATTTCAGAATTACAAAAGCTGAATGAGGATGTCGACAAACATGCCCCGCAAGTCCTCCAAATTGAAATGGATTACCGGGTCAAAAACTCAGAAGCTTCCTCAAAGGGAGAAAAGAAGAAAACTGAGGGATCATGCATTGAATGCCTCTTGGTCCAAAAAGCAGCCAGTGCAACCATCGCCTTCACTAAGGAAGACCTCCTACTTGGCGAAACAAGGCATACCCGACCCCTGTACTTCACAGGGTACATCAAGGAAATGCCTATGCACAGAGTTCAGATTGACCCAGGTTCTGCACTCAACCTCATCTCCACATCGGCTCTCGAAGAGTTGGGCATCCCACCCAGCAAACTGAGCCACACGTCTGTATCTATCTTCAGATACGATGGGAGTACTCAAAGGCCTATCGGCAAAATCAGGTTCAAGTTGCAGATTGGTGATCTTATCTCTGACGTCACTGTGTATGCAATAAAAATCCCTTCATGCTACAACATCCTTCTCGGACGCCCCTAGATCCACGAGAATGGTGTTGTCCCTTCAACTTTACATCAATGCATCAAGTTTGTTGGCGACGACGGCATGATACACCGAGTCTTTGCGGACAGAAAACCCTTCAAAGGTAAAGAAGTCTACTTCGCAGACTCACAAATGTATGAAGGTGAAAAAGAAGAAGAGGAGAAGCACACAGCACCCTTTGTCGAAAATCTCCAGAAAGATAAAGGCAAGGCTCCTCAACAATCACTGGAAGAAAACAAACCATCCGGTAAATCCGAAGAGAGCATTCTAACTCCCTTCATCATCTCCCTCAAACCTTCAAAGCCTTTGGTCATCACAACTAAAGTGAAGAAGGCAAAGTAAGAGTCTGGGGGCAAATTTGTTATCTCTTTCATGTCTATCATGTAAGATACGGATTCGGATTCAGAGCCAGAAGACGACACATCGTCAAGCCAAGCTGACACTCAGCAAGTTCAGCATGCTCTTACTCCAATGGAGACAATTTCTGACATAGAAGATCATACGTCAGCTTCCTTCGTTGTTCCAGCAACTTCAGCAAAGGAAAACCGATCTTCTTCCATAGATCGGATGCTTATTCATCAAACTCTATGCCTGAACCTTTCCAAAATGAAGGTATGCCTCAACTATCCTGATATAGTTCTGTGGCACAAGCTATTATGAAGAAAATGGGATATGAAGCTCAAAACCCAGTCGGTTTGGGAGAAGGACGCGGTATTCTCACGCCATTGGGACCCGTCTTGATTAAAAGCCAGCTGGAAGATTGGAGACTCTACGGCCATGTAGAAAAGTCTTCACACGGGTTAGGGTATGATCCCGACACTCCTCTGAGACAGTTGACACAAAGGCTTAAAAGTCAATTTACTGACCAAGCCTCAATATCTCGAGTCCATGAATACATCAATCTCCCTGGATATCTCTTCAATGAGTCACCTGACAAAGATCCAGGAAGCTTATCCAATTGGTACGATTTCTCTGACAATGAAGAGGAATTGTTTGATGGCACAGACGTGTGGTCTTCAGACCCAGAAGAACCCTCATCTTCAAAAGAAGTAGCCTACTTCGACTCGGTTTCAACAGGCGATTGGGATCATCTCATAGCAAGCCTTGGGAAAATTCCCGATCAAGAAGACCCGTGGAAAGGAACAAAACCCTGGTCTGGAAATTCCCTTGAAACCCCAGAAGGTTTCGTTGAGCTGGAAGCCTCCGAAAATATTGTGGAGAAACTACCTTCGAACCTTCCAATAGAAGATCTTGCAACCTACAGCGATTTCATGGCCTTTCGAAGCCTAGGGTATGGACATCATAGGTCCTATTTCTCCCCCTTCAAGCAAAGGTCATCGCTTCATCTTCGCCGCTACGGATTATTTCTCCAAGTGGTCAGAAGCATTTGCGCTCAACGAAATGAAGACCTCATCAGCCCTTCACTTCCTGCGCACCAACATCATTTTTCATTTCGGCATACCCAAAAGATTCGTCCATGATAACGGACCATAATTCCGGGATTATCAATTCAACATGTTCTGCGGCAAATACAAAATCCAAAGCTGTCCTTCGACTCCATACAATCCGGCAGCAAATGGATTAGCAGAAGCTTTCAACAAGACTCTGCAAAATCCTCAAAAAAATGGTCTCTAGTCACAAAAGAGACTGGAGCGCCAAAATGTCTGAAGCTTTGTGGGCCTATCAAACCACCGTTCGAGGACCAACCCATAGCACACCATTCTCCTGGGTCTATGGATGTGAAGCTGTCGTGCCCTTGGAAGTACAAATTCCTTCCTTGAGGGTATCCTTGCAAAATGACATGACTCAAGAAAGCAATGTCAAATTGCGACTCCATGAGCTGGACAATCTCAATGAGAGACGGCTCGAAGCTCGGCAAAGCATTGAACTTTACCAAGCACGCATAGCAGGATCTTTCGATAAAAAGGTCAGGCAATGCGCCTACAAAAAGGGTGACTTGGTTCTTACAGTAAAAAGACCAATGGTCTTCGCTCACAAGTCCAAAGGCAAATTTGAGCCAAAATGGGAAGGACCCTACGTCATCGACAAGGTTTTCTCCAACGGCGTATACGCACTCCTAAACATGGAGGGTGACAGATGTATGCTGCCCATCAACGGCAAGTTCCTAAAGCGGTACTACCCTTAAAGACTTACCCAATTGGGTAAGAGCAATGCCTGTACGGCCAAAACCAGTTTCCAGGTACACGCTCGTCAAACCCAATCTTTTTAGAATTTTCATATCAAATGTTGAAATTTCTAGAAATTTAAACAATGCTTACTTTTATCGTTTCATTGTTTAAAAAAAAATTCCAAGTTTAGGAACATTTCCCTAACTTGACCAAAATTTTCAACCCTTGAACCCAAAATTCATGGTTTGAAACAAAATCCGGATTCAAGGATTTCCACCCTAGTCCACCCTACCTTTTACCGCCTAAATGGTTTTAGGTCAAAACTTATGACTCTCGTGTCTTTAAACAAAAAAAAAAATGGTTTTTCAAAAAACCGCGGGAAAGCAATGCTTAGTCGATACTCGCACAAATTGGAAGCATGCGAACGACGTTTGACACTTCCAAAATAGCAGGGAAGCGACATTTCGTCGATACTTGTAAAATCCAAAATCGTGGAGATGCAACATTTCAGTTAATATCCACAACCCAAATTTCAAAGGTTCGAAAAAACCAAGAAACCGTGGAGATGCAACATTTCAGTTGATATCCACAACCCAAATTTCAAAAGGTTCGAAAAAACCAAGAAACCGTGGAGATGCAACATTGCAGTTGATATCCATAACCCAAAGGTTCGAGAAAACCGCAAATCTCAAAAATCGTGGGGAAACGACATCAAGTCAATACCCGCAAAATCAAAATTTTTGAAAAGCAAGGATGCGACATTCCATCGATACTTACACCCAAATCCGCGAGGATGAGACATTCCATCGATACTCGCAACCGAATGAGCAAGGATGCGACATTCCATCGGTACTTGCAAGACCATTCAGCAGGGAGGCGACTTTTAGTCGATACTTGCATTTTTGAAAACCAAACCGGTACCAAAACCGGTTATAGATGCCACCAAAACAGGCCATAAATGCCACCAAACCGACTATAAATGCCACCAAACCAGCTATAAATGCCACGAAACAAAACCAACTATCAATGCCACAAACCAAAAACTTGGCTTTCAAAAAATTCGGCTATCAATGCCACCAAAACAGGCTATAAATGCCACCAAACAGGCTATAAATGCCACGAAACAAACCGGCTATCAATGCCACAAAACAAAATCGACTTCCATGCCACAAACAAAATCTGGCTCCCATGCCAAAACAATCATTTGACAAAAGATTTTCACAAAATGACGATCTTTTGATCAAATCCCGTTTAGCAATTACTTTCATCACAAAAAGATTTAAGTGAGCGTAGGGAAAACAAAAAAAAAAAGAATCTCATTTAGCAATTACTTTCATCACAAAAAGATTTGCCATGAGATGCTGGGGTGGGCTGTAACCCTTCTTTCACACTGGGAAGCTTATCCCGAGCAGTTTGTCATTGTTTGTTCTCTTGAAACTTCCTTTCAAGAACTCGATCAGCATCTACAACCCGACGAATCAGAGCACTCTCCCTGTTGCGAGCCTCTGTTATTGCAGCCCACTTAGCAGCGACTTGTGCCTTTAAATGCTCAAGACGTTTCCTGGCCTCATCAACCTCCCTATCAATGATGTTAAGTTCATGTGTCAGCCCAATGATGGCTAGCTCTTCTAAGTTCTTCTCATGGACTATCTGCTTCCTGCTTTGTGTAGCCTCATTCAGGTCAGACTTAGCCTTATCAGCAGGGTCTAGGAACATCTCCTTGAAGAACTGGTCATCAGCAAAATTCAGGGTCTCAAACCACTTGTCACCCAGCGCAATGATCCTATCAACGATCGCCCTAGCACCTGTGACATCCAGACCAGCCTCTTCGGCATCACCGAGAATCTCCTGCACATGCTGGATCATGCCAAATCCGGCATCCAAGTGTCCAACAAGGAGAGTCTCAATCCAGAAGCTCAGAACCCACACCACCACCTTCTTCACAAAAAGAAGAGATGGCCCAGCTGAAGATTCGCCCCGCTCCGTCGGTCGGCTGCTCATGTCATCCCCTGTTGGAAGAGGAACAAAAGAACTCTTTCCAGTTGGAGCTGCTGGAGAAGGAATCTCAACACGAGGTATCTCCTCAATAGTGTCAAGTATTGGTCCCAAGAGCCTCTACCTCTAGATCGACCTCTGGCATCCCTTGCTCTGGTTCAGAAAGAAGCAACGGACTCTCCTCTGTCACTTCAATATCTGCCAAAGAAACACAAAAAGGTATGAATATGATCCTGTTTGAAAATCATTATCAGGGTTATTACTACAAAATACCTTCTTCGACGACTGGCGGAACACTTTCTTCCTCTATGAACTCATCGGAAGCATCGTCAACATTTGCATCCATCGATGGTTCAAAGTCATCGGAATCCTGTGGCAAGTCAGCTGACAAGAAAAATGTTAGCAAACCAAATCACAGACACAAAAAAAAAAAAAGAAAGCAAAAGAAGTTATAACAATTCTGGATTCATTCCAGAGTCCCTCGGTTCTTCTTCAGGTGCCCCAACAGGATCCGTCACCACCTCATCGGTTGGAACCTCAGGCATCGCCAAGTCTTCCTCTGCTAAAAAAAAGCGAGAAGAAAAGCAAAAACAAGAAGCAAATCAGAACAAGGAAAAAAATCCCATGAAAAGAAATGGAATGAGAAAGAGGAAGAACATACCTTTACCAACGATCTCTTCTTCTCGGCTTCTCTTCTCTGGAGGCTCGTCAGCATCCACCGGCACCTCCTCATTGGTTGCATGTAAAGAGCAAAAAACAATCTTGTTGCTCCCAATTTGTTACGACTCTAACGATGGTGAAAAGCGTAACTTGTATGGTAGATCCACACACTATTCCAATCCAAAGTCCATTTCGTCCAATATGAAACACAAAGCCTAGTACCACGGAGATTGGAATTCCAAATAAATAGAATGCATTCTCCTCAACGTAGGCATTCCCCTAGGAGAGATACAAGAGGTCGACATGCATTTCATGGTCAGAAACTATCTTCTTATGAGAGGGGTAAATGTTTCTTAAGTGTCTCATTTTATTTATTTATTTATTTATTTATTTATTTGGTTTTACTGATGATTAGGTGACATTAAAATTATGGGATTTTTACCAAAAAAGTGTCCCTAAACTCATATACGGCGGATTTAATCAGAAATACACGAAAATGTTCATTTTGGTGTTTGTACATTAGTTTTTTACTCTTTTACCCTCCTTGTTTCGATCAACATCGTTTTCAATCTCATACCCTTTTACCCTTCGTTCTCCTTGCTTCCCCAAAATTTTTCTCTCAGATTTCCTCTCTTTCTCATAAATCACTCAACAAAAGTGTCCCATGGAGATCGATTGCAGAGAAGAACAGAAATCCACCCATTTTCTCTTTCTCTTTCCCTTCTCATTCGTGTCTCGTGGGACGAAGTTTTGATTTGGATCTCAGGTGGGGCCATCGTCGTTCACTAAAGGGCACAGAAGAAGAGGTGTTAAGAGATCTTTGATTGCTATGGTGTGCAAAAACTAGAAACTAGAGAGCGAGAGAGAGGAGAGGCAAGATGTTGGAGAAGATTGGACTTCCTGCAAAGCCGTCAATGCGAGGAGTCAATTGGGTGGAGGACGCATCTCATTGTCAAGGCTGTTCTTCTCAGTTCACCTTCTTTAATCGCAAGGTTGGGTTGGACCTTTCTTTCCCTCATTTTCTTCATTCTTCCATCACCCAATCTCCTCTCTTAGATTGTTTCAATTGTTTTAACCAAAACCCATATTGCAAAATCGTATCTTTTCTTGATTTCCGTTCATGGGTGCACACTTCTCTGTAGGATTCGATCTGGGTTTTGCTTCTTTGTAGAGATCTATAGGAAGAAGTTCTGTAATTCTATTAAAGATCTTTTTTTTTTCAGTTGGGTTTGTGCCTTATATTGATTTTAGTGAAGAATCTTGATTTCATGTGGGATTCACTTCTATCTAGTGATTTTGGAAGGAAAATAAAAAACATATGTGAAAAAGGGTTTTTTTTCACTTCATTGGATAGCATAAAAAACATAGAGATCTCTCCGCATCAATTCAGGTTTGCCGATCGTTTGTTTTGTATAGGAGGTGGTGATAATGCACTAGGCATGTACAAAGATAACAGCCTCGTTAGCTATTAATGACGGCAGTCTTTTGGAAATCTTACTTGATAGGGTGAGTGTTTGATCACATGAATTTCAAGTTACCCAGAAGCTAGCTTTATTGTTGTTTCTTTATTTAGGTTGATAACTTCATAGTTTTGATAATTTCTGAAACAGTTGTTTCTGAGTTTCAACTGAAATTATGCTAATGTATATCATATGCAGCAGTTGTTGCTCATGCAGATAGCATTGGCCAGCGGAAGTTAGCTGCAATGCTTGTCGACTATGAACCACATTCATCAGAACAAGTTTTTTTTAATCCTTTTTCCCCCTTTCTTTTTCGGTGGCCTCATGAAGACCTTGAGCTCACACACTCACACCCACGCCCCTAACCAGCTGGGCTATAACTGGGGACCTTTGGATCCTTCCATATAGGTTGTCAATTGTCATATTTGTAGAATGTTATTTGACATCCATACTTGTCATTGTCTTGACTAAGTAATTGTTATCAAGGCATTGCCAACTAGATGATTATTAAAGTTGTTGAAAGAAGTATTGCCAAAAAGTAGTTAAGTTCTGTCTTTTGAACTTAGGTTCCCCTCTTACTAAGCATAGGAGAGGAAGACACGGCATTGGTGAAGGCAACTGAAAGTGGTGATACTGACCTTGTTTATCTTCTACCCTTTCATATCTGGCAGAAGGTATTGCTTTCAACAAATTTGATGCTGCATTTATTTATCTTGTCACATTTATACTGTCTTGTTACTACAGAGTGAATCAAAATTTGCCCCATGTCTCTGTGGATTAGAATACTGCATAAATGAATGTTACATGTTTCAAATTTTATACATCAGTGTCTATTTGTTGGGTGGTTTTCACTTGCAGAAGCCTCCTCTAGAGTTCTTTGGAATGATACAGGCAAGGACTCTGCCCGCGACTTATTCATAACATTTGCACGGTATTATGTTCTCTATTGCATACTTTGAATCACATTTAAGATTGATTTCTTTCTAAATTTTTCTACTTTTTAAAACCCATTTGTGAAATCAAGTATTCAAGGATTTTTTTTTCAGTTATATTGTATTTATTATTTTGATCTGCTTACAGGTGTTATAAGCATGAATTCCTGAAGGACTTCTTTCTGTCAACTGGCCAGCTTCAATTAGGTTTTTTAAAGCACATTCCTTGGTGTTCCCCCTCCCTCATCTTAGGGTCCGTTTGGGAAGGAGGGAAAATGGGGGGAAGGAAAAAAAGAGAGGGGGAAATGGAGGGAATGTATTAATGGAGGGTGTTTGGGAAGGGGGGAGGGAAAGTGGGGGAGGGGAATATGGGGTGAAAATTCGAGTGGAGCCCACCAAAAAATTTTCCCCTCAAAAGTGAGGGGAAAGTATGAGGGAAAGAGGGGATTTTTGACCAAATGACTAAATTGCCCTTTTTGAAAGAGATGATTTTTTATATTTTTGAAAAAGTAAGGGTAAATTGGTAATGTTCTCTCTACCTCACAAACAACAAAACACTACTTTTTCACTTTTCTTTCCCCTACTTTTTTACTATCCAAACAAGGGGAGTTAAAATTAATTTTCCCTTCCCTCCCCTCCCCTTCATTTTCCTTCCTCCTCAAATTTTCCCTCCCCTCCCCTCCCCCCTTCCCAAATATAGCGTTAAGATCAATGGTTTTCCTTGGTCTTTCTAGTGTGCGCGAGTTTTAAGTGCATGTATGAGTGTTGTGCATGAGTGTGCTTATGCATGTGTGTGAGTGCTTTCCTTAAGATCAATGATCTTTTCTAAATTCTGACCATTAGGACTGACACACCAACCTAATCCATACCATATATTAACCATTGGGATTGCTTGCTCTATGTACCATTTACAAAGGGGGTGTTCTTGCATATGAATTCGCTGCATTAAAAGTGAAAAATGATTTCAGGGTTATCAAATATAGTCCTCTTGTACTGCTCGCTTTTCTTTGTAATAAAAGTAGCCATTCAAAAAATTAAAATAAAAAACTTTTTCCTCTTTTTATTTTTTTGGCAACAAGTTTTCCCATATAATATTTTATGTGAAGTTTGCATATGTCATTTTGTTTAGATTTCTGCTGTCATCATGTACAATAGATGGTTTCATAATTATAATCGTAGTATTTTTAATTTAAACAGGTTATAAGCCCTTTGTAGAGGCTTGCATTGATGCTGATGAGACAGCGAAGGCACTCAAATACATTCCAAAGCTCGCCGATCCCCGTGAGAGAGCAGAGGTATTACAAAGATTTTGTTGTGGTAGAAGTTCAAAGATTTTGTTGCTAAGTGCTTGTTGAATGAGCCAAACCTCATATATATTGTTTTGATTGCACATGTCAGGTTGAGATTTGATAATGGCCTTGAGATCTGAAATTTGCTGGAGTTTTGGGCTTTATGATTGAGATTCAGGGCTAGTTTCTATAACAATCTTTATGAATCTTGATAATGATAAAACTAGGCCAGAATCTGATTAGATCAGTCCCTCATGCAAACACATAAGAAGGGGAAAAAACATTAGGAAGCACCACCAATCCACCTTACATCATTTTATTCTCCATTTTAAAAACACTGATACGATACCTCCTTGACTGGAATTAAGTAACATGTCCATATTTAGATTTGTTGTAAGAGTATCTGATCACTTCCTTATAGAATAGAGCTTGCATAACTTATCATTTAGCTGTTACCTTTCTCTATTGTAATGCTGATATAACTCTTAAGGTAGGACTAATCTATTTGGCCTATTTCCTCTCTGTTGAAAACTAACTTAGCCTCCTTGAAATCTTTGTAGGTTTCGGCCAAAGATCTTGAATTGAACCTTTAAGAAGATCTGTCGGAATGAAATATGCGAAGAAGATCACTTTAAGTCTTTGTAGGGTGTTATCTTTTAAGATTCACTGGGATCACTTGGAGTGATACCCCATTCACGTTGTTGTCACTTTAGATACATTTGTATTTGTTGGATTTTGTGGATATGTTGCCTAGCCTAAATTAAGTCGTATGATTGCTGAGGTTATTGTCCTAACATGTAGACAACACTCTATTTGGTGACTCTTTGTTGTTGCTTTGTATTTAAGTGGGTGTTTGGAAGACACAGTTGCAATTTAGTTGTTGTTTATTCAAGTTTCTATTTGGAGGATGTATATTTGCTCTTTGTAGAATGAATAACATTGTGAATTCTCAATTGATAAGGCCATGTTGATTTTTTTGTTGTCTGGCAAATAGCAATTTTGTTGTCTAGCCAATAGCAATTTTATCTATCAGTGGGGTTAGTACAAACTACAAAGGGTGCCATAAAAATAACCATGGCCTGTTTGGGGAAGCCATGTTTCTGCATGTTTGTGTTAACCGGGTTGAAAAAGTGCCCAAGTTGAAAACATTGCAAACTTGATCATAATTAACTGAATAATAGTAGATTTTAAGTTCATACTATGGACTTGGAACTCCCCAAATCTCAGCCAAAAAATCCCTTGGGAAGTGGGCCAACAAGTTCCCTAAGCAGGGGTACTCAGCCATGTTTCTGCATATTTGTGTCAACCGGATTGAAAAAGTGCCCGAGTTGAAAACATCGCAAACGTGATTGTAATTAACTGAAAATAGCAGATTTTAAGTTCATAGTATGGAGTTGGAAATCCCAAATCTCAGCAAAAAAAAAAAACCTTCAAGAAGTGGGAACAAATGCCCTAAACAGGGGTACTCAACCATGTTTCTACATGTTTGTGTTAACCGAATTGAAAAAGTGCCCGAGTTGAAAACATCGCAAACGTGATCGTAATTAACTAAAAAATGGAAGATTTTAAGTTCATAGTATAGACTTGGAAATCCACAAATATCACAAAAAAACCTCGGAAAGTGGGCTAAAAGTTTCCTCAACAGGGGTACTCAGCAAGGTTTCTCCAGATTTTCTTAATTGAGTTGCAAAAGTGTGCGGTTTGAAACGCAGGCAACCGTGATCGTAATTAGGTGAAAAATAGCAAATTTTAAGTTCATGATATGGTCTTGGAAATCCCCAAATCTCAGGAAAAAAAAAACCCTTGGGAAGTGACCTAAAAAGGTTCCTAAACAGGGGTACTCAGCAAGGTTTTTGCAAATTTTCTTAACCGAGTTGCAAAAGTGCGCGGTTTGAAACGCCGGCAACCGTGATAGTAATTAAGTGAGAAATAGCAGATTTTAAGTTCATGATATGGTCTTACAAATCCCCAAATCTCAGAAAAAAAACCTCAGGAAGTGGGCTAAAAAGGTTCCTAAACAGGGGTACTCAGCAAGGTTTCTGTAGATTTTCTTAACCGAGTTGCAAAAGTGCGCGGTTTGAAACGCAGGCAACCGTAATCGTAATTAAATGAAAAATAGCAGATTTTAAGTTCATGATATGGTCTTGGAAATCCCCAAATCTCAGGAAAAAAAACCCTCGGGAAGTGGGCTAAAAAGGTTCCTAAACAAGGGTATTCAGCAAGGTTTCTGCAGATTTTCTTACCCGAGTTGCAAAAGTGCGCAGTTTGAAACGCAGGCAACCATGATCGTAATTAAGTGAAAAATAGCAGATTTGAAGTTCATGATATGTTCTTGGAAATTCGCAAATCTCAGAAAAAAAAACCCTCGGGAAGTGGGCTAAAAAGGTTCCTAAACAGAGGTACTCAGCAAGGTTTCTGCAGATTTTCTTAACCGAGTTACAAAAGTGCGCGGTTTGAAACGCCGGCAACCGTGATCGTATTTAAGTGAAAAATAACAGATTTTAAGTTCATGATTTGATCTTGGAAATCCCCAAATCTCAGAAAAAAAACCCTCGGGAAGTGGGATAAAAAGGTTCCTAAATAGGGGTACTCAGCAAAGTTTCTGCAGATTTTCTTAACCGAGTTGCAAAAGTGCGCGGTTTGAAACGGAGGCAATTGTGATCGTAATTAAGTGAAAAATAGCAGATTTTAAGTTCATGATGTGGTCTTGGAAATCCCCAAATCTCAGAAAAAAAACCTCGGGAAGTGGGCTAAAAAGGTTCCTAAACAGGGGTACTCAGCAAGGTTTCTGCAGATTTTCTTACCCGAGTTGCAAAAGTGCGGGACCGTGATCGTAATTAAGTGAAAAATAGCAGATTTTAAGTTCATGATATGGTCTTGGAAATCCCCAAATCGCAGCAAAAAAAAAAAAATAAACCTCGGGAAGTGGGCTAAAGAGTGTCCTAAACAGGGGTACTCAGCAATTGTAGGGCTTTTCATATCTGAAATCATTCTAGGTTTATCAATCACTTTCTAATAGTTCTATTTTTAATTTTATCTTCAAATGGAATCGACGAGGATACTTGCCTCTTGGGTCTCTTTAGACAAAATCTCACAAGATTCAATATGCCATTTATCAAAGTTAAAAAACAAAACAAAACAAAAAACAATACATTTGGAGCCTGTCATTTCACCTATCAACCAACTCCTTACATAATAGTAGCACCCCATTATAAAGTCATTGGCATTTGGAGCATTTCTCATTGTTTATGCGCCCCATTATAAAGTCATTGTCATTTTGTTGTTGGAGATAAAAAATGGGGGAAATACCTATAAATAATTGTAACGATATCGTTATCAGAAGATTTTAAAAACCAGAATTTGAGTGAAATCGTGAATCTTTCTTATTTTTTATGCATCTCAATATAAAGTCACCATTATTTCCTTGTTGGACACAAAAACTGGATGAAGAAACTTAGGTAATGGTAACGATATCGTTACCAAAAAAATAATTTTTAAAACAAATTCAAGTTCGTATGAGTAGGAATTCAAGTTCTTAAAGATTTCCCCCCTAAAAACCATCTATAGATCATCCCATCTGCAGTTCTAAATTATTTTTTCTTATGTTTGAAGCCAATCTACTTGTAAAGGGTGTATGACCTTTGTGTGCTAGAATAATTATTGGGTTCAAAACATTCCATAATTTTGTAAGCATATTATCTAACAATTTGAAATGAAATAAAGGCCATTTGATTTTACCCTCTTCAACTCCATGTTTCCAACCCATTGGTCATGTAAAAAAGCCTGTTTTGGTTTTGTTATTTATCCCGAATCATTTTTCAATACCTTGTACTGAAACAGATGTTTGTGGAGCAATTGTGTTGCAGGTGTCTCTATGGTGCACTTAATTCATGATAAACGAGCTCACGTCTCTCACCAACCATAAAAAACATGACTAGGAAACAAAACCAAAGGGGATAAATCAGCGTAGTAAGGTAAAATCATAGGCCTAACATTATATGAACTTGAATTCCTACTCATACGAACTTGAATTTTGTGCCCGACATTATTTTTTGATAACGATATCGTTACCATGATTTATAGTTTCTTCATCCATTCTTTGTGTCCAACAAGAAAATAATGGTGACTTTATATTGAGATGCATAAACAATAAGAAAGACTCACGATTTGACTCAAAATCGTGTTTTCAAAAATTTTTGATAAAGATATCGTTAAAATTATTTATTGGTTCTTTGCCCATTTTTTGTCTTCAACAACAAAATGACAATGACTTTATAATGGGGTGCATAAACAATGAGAAAGGCTCACGGACTTGGCTCAGAAATGCATTTTCCATTTGTTCAATTATTTGACACCACTTAGCTGCAACTGTTCGATACCTAAGCGTTGAACCAGCTCTCTTTGCCTAGATAACATTTAAACCATGATGAAATCAAAATAGTCCCATTGTTCAATTCTAATAAATAATCATCACACATTACAATTCAAATAATGTTTGTCAAATCAGCTCTCTTTTGCCATCTTTAATTGTCCTTATTAGGGATGAACCAAAAGAGATTTCAAGTAGGAATATTCATAATCTAAGTGCATTATACAATTTAGAGTTTTTATTTTTATTTTCTTCCTTTTCTGGTTTATGGCCCGGAAAGGCAGTAAAGTGAACGGCTTGTCCTTGTTCCTGAAACTGAATATTGGAACGGTTTTATACCGTTCCAGTATTTGAAATTCAGGATGGTATTTAACCGTTCCAATTTTGTACTATAACCGTTCCTATTTTAAGATTTTGACCAGTTTTATGACCGTTCCGAAAACGTTCTAAAATCATTCCAGTTTATAATAAATTGGGACATTTTTAAACTGTTCCAATACCGTTCTTGAACCATTCCTATTTAGTATATGTACTTTCTTGAAATTGTTCCAAAAGAGTTCTTAAACCGTTCCAATTCCGTAATTTTGAATTTTTTCGGAACCATTTAAAATCGTTCCAATTTTATTAGGCAAGGGTTGTAACCGTTCCTAATGAAAAATGAAATATTTAAAAAAAAATGCTATTGTAGCAAAATTCTTTATTATGCCACCTAATGCATTTAAAAAAAAATCATAAACTGCAGCATTCACATCTATTCACATTCATAGAAAACAATCACCAATGGTTCACAAAATCTATAATATAATTCAATAGAATAACTTGAACTCAAATATACAATTTATAAAATTTGAATATCCATACATGATGCATCGACCTCATATAACCTTCTAACTAAAAATATCTACTTCATTTCTTAAAAAATATAAACCAAAGAGTCCATATCCCATCATATTTGTTGAGCCTTTTAACTTTGATCCAACTACTTTTCTAACATACATTTTCTGTGACAAATCCTCCAAATTGTAACGCTCTTGTGAGGTCTGCCAAACTGTTTGGTATCTCCAAACTGAAAGTACCTGTTGAGATACCTACCTCTGCAAAACAAGAAAATAAACAAGTTAATAATGTTCTCCACATTATCATTCTTGCAATACCTTCTAATATTTCTTTTTGCACTTGTTAAAGAATTTCATTTGACTTGTTACAGAAGGAAGATGCCTTACTGATTTCAAAAGTGTACACTTTTTCACTAATTACATCAACATAGTAATGAACAATAGCACACTAGTAGGAAAACCAGAGATTTGACATTCGCTTCACAAGGTAATATAATATGCAGTGCTAAAATCAAAGATATTTGATTTAAGGAATCAAAAGATTCAGATTTCCTTACCCTTGCTTCAACCAAGTCTTGCGTTCCAATTAATGTTGACTACAGTGCACCCAATAGCAGATATCAGTGCACTCAAATGAAATTCCATCAGATATCAACAAATAGCCAAATACTATTATCTAACAACAACAATAATAATAAGACAATAAAATTGATGATACTTTAGCTTGTAAGTTTCTTGTATCATACAAGTTACACCGTTAAAGGGGGAACACTGAATTGCACATAACAAGTCAAGATTAAAATGAAATCACAGGGGTATACAGTTGAATTGCTAAATGTGATCTGCGTACAATAAATGTCACTAAGATTAGAAGAACCAAAATAGTAGCATAGGCCATCAGTACACAAAATTCCGTAGAAAGAGAGCAATGGCTCACAATCACTATATTGTTCGGCCTAAAAGTGGCAACAATGAAAGCTGGATCATTTCTTGCTTCCCAACTCATGGCTGGAACAGTCACCTCACGTGTCCCATCTACATGAATGTGGCCGCAAAACTGTATGGAATCAGTTAAGTAGTCCTCATTTGTTAGCCATAATTACTTTGCTTTATTTTCCATAAGAGAACATGGTTGCTTATCAGTCATGATTACCTTAATTTATTTAGAATAGAAAGCATCACCCAAGTGCTTGGATTCTCTTTTTAATTTTTTCCAATTTGTTTATATTACTTTAATTAAGATTGAGTCCAGCTCAGTTTAATGATTTATGTATTATTGGTTATTCCTCCTCGTTTGTGGTTATCTTCTTGTTTCTCTTTTGCAATTTTTTCACATTAGTGAGTAAACCCTGGTCCGTCCTTTGATGTTGTTGATGCAACCAAAATAATCTAATCATGCAGACATTATGAGATGATAACCCTGTAGAATGTTTTCAAACATATATATAGCTATCTGTAATGCCATGTGCTCTGGACATTGCTGTGTTCTCATTGCAACTGAGAGGACATTAAAAGCTCACTTGATCATAAGATTATATGTACCCATTTGATTAACAACTAGCAATTTTAGTTGATTAGGTTTTTAGAGTTTCCTAGATAAAAATTAAGATTCCTTACCTTGACACTCCAGCAAGCATATTACTCATTTACATGGTATGGCATGCACTCAATTTAATCAAGTTTGACTTGCAAGAAGTGGGGACTGAGTAAGAATGGCATCATAAAGACTACTTAACCCTTTTGCGTGATTATTGACCCATAATCATTTCTTAAGTTTAAAGGCTTCTAACCCTAATGCTGAGTCAAGATACCTGTGGGGGGAAATTCGAAGTAGGATTTTGGATTGGGCTTTAGTGGAAGCACCTACAATACCTATACTATCCAAATGAGATTTAAGCAAGGGTATTCTTCATCCTCAAGACTATTAAGCAATGGCCAACTGGTTGTTTCCATGATCACCAAGGGGAAGGATGTTGATCACTAGATCAATATGGCAAAAAAATTGTTGAAGAAAAGCAGAAACAAGCGCTTGCATGACAATATGCTTAATCTACAACAAGACCAACCATCATCTGTACAAAATCACCCAACAAGTTGTCTTTCAAAATCCTCTATTATGACTTGGTTCTCATATCATTTCTCTGGTCACATACGAATTTCACATCTCAAACTTGTTACTAAACCAAACACATCAGTAAACTTCACATTCATCATCAGTTGTCAAAATGCAGGCAATGTCACATGATTTTCGTTGATTAGCGTAACAATCAAAAGCGTATAACAGCAACCCAAGCATAGTAAATGTTTTTCTTAATAAAAACAAACTACATGAGTTGCACAATAATAGGAAAATGAACAATGTTTGATGACATATATAGAAACTTAAATTTCAAAAGGTTTGAGAACATGGAATAAACTTGGTCTGAGAGCCTGGAAGACATATTCAGTTGCATTTGGGGGTATAGTGTGTGACAATTCATATGGTTCTGTACCTGCAAATCCACTAGAAAGAAATTCACAGAAACTTATTTAAATTGGTAAATAAATGCCACTTCTAAAATGAAAGACAAATAAATTGTCAAATGGAAGGTAAATATGAAAACCACTGTTAGGACCATTTTGGATTGGCCATTAATACAGAATCCGTTAACAACAAATTAAAACTTATCGATATCAAAGGAATAATTTTTGAATAAAAGAAGTTCAATAGATTTTCTCATATCTTTAGAGGGAAACAAGAAGACAAATAGCTTCCCTAATATGATAAAATCAGACTGGAAGTAGATAATTGATCAATTTTAACACCTTTATGCTCATACTTCAGTTTTCAATGCATTTTGTCTGCAATGATTTTCTAGTCAGGTAATGATTCACAAATAAAACAAAGGTTACCTCAATACTGCAGGGCATTGATTTTGTGTGGAATCCCTAAAAAAAAAAAACAAACAAAAAAAAGAATAGAGGTTAAGAGTTAGCCAAAGAACCCAAAGAGTAAAAAGGAAGAAAAAGAAAAGTTATGAAAGAGGACTAATGAATTTATACAGGATACTGCATGCCCTGTATTAGGCTAATGTAGATCACTGTGGCAAATGTTGCTTAAGATTATGAATAGTTCACAATGTAATTAATGCATGTATCAGATTCCATCAATCATCTTGAGTTATGCTATATATATGAATGGCACATACTAAGTGAAATCTAACAGAAACATGGTTCTCTCATGAATTTATCCAGTGCATTACAAAGAAGAAAACTCTCTCTGGTTGGACAATCTGAAAAACCCAACCTCTGATCAACAAATTACAGTATAAAAGAATGTGTACAAATGACAGGATTAAAGAAGAAGGGATATTAAATCTGATGCATTGGATCAACAGCTTATATGATCTTTGTCCAGCAATTCAAGCAGAATGGGACCCACCCATTGGATGGTCCAGATCATGGAACATCAGTCCATATGCCCATTTGAAATCTTTTTCAATAACTTAGTGACGAATCACACTGTAATTACATCTTCCTGCTCTTACTACTAGTCTCAAACCTTTATGCTTGTAGTTGTTCATGTGAAATTCATTATTGTGTGCTAGCACATTGCATTTGAATATGGAATCATGTGTTTGATTCCAAACTCCTAGGAAAAAAAGAAAGAAATAAAAAAGAGAAGACCCACTGATTTATTCACTACTTAGTTACTTGAATATCTACATATATCATTTTAACATAGATATTAATCATCCATCCGATGTTTGCGAATAGATACAACATTAGAAATGATAATGACAATTTACCTGCTACTGCTAATGCTTTGAAAAGGTAGTAAGATACCTGAGGGATCGACCACCTTTAAAGAAGTTTTATCTATCTTGATATCAACATCGTCTTCAAAGCCCTGTCCCAATTATATTTGGGGTTAGATTACATGAATTCTATATCACAACTTCTAGTTAATTTTGGACCAAATCCTTGAATAAGTTGAACTCAACCTATATAGAGAAACTTATTTTCACTGGTGTCATTGTTGGTTTATACCTTTGCTATGGAGCTTGACAAACCATGCAAGGGGTGTGCTGCTTCAAATTATTCAAAGAACGATGCCTCTGCAGGATTTTCAATAGTACTAACATGTACGTGGAGTTTCATCGTCGTCCAGGAGCCTTTAATCTGAAGGTATAGGAAAACTTGAAGGGTAACAAAATCTAGGAAGCGCACAAACTAACCACCATGAAACTCCAAGTGGTCCACCGCATCAGAGACCCAAAATATGCATGTCATGGCCTATGAATTATAATTAATTGATATTAATTTACTAACCATCCTATTTCCATTGCCGATAGTGAACCACAAGATGCAGTCCATTTGCAAGCCATCAATTGGACAGCCAGGATCATCTGGCAGTGGATTATATCAAGGGTTGTCACGTGATGGGGTCCACCAGAGGATCCAATTAATTACCAAGGCTTAAAAAATCGGACCCTGGGACCCGACTCAGCCATGGCTGAGTCCGAGTCGACAGTTCCAACAAATGATAAAGAAAAACTTTTCATGAATGCGTATCAGACAGCTTGAAGACGAGACCAAAATATATATTTTCTCCGTTTTCATGATGCACAAGGTGAAAAATGTACCAAGGACTTCCATAATGTCCGGTTCCATGTGAAATATGCCACTGAACACAAGCTAATTTTACTGAAGCATCAAAACATGGACATAAGTACAGTAAATAAATAAACATAGTAGAATGAGGAAAAAGCTCTCATACAAGCAACTCCACCAAAAGATGGAGCATTTAAAGACAATCAGTCTTTCTTCCGCTACAGCCATCAGAGGCTTAAACCTGAGCGACAACCTGAATGGACAGGGATTCGAGAATGCAACAATATCACAATTTGAGATAACACTTTGGGGAGAAAGATTTGATGGTAAATCAGCTATTCTTGAAACCTGCTAACATTTTGCCCAACCATTGGCAATATAAAAAGACCTTTGCGGAAGTTGGGCAATATAAAAAAAAAAAAAAACCATTTCAGAATACAGGAATCAGTTGAAAAAAAGAAAATTTGTGCAATGAAAATAGAATAATAATGTTCACAAAGCAAACCCATTACAGAATCAATGATAATAAGCTAAAACCCATACTAACCATCCCACAAACAAAATAAAAATAGTTAAAAAAATTCTCATATGCATAACCCGTTGGGTACTGAGAGAGAGGAACCATTTCTGAAATGAAGAGGAGACAAAGATAACAGAACATCTAAAACTTTAAAAATCACCCATTTCAGAATACAGGAATTGGTTAAAAAAATAATTTTTAAGGGACCAACTATACAAAAGGAGAAAATCTATGCAATTAAAAGAGAAGAATGAAGCTCACAAGCAGGACCCATCACAGAATCAATGACAATAAGCCAAAACTCACAGTACCCATCTCATAAAAAAAGTAAGAGGTAGGCAAAGAAACAGCTTCAAATGCATAACCCATTTGAGAGAGTGAGAGAGACAGAAGACCCATTTCAGAAAATGAATAGAAAATCAGCTATAATCATTTATAGTATCTTGAAAGAAACTCAAGATGGTAATGCGGTTATAATTTATATGGATGTAAACTACATACATGAAAGCATAGCCCATTCAATACAACAATTCTCAACTCCTTTTCAAGCAAAATACTCATGGTATTCCAAAATAAATACCCTTTTGAAACGCAAAATACTTCAGCAGGATTTTTAATGGTACTAACATTTACAAGTATAGCTAGATAGAGTACAACAACACCTTTAGAGAATAAAAATAAAATAAGAAACTCATCAAATTACAGTATAGCTAGATAGAGTATAACAAAGAAATATATAACGATGAAAATACATACCCAATTTTGGAGATTTTTCACGCACTAACTCCTCAAAAACTAGTTGATCAACCTGAAGAAAGAAAAAAGTCTAAAATAAGAAGTCTTAAATTGTGTAAGAAGTCTTAACTTTCAATAGTTCAATGTACAAAATTCAGGAAATCATTTCAGGTGTTGAGTGCAGGTTGGAGAGAGGACATTAAAGTTGCATGTGAAAATGCACTTTCGAGATACAACAGAAAGGCCTATAACCAGATCCTGAAGAATGCAAGGCCAAATGGGTGGTTAGATTGACATGTATATATTCCAAATCATGAGCTATTTGAATCTATCTGCATCTTTTAAACTATTCTATTCCACTTTGCATTGGCCAACATGAAAATTGGCAGTCAGATTGGGTGAGATATTACTTCATCAGTAGTGATTTGGGCACAAAGTAAAGAGAAGGCATCAGCCTATTGTTAACATTTTGATTTCTATGATGTCCCAAAAGCAAAGGAGATTCCAAAGGAGAATGGATGATCATGTAGAAATTTTCAAAATGAATGAAATTCATGGTACGTCCAAGCATGAAAAACTGAAATAGATCTAATAAATCAAGTAGCTATTAACGCTAACAAAGAAACAACTGAAATAAATCTAAACCCAAAAAGGAAATCAAATCCATCCCCCAACTGAAATGGAACAACACATAAACATTTAAAAATAAGAAACGATTCAATATAACCCCCAAAAGCACCAAATAGATCCTCTCACAAACTCATCCAAAAAAACTCAAAACATCCCAACACACTCAATAAGACCTAAATAATACCCATCAATCAGAACAAACCCACCAATTTGGACACCTTAAACCCACAAATTATCTGAAACCAACATTTTGAGGCCTGAGGATTTACTTGGCCGGGCTTGGGCTTACATATGTGCCTGATGCACAGCATTTTTAGTGAATATTCAGAAAAAAATGGGGTTAAAAGCTGCTGAAAGAAGTGAATGCTATCTAAAGCAATGCGAATTACCTGAGGAAGCCGCAAGTTTATTAGTGGTTTTGACAGTTTGATACATCTGCAAAAAGAGAAGCAAGGCCGAGTAAATGGAAAGAATAGATGAGAAAAAAGAAGGCAGATGAGTAGACTCTATTACAGTGTACTAATATAGACTTCATTTTTTTCCCAAAGACAAGATTTACGAAATTGACAAAAAAGAAAGCCATTCAAAAACAATTGCACCCACTGTTTCCTTTTGGGGGTTTTCTTGTTTTTCAATAACCACAAGCCTATAGTTTGGTGAGGTTAGTAATGTCTTATATTTGTCCAGAAAATCACTCATCCATTCATTCACCAATCCACCAGACAGTCATTCACTATTGCCATCGGCTAAGGTCTCTAGGATAGGAGTTATTATTGAGAGAAGAGATGGAAGAAAAAATTGTAACATGATATTAAGCACCTTATTGGTGATTTGGGTTGGATTTCTTTTTTCTTGTATGTATTGTCCCTTCATCTGTGTTCAAAGATCCTAACTTTCTGGGACTTGGGTTCTAAAGTTCTCATCCTAAAGTTCAGGCTACACTTTGTAAGTCTTGGGTTCAAATATTCTATTCCCAAAGTACAGGCCCTTTTTTTCTTCTCAAAGCTTGCTGAGGTTTTAAAAGGTTTTTGTGAGGCTTTGTGATTTGGGTTGTGGATTTATGGCTTTGAGGTGAAAAGGCATCTATGGTTAGCACTTTGATGGATTCTTGCAGTGCCACCTTAACTGCAAGTACCCATCTGGGGAAAATTGGCAATGGAGATAGTGAAATTTGGGGGGAGAGGCTGAGAAGGAGCATGAAAAGTTGTACCTGGGGTACTAAGCTGGGGAAGAGTATGAGAAATGGGGTTAGAATGGCTAAAGTTGGTGATCCCGTCTGTATGCTTACAGATGTCAACAAAGAGACTTTGGTAAGTGATTACCATCCAAGGTTTCATTTCTTCAAAGAAAACTACCATGATCAGCTGTAGCCATTATTGTTTTTCAATTTTTATTACCTTGCTTGCTCCCCTGAAGAGAGAAATGGTACTAGTTTCATAATAATCTGATTCGAGCTTACAAATTTGAGCTTCATTGTAGCATTGATTGGGAAATCCCAATTCTATAAAAAAAACTTGTCAACCCACCATAAGGGGATGACAATTTTTCAATTCTCCAATTGTTTGGTTTTGCTATAATCTCTAATATCAATACTCTGGTTTCTCTTTGATCTCTAATAATCGACTTGGTTGAGCTGACCCTACTATGGCTGAGTTAGGGGCCAACTCCAAGTTTTCAAACACTGCTTGGACAATCTTATCTTGTAACAAATCTACATTAAAGAGGCAAAAGTTTCGTTCTTCCCAAAGTTACTGTCATTCAATCAGTGTGTGTTTCAACCATAGTAACAACAGGATGGCAGTACACATGGCCACATGGAAGGGAGAAGATGGAAACATAGACATGTTAGATAATGAGACAAGATTATAAGCAACATCATTTTAATTTCCACATCTTCCAACATCACACAAGATATACAAGTACACAACTAAACAAATAAACAAAGATTGGAGAAAATAAAATACTTGCAACGATTCACCGAGAGAAACATCTAACATAAACTTCATCTCTGTCTTCATCAAGAATGAAAGTCTTTCTATTCAATAAGTTTGCTATGCTAACCTATTACAAGCACATAAATTACAAATGGCACAAACATAAAACTAGTCAACCCACCATAAAGGGCATTGGATGAATTACAAATGGCACAAACATCACCTTGATTTGATGATCAAAACCATCTCATGAGGGTCCACTTCAAAATAGATGGCTGGAACAATTTAGTCCAACCATTCATTTTTCTGTATCTTGATTCCACAGTTACGATCAGTGAATCAAATTGAATTTTCGGCCATATGAATTCCATAAAATATCACTCCTATCCAACCATCTGTCATACATACAAGCAGCTGAAGTGGGCCTAAATACCTTAGCTTACTACAGAAGACCTGATCATTTCTCCTAAGATGTAATCCATGCATTAAAATAGTCAATAGCAATTTGACCCATAAGCTATAGGGATGTGCAAAAACTAAACTAAACAATATAGAAGGCAAATGTTAAATACGTCTTTAACAGCAATCAGTAGTTCATCAGTCACTGGCAATAAGTCAAAAACGTACCAGAACAAAAATGAGAACCCAATTGCTCTAAGATAGAAATCACAAACATCAACAAACACACATGAGCAGAACCCAATTCAAAAAAATTAAAGCTTTCACAGAAACTAACACCTAAAACCAACAAAAACCCAACGCCACAAACGCCAAAACGCAATAACTCATAAAAACACAAACTTTTCATTGAAAAAGCAAAAAACTCAAACTGTCACGACGATAAAACAGCATGTCAGACGAAATTGAACAGACCCTTGAAGTTGAAATCGGTAAAAGCCCTTGTCAAAGCAGTATTACAATTCTTCTACCCAAATATCGGATTCAAGCACTTAATTCAGAGAGGAAAATGGAGAGAAACAAACTACAAAACAGCAACTGGCAATATGCTAAATGGGGAAAGTGGTATATGAGAGTTGTATTGGGAAGCCTCAGAAAAAAAGATAATGCATTGATGAGACTGAAAATCACCTGAAAATGGCTCAGAGTCCTTTATCTTACTTGGGCAGGTTCTTGCTACCAGTGACGCTTTTAACCCGAGCAACGTCGTGGGAGTCACGGAGAATGACGCCAATCTAAGACGGGTGAAGCCCTTCGTTAGATGTTATCCTCAACCTAAGATAGTCAAAAGAGAATGCACGTTCAGCTCAAATCTATTATTGGGTTCTTGGATTCACACAAAAAAAGTGGACCACCACTGATTCGTGATTGATCAAATCTGTCTCCAGCCACTTGATCTCTCTGTTTCAGCACAACCCTTCTTCCACAATGCTCTGTTTCTGAAGTCCTGGTATGATCCAAACCCTAGGATCTAATCTCTTATCTCGTTCTGGTTCTACCCCAATCCTTCACCCCAAGGGCTTTGTCTTCTCCGACAATGGCGAGAAGCGCAAACGGCAGTATCGTACTCTCCTCAAGATCCCGTTCTGCAAACTGGTAGCGGCGATCGGCGAACTTGAATCGATCACAGAGATCCCAAGCCAGCGACGAAGTTATTAATTTAAGAAAACCTCAACGGCGATCGGCGAACCTGAATCGAAATCATATTTTTATGTCTTCTGCAGTCGATCTACAAGAGACTTTTGTTGAAGGATTTCTGAGAGAGAGAGAGATGAGAAAGAGTTTATGAGAAAAGGAGGGAGGAACGAAATGGCACGAATGAAAGAGAGTGAGAAACGGGAATGGCGCGAACGAAAGGGATGGAACGCTTTCTTATTTTTACGAGGCGTCAAAATTTGAGAAATGAGAACCGGGTAATGAGACCGCGTTGTTTTGAAACGTTTTTTACTTCAGAAACGGGTTGGAAACTCGTTTAAGTAGAAAGGGATACTGACCGTTTCAGAATTCAGACTAACGTTTATTATTGACGTTTTTGGTGCATGGCAATGACTTTGATTATATTTACAGTGTAATTTGGCTCTTCAACGTGAAAAATGGAACACATCTTGCATGTTGTTTTAGTAATTATATACTGGCTCGATTTCTCCCAACTTCCTTATCATAAAGCACTTATTTAAGTAAAGCCATAGAAATTGCTCATAAACCAATCAATTCAAATGATACAGATTTTAATTACATGCAATCCATAATTTAACAATCTTTAAATTGTATTCATAAAAATAGAAGTACATGTCACTTTAACAAGGTACATGTCACTTTAAATTGCTCATTCAGGATTTGGTTTGAATGTGGTAGTGTTGAGAAGACCATAGTTTCCTCTAACTAAGCTTTGTCTGCACTAAGTCTTGGTATCATATTTTGATGCCATGCCCAGCTGATCCAAGTACCTGACAGTGAAATACACAATCAAGTCTGAATAAAAGATCTCTTAGACCCCAAAAACTACAAAATGATCAAAGCTAACTTACCAGAAACTGAACACAAATGCATTGGTAACAAGGTTGTGACCACTGTCATAATCAGTTAAACTATGATAGCATATCATAAAAATCAATAACAGCATATCCATTCCCAATAACAGGGTATTGATTAAATTGCTTGTCTAAATTATATCATCAAAGGAAAAAAAAATCAAAAAGTAAGAAGAAAATAGACCCACAAATGGCTAAAAAAGATTATGCAAAACAGACATCTACCACTAGAAAATTGCAAATTAACCAAACCTAGATTCACTAACAAATTTTCCATGGTACAGATTTGAACAAAGGACAGATTTCTCCATTTCTCCATCAATTAATCAACTTTTTCTCATCATCCAAAAAGACCCTTAGATAACCAGTCCAAGAGTATCTTACAAATTGCAAATAAGCAAACCAGATCAAGAGGGTGGTTTTTTAGAACTCAATATCAAATTGGTGTGGGTCTTTCCATATGCATGTGGATGAGATACAAAATGAGCGTTTGTTTATCTAGAGTTGTTTCCACATTCTTGAAATGCATCTTCTCTTCAATTTCTCTGAACTTTTATTCTCTGTTATACAAGCATGTAGAAGGCACCCTTTATATAATTTTTTTCCTTCAAAAGCTCATCTCCCCGTAACCATGCCAATACATTACAAGAGTATGATTTCAATCATTAACTCGCCGACCCGGATGATTTTTTCTCTCAATAAGCAGGTATTGTAGTATTGGTATGACACCCAATCCACACCTATATGTCAATAAAAACCGCCACATATCATCTGTGCAGCCAGTAAATATCAATACAAGCTGACCCAGATCAATACAATCCAATATTTTATTTCATTTTTCCAGTTACCAATAAAAACACACCCATCCAATCAATACACCCATCCATACGATATCGTGATACAATATTAGCTGATCCCACCAGTTTTTCACCACCACCCACTTCCAAGCTGCTGTTGTAAACCTCGCATTTAATCGCTAAACATGACTTGTAATATCCAAATACAACTCAATAAGAGGTCCTAAATTAGGAAACCACTTTCTTTTACTAAAATCACATGAGCGGTTCAAAGAAACTAGGTCTTAAAGGATTTGGGAATCAAGAAAACAAAACAAAGCATACAGATCTATTGAACATAGGATTCAATCTGTATAGATTGAGGGGATGAGGGATGAAAGCAATACCAGTTTCAATTGGAGGATGCTGGCTCGATTCTGCACTTTGGTGAGGGCTTGTATGGCCGCGTCATTGTTGCGCATCATCTCATCGTTGTAATCTCCCATCTTTCCTCTTCTTCTTCTTCTACTTGTTGAAAGATCTTCTCAAGGATATGTATGTATAGATCTTGCTCCTCCTCATTCATCTCTCCTCTTTTCTTCTTCTTCTCCTTCTCCTCCTTCGCGCTCGGTCGGGTCGAGAGAGCAAAAGAATTGCAGACAATGATGTTGGTTGAGCAAGAAGGGTTTTCGTTTGTAGGAAATTTTCAAAGTACATAACGATGTTGTTCAAAAAGGGAAAGGTAAATGTGTCAAAAATCAACATACGAACACCAAAATGGGCATTACCTTGTATTTCACACTAAATCCATATAATACAAGTATAAGAACACTTTTTTGGTAAAAATCCCTTAATTTAAAAAAAAAAAAGCTTAACTACCACTCCCATTGGTGGATCGGGTGGGCCAGCTGAAGCTTTTGCACCAGAATATGTGGAGAAAATCCCAAAGTATTCAACAGCATCCCAATGACCAACATACCCTTTATCTTCCAAATGACTAAAATGCCCCTTTCAGACACCCCCAATGAAAACTGAAACAAATAATCAATCAAAGGCAATCTCATCCATCCATCACAACTCTTGATATTTTCATTCATTGCCCTTTTAAAGAAATATAAGGAAAAAAAAAAACAAAAATCCTTAAAAAAAAAAAAAAAAAAAAAAAAAAAAACCAACACCATTTCATCATCATCCATCTCTCTCTCTTTCTAACACCAGACTATCCCAACCCTCTCTCTCTCTCTCTCTCCCTTCCTTATATTCTTCTTCCAATTTGAGATTCCCATCTTCTTTCTTCTTTTTTTAATATCGGTTTTGTGATCTTTCCATCTTTCCTTTTGTATTTTCTTCTATATAATTGACTCAGACACAATTAGAGGAAGGAACAAGGGAAAGGAATAGAGGGGGCTTTTTGGGGAGGATGAACACGCCCTCTGTTCTTCAAATACCTCCTCTCAGATCTTAGATTTACTCGATTTCGCATCTGGGGTGCCTTCAAATCTGTAAGTTATATTGCCTGTTCGTGTCAGATTTCTCATTTGCGGATCGTCTCGTATAAAATCTCTATTGCTTTTTCATTCCCTTATTCTCTTTGTTTAATGGGTTTTGAAGGATTCTTCTATTGATCTGTGATGGATCCGATGTTCCTTGATTGAATTTCTGAAACCCATTTCGAATTCGATCTTCTTTCATCCTCGTTCGGGGTCATTTATTCGAACAAGGTATGATTATGCTCGAATGGGTGATATTCTTTTGTTGTATGCATTTTACTTTTATTCATGGAGTTTGGTTTGCTTGTTGATTGGATGTTGAATATGTTGTGTGTATGTCTTTTTTAATTGTAATGGATGGTCTGGATTAGATCTGATACATAATATGTCTTGCCACCTTGTACTGAATTGGGTTTGCTTAAAATTCGGTTTTTCTTTATTGTTATTGTTTCTTTCTCTCTTTCTGATTTCTTGAAATTCAAATGTTTGGGTCTGTGATGTTGAGAATTAGATTTAATGGTGGAATTCATCATTGGATTTTTTCAGAGAGAGAGAGAGAGATGGAATCCGATCTTGGTAAGCTATTTATTGGTGGAATATCATGGGACACAAATGAGGATCGACTCAAGGAGTATTTCAAGACATATGGAGAAGTGGTGGAGGCTGTGATCATGAAGGATCGGACCACAGGTCGTGCCCGTGGATTCGGCTTTGTAGTGTTTGCAGACCCAGCTGTGGCTGAACGAGTTGTTTTAGAAAAACATACCATAGACGGGCGGACAGTAAGTCAATCACGCTTTTAGAATGAAGTGTTTCTTAATTTGGTCTCCTGCTATCTGTTATCGAGTTCATTGAATCCTCAGAAGTTTGATCATTTTCTGGAATTTAAATATGAAAAGCATAATGCCACTACATTCTGTTCCTCATTATGTTAATTTTGAATTCGATATCACAGGTTGAGGCAAAGAAGGCGGTTCCTAGGGATGACCAGCATATTTTGAATAGAAACAGCGGTAGCATCCATGGTTCCCCGGGGCCTGCTCGTACAAAAAAGATATTTGTTGGAGGCTTGGCATCCACGGTAACGGAGAGTGACTTCAAGAAGTACTTTGATCAGTTTGGAACAATCACAGATGTTGTTGTAATGTATGACCACAACACCCAAAGGCCAAGAGGATTTGGATTCATCACTTATGATTCAGAGGATGCTGTCGACAAAGTCTTGCTGAGAACCTTCCATGAATTGAATGGTAAGATGGTTGAGGTCAAGAGGGCTGTCCCCAAGGAGCTATCTCCAGGGCCCAATCGCTCTCCTCTTGGTGGATATAACTATGGTGTGAGCAGGGTGAACAGCTTCCTTAATGGCTACCCGCAGGGATATAATCCAACCTCGATCGGAAGCTACGGAATGAGAATGGACAGTAGATTCAGTCCCATAGGTGGTGGTCGGAATGCGTTTCCTTCAATTGGTCCTGGTTATGGAATGGGTATGAATTTCGAACCTGGTTTGAGCCCGAACTACGGGGGGAGTGTGAATTTCACTTCTAATCTTGGATATGGGCGGGGATTGAATCCTTATTATGGTGGGAACTCAACTAGATACAGTAATGCTATTGGCTATGGTGGAGGTACCGGAGGAAGTGGGTCTCTCTTAAGCTCAACAGGTAGAAATGTTTGGGGTAATGGTCTCAATTATACTAGTTCTTCGAGTTCGGCTTCCTACATTGGATCTGGGAATGGTGGCATTGGAGGCTTTGGAAATAATGGCGCAAATTGGGGTTCATCATCTCCAATCTCAGCTCAGGGTGGGGTGAGTGGTTCTGGATTTAGCAGCGCAAATCTTGGATATGGAAACAGTGAGAACAGCTTTGGACTGGGAGGCAGCGGGTATGGAAGAAGCAGTGGAACAGGTGTTGCTCCGGCATCATATGCTTCATCAAATGGTGGCTATGATGTATCCTATGCGGATCTTTACAGTGGAAGCTCCATTTATGGGGATCCAACTTGGCGCTCTGCATCTTCTGAGCTAGATGGGTCTTATTCATTTGGTTATGGGCTTAATAGTTCTGGTTCAGATGTTACAGCTAAAGGCTCCAGTGCTTACATGGGTGGTTATAATGTCACCAATAGACAACAAAATAGAGGTGAGTGACTTCTTTAGCTTTGGACATGTGTCCTTAGATAGGGTTTTCTTTTCTTAGCATAAAGAGCCCTTTTTCTAAATACTCTTAACATATGATGTAAAGAAGGCATTGGATACTATTGCCTATATACCTACTTGCTCCCTTAGATTTTGATTCTCTTGCTATCAATTGTCGAGTTTTGTGTATCTTTTCAGCAATTATCTTTTTCCACCAGTCATTTTATAATAAGCATTGATGCTCTTCTTAAGTGTGATGATCCGTGTGCTTGCAGACAACATTGCA
This sequence comes from Litsea cubeba, assembly GCA_012931725.1. Taxonomy (NCBI): domain Eukaryota; kingdom Viridiplantae; phylum Streptophyta; class Magnoliopsida; order Laurales; family Lauraceae; genus Litsea; species Litsea cubeba. Next base: position 48,336,993 of record CM022955.1, read on the forward strand.
CATGTGGCATTCATGAAAAATCTACTAAAAACATCCAAATCATTCACCCACTTTAGATGATGCATACAAATCCATTTGATTGGACGACCCTAACCTCCAATTAATGGACATATATTTGTTGAATTTGGACAGTTGATCATTTTTCATCATCCAGTTGATGGCTACTATCGGGACAGTTGGGATCCATGTTACTCGGATACGGGTACGTGTGTAACATATGGGTTTGTATTCAGGTATGGACTTACTTGACCTCCAACTTAGGATATGTGGACAAGTATGCCACATGTACAATTGTTGTATGCATGTAATTGGACTACCATACTTGGGAAGGAGTTCCAATTAAGTCCTCATATTATTTTTTCTGTTCTTGGGTTGAGCTTTTCCACTACTAACATTTTTTTTCACTATTATGGCTTTCTCAGGAATTGCTGCCTAGGAGGATGATCATTCTTTGATGTTTGAGCTTATAGTAGGTGAAGAAATCCGGTGGAATTGGTGCATGACTGTGAATTTGGCACCACCATCCTCGATAGTTCAGTTAATTGGTTATATCTAGAGCTAACCGGAGTGTTTATTTTGAGAATTCAGATGCAGAGATCAATTGATTTTAAAATTTTGTGGAAGGTTTGATGTTTGAGTTATAAGTTCTACATGGAGTGTAGGTTTTGATTTCTTGGGGTTTGATTGAGATGTAAAATCAGGTTGCGGGATATATTCAAAGTGGTGATCAAATCTATGCATCAGACATCTGTGATGATGCATTAGTTAGACTGTCATTTTTTCTTTTGTTGTTGCTGTAATGTCAGGCAAAGCTGCTAGTTGTCATTAGGCATGTTTTCATTTCATTTCATTTTATTTTTCCTCTTTTCCCTTTTGGTTTCATCAGGTGTACCAGAGAGCTCTGGTGGATTTGGTACGTTTGAAACTTTTAGGGATACCATCTGGTCCCTTTGAATAAGTTGCTATATATTCTGAATCATTTCAATGGAAAGCATTGGTTTGAAGAAGTTTGCTTTGTATATTGTGTAGACTGTTTTCGTAATTTCTACTTTCTACATGTGATCTTCTGCATGCTGAAATTTGCTTTACGGTAAGAAGGGAAAAAGAAATATTGTTGGAAGCACAATTCAGAACACGGGTTTCAAAGATTTGCTCTTTGGCCTGAAGGTCACCATTGTGGACCTTATAGCTTTTTTTTCTCTCTCTCTTGTATTATGGTTTGATGTCTTCTTTGGACTGTTATCGTTTATTATGTAGTAATTAATATATTTCCATTCATCAGCAATTGCATTGTTCTTGTCATTTTAAATTTAGTAACTCTAGGTCTCTTTACAAGGACTATAATATATGTGGTTTCTGTTAAATTGGTCTGAGTAAAAGTTGCACATTTGCTTTTTTGTCAGCATCACTATGAAAGATACATCACTACATTCCTAAGCAAACCAAACCAATCATTTTCTTGAAACCTAATGTAAAAGTCTTCCTACTAAACACAGAGAAGTCCATGCCTGCCTAACTGCTATGTTTGTTCATCATTCCATTTCAGCAGTATCGAGAACCTAGATTTGAATTCGGTGTGGAAGCTTAGTTAGGTACCCTTTTGAGTTCAACTGATTGCCCCCTATTCTGTTAAATTTGATGAAAATTTTTTTGAGTAAGAAGAACATTCTCTAAAAAACTCTATGCTGGAGGTTGGTATGTGTATTCACCTGCCTGACTGGATCATCTGATTGGAATCATAATACGTTTGGATGGCTGCTGCTGTAGATAAATAGAAATTCTGGAACTTGAATGTTTTTGCATTAGCTTATAATTCATGTGTGACTCACCTAATAATTGTATCATTGATGAATAGGACCAAGTTAAGAAATCAATGGAAGTCAGTCCTTGGCAATGGTTGATTGGTGGAAATCTAGAAAGTTTTTTGATACAAGGATGGGAAGATCTTAAGGTTTCATGGAGGGATGAAAGGTATTCTCAAAACTCTAAAGCTTGGGACTTTAGGAAATCTAATTTTCTTATCTTTAATACATGTCATTGTCGTACTTGTTAGAGCCTTATCCTATAAAGCTGGGGTCACAAAAGATTCCCTTGGAAATCTCTAATGTCTTGGATTTCAGTGATTCCAGGGGAGATTTCCATACATCCAAGCAAGCTCTTAGCAGATCTGTGCGTGTGGATGATTTGGTCAGAATTACAAAGTGCTTATTTCAACATTGTCATAAGGGCTATCAGAATAGGTTAGTACTGCCTGAATTATGATCCAACCAAGCTGGAAATGGGCCTATTCAAAATTCTGATTTTTCTAATCCTGGGTTCTGCGACCAATGAAACCATAGCTGGCTTGAAAGGGGGACACTGCAAACGTGATCAGTTCAGAATGGGTAAATTGTAGACAAGCTAAGGTATTATGTGACTGCTGAGTGTCAATTTGATCAAAGAGGCAATTTACCATTATAGGATAAGACCCTGCATTTTTATATGGAACTGAATGTTGAGGAATGGAAAATGACAAGACAAAGTAGTTTTGCTGGCTTGAAAAGGGGACCTTGCAAACATGATTGGATCAGAATGGGTAAATTGTAGAGAAGCAAAGGTATTATGCGACTGCTGAGTGTCAATTTGATCAAAGAGGCAATTTACCATGATAGAATAGACCCTGCATTTTTATATGGAACTGAATGTTGAGGAATGGAAAATGACAAGACAAAGTAGTTCTTTTTATAGGTGAGCATGCTAGATGGATCGGTATACTGAAAAAGGATAAAACTAGAAATATGTATGTACGAAGAATACAGGTGCATAAGCTGAGATGAATACTTTGACGAGGAAGGATATAACTAGAAATAATCACATTATCTTATCCTATCTATCTAGGTTTTGGCTTTAGAAGTTTCCTATTTAACTTGAGAAATACTATCTAATCTTATATTCCAACTTCTAAGGGATAGTAATGTGGGTTTCTCCGTTAAACCCCTTGTGGGGCTATGTGTGCCTGTGTGTGGGCGTTAGCGTTATTTTGGCATTTTCAAGGAAAGAAATGAAAGTGCCCCAGATGTAGAGACATTCCAAAAAAGAATACTAAAATCACTTGTACCCTAAAAAGAACTACCCAATAAATTACCATCAACGAGTTGCCTTTCCCTTCTTTTTCTTTTTTGAATAATAAACTAGTAACCATTCTTATTATTGTTTTTGAGCTGTGCTTATGCTAACCTATGAAGACATAAAAGAAAGACTCCATATGGGTAAAATTAAATCCTCTAACAAACCTAACCTAGCCAGAAAAAAAAACACGAACACACATCCCTTAACAAGAACTACCGAAAGAGCTAAGTTGGATAAGTTGGAATCTTCCACAGCACAGGTATATCAGTTCAACTTTGACACTAGTGCTAGAGGTAACTCAGGGCAGGAAGAATTGGCAGGATCATTAGAAACTTGTTCGGGTAAGTGCTTCTATCCTTTGGAAGTTCAGTGGGTTAAGAGTTTTCAACATTAGGTGTAGGGAGGCAAGGTTCATTGGGGGATTCAACTTGTATTGTCCCTGGGAGTATGTCTCATTTTTTAAGTGTGCCAACTCTAAAGTGCGTTAGTTAGCCAAAAGATTATGTCTGATGTGCCTATCTTGGGTTTGGTTTGTAGTTTTCTGTTTATGCACTTACTCACTCTTCAATCGTGGTGGTAAGAGGGTTGTTTCTAGGCTCATGTATGCTTGTCCAAACCATTTCAAATAATGTTTTCTTCCCTTGCAGCTATCTAGCTACAACTTTCTGTTATGCATACTGTACTTTAACCGCCACCTTTTTGTCTGATATTCTACTGCATGTGGCAACGCAGGTGTAGTTACGTGAAAAACATCTAATCATGTACTCAATCATCTAATAGAACTCCAACTATATGTGCCAATCTAGTCATCAAGCAATATGTATTGGACATGTGATGTCATGAGACCGTGTTGGATCCTTCTCATGTTGGATCCTTCACATACTCTTGTAGTATTAGTTTAAATTTTATTTAGGAATTGATTAGATGTTTTTATGATTTTTCTTCTTTCCAAAACTAGTGAATATTGATGCATTTATTAGATTGGTTGCCTGAGTTTGAACTCTTGGTAAGCAATAATAATAATAATAATAATAAAGGGAAATTCTCATAAAGTATACAAATTTTAGTTCATTTACAAAAAAGTACATGAAAATTTGTATATGGCCAAAAACATATACACTTTTTCCACAATTCTTTTTTTTGTGAAATGGCAAATGTACCATTCCCTTTGTCTTTTCTTAACCTTTTTCCTCCCTCAAACTGGCCATTTGAATTTTGATGGTCATAATCATTTAATGAAGCTAGATTTTTAGTCATTTGGAATCCTCATTTTTTAACCATACATGCATAAAAGTAGTTGAAGTGGGCACCAGTCGGTCATTTGGGTTGGACTTGATAATTTCTCTTAAATAATTTATTAAAGAAAAAAATTTGAAAAATGACGTAAGGGTATTTTTTTCCTTTTTCAAAACTTTGTTTTATAGAGAGGACTTGATTGAAGAAAATTTGAAAAACTTTTATATTTTTCTTGAGATACTCAAATCTTCTTATGCCTTTTTGAGAATGAGCCAAAAGTTTAATACATGTTTGAAACTTTTCCAAAAACAAAAAATAAATATCTATTTTTTTGTCTCTGGTAAATACTCACATAGTCAAACACTCACTCACCCAAGTTTCTCGCCACCATGGTTTAAAATTTCGGTCTCGGTCGCGGTATCGGCCAGGCCAAAAAATTGATATGATATCGGTATCGTCACGGATATCGATCATTTGCGGTCGTCGCGGTGTGAAATTTTTTTTAATCCAAAAAAATTCGTAAAAATATTCAAAAATCCAGAATATTAAAAAATGCTGGAAAACTATATTTTTTTTCATTAGTAACAACAATAAATCAAGATCTCGGTCACCTTAAGTTATGAGTCCTGTCTGTGTCGCTGTTCGCTTTCTTCTCTAGTATTTCATATAATGCAATCATTATTGATGCTCATGATCAATTTATTAGTGTAAAATATAAGAAAATAAAGATAACATATTAATCATCATTTAATATTAACTCAATCATCAAATAAGTTGTGAAATTCATGACCATGAAGATAACGTATTAAAATCTGAAACATGATAGTAAGATAGATAAATCATAAAGCAATTGGGCATCAAAAGGTTCATAGTTTACCTGAAATTAGAGGGGACTAAAGAGTAGAAACTAGAGAGAGAGATTGATGAGTATGAGTGTATGGTAGATTGACAGTCTAATTCTAAGTGGAGTGTTGCCCAGGCTCAATATAATCATCATCATCATCATTTCTTTGGTATTGGTTAAAAAGATATGCTCCATACTGTTGCGCAGCACTACCATACCCATGACCATATTCAGATTGTTCTTGATAAGATTATGAACTATCTTGATCCCTTAGCGTTTGGCATTTTAGTATTAACGTCAAGTGGAGTGAAGTGAAATGAAAAGTATGAATAAAATATGTAGTGGGTTATGATGGTATTTTATTTTTAATTGTTTGGGATGGAATATTGTTGACTTTTGGTATGGGAAATAGAGTTTTTTTGTCTTTTAGTTAATAAATGTGGTTACTTTTTGACTCTTTGTTGGAAAAGTTGGAGGGAGTTTTGAGAAAAAGTACTTTTAATGTGATGTTTAGGATGACTTAACTTTACTTGACTTTACTCGTCAAGTTACCAAACGGGATGGCTGGTAATCGTAGTATCGTACACAAATGGCAGGAAATAGCTATGAGGGGCGTATATAGGTCGTTGGTGATTATGTGGTGATGGGGGAAGCCTCCCTTGCTCAATTAATAGCTATTCGATAAAAACTATCGGTATTGGTGAAGGGGGTACCATGATGACCATGAGTACATTCCCCCACTCCTTGATTTTCTCTTACCTTAAATAATATTTTCTTGAAGAAAATATGCAAGAGGGATGTGTGAATGTGTGATGGATGTATGGCTGTTGATGGATGTATGGCTGTTGCTGTAAGGAGTAAGGAGATGAGAGGAGAGGAGAAGAAGATGAAGATGGGGAAAAAATAAAAAAAATTAGGGTTTGGGGTGTTTTTAAAGGATTTCAGCCTATATTTTGAAAATATCGGCTGAGATATCGATAAGTCCGAGATGAATATCATCTCGCCCGAGATAAGCCGATATTTTGGGGATTTTTTTTCCATCTCGCCGATACCGATATATCGTACCGGTATGGGCCGATATGAACTGGTATTGGCCGATATTTAATACCATACTCACCACCAATGCTGTTTCTATTGATAGGCGCCTCACCACTAAACTACCAGTGGACCGGGCAATAGATTATATTCTAGCCAATGGGCCGGGTGGGCATCCAATTACACATTTGGGCGAACACTAGCCATCAAATATTTAATTATGTTAGTGCATTTATTTATTTATTGTTTCATGATCCTGTAAAGGGTTGTTGGCTTGCAAAGAAGAAATCTATGGTTTCTCAAGAACTAAATTCTTGGAAAATGAAGTCACTAAAAGACTTACTTTGAAAAGGAAGAATGGAGTCTAAGCACTTATAAATAAAAATACTTAAAAGTAGACTCCTAAAATAAAGTAAACTGAACTTATATTGCTAAAAGTCAAATGTACAAAATAAAAATCTAAAACACTATCAAAGTTTTTCAGTGGGAAAAAATTGAAAAATGAAATTAGTGAATATGGAAAATACCATATTCGTTATTCTTGCTCTTAAAGGCATTAATGAAGTTCACCCAAGTTCGCAAAAAGCGTGGGGTTTCCATAGATTGAATTTTTAGGAACTCAAAGAAATGCACAGTGGCTATGGTTGAATAAACTGAGGCAAGGATCCATAAATGGCCATCAATCACCCTCCTCATCAATAGAAAGTCGAGGTCCCATCTACTTCTCCACCTCTGTCCTTCATCATACTTTTTGATAATCCCTTATTGAAATCCATTTTACTATGAATTTTTAATAATGCAATTCTATATAAGCAAACGGCCCCAAGTGTAATTGACATGTCATTAGAGCAGTAAAACTAAAATAATTTTTTTTAATAATTCTCTTTCCCTGATCTAGTTTTTAGGAAGGAAAGTTAAAACGTTTAAATGTTTACTCTCTATGAAAAAACAGCCACATCACATTTTCTCCTTTGAAAAAAATACTTCAAACACGATATGTTTGTTAATAATTGAAGAATCCCTAAAGATTATCTAGATTTAAGGATCTCTTGCTGCCCTTAGCACAGGATTCCTCAATGAGGATTTGTTCAGCTGACGATTTCACATTAATATTAGTGTGTATTTATGCACATAGCTAAGAAAAATTGGTAGCAAAATGAAGATTTCCAAATCCCACGAGGGGAGGCTAGCTGCACTTGAAAATCTTCAAAAAATGAAATGATTGAATCAAAGAATTTACAATTGCCAAACATGAGTTTTTCGTGACTTTGTGGAAAACCGGTGCCAAATGTGGTCTGAGAGTCTATAAGTAGGACCCTCATATAACTAACACCTATGCTAATCAAAGTGAAATTGGGTCTATCGTAATTCACATAAATGTTGTAATTTCAAATGGTGTAAACTTATGAGTGGGCCACTGATGGATTTTTTTTTTTTTTATGTTGCCAAAAGAGAGATCTTCATAAAATCAAAAGACAATGAACCATAAGACGGAGGATCGGGTCCACACATAAAGTCTGGTGATGAGTGAGTTTGATTGAAGTGAAATCTGGCCGGGTCTATACTAATTCACGTAAAGATCTTAACTTTGAATGGATTTTAGATTATATAAGGGGGTCCACTGATGGATTTATTAGTTGCTTTTGTGATTGAATCCAACCATAGTTAACGGTTAGATTAGTGTCAAATTGAGAATAATGGCAATTCATGAGTTCAGTAAACGTAAAGGGATCAGATTATAGATTTATATGTCAACCCGTTCATGGCGACGTTAGAAATCCATCAGTTTTGTGAGTGAATACAATGACAGCTAATGGTCAGATTAGTTTCAGATTGGAAATATTGTCAATCATGTTTTGGGCAGGGGGAGGGAGCAATGATGAAAATAGCGGTAGCGCTACGCCCGCCGCCAAAACGCTACGAAGCGGGGGATACGTAGCGGCGTAGCGGTGCGATTTGAAATAATCGCCCAAAAAATCTAAAAAAATTTCAGAAAATCCAGAAAATTGTAAAATGAAAGAATATGTGGTTCTTTTGCAAAAGTAAGTAAGAAAAGTGGGTGTAGCGGTGCTCTCAATATATGAAGTCCTGTATCGCTGTATAAATAGAAAATAGTAATAATTATTAATTTTTTCACATGTATTCATGTTTCTTAGTCATACTAACTTAGAAAGTAATGGAAACCTCATAAAAAAAAAGTAGAACATGAAATAAAGGCATAATTGCATAAGACTTAAGAGTTACTCATTACTCAATTACTCATTAGTCATTACTCATTAGTGATTATTGAACAATCAAAATATCAAATATCAATACTTCAACATTCAAGGTTCAAATTCAATCAAGTGAATGAACTATGAAGTAATCAAAATAAACATCAATCAACAGTCAAAAGTCAACAGTCAACACCAATTTAGAAATGACAGAGTAGAGAGTAAGTGAAGGAAGTAGGAATACCTTGGTCACCACCAAAAGGATCGTCTACCAAGATTCAAGGCACTGTTATCCTCATCCCCATCTGTGTTATCATTTGTATTGGCATCATATTGCATTTGATATTGATAAAAATTGGGATCCACCAATCCAAAGAAGGTGGTAGCCGCATGGCCTGCATCATCATAACTTGGAGGAGGTGGAGGTGGATATCTATTATATTGTGTTTCACCGTAGTCACCATATGAGTAGGACCCTGAAATAGAAGACTGTTCGTCTCCTTGTTGCAGTTGACCATATGGAAAATATTACGAGGGTCCTTGTCCACTGTAACTAGGGTTCCACGAACCAGTCCATGATGCTGCTTGTTGTCCTCCAACACCTCCACCCATATTTCCTTGTTCATTACTACTACCTCCAGGAGCATGTGGAGCAGGTGGTGAGAGTCTCCGGCGCCGTTGATAACCACGATTTCCTTCCATTCTTTCCGGAAAGTCTTGTACCTCCTCTACAGGAATGACATCTTCTTGATCATGTTGGTAGTATTCACTAGTAGCACCTGTCCCACTAGTGTCTCCTGCTTCATCTCCCCCATCTCCTCCACCATGGCTACTCGAAGAGACGGTGGTACTCGTCCTCTCAGAAGATGACACAACATGAGCAGGAATAGCAGGTTATTTCCCTCTAGATTGTGGGTACGGCCGTGCACTTGTGCTTCTCCTCCAAGTGGGGCACCCCTGCCTCATCCATTTCTTCATCAAGCAAATCTCTAACCTCCTCCTGAAAGCCCGGATCTGAATCTAGCAATGGATCCTCTATCTCGGCTATCCATGGGAGCAAGGGATCGTCCTCTCTGAATATGTGATCCAAACTAATTAGACAATAGCTCGGACTATCCCTTGCCTTCCTTTCTCTCGTTCTGTTTCTCAACTTTAAACTGTAATGACAATAGACAAGCTTGTTGAGTTTTTGCATGGTATGCCGATTCCTGGACTTTGTGTGGATCAAGGAGAAAGTGCTCCAATTCCTTTCACAGTTTGATGAAGTTGTAACTTGACTAAGGATGCGAACAGCCGCTTTCCTTAGATTTGGAGTATCCTCTCCAAAATTCATCCACCAATCAGCTGAGATTCAAAATAAACAAATAAAATTAGATATTCCTTAAGTCCTTCCAATCAATTGAGAGATAAATAACAAAAGACTATTAGGTTGGGTGATTGGGTCTTTTGTTATCATATTCATACCAGGTGTCATTTTTCCAATCGCCCTTTGTGTGATTGGGTCAGCAAAGCCTCCTTTCCTTTGTGTGTATGTAGATATCTACAATGTGAAAATTAGGAATAAATCATTAAAGGTTTAACGAACCTATCTTAAGCATATCTGCATATACATATGTGATATGTCATCTCAAATCTCAATCACTAACTCACCTCTTGAATGGTGTTGATGGAATCATCAATTCCCAACAATTTTCTCAACACTTGCCTTAATCCTACCCTCAACTCCGTCTCTATTACATCGCTGTGTTGTTGGGCATTGGGGTAGTAGAATTCGGGATTAAGGAAATAACCTACATTGAAAACAAGTTGAAATGCAAAATGATTAAACATCAATCAAAGAATGATAGCTTGCTTTAAAAGCATCAAATATAGATATAACTATTGAGTATCTGCAGCATGCAATGGATGGTGCAGCTGGTCAACCCACCGTTTATCAATAATCTGTATATATTCTTCATGATATCTAACATTTTCCATGATAGCTTGCTTAGCCCGATCCATTGCTTCATATATATATCTCATTGTCGGCTTGTCATCACCATCTACAAGCCGCAACACTCTAACTAAAGGCTCATAAACCTTTAATAAATTAGACACTTTCTTCCAAAACTTATTGTCCCTCATCAAGTTAGGGATCTCAAATTCCGGACCACTTGTTGCATTGCCCCACTTTGAACGAAGTCATTCTTCTGATGCAAACATCTGAATCAGCTCTGTTCTAAACCTTACAAGGCTCTACATCGCAATGAAATGGGTAGCAAACCTAGTTGATCCCGAACGAATCAAGGCATGAATATTTGTGAATCTTTTCATCAAGCTCAAAAGCCATGAATGATCATAAATAAATCTGGTAATGCTTCTACATGCCTTGATAACTTCAGCAATTTTCTTCTTCCTTCCAATCTCTTCCATAATGAGATCTATACAGTGTGCTGCACATGGAGTCCAAAACAGATGAGGCCTCTTTTTCTCCAACATCACACCGGCTGCCTTGAAATTGGCGCCATTATCTGTAACCATCTGTACAACATGCTCCTCTCCCACAGTCTCTACAACCTTGTCCATAAGAGTGTATATATATTTAGCTGTCCATCTATGATCAGATGCATCCACGGACTTCACAAAAACACACCCAGAGACTGAATGTACCAAAAGTTTATTAATTGTGTTTGTGTGCCGCTGGTCTACCCATCACACATAATGGTGACTCCATTCTGTTGCCACATGGGCCTAAAGGTCTCCACCCATGCCTTTATTTCTTTATATTCCTCTTCGAGATATTTAGTGCCCACATCATAAACAGAGGGCGACTGTATTTCCCGCCCAGCTTCGGCGGCAACATCAAGAATTGTTTGGAAATAAGGGGAATCTATTGCTGTAGGTGGTATGTTCTTGTGAATTAGTCATTTCGCTGTAGCTTTGGCTAACCTATCTCTTGCAGACTTCATTGCCCCTTTCATAACACTTGCTATATTTGGTTGTTTAGCTCCCTCTTTTCTATGTGCTAGAGGAACAACAGAGGGAGGAGCTGCTCTTCTAGTAGAAATAATTTCTACATCAACATCCTGTTCCCGGGTGCTAAATGCCCTACGCATTGCCCCCGCAATGCCCTTGCCCCTGCTTGGCACAGCAGATGAGCCCCCTGCATCATAATTTTTGCTGCTTCCAGCAAATGCACGACATTCATATTCTTCTTGATGACTCATGACGGACTCTCGGCGTGCAGCCTCCATCTGTGCATCTTCATCATCAAAACCTTCATCCCCAAATACATCATAACGGGCAGCATCAACATCTTGCTGCCTCTTTTCTTTTATCTCTACCTTTCTACCTTTGCTTTGGCTAACCCAAGCTTTCATTTGTTCCCTGACTTCCCTTGGTGCTTCGGTACAGCCAGCAACATTACCAGAAATGTGGCCCAAATGGTGCTTGAATCTTGTAATGCCCCCATTGGTCACTTTCCCACAAAACTTGCATTTGATTTTTAATCTGTTGTTCTCAACTGCCTCACCAAAGCTCCATGCGGGATCAATATCACGAGGCATTTTCAAAAATTAATTGGCAAACGCAAATGCACAATAGAAGACTGAATACCTATAAATATGAACAAGTAGTATGTTAAAAATTAAAAAAACAACAAAACATGTTAGAGGAAACATATATCTAACACTTAAGAATCATTCTCTTGACATTTAATTGGCATTCAATTACTAAAAATATATTTTTTTACAAAAATAAATAAATCTGAAAATAAAAAAAGGAAAAAAATTAAAAAATAGGTATTATATGTTGGAATGATCTATGGGAAACATAGATCTATAATTTAGAAGCCCTTTTCAAGACATTTGATTGATATTCAAATACTAAAAATAATTTTTTTTACTAAAATAAAAGAAATCTGAAAATAAAAAAAGGAAAAAAATTGAAAAAATAGGTATTATATGTTGGAATGATCTATGGGAAACATAGATCTATAATTTAGAAGCCCTTTTCAAGACATTTGATTGGCATACAATTACTAAAAATAATTTTTTTTACAAAAATAAAAGAAATCCGAAAATCAAAAAAGGAAAAAAATTGAAAAACAAGCATTATATGTTGGAATGATCTATGGGAAACATAGATCTATAATCTAGGAGCCCTTTTCAAGACATTTGATTGGCCTACAATTACTAAAAATAATTTTTTTTTACAAAAATAAAAGAAATACAAAAATAAAAAAAGGAAAAAAATTGAAAAACAAGCATTATATGTTGGAATGATCTATGGGAAACATAGATCTATAATCTAGGAGCCCTTTTCAAGACATTTGATTGGCATTCAATTACTAAAAATAATTTTTTTTTTACAAATAAAATGGAAATCTGAAAATAAAAAAAGGAAAAAATTTGAAAAACAAGCATTATATGTTGGAATGATCTATGGGAAACATAGATCTATAATCTAGGAGCCCTTTTCAATACATTTGATTGGCATACAATTACTAAAAATAATTTTTTTCTACAAATATAAAAAAATCCGAAAATAAAAAAAGGAAAAAAATTGAAAAACAAGCATTATATGTTGGAATGATCTATGAGAACCATAGATCTAACAATATGAAGCTATTTTCAAGTTGTTTCATGAGTTTTCCATAAGTGATAATGGTTTTTTTTTAAATAACTTAAATTCGAGAATAAAAATAACAATATTTAAAAAAAAAACCAAAAGATATGCATAAAAGATCAAAAGGATGCATGGATCTACAATAAAACAAGCCAATGATGCCATTATATTGTGATTTATAGTAGTTAGAGAGTGATAATCTCAAAAGTTGAAAAAAAGTCACATACCTAGATGAATATTCTTGTTTAGAATCTTTAAAATCCTTTGAATAGTTGAATGTTGGTGATTTGGTGGCAAGAAATCTTGAGAAAATCCACTTAGGAGACACTTGGGACCACTTAGGAGGAAGAAAATGGAAAAGAGGAAGAAAACATAGCAGCAAGTGAAGGAGAAGAAGGGTTTTTCGTCCAAAAAGGGGTTTTATACCCCCCACCACGGTATCGGCCGCCACGCTACGTGGCGGCCGATTTTTTTTATCCATGGGAGGGAGTGAATGTCTTGCATTTATCCAAATGTTAGCGTCGAGTTGAAAATAATACTAATTCATGGGAGGTAAAAATGAATGCGGAGGGCTTGGGTATTAGATATGGCAGAAATGTCTAATTTGTTTTTCTCGTATACAGATTTGCTCCAATGCATTGTCTCGCACGGTCTTGCCTTCCGAGAAACCTGATGGGTTATGTGTTGGAAATAGGTGAGCCTCTAGGATACGTTTCAAAAACTTTTGATCCACTTGATGCAGGGATCAATTATCCAGAAGGCTCTAAAACCCATTCCAGGATGTGTACCTTCAATCTCACCCATCATGATCAGTAAATAACTCTATCAACAAGATGGAAACAACAACATACAAGCATCAAATAAATCTACAACATGCAAGGAAGTAGATTATACCTTTGGAGCTCGGTTGTGCTCTAATGGAGAATTTGCTATTTTCTTTGATGACGAACTCTTTCGCGAATCAAATAGGTTCCTCTAAGCCCAATGATCTTCCACGCTATGACCCGTATCAGATTCTCTTTTTCTCAAGAAGATTGTGGGATCTCCAAGAGAAAAATACTAGGAACTCAAATGATTGAACTAGAAAGAGGACTAGGAGGAAAAAAAAGAAGAAAATCATGTTGCAACTCTTGCACACAAGGGAAGTGGACGTCCAACACTAGAAGCAGGACCCTATTGGGTGTGAATCCCAATGTGGAATTATGCATGGACGTCCAGCCCTATAGTTCTCCTTTATTAATAGCTTTTGCAAGCCCCACTTACTAATTTTCATTAGAAGTCTTACTTCCAAATAATTAGTAACTATCTCTTCTTAATTAAAATAGAAGTCTTACTTCGATTAATTAATTAGTAACTTACCATATCATAATTAGAAGTCTCACTTCAAATATGATTAGTAACTTTCTAATTCCTTTCTAATAGAAGGCTTACTTCTACTAAAATTAGTAAGTTCACTATTACCACTATTAGAAGTTTCACTTCAAATAGAAATAGTAATTTTTCTTTTAGAGTTCAACTAGAATTAGTATCTTTCTGATAATTGGGCTAGCGTGGGGACCACTATGGATTCTTTAGAAAACTGGCTCCAACTGGGACTCGCGACCCCACATCTCATGTGTAATCCGGGCCCACTGTTAATTGCAAATAACTCCACTATATAAATACAATTGAACTCCAGTCTTAAGAATATTACTTATAAGACCCTAAACTTCCACATTACCACAAGTAGGCCCCTCTATCAATATCCATGGATCAATTAGATCTGTCTTCCAAACTAGATCCATATCTTATTATCCTTCAGCCCCAATTAATTATAATGATCATAGGTACCTTTCCAATTATCTTAATCGGAATGGGTGCGCACTTACCAATGATAAATCCATTAATTGGCACAAGGGGATATTAGAGATAGATTCCATATTGACCATTGAATGTTCCCACAGCTCTACTACCACGTACCCAAATCACCGAGGTGTTGACCTACAGTTGGCCTCACTCATTGGTGACTCGATGCAAATAAATAGATAGAAACTTGAGTTCATTAATGTCTCAGGATTGAGAGCCTATTGCTAGGAAATTATGAGAGCCGACCTTAAAGTAAAGACAGTGTTAATAAGGTGCTTCTTATGGTCATTCAATACATCCAATGTACCGGCACTATGATCCAGAATCTTCCATTCTGATGATCGAGACAAATCACACTATCTCATAGTGATCAAAGTACTGCAACTTATCAGTATGAGATGTCCAGCTGGTTGTGAAGATATTTAAGTATAAGATTTGCCACACATGTCTCCCGTATGTAGATCTCATCCATACACATGTGTTACATCTAATATACTTGTGGACTCCGGTTCATCTCATGAACCATCATGTCATTCGTATTGGTTATGTGCAAATATATAATAAATCACCATTCATCTCATGAAAAGTAAGCATGAATATATGAATAAATAAATAAATTAATCAATTTATTATATCATCTACTGGATTGAGTCCATAAAACTAACATTATGTTATATGAGCAATTTGATGTAAAAAATTGATGTAATAAATTGATTAATTTCTTTATTTATCAATACAATTTGTGCTTTCCAATTTCATGAAATGAATGATGTTCAATTATATACTTGCACATAACCAATACAAATGACATGATGGTTCATGAGATGAACCAGAGTCCATAAGTATACTAGATATAATACATGTGTATGGATGAAATCCACATACAGGAGACATGTATAACAAATCTTATACTTAAATATCTTCACAACTAGTGATGAGACTGGACATCTCATACTGACAAGATTGCAATACTTTGGTTACTCTGAGATAGTGGTTGATTTGTCTCGATCATCAGAATAAAAGATTCTGGATCATAGTACTGGTACATTGGATGTACTGAAGGACCATGAGAAGCACCTTATGAACGTACTGTCTTTAGTTTAAAGTCTGCTCTCATAATTCCCTAACAGTAAGCTCTCAATCCTGAGACATTAATAAACTCAAGTTTCTATCTATTCATTTGCTTTGAGTCTCTAATGAGTGAGGCTAACTTTAGATCAACACCTCGGTGATTTGGGTAGGTAGTAGAGTTGTGAGAACATTCAATAGTCAAGATGGAATCTATCTTTAATATCATCTTGTGCCAATTAATGGATTTATCATTGGTAAGTGTACACCCATTCCGATTAAGAGTTAATTGGAAATGTACCTATGATCATTATAATTAATTAAGGTTCAGGAATAATAAGATATGGATCTAGTTTGGAAGACATGTCCAATTGATTTATAGATATTGATGGAGGGGCCTACTTGTGGTAATAGGGAAGTTTAGGGTCTTTTATGTAATTTCTTAATACTGGAGTTCAATTACAATTATATAGTAGAGTTATTTGCAATTAACTATGGGTCCGGATTGCACATGAGATGTGGGGTCACGTATCTCAGTTGGAGCCAGCTTTCTTTTGAATCCCCTAGTGGTCCCCATACTAACCGAAAATTAGAAAGATACTAATTCTAGTTGAACTATAAATGGAAAAATTACTATTTCTATTTGAAGTGAGACTTCTAATAGTGGTAATAGTAAGTTACTAATTAATTAATGGAAGTGAGACTTTTATTTAAATTAGAAAGAATAGATAGTTGCTAATCTTTATGGAAGTAAGACTTCTAATAGAAATTAGTAAGTGGGAGTTGCAAAAGGCAATAAATAGAGGTGCAAGGGGGCTGGACGTCCACTGTAGAGAATCCCCAAGGAGATTCACGCCCTGCCCCTCTTGTGTGTGCAAGTGTTGCATACTACTTTCTCTTTCTTCCTCTTCTAGTTATCTTCTAGTTTCCTTATAGATGCTAGATAGTTTCTCTTGAAGATCTCACCCATCTTTTTAAGAAAAGAGATCTGATAAAGGGTCATAGCGTGGAAGACGATAGGGTCTTGGAGATTGCTAATTTGATTAGTGAAAGCGCTTCATCATCAAAGAAAGACGCAAATCCTCCATTAGAGCACAACCAAGTTCCAAATGTATAATCCACTTCCTTATGAGTTGTAGATTATTATGGATTCTTGTTAGTTGTTGTTTCTATCTTGAAGATAGATTGTTCTACTGATCATGATGGCTGAGATTGAGGGTATGCATCTTGGATTGGTTTTGGTAGCCTTCTGGATAGTTGATCGCTGCATTAAGTTGATCAAAAGTTTTGAAATCTATCCTAGAGGCTCACCTTTTTTCCAACAATTGTCTCATAGTTATAAGAGACAATCATAGTTATAAGAGACAACAACACCACTGAGACAACTTTTTGGTGCACGTGGGGACATGCAAATCATGGAAAGGTGAGGGATGGAAAGATCATAATGAGACCGTGAAATATTAACACACTCGTGGAAGCACATATCCAGACCAGGACATAGGACCCCCTTGAATTTCACCTAGTCGCTAGTCCAACCATCCCTGACAAATTTTCTAAGCTGGTTAAACATGAACGTCCTTTTGTACGGTGGATCCCACAAACTTCGCCGTGCAATCTATTTTGAAAAGCGTGCTTCCAAGGTGCAAAGCACACTATTAATAGAAAAGCAAGACCATCATGTTTAGAGAGCTCCCTATCATAGAGTAACATTGGGTTGTAAATGAACTTGGAAGGTCTCGGCCATGAATTAGTGTATTAGCCCTATAAGAGAACGGCTCGTCGATTGCAACCATCTAATTATGGGCCTCAATGTTTAATGGCTACATTCAACTATAAAAGCATTAAAGTTTCATACCCTTTGTCACATGATTTTAATCATCAAATAACCCCCACTTATGATTTAGATGATGCGATCTGCCAATTCTTTTACCTTAATAATTTTCCATACATGGTGAGCCTGGCACAAAGAGCTGCAAACAATTGCGGTAGAATTAAATAACGATTAAACTCAACTTTCCGTGCAAGGGTATATTCAATATTTCCTGCAACAACAGTATATTCAATATTTCTCGCAATGACCCATCAGGTTAGAATTTTATTCACTATGAATCACCATTATCATTATCATCAAAGCCTTGCCTTGTTGGAGTCCGCTTCATCAATTATAATTCTTAATTTTAAGTGTCATTTGTTTGTAGCCATTTGCACATGTAAATAGTTCACATGTGTAATGGTTATGTGCACATTTACATTTGTTTGGGTCGATTTACACATGAGGTGTGTAAATTGTGTGTAAAATAGGTATAGAAATGGTGTGAATTTGAGCATAAAATCCTCACACCTAAAAAGATAGTGAACTGTAAGTCACACATCACTGTTATTAGGCGGGTGAGAAGTGATTCTAGGCAAGTGAACAACAAAAACAACATAATCAATCCCCACGAAGGTTTTTTGCATTTTTACACTTTTGTAAGAACCAAAATGATAATCTGAAACGTCCATCCTCTTCAGAAGATTGATTAAAGCTATAGGACAAATTTTCTTACCATTGCCTCATCTTAAGGACTTGTTTCTTTACAAGAATTCCTGGAATTCATGTATGCTGGAATTTGCAGAATTTGAGATGCTGGAAGTCTGAAATGCTCATGAATTATGACATTCTTGAATCCCCAGTTTATTTTATATCAGAATTCTTGTCCGAGAATTTCATCCAACCTGAATCCAGTATGATAGATTTGTTATTTCAGAGAAAAAAATCTAAGACCTATGGCCTTTGGCGATTCCTGCTTGTGTATGAGTGAGAGGAAGGAGAATGATGTTGAAAGTTCCGCAGAATCAGAATGGATACTAGTCTAATTAACCAATACAACAGACGTAACCAAATAAACATGATAGAACTAACAATCTACCAATCATACACCACAAAAGGCCAGACACAATATTTAGCATGGAAACCCTATCTAGGGAGAAAAACCACAATCCAAAAATCAAGAACTTACCAACAGTTACAACATATACTCACAGCTCCTTTATCTTAGTGAGTACCTTGACGTAAGGACTATAGTTGTTCTTGCACAACTTCCACTGCCACGAATTTTCTGCCGTGCATTGTTCTCCTTACTTGATCTCTTCGCACCTATCAACCAAGTTAAACAATCTTCTACAAAAGAGTAGAAGCAACAATAACATGTAGAGCAATCCTTCAGAACAATCTCTCAATGGCTCTAGAGAAATAAAGAAATCTCTCTTAAGAAATTTTAACCTTAAATCAAAAGAGAGAATTAACTTCTTGTCTTATGTCTTAGGGCATAGAGCAAACCCCTATTAATAGCCACAAATTTGTGCCTTAGACTTAGTGCACAAGTAGGTCTCAAATTGGGAAATAGAGTCTTAAAAGGAAACAAAATCATGCAACAATCTGGACTCTTTCCCGCCATCTGATCGATCGCACAGTGCCTCTAATCGATCGGACCTGAGGATAACTGGCGCATGTCAGCCCTCCGATCGATCGCACAGAGGCTCTAATCGATCGGACCTCGGTGGTTAGCCCGAATTTCTTCAATTCTTCGTTTCAGCTCTTCCAGCGAGACAACCACAATCCATTCTAAAATAAATTAGAAAATACAACTCAATGGACCCAGAGTTTTGTCCAACCCATGAATTAGCCAACATAAAAATACTAAAAGATGTGTCATTTTTCATTCCATCAAAACCCCACAAAACCCTTTCTTCCCTTTCCATCAAAAAAATCGAGGAGAAAAAAGCCTGCAACAAGATGACGAAAATAGAGAAATAAACCAGGTGTCTAAAAGGAGTGTAGAGGAAGAAGATGATTGGACCTGATTATTATGTAGTTGCATAGAAATAAAAGATGACAATTGACCGTTGGGGAGAGTCGGAGTTGCAACAAATCTCTCTCAGAATGCCTAGAGTTATAACGAAGTCTCCCTGGAATGACTGTAGTTCTAAATGCTAGAGTAAAGGCTAGCATTTAGGAATTCCACCATTTTGCGATTTTAAAATGCCACTTGCCTCAAATACTGGAAATTCCTTTAAGTGGACATGGAATTTCTTACTGGAACTTAGTGATTCCCAAACAACTTGAATTCATGTCAGAAATGCTTGTAAAAAAACAGGCCATAAATCTTGAGATATTTACAAAAAAAAAGTCCAGACATGAAAATAAGCCATTTTGAGATTTATGAGCCCGATTTTCATGATCCGAACTGTCCAAGCTCTTTAGAAAGGCAATTACAGCTATGAGAACAAATTTGAGACCCTAACTCTCTCTGTGGTGAACTATATGGTCAATTACATTGTCCAATAAACATATTTTTAAGTACCTCCCATGTCAAAAAGAAAACTCTCTTGACTTTGAGGCTTCTTGCGACAATTGTTACTTCGTGATTGCGTGTGTTGTGCACATTCCCTATAAGCCAGGAAAGATGAAGTTGGAATGTATAGCTACAACTAAAATAAAAGGATATCTACCAAAAGAATAAAGAAATAGCTAGGAGGACATAGCTTAATGAAATGAACCATTACTTTGATATTTCATCCAACTTTGAAACATGAGTTACTTATTCATTGAATTGAATAGGTATGAATTCAGAACTAGGAAGGATGAATTGGACCCACACCGCACAACAAAGACCAAGATAATTTTGATACTAATACCATGGAGATATTAAAAGACCAAGATCTGCAAGAATTAGTGTTTTTCTTGGGCCTGTTTATTTGCATGTAATGGAATTTTTAGGGAATTAATTTCAAGAAATGTATGTTTAGAAGCGGCTAAAATTGATTAAATAAAAGTGATTATCCATAAATTGCTATAAAAAGATCTCTCGCTCCCTCAATGAAAAATGAATTAAGGGAGGATGGAAACTCATTACCCTGCCATCACTCTAGGAAGTCATTTCCACTAAAAGGTACATTATTTGATAGCCATTTATGAATGTTTATTTTCATTTCTTAAATTTTAGCCACTTCTAAAATTTATTTCTTATAATTATAGGAATTCAATACCATAAAACAAACGGGATACATTGCATTCCATCATGTGAAGAGGGCCAATAAGATCACTGAATAATGGCCTTCTACAACTATTACACTTTTTTCCCATAAGGAGTAGGGCCTAGCTTGCACTCGTAAAGTGCTTGTCCTTAGATTGTACAAATATTTCTCAAATAGGGCTTGTTTGGATACACAAAATAATATTTTAAAGAATATAATTCTTCATTTTCTGAAAGAAAAAAATGTTGTAAGCTTGGCAACCCAAGAAAAAAAAAAGAGGAAATCAAAAGGTACAATACTTTTCCTATAGCTCCCCTTATAGAAAATCTTTTACAGTATAAAAGTACTTCAAAATGCGGTTTACAAAATAGTAAAGTAAAGCCTTTACTCACTAAATTTATCACGATGTGTATGTTTACATGTATGATAAAGTAAAGATAAATGTTACATCATAGTAAAGATGAGATAAAACATGTTGTTGAATAATGTGGGCGAAAGAGTTGTAAATTAGTAGCTTTTGTTTTGACTTTATTTTGTTATATTTTATCATGGTTTAATGCAGTTAAAAAAAAGTAGCTCGTGGTAAAATTCACGGTAAAAAAGTGTGGCTAGACTTTACTTTACCACACTATTTCTCATATAAGCATGGTAAATGGAGAATGTGTCATATCAGTGTAGGCATGCTTACTTACATGTGTGGTAAAGTAAAAAAAAAAAGTCACATCATGGTAAAATTTAGGTAAAGTTAGGTGCGTTGAAGTTGTGGTGAGGTAAAGTAGGGGAGAGACAAAGTGGTAAAAGTGTTGCTTTTTATATTGACTTTATTTTATCAAACTTTACCAAGGTTTTATGTGGTACAAAAAAAGTGGCCCGTAAAAAAAAGTGGCAATTGGACTTCACATTACCAAACCTTTTCATCTAAACATCGTAAAGGGAGAATATGTCACATTTGGGTCAGTTTTACTTTCACCTACACTTTACCACTTGCAAAACAAACATGCCTAAGAAGAGTATTATCATGTGGACAATGATGACAACGATTATGATAATGATGACAATACTAGTGGTGATGGACCCCATTGACGGATTTGAAGTGATAAATCACATATAAATAAAAGCATTTTCTAGGTAATTAATCTAGTAATGAACTTTACTATGATCAATAACATTGATTTGTTTTAACCTTGAGATTTTCTTAACATATATTATAATCAATAACAACATCAATGAGAAAAAGTTTCTTCGTATAGGTTGTGAAGGATAGGGATGTGGAAAACTTCGACAAGCAGCTGAAGATCTATAGCGTTCTTGACAGTGGGAAGTCTCCACGGATCTCATGGATCTGGATCTCTGTACAATAATAGACTATCTAGGGCTCCCAACTCCCTTATGTGGATGATCCCGAGGAGTTATGCGTCCTCGAGACTTCTCCGCCAAGAAACCCATGACCCATAATCCTGATAGGAGCTTCCTATGTGGGGGATAAGATATAATCCACTAATCTATTTGATTACTACGGATCTCTGTCTTATTTATAACAGATTAAAGTGCCCGTTTGGCAAGTCTGTTTTTATTCTCTTATTGTCTTAAAGTGGTTTGAAGCTGCTTTTAGGATGTTTGGTGACCAAATCCAGAACCTTCGTTTGAAACCTTAGAAATATTGGAGGCCTATTTTGGAAAGCCTCAAAATTAGGAAGAAATGAAATAGAGGCGGAAGTCTTAAGCGTGTAGATATGTTGCGCTACCGTGATATGGGTGGTAGTTTTGAAATCACAGTCCTTGTCTTTTTTTTTTTTTTCAATTCAGCGATCCCACATGATGATCTAAACCGTTGGAAGTTTTAAGAAGACCAACACGACTATAGTAACAAATTTGAGCCGTTGATCTATCACGTATCTTGAGATATTTACAAAAATAAAAAAACCATTGTTCTGGATTTTTAAAAATTGTTGGGCCCAATGAGCACGATCCACACCGTTAAACCTCTTTGGAAGATTGAGAATGACTATTACTGAAAGTTTCATTCTCTAGTTTTGTCTAGATCTCGAGAAAATGAAGAAAACATGATAATCGCTGGATAGCTTTGGTCAGAAATTGTAGTTGAAACGCGATTTTGTATATGTCCGTTTTTCTTTATTCTTTCTTTCTTGGATCCTGGTATAGTAAATCAAGATATGAACCATTGAAAATACTTAGCACTCCAAACACAGCTATAGGATTAAATTTGAACCGTTGTTCTATCATGGATCTCAAGATATTTATAAGGAAACATGATCCATTTGTTTAAAACTTTTGGAATTTGTGGGCTTTGATATCAAGATCCGAACCGTTGATCCTCTTAGTAATATTAAGAACAACCATAGTGTCAAAAAACCAGCCCTAATTCATTTTGGATATCAAGTGATTTACAAAAAAATCATATACCGTTGGATTTAAAAAGGCCATTTCAATCCATTTTTGTGTGTTCCCAAACAGTCTATTTAAGAAACATCTATTTCAAACAAAGGCAATTTGAAACAGATCTGTTTCAAGCATACAAGATTTGCCAAATAAGCCCGTAAATTTAGATGACAATTATAGTTACGCAACTTAACCAAAGGACTTAAATTGAATATGTTGTTATCAACAATAGATCTTATGATTCTTCACTACCACTGGAATAACGATTCCTCGTTGGGGATTTATCTAGTTGAGGATTTCAAATTGATATTGGCGTGTATCGATGCATATAGCTGAGAAAAATAGGGTTCGGTGTGCAAATCCACATAAGTGGGGATTTCCAAATCTTATGGGAGGGTGGTCGGATCTAAAATCTTATGAAGATTTTCATTTGTCTAAATCTTCATGAATTTACAATTGTCAAACATGGATTTACCACAACTTTAGAAAAACTAAAAACCTTTCCCCTAAAGATTTGGTTGCCAAACGTGATCTAAATGTATTGAGGCCAATGGACTCCGATTACTTGGTTACTACTTACCTGTCTCGAGAAACACAAACATATTCTCCTTTTGACACCTCCTTGATAATTAGTCTCTGTCGAGTTCTAATTTTGTCTCAAGTCTTGATACTCGATTCCCTAGTGTATAACATATGTAACAATAATACATGTTATTATATAACACTTGCGTATGTGCCCATTATAAGACCTTGACCCCTAATTTTCGTGACTATTGCATTTAATTGTTGGTTTGTTCTCTAAGTGAGTTTTAAGCCTAATCGAGTTGGTTGTGGTGTCGAGTTTTTTTCTATCGCTTTGGGGAATTTTGAGAGCCGTTGGACCCAGACGCCTTGGGGTGCACGTGTCAGCATAGGGGGATTGTTCTTGATTTTAAAAATTTTCAATTTTGATTTCTTTTAATAGGTCAAATTAGTCCCAATAACTTTTGTGTTCACACCGATCCCATTCGAAACCCAGAAACCCATGTTTTGGCCCAAAAGGGTAAAATTGACTTTTCACACTCAAATATGGACATGAATTTTGAAATCTCAAAACCATGTGAAAATTATACTTTTGAAAACTAGATTTTATGAGGATCATTTTAGTCTTCTTTGTCAATCTCGTCCGGGGCCCGCAGGAGCATGTTTTAGCCATTTAAAGTATTAGTCTTGGTGGGACCCACTTTCCACTCAACTTAAAACCCTCCTCTCCCTCACTCTCGTTCCATAACTTCATTTGACTTCTGGTAAACTCAAGAAAAACCAAGGAGAGACCATCTCTTTTCTCTTCCACCTTTATCTCATTGCGTGTCATGGCTTTTGAGCTTGGATTGAAAATTTGAAAGCATCATCTTCTTCCTCTTCCTTCAAGATTCGGCGGGATACTCCTTGTGCAGAAATCCTGCAAGTTTTCCACCTCCATCCTACTGTTTTCTTCTTGTTTGGATAGTTCAGGTGTGACCTCTTTTCCATGCCTTTAATGGAGTCTTTTGAGCTCCTAAGGAACCTGCTTTTCAAGCATGCAAACCATTCTCGAAATGGACCTTTGTTTTCAAAACTTATTGGGTTCTTGAGGAGATTTCTTGGGGCCTTTTGTAGATCTTGGTTCAGCTGTAGGGGGTGATCTTTGAGGAGATCTTTGGATTGCATTTTGGGCCAAGGCAAGTGATCTTTTTGGCTTCTCTATTGCATGTTTAGTATGGAGAAAAATGTGATTGTGAAATGTTGATTTCATTCACTAGTTTTGTACTTGGTTGGTTTCCACAAGGCTTGTGTAATGATATCTATTTATAAGCTTACATGCATGTGTTTTTAGTATTGTTCGAAAATCCTCCATCTTGTTAAGTTTGAATCATGTTTTTGTTCAATTTCAATTGTTTTGAATGGGTGGCTTGATGATCAATGTGGCACGGAGAATGGAGGAGTTTATGATGGAAATAGTTGGGAATGGTTGCCTTTGGAAGAGCATGTAGGCTCTGAAAGGGTAGGGACTTGACAAGAAATGAAAGGAAGTGAAATGGAAGAAGAATCAAGGAAATAAGATCTGAAATGCTACTGTCCGCAGGGTATCGGTCAGCTGGCGGTCAGCTGTCGGCTAACCGACGGGTGACCGACCCCATGTCGATTACAATTCCAGAAACTTGCATTTCGTTAGGAGGGTCGAGGGTCAGCTGTCGGCTAACCGACAGGTAACCAACAGTCAATCGAAGGGTGACCGACCTCCATTTCGGTTACAATTCCAGAATGCTGAATTTTCCTGTCTGTGAGCCGTCGGTCAGCTCGCGGTTAACCGACCTACACAACCTCGGCTAGCCAATAGGTAACCGAGAGCTGACCGAATTTAGAGAAGGATAAATGTTTGAAGGATTTATGTGAGAATGAAAACCAGAATATATTGAGGGACTTTTAGCTTAATATTGTGCACTTGGAAATTTGAAATGTTGTTTAGTTTCAGGGGCACCAATTCATTTTTAAATTCCGACATTTAGGTTTCTAATATACAAGGGTCAAGTGATGGGCCTTAGCATATGCTTGAGAAGTCTGTTTTGAAAAACTTAGGGTTGATGTGGAGGGCATTGGTTTGCAATAATTTGGATTTGTAAAGGTTTTGACTTGAAAAGGCATTGGTTGCAAACGTTTGGGTTTGTAAAGGTCTGGACTTGTAAAGTGTGTTTGCAAAGGCTTTGGTTTTGAAAGGTTTTGACTTAGTGTCAAGTGTGGATTTCGTGTGGTTCGCCACATCGTGTGTGCTTTTTGATAGTGCTACTCGTTTCGTGGGCTCTCGTGTGTGTGGCTATTTTCAGTGTGCAAAGTAGTCCCTTATCAATTCAAGAATGCAGTTGTGATTTGTAAAGCTTCGTGTGGATTTTCGTGTCAGCACTACTTAGCTTGGACGACCTTGTCGGTTTGATCAACAGCCTTGGGTCCTTAAATACTTCGTGCCAACCGTAGCTTGGAATTCGTGCGTGCGTGTTTAGCCCATTCCGCAGTGGGACTCTCGTGTGATGCCCAGCTATACTGGGTTACTATATTTATATGATTATGTGCTCCCTTCACTTCGTGTGACGGAGAATATTATCGTGTGTGCTCTTGTCACTTCGTGTGATGGGGGATATTATCATGAGTGCTCGTGTCGCTTCGGTGATGGAGAATGTAGCTTCGTGTGGTTGCCATTCGCTCAGTCCGTTTTATTACCATGGTTTCTATCTTGTACATTGATTTCAATGTTCTTATCTTGCAAGTATTGTATGATTTCTCTGGGACTTTCAAATGTGCTTTGGTTTTGAAAAATGGATTTACTAATCATGCTAGTTTCGTTTCGTATATCATTCATGGACTTTCGTTCTCTTGACGAGTATATTGTTCATGCATTGTTTTAAACTCTATAAATCTGTTTTAAATTCAGTAAATTGTTTCTTTTAAACTTTAACTTTGTATATGCTCATGCCTAAATTGATTACCTGCCAGACCGTCGTGTCTGATATACTATACTATGGTGCCTAAGGTAGCAGGTTCTCGTCTTGAGCTAGTGCGTGTGTAGATGGTTGTAGAGCAACGAGTTTTACAGGTTCGTTTGTCAATGATGTCATGTAGACGTCGTGTTTGACTCCGGAGTTACGTTGCACCCTCAGGCAATATTTGTTCTTAGCTGGTTATTTTGTACGGCTTTTGTTAGCCTTTTTCCCTTGGGATTGTAATTAATGCACTTGTTAATTTATAACTTGAATATGCTTGGGTAATGATCAGCCTGTTACTGTCAGCTCTATATATTTTGATATCATGATTTGTTCCAGTCTGAGTATAAGCATTGTTATGACAGCTTTATGTTGATATGTTGAGTGCGACACGGAATCCGATGGCCACGGGCTCCAGGTCGCAACGTCATGTAAGCTTCCGCGAAACGTTTTGATGTGTTTGGCAATTTTATCTTCCTCACACACGCGAACCCTAGGGAGAAATATTATTTGTCACTTAATTACTTCCCCGATTCGCACCCCCGAGGTCGGACCGCTGCAGGGATCCGGGTTTGGGGGCGTGACACCCATGAATGATTATAGACTATTAATAAGGATGATAACATAAGATTACTATTATTAAATAGTGATGCAAATTAGAGCTGTGAATGTAGGGCTACCTTTAAACATCAAAACTATTGGTATGATAGCTGCGACTCATTTTTGCACCATTAAACCCAAGATCTTATTTGATCACACAATTGCTTTCTAATAAATCACTATTGGCCCTAAATTGGATAGATACGGATTTGATCAGTTTAATGATATGCATTCTGGTGTAAGAGAGATACTGTGAATTTGTTGTGAATACTCTGTGTTTTATGGGTGGACAAACATCACAAACTATCCTGGGAGCCAATGCAAAACTCTTTACCAAGAGTTCTATCCTATTCCAAACTCTCCTAAGGTCACAAATCAAGACTTATTCAGCATAACAACATGTGCCCTAACCAATTACTTAATCCAATGTGAGTTCCATGGTAGGTGTGCCACACGATTTCTAAGAATCACGGTTTCATGCAATAGGGCCTACTTTTAGGGATATAAAACATCCATTTGATGTACCAGTCACCAAGCAAAGCGTCACATGGGCTGATATTTTTTGTTGGGTTGGAAAATCACATTTTATTAAATTTTAAATGCTTTTGATGAAACAGTCAACATTTATCATAATAGATGAAATCATTGGGAATCAAACTAGATAAATGACAATTTGAATGCCCTGTTTGAACCTTTATGCAAAATATTTGAATTTTCAAAGGAAAATTATACATTATGAGATTTAATCACTGTTTTTCTTATGACCTGTGATGGACCGCGCTCCTGCGCCTGGTCCCACCGAGGTCGGCGGACGTGGAAGTCCGTTGGGTCCGACCCTTTCGTAACTGGGGGCAGGGGCGTGCATCAACATTTCTTTTGTGTGGGTGTGCCAGATTTTCTATTTTTACTTGGAATTGCAAGTGTTGATCCGAAGATCAACTTTTGCAAGTAAAAAGGAAATCAACTTCTTTCAAGTTTTCCATTGCACATATATTTAAGAAAAGAGACATTTTCTTGATTTGCCGTGAAAGGCGATTTTTTTGGCATTTATAGCCAATTTTGGCGTTTATAGCCGATTTTTGGCGTTTATAGCCGATTTTGGCGTTTATAGCCGATTTACAATCCTTATCAATAATGAAAGACAAGAGTTGTGATTTTTGTCTCTTTTGAAAAAAAATACAAACTACAATAAAAAGCAAGAAAATGAAGATCTAACTTCTCAGGAGATTGTGGGGGACCCGTTCAGATTGACGGTCGCAAGCCATATGTAGACTTCGCCATCATCCATGCAGATGAGAACAGAGGATGCTATTGATTCGCTTGGCTTGGCTATAACCTCAGGTTTTTAGAGAACAAAGACCAAAAGGAGGTCCTATGTCCAATAAAAAGCCGAGTAGACGGGCTGAAAAGCCACGTGTAAGCCATTTGGAGGCAGAAGGAGAAGGCAAGGACCTTGGGGGGTACCCCCCAAGGGACTTTTGTCACCTTGTAGCGGTGGTCGGTGTAGAACTTACGCAGAGTTTTCTCTATTTTTCTTCTCTGAATTTCTGTGCTTTTTTCTGATCTGGGATCTGTCTTGTTTTTCCGATCTTCTCTGTGTTTTTTCCGATCTGGATTTCTTTGGAATGCTCTCCTATTTATAGGCTTTTAGGTAGCCATTTAGGAGGGTTTATGAGCCTTAATTGTCATAAAGCTACATAAAGGGAGGAGTTACAAGATTGAATTCTTTATTTTGTAACTCCTTTTTCTTGGCTTCTGATTGGCCGGAGGAGATTGAGGGCATTTAATCGCCTTTAATCGCCATGATGGGAGGAGTTTCATGGGTTAAATGCCATGAATCTCTTGACTTGTAACTCCCAGATGCTTGCTTCTGATTGGTCAGTCCAAAGAAATGGATTAATGACTGTAATAAAGCTAGTCAATTAATCGCATTAAGTGGTCGCTGAGCGGTTGAAGAGTCGCGGGCCGTGCCGCGTCTTTTGGGATTCTTCTTGCAATGATCATCGATGGATCTTCATGTAGATCCACATTGGTTGACCATGTAACTTCAAGTGTTGGTTGCCAACAGCGGGTCAGTACCATCTGTCCTGTCGATTTCTCGATCGGTCGGGTAAAAAGCATACTTTTTTTGGTTGACCGGGTGGCAATCAATGTTGTTTTCGACACTCTTGATGATTAACCCATGTTTTTGACTGATGTCAGAGGATTTGGTGTCTCAAAAATATGGATTTTTGAAAATACCAGAGGCTGGACGCTTCGAATCGCGAAAAAACGGTGAAAAATGGGGTTTCTTGGGCCCACCGGGCGATCCCAGGCCCCTGCGACCCTGGGGGGTTTTTTCCCCCTTTTGTCCCGTTTTGTGTCCGTTTTTGCTGTTTTTTTATTCTTTTTTCTTCTGTGTTTTTCCTTGACATTTTTGATCATTTATTGGCCTGATTTCCCTGTAGAAAACCTGATGAGAAACCTTGCATTTTATTTTGCAAAGTTTCTAATTTTCCGAGAAAGCCGAAGACTTTGTTGCGCAGAGCTGCCGATTTTCCGTCAGAAGCTGAAACTGGGCCAAACGATGTCGGAATGACCTGAAATTTGAGGTGAAGCCTCCTGAGCAATAAATAAGACCAACCATAGGCTTCTGTTTGAGTTTTGAAGTTGTTTGGGGTCCTATCACCAGTAGACTTGCTTTTATCGCGATGAAGATGTCGCGGTTTGATGTGCGGTCAACCGATGTCCGATTGACTTGAAATTTGACAGGGAACCTATTGGAGTCATTTTAAGATGATCCATAGGCTCTATCTCGGAAACCATGGTCCCGGGGAACTTTGCCGCCGAGAGGCCTGATTTGGCTTCCGAGCATCAAAGTATGGTCAAATGTTGTCAAAATGACCTGAAATTTGACGTGTAGCCCTTTGTAAGCATTTTGAAGCCGTCCATGTGCTCTATCTGATGAGTGATGGCCTCGGTGGTTCTCACCGCCGAGAGGCTTGATTTAGCTGTTCGAGGGTTGATGTTGGGTCAAACGTCGTTGGTTTGACTCGGAACTTGACGTGGAGCCTTTTGGATGTATTTTGAAACCATCCATCGGCTCTGATCGAAGATTTAGTGTCTCCGATGCTTTCAGCTGCCGAAGAAGCGAAGTTAGGCCAAATGATTTTGAAATGGCCCGAAACTTCTTGTGAACTCCTCTTTTGGCTGTCTTGAAGGATCTTCCAGTTTTTGTTTGATTCTGACAAGATTTGATTTTTTGGAAATAGCATTGCCTATTTATGGCAGGTTGCGACTTCATGTAGCTCTTTGGATCTTGAAGAGGCAAAGTGACATTTTTGGTGTCAACAAATGCCCCCTCGAGGTACAGCGACGAATTGCTTATCATTTGTAGTCGATGTGCTTCAAAGAGATTTTTTAAGGAGAGCCTGTGACTGGACCAAGAGTCTTTGAGCAGTCTTTCTTTTTGGTATTTGTAGCCTTTTGAGCTTCCAGGGGAATTTTATGGTAGTGAAAGGGATCACATACCATCTCGAGGCAAAGTTTTGAAGATGACATTAGGGATGTGGATTTGGGTTTTGACCTTGTGACCTAACAGGCTGTATGTGGCAGGTTAGGGGGTCGGGTTTGGTTTTGACCATGTGACCCAACAAGTTGTATGTGGAATGTTGGGGGATCAATTTCGGTTTTGATCTTGTGACCTAACAGGCTGCATGTGGCAAGTTAGGGGACCAGGATTTGGTTTGATTTTTGTGGAATGTTAATTTCAAGATTTTGGCTCAATTTGGTATATGAGGCTGGATGGTTTGATTTTTGGAAGCTCATGGGGCTTGGAATTCTCTTTTGTATGGTCGAATCAACTCAAAAGAGGCATGGAACCATTTTTGTATACTCTTGGTGAGAGGGATTTCTCTTTGACTAAAAGCCAATTTTTTTTTGTGTGCCTAGGTGGTCAAACCTGGCTCATATGGGCTAATCGATGGGACCTTAAGCTTTTGAAATGGCTTAGATCTCCTATTGTGTCATTTTTGTAAAGAATATCCAAAAATATCTCATTTGGATAGAGAATATCTAAGAATATCTTTACTTGGAGAGAATCTCTCATGTCCCCTTTATTTTGGGAGAGAATATCTCAAGATATCTTTCTTTTGGGAAAGAATCCTTCAGTGATCCTATCTTTTGGGAGAAAATCTCTCATTGATTTCTTTTTGGGAGAGAATCCCTCAAGATATCTTTCTTTTGGGAAAGAATCCTTCTAATCTCTTTCTTTTGGTAAGGTTACTAATTAGTAACACTTACCTCTTTCTTCTTTCCTTCTTTGGTTTGCTCTCTTCTATAAAAGCAAGGAGGAGGTTGGATCTCTTGCTCTTATCGCTTTCTTTTGCAACAATCCCAAGAGGGCTTCAAGACCAAGAGTTATTCTTCTTCAAGATCTTCAAGACTTTTCTTCTTCTTCTCCATCAATGGCTTCAAGTAAGTTCCCTTTTTCAAGAAAACTCCATTGTAGGATAAATAAAAACTTCTTTCTTTTTTTTGTTTCTTTTTTTTCTTCTTTTTTTTTCTCACGTGTTTTTTTTTTGTTTGGGGCCGTACGGACAAATCCGTACGGATCTGGCCGTACGGCCACGGCCTGTGGGCCATCTTTTTTTTCTTTTTGTTTTTGTTTTCTTTCCCCCTTCTTTTTTTTTGAGAAAGTTTTCTTTTTCTTCTTTTTTGCTCATCATTGATAATGCATTTTTTTTACCAAGATGTTCATGCATGTATATTTTTGTAAATTGAATTATAGCATGATGTGATAACATACCTGAAAGTTTTCGCAAATTTGGGAATTTGGAGCTCGCAGCGATGTTGAGCCCTTCCTCATTTTGCGGAGACTTTGAGGTTTCGAAAGTTTGGAGTTTCGGAGCTCGCAGCAATGTTGAGCCCATCTTCAAGCTTTCTATTTCTTTCGGGATAATTCCTTTTCTTCGGAATTGCCCGTCATCATGTCAAGATTTCGCCAGATTTTTTTTAGCGAGATTCTGTCATTTTGATGTTTGATCCTTTTCTTTTCCATCCTTTTCAGGTGGTTCCTCCAGAACGAACAATGGTAAAGAGCCTGCTACAAGCATACCTCGTCGATCTGCTAGATCTTCTAATCCAGCCGTTCAGGAGGCCTTTGAGAAGGTCCAGTATGTTGAGAGAAATTTGGAAGAATGCGACTCCCTCAACAGAGATGAGATGAGGCAGCGACTGATCGCTCTCAAGGGAGAGGAATTCTATAAGATCATGGTAAGCAGTCGTCCATGGGTGATGGAAGATTAGAGTGTTTTGCCCAAGCCTACCTTCTTCTTTGGTGATGCCGTCCCTGATGACATGACATACCAGAGGAGATGTTTTCAGTTCTTTTTCACAGCAGATGGTGAGAATAAGACTGTTGTTACCCGGTCGACGTTTGATCGCACCGTCTCGATCATGAGCCTTGCCCCCACGTGCTCTAAGAGGGAAGATCCTCCAAGCTGGGTGAGAAGGACAAATGTAATCAAGACCGGGGTTTTTGTTGGCGGTTCTCCTGGATATACGGAGAGGTCGCCTATTGACATGGACCATTTGATGCCATCCAGCGGCTACCTGGGTTCTGATTATCCGTCGGTCGATTTGAGACTGGTGGGCCTTGGTATTTTCAGCGGTGACGGCAGCAATTGGATAAAGCCTTTTTGACTTCGTGGCCGTTTCAATGCTGACTTCGAGTGGAAGTCGTGGACTGATCGCATCCAGCTGATTGGTGGCGCCGTTTTGAAGGAAGCCGGGATTTTTGATGTGGTCCGTGCCTTTAGGGAGACCGTGATCTTTTCCGACGAGGCCTTCATGGCTATGCTGGAGTCATTCCTCCCACAAACCAATACCTTCATTGTGACGAATGGTGAGATTGGTTTCTCTTTGAAGGAGCTGAGTGCCATTACTGGATTGCCCATCCTTGGCAAACTCTATGAGGAGTTTATGCCGATTGACAGCGTCCTTGAGGGGCAGTCTGAGGAGTTCAGGCTTCTGTACTTTCAGCTCGTCGCCTTCTATGATTTTTTGAAGGAGAATGAGGGTTTGAAAGTTAGATCCAGCAGTTGGAAGAGTTCTAGCTCTTCGTTCCCCATCTTTTTTTATAACAGGGAGTCTTCTGATAGTGTGACCCAGGAAGCCAGGGCTGAGGATCCAAGTTCGAAGAAGATCTTGGCTATGCAAGAAGAGTTGAGAGATTTCTGTGCGAGTACAAACGCCATATGTCCTGACATTGCACTGCGGAGAGATCTCGCTATTTACCTCACTTATTGGCTTGGTGAGGCTATTTTTGCTGGAGGAGATGGAACGCACATCAGGCCGCATTGTATTTTTCCGGCTTGTCAGATGGCGTTTGGCGAGAGGAAGTTTGGGCCTTCCTTTCTGGAGAGAAGCACAAGATAGGCTCTTTCGGTGACCAGGGCGTCATTGGTTCTGAAGCTGTTCGAGAAATACTTGATGAGGCTTTAGAGCAGCTAGAACAGGAGGAAGCCGAACTTGGTGCTTGGATGCAAGCGGCACAGAGGCAAGCTTCTATGGAGTCTACTGGCAAGAGTAGACCATCCTGTGAGGAGTCAAGTGGGAAACCTGACTCTGACAGCGGGGTAGGTTCCTCTAAGAAGCGAGCCCGCAGGAGTAAGAGGAGGAGGAGTCATCATCGCAGCAAGGGGCAGCATGAGGACTCTCTTGACTTGGAAGTTCCTCTTACTATCAATGAGGATGTGCCAGTGGATGCTGAAGAGCCTCCAGAGAAGAGAAGCCGAGAAGAAGAGACCGTCGGTGAAGGTATGATTCTTCCTTTTTCTCTTTCCATTTGTTTTCATGGGATTTTTCCATGTTCTGATTTGCTTCTTGTTTCTGCTTTTCTTTTCTTTTTTTTAGCAGAGGAAGATTTGGTGATGCCTGAGGTTCCAACCGATGAGGTGGTGACGGATCCTGTCGGGGCACCTGAAGAAGAACCGAGGGACTCTGGAGTGAATCCAGAGTCTCCAATTGGTATGACTTCTTTTGCTTTTTTTTGTGTCTGTGACTTGGTTTGCTAACATTTTTTTTCGCCAGCTGACTTGCCATAGGATTCCGATGACTTTGAACCATCGATGGACGCAAATGTTGATGATGCTTCCGATGAGTTCATGGAGGAAGAAAGTGTTCCGCCAGTCGTCGAAGAAGGTATTTTGTAGTAATAACCCTGATAATGATTTTCAAACCGGATCATATTCATACCTTTTTGTGTTTCTTTGGCAGGTTTTGAAGTGACAGAGGAGGATCCATCGCTTCCAGAGCAAGGGATGCCAGAGGTTGATCCAGAGGTAGAGACTCCTGGGACCAGTTCTGACAATGTTGAGGAGATACCTCGTGCTGAGATTCCTTCCCGAGCAAGAGGAGCTTCAACTGGAAAGAGTTCTTTTATTACTTTTCCAACAGGTGATGACATGAGCAGCCGACCAATGGAGTTGGGCGAATCTTCAGCTGGGCCATCTCTTCCTTTTACGAAGAAGGTGGTGGTGCGGGTTCTGAGCTCTTGGATTGAGACTCTGCTTTCTGGGCACTTAGATGCCGGATTTGGGATGATCCAGCATGTGCGAGAGATTCTTAAGGATGCCGAAGAGGCTGGTCTGGATGTCACAAGTGCCAGGGCGATCGTTGATAGGATCATTGAGCTGGGTGACAGGTGGTTTGAGACCATGGGTTTTCCTGACGACCAGTTCTTCAAGGAGATGTTCCTGGACCCTGCGGATAAGGCTCAGTCTAACCTGGATGAGGTTACAGAAAGCAGGAAGCAGGTAGTCCGAGAGAAGAACTTAGAAGAGCTAAACATCATTGGGCTGACACATGACCTTAACATCCTTGATAGGGAGGTCGATGAGGCCAGGAAACGTCTTGAGCATCTGCAGGCACAAGTCGCTGCCAAGTGGACTGCAATAACAGAGGCTCGTGACAGGGAGAGTGCTCTGATTCACCGGGTTGCAGATGCCAATCAAGTTCTTAAAAAGGAAGTCTGAAGAGAACAAACAATGGTAAACTGCTCGGGGGAAGCTTCCCGGTGCGAAAGAAGGGTTACAGCCCACTCCAGCATCTCATGGCAAATTCTTGAAGAAGTGTGCCTTGGAATCCCTGACGGCTGAGGCCAAAAGTTTGCTTAAGGAGCTGAACTCTTGGCTGGAGACCATTTTTTATTGAGCTCCTGTTTTTTTTTAACAGAAGCCATCATTCTTTTTTTTTTAATACCACTTATATTTTTTTGGTACTTTTCTCTTCTCTCTTTTTTTTGTAGTGTTTGTGAACACTTTCTTTTTTTGGTACCACATGTATTTTTTTTGGTACTCTTTTTTTTTTGTTTTTTTGTTATCCCTACGCTTACTTGAATCTTTTTGTGATAAAAGTAATTGCTAAATGGGATGCCTTTTTTTTTGTTTTCCCTACGCTTACTTAAATCTTTTTGTGATAAAAGTAATTGCTAAATGGGATGCCCTTTTTTTTTTGTTTTCCCTACGCTTACTTAAATCTTTTTGTGATAAAAGTAATTGCTAAATGGGATTTGATCAAAAGCTTGTCATTTTGTGAAAATCTTTTGTCAAATGATTGTTTTGGCATGGAAGCCAGATTTTTGTTTGTGGCATGGAAGCCGATTTTTGGCATGAGAGCCAGCTTTTTTTTTGTAGCATTGATAGCCGATTTGTGGCATTGATAGCCGGTTTTGGTGGCATTGATAGTCGAGTTTGTGAAATTGATAGCCGGGTTTTTTGAAAGCCAATTTTTTTTGTTTGTGGCATTGATAGCCGGTTTTATTTTGTGTCATTGATAGCCGGTTTGTGGCATTTATAGCCTGTTTTGGTGGCATTTATAGCCGGTTTGGTTTTCAAAAAATGCAAGTATCGACTAAAAGTCGCCTCCCTGCTGAATGTTCTAGCAAGTATCGATGGAATGTCGCATCCTTGCTCATTCGGTTGCGAGTATCGATGTAATGTCGCATCCTCGCGGATTTGGGTGCAAGTATCTGTTAGATATCGCGATCACTGAGAGGGGGGGGGGGGGTGAATCAGTGATTGTTTAAAAACAGGTCCAATTTAATAACAAAAGCAAATCAAATCACACAAGGACACCAGATTTAACGTGGTTCACCTGAAAGGCTACGTCCACGGTTCAAAGACTGTCCGAACACCAATCCGGAACAGATCTGAATCTATTTAGTCGCACCAACGACAAAGAGCACCAACCCTTAGTTTCAGATAGCACCAACTATCTAGGAAGCACCTACTCCCTTGAGTTTCAGATAGCACCAACTATCTAGGAAGCACCGACTCCCTTTACAATTTATCTGCACCAACAGATAGGATCACCAAACCCCAGACACCAAGCACCAACTTGATGTTCTACAGAATAAAAGTAGAGAACTTTTCTACAGCCCTTCCCCTCTACAATCTCTCTCTCTCAATCCCTTACAAATTGATATTTAAAGCATAAACAGAGAGACACTTATCTTATGGACGAATCACCATCTTCATGAGCACATTCTCGTCCACACTTGCTGTAGAAACATGCAACACAATAGCACACAGCAACAGCACCTTCTTCTCTCCAAAACCCTCTCTTTTCTTCTCTCTTCTCTTCTCTTCTTTCTCTCTTCTGTGTTGGTGTGTCTTCTTAAAAACGAGCCTAAACATGCCTTTATATAGGTTATGGTAACCCTTAAGAGTGTTTAAATTAGGCTAGAATTCGTTTAGAAAGAGTCCCAAACGAAATACTTAAGTTTCCTGAATTTTCGTGCAAAACTTCTATTTCTGCGCAAATCAGGTTTCCCGTGTGTTCTACCGGTAGTACTTGCGGTAGAACAGATGAAATTCTCATGTCCAAGCTTCTGCTCGAATTTAAGCCACTTCTACCGGTAGTACTTGCGGTAGAACTTTCAGGACAGCCACTTCTACCGGTAGTACTTGCGGTTGACAGATGGAAATCTCAATGTCAGCCTTTTCTACCCCTTTTCTACCCCTGTTCTACCCCTGTTCTACCGGTAGAAATACCGGTTGACAGTTGAAATTCTGATTTCTTATACTGTTCTGTTTCAGCTCTGTTTTCTCTTTGAAGCTCTATCAACACCACACTTGTGACATTGTGTTGACAATAATTCCAACACAAGATGATACTTGAGATACTAATTTCTTCAATTCTTCATTAAACTTCTCAAGGCATCTCAAATTCCAACAATCTCCCCCTTTGGAATTGTTGGCAACACTTTTGGAACTTCAACACTTAGAACACATTAAACTAGTTGATCTTCATGAAGCTTCTTCAGAACCATAGTCTCCCCCTGTCTTTAAAAAAAAATCAAGATCTCTAACACTCTTGATACCAATCTCCCCAAAGTTATCATAGCATAACTTCTTCTAGCATAGCTTTCTCCTAGCTTAAGTCTTTCTCCCCCTTTGACAACAAGTCCAAAGGGACCAACGAAGGAGCGAATAGGATATTCAAAGAATACTTACTGTAGAAAGGGATACTGAGTCTTGTTTCTTACTGTGCCATGCCACCAACCTGTCACCGAGATAGAATGCACCGCCGCTTGTACTCTTGCGATCATCTATACATCCAGCCCAATCGGCGTCAGAGTATGCAACAAGAGTGAAGGATTTGCCTTTAGGATACCAAATGCCAAGCTCCATGGTACCTTTCAGATATCGAAATATCCTTTCTACTGCTGTAAGGTGCGTCTCAGTTGGTGATGCTTGAAATCGAGCCACCATACATACTGCTTGCAGAAGATCCGGTCTTGTAGCAGTCAAATAAAGCAAGCTTCCTATCATAGAACGATAAGTGGTGTGATCAACGGACAAACCCTTATCATCTTTACTTAGCTTTGTGTTCGTTGTCATTGGTGTGCTCACTGGCTTGCTGTCTTCCATGTTAAATCGCTTCAGCATTTCCTTGATGTATTTCATCTGTGATATGAAGATACCATGTTTCAGCTGCTGAACTTGTAAACCAAGGAAGAACTTTAGTTCTCCAAGCATTGACATCTCAAATTCTTTCTTCATCTCTTCAGCGAAATTCCTGCACATTTCTTCATCATTGCCACCAAAGATTATGTCATCGACATAAACAATAACAACCAGCTGTTTGTTCAACTCTGTTTTGACATAAAGATTGCTATCAACCAGTCCTTTTCCAAAACCGATCTTGCGGAGATATAGGTCCAGCCTTGCATACCACGCCCTTGGCGCTTGTTTCAGCCCATAAAGAGCGTTTTTCAATTTGCACACTAGGTCTGAATTTTTGCTAATAAGAAAACCATCAGGTTGCTCAATGTAGACCTCTTCTTCAAGTAATCCATTCAAGAAGGCTGACTTTACATCCATCTGAAATACCTTGAAGGTTTTGTATGCAGCCAATGCAAGAAACATACGAATGGCTTCCAGACGAGCCACCGGTGCGAAGGTCTCTTCAAAATCTATGCCTTCAACTTGAGCATAGCCTTTACAAACCAACCTTGCTTTGTTTCGTATGACCTGACCATCTTCATTCAGCTTATTCCGAAAGACCCATTTAGTACCAATAACATTCTTATCGGTAGGTCTAGAGACTAGTTCCCATGTGGAGTTCTTCTCAATTTGCTCCAACTCCTCATGCATAGCTTTCAACCAACTTTCATCGAGACTGGCTTCAGCCACAGTCTTGGGTTCAATAGTGGACACAAGTGAGTAATTGCTAACTACACTTTGTCTTGTTTTAACACCGACCTCAGGATCTCCAATAATTTGATCCTTAGGGTGTTGCTCTACCCAAGTGCTTTTCTTTCTAGGTGTAGCATCCTCTGAGTCATCCTTTGATTTCTCAGAATCATTAGGTTTAGCTACTTCATCATCAATCTCACTCGAGTCCTCATAAACGGGACTGTCATAATGAGTTCCATTCTTTGATTCATGGTTTTCATCAATTCTAACATCAGCACTTTCTATGATTTTTCTGGTCCTTTTGTTAAGACATCTGTAAGCCTTACTAGATGAGGAATAACCCAGAAGTATACCTTCATCAGCTCTTTCATCAAATTTGCCCGGATTTTGTTCAAGACGCTTGATGTAACACTTGCTGCCGAAGACTCTGAAATGCTTGACTGTTGCTTTTCTCCCAAACCATAGCTCATAAGGAGTTTTGTCTTCATGTGGCCTGATTAAGCATCGATTCTGAATGTATACAGCCGTATGGATTGCCTCCTTCCAGTATTTGTCAGCTAGCTTGCTCTCAGTTAGCATTGTACGAGCCATCTCTTGAACGGTGCGATTTTTCCGTTCCACAACTCCATTTTGCTGTAGAGTTCTAGGGGCTGAATACTGTCTTTGAATGCCATGGTGCTCACAATAGTTAGTGAACTCTTCAGATGTGAATTCACCGCCTCGATCAGACCTTAAAATCTTGATACGTTTTCCAAGCATATTTTCAACCTGTGCTTTAAACACTTTAAAACGATCAAGTGCTTGATGTTTATGCTTAAGAAACAATACCCATGTCATACGAGTATAATCATCAATGCATAACATAAAATACTTATCTCCATTGGTGCTTTGAGTTCGCATCGGTCCACAGAGATCAGTGTGCACTAGCTCAAGAGGTTTCTTTGAATGATGCTCCTTTGACTTGAACATTACCCTCGTTTGCTTTCCCTTTTGGCAAGAATCGCAAATGGGGTTGGAAGGCTTTTCAACTGTAGACATACCTCTGACTGCCTTTGAATTGCAAATCTTTGACATGTTATCAAAGTTTAGATGCCCAAGGCGTTTGTGCCACAACCAACTTTCCTCTGTCCGACTCATCAAGCAAGTCTTTTCAGCTCCATCTGACAATGTATAGAGATTTCCAGCAGTCCTAGATCCAGTAGCCACTGTTTTGCCGTTGCTACACTTCTTGATAGCAAAACTATTCTTAGTGAAGACAACTTCGTGGCCTTTGTCACAGATCTGGCTCACACTTAGCAAGTTGTGTCTTAGTCCAGACACATATAAGACCTCGTCTGATCTGATCTTATTTGCCTTTAGCTGAACAACACCTTTTCCGCAGATTTTGGCACCATCATTGTTACCAAACTTCACTGATCCGCCTTCATAGTGCTGTAATTTGATGAATTTTTCCTTATCACCTGTCATATGGCTTGAACAGCCACTATCAAGGACCCATGGTGCTGCCTTCTTTTGTGCATTGAATGCCGTTTGCACAATGAGAGATTCCTTGGAATTATCTTTCCTTTTCTTTGCCCTCCATGCCTTAACTAACTTGGGTTTCTTTTCAATCTGAAATTGGTTAGCTATAGGCAACCTACAATCCCTAGCCAAGTGTCCATAATTATGACATATATAGCACTCAATTTTGTGGCTGTTTAGGATTGAAAAAGGGTTCCTAGTCACAAATGGGCTGTTTCTAACATAGAATTTGCAATCAGCTCTTTTATGTCCATATCTATTACAATGATAGCAATAACCATAGAATCTGAACATTCTTCCTTTCTTAGGTGGCTGGTTAAACTCCACAAACCTTTTCTTATTGACCATCTCAATACTAGGCTGAATTTGAAGCTTTGTAGCCTTGAGAGGTATGGCACTTTGTTTCATAAACAAAGAAGGTGCAGCTTTAGAGGTCTCTCTTGTCTCAAACCCAATACCAAATTTATTGTGGAAGGGCTTTTGAACTTTCAGAATTTCATTGAGTTTCATTGTCCCTTCAATTGCTTGGAGCACTTTGAGTTTTTGGCGACTTTCCAAGTTTTCAGCCTTTGCTCTAGCGATTTCAGTTTCAAGTTTCATAGCCTCTTCCTTTTTGATACTTATTTGATTTTCAAGGACTTCTACCATTCTTTTATATTCTTCAACTTGAGTTTTCAAAGCAATAATTGAACTTTCAGATTCATGAAGAAGTTTCAGATTTTTCTTACTTGTTTTTCGTTCCATGCTAAGCTCCTCAAGTGCGGCAATGAGTTCTTCTTCGAGATTGACCTCAGCCTCCTCTTCCTCTTCCGGCTCTTGCTCCTCTTCTTCTTCAACGGTAACCATGAAGAGAGCTTCAGTTGCCTCGGCTGATTCATCATCCTCTGAAGTTTCAGACGTGCTGTCATTATATTGACTGATGAAGCTTTTTGCTTTGCCCCTCTTTCTGAAATTTTTCTTCCATTTACTCTTATCAACATAAGAGTCATCATCATTGTTTTCTTTCAGCGGACACTTGGCAGCAAAGTGACCAACACCGCCACAATTGAAGCATTTAAAGGGTAGCTTCCCTTTGTACTTTCCATTGCTTCCTTTCTTCAGCTTTCTAACTAATTGAGCCTCAAGCTCATCATCATCAGTATCAGAATCATGACCAGCAGTCTCTTTTCCCTTTTTCTGAATTTTAAAGGCCGCTTCTCTATCAGATGAAGACGTCTTACCTATGCGCATCTCATAGGCAGTGAGTGAACCATGCAACTCATCCATGGAAAATTCATTCAGATCCTTAGCTTCTTCTATGGCTGAGACTTTTGAATCAAACCGGGGAAGAAGAGATCTTAGAACCTTTTTGACGATGACTGGTTCTTTTATCTCCTCCCCTAGTCCACGAATGTCATTCGTGACTTCATTCACTCGTTGCAAATATGAGTCAACATTCTCGCTTTTCCTCCATGCGAAGAGATTCAAATTGAGAGCGATGGGTTTGCAATTTTGCTTCTTTGATCTTCTCATCTCCTTCATGAATGCTTTTCAACTTGTCCCATATTTCCTTGGCTGTTTTGCATGCAATTACTTTGACTAGCTCGCTGTCCACAAGGCCACTAAAGAGTGCATTCTGCGCCTTTGAGTCGTTGTCTGCTAACTTCTTTGTTGCAGCATCATTGGGTACAATGGCAATATTGTAACCGACTCTGACAGTCTCCCAGACATCATAGCCAAGTGACTTAATGAAAGCCTGCATTCTGATCTTCCAGAAGGAGTAATTAGAACCATCAAATAAAGGTGCTTTCTTATTCCCTGTATTGGTTGCCATGTGATTTGACAAGAGATCACCCTTAGCGTGTTAAGCTTTTCAAGAGAACCTTACGCTCTGATACCAATTGTTAGATATCGCGATCACTGAGAGGGGGGTGAATCGGTGATTGTTTAAAAACAGGTCCAATTTAACAACAAAAGCAAATCAAATCACACAAGGACACCAGATTTAACGTGGTTCACCGAAAGGCTACGTCCACGGTTCAAAGACTGTCCGAACACCAATCCGGAACAGATCTGAATCTATTTAGTCGCACCAACGACAAAGAGCACCAACCCTTAGTTTCAGATAGCACCAACTATCTAGGAAGCACCTACTCCCTTGAGTTTCAGATAGCACCAACTATCTAGGAAGCACCGACTCCCTTTACAATTTATCTGCACCAACAGATAGGATCACCAAACCCCAGACACCAAGCACCAACTTGATGTTCTACAGAATAAAAGTAGAGAACTTTTCTACAGCCCTTCCCCTCTACAATCTCTCTCTCTCAATCCCTTACAAATTGATATTTAAAGCATAAACAGAGAGACACTTATCTTATGGACGAATCACCATCTTCATGAGCACATTCTCGTCCACACTTGCTGTAGAAACATGCAACACAATAGCACACAGCAACAGCACCTTCTTCTCTCCAAAACCCTCTCTTTTCTTCTCTCTTCTCTTCTCTTCTCTTCTCTTCTGTGTTGGTGTGTCTTCTTAAAAACGAGCCTAAACATGCCTTTATATAGGTTATGGTAACCCTTAAGAGTGTTTAAATTAGGCTAGAATTCGTTTAGAAA
This sequence comes from Litsea cubeba, assembly GCA_012931725.1. Taxonomy (NCBI): domain Eukaryota; kingdom Viridiplantae; phylum Streptophyta; class Magnoliopsida; order Laurales; family Lauraceae; genus Litsea; species Litsea cubeba. The sequence continues at coordinate 48,380,260 of CM022955.1, forward strand.
GAGTCCCAAACGAAATACTTAAGTTTCCTGAATTTTCGTGCAAAACTTCTATTTCTGCGCAAATCAGGTTTCCCGTGTGTTCTACCGGTAGTACTTGCGGTAGAACAGATGAAATTCTCATGTCCAAGCTTCTGCTAGAATTTAAGCCACTTCTACCGGTAGTACTTACGGTAGAACTTTCAGGACAGCCACTTCTACCGGTAGTACTTGCGGTTGACAGATGGAAATCTCAATGTCAGCCTTTTCTACCCCTTTTCTACCCCTGTTCTACCCCTGTTCTACCGGTAGAAATACCGGTTGACAGTTGAAATTCTGATTTCTTATACTGTTCTGTTTCAGCTCTGTTTTCTCTTTGAAGCTCTATCAACACCACACTTGTGACATTGTGTTGACAATAATTCCAACACAAGATGATACTTGAGATACTAATTTCTTCAATTCTTCATTAAACTTCTCAAGGCATCTCAAATTCCAACAGTATCGATGGAATGTCGCATCCTTGCTTTTCAAAAATTTTGGTTTTGCAGGTACTGACTTGATGTCGTTTCCCCACGATTTTTGAAATTTGTGGTTTTCTCGAACCTTTGGGTTATGGATATCAACTGAAATGTTGCGTCTCCGTGGTTTTTTTTTTTTTAGGTTTTTTTTTTCGAACCTTTGAAATTTGGGTTGTGGAAATCAACTGAAATGTTGCATCTCCACGGTTTTGGATTTTGCAAGTATCGACGAAATGTCGCTTCCCTGTAATTTTGGAAGTGTCGAACGTGGTTTGTATGCTTCCGATTTGTGCAAGTATCGACTAAGCGTCGCTTCCCCGCGGTTTTTTTTTTTTTTTAAAAACCATTTTTTTTTTGTTTAAAGACACGAGGGTCATAAGTTTTGACCTAAAACCATTTTGGCGGTAAAAGGTAGGGTGGACTAGGGTGGAAATCCCTGAATCCGGATTTTGTTTCAAACTATGAATTTTGGGTTCAAGGGTTGAAAATTTTGGTCAAGTTAGGGAAAGGTTCCTAAACTTGGATTTTTTTTTTAACAATGAAACGATGAAAGTAGGCATTGTTTAAATTTCTAGAAATTTCAACATTTGATATGAAAATTCTAAAAAAAGGTGGGTTTAGCGAGCGTGTACCTGGAAACCGATTTTGGCCGTACAGGCATTGCTCTTACCTAGTTGGGTAAGTCTTCAAGGGTAGTACCGCTTTAAGAACTTGCCGTTGATGGGCAGCATAAATCTGTCGCTGATAGACCGCGCTCCTGCTCGGTTCTACCGAGGTCGGCGGACGTGAGAGTCCATTGGGTCCGACCCTTTCGTAACCGGGGGGCAGAGGCGCGCATCAACATTTTTGTTGTGTGGGTGTGCCAGATTTTCTATTTTACTTGGAATTGCAAGTGGTGATCCGGAGATTAACCTTCGCAAGTAAAAAGGAAATCAACTTCTTTCAAGTTTTCCATTGCACATATATTTAAGAAAAGAGACATTTTTCTTGGTTTGCCGTGAAAGGCGATTTTTTGGCATTTATAGCCGATTTTCGCGTTTATAGCCGGTTTCTGGCGTTTATAGCCGATTTTGGTGTTTATAGCCGATTTACAATCCTTATCAATAATGAAAGACAAGAGTTGTGATTTTTGTCTCTTTTAAAAAAAAAATACAAACTACAATAAAAAGCAAGAAAAGGAAGATCTAACTTCTCAGGAGATTGTGGGGGACCCGTTCAGATTGACGGTCGCAAGCCATACGTAGACTTCGCCATCATCCATGCAGATGAGAACAGAGGATGCTATTGGTTCGCTTGGCTTGGCTATAACCTCAGGTTTTTAGAGAACAAAGACCAAAAGGAGGTCCTATGTCCAATAAAAAGCCGAGTAGACGGGCTGAAAAGCCACGTGTAAGCCATTTGGAGGCAGAAGGAGAAGGCAAGGACCTTGGGGGGGTACCCCCCAAGGGACTTTTATCACCTTGTAGCGGTGGTCGGTGTAGGATTTCCGCAGAGTTTTCTCTCTTTTCCTTCTCTGAATTTCTGTGCTTTGTCTGTGATTTTTCTTCGATTTCTTTCTTCTTGGAGAGCTCTCCTATTTATAGGCTTTTAGGTAGCCATTTAGGAGGGTTTATGGGCTTTTATTGTCATTAAGCCGCATAATGGGAGGAGTTACAGGATTTAAATCTTAATTTTGTAACTCCTTTTTCTTGGCTTCTGATTGGCCGGAGGAGATTGAGGGCATTTAATCGCCTTTAATCGCCATGATGGGAGGAGTTTCATGGGTTAAATTCCATGAATCTCTTGACTTGTAACTCTCGGATGCTTGCTTCTGATTGGTCCATCCAAAGAAATGGATTAATGACTAGTAATAAAGCTAGTCAATTAATCGCATTAAGTGGTCGCCGAGCAGTTGAAGAGTCGCGGGCTGTGCCGCGTCTTTTGGGATTCTTCTGGTAATGATCATCGATGGATCTTCATGTAGATCGTGTAGCGGTGGTCGGATGACCATGTGACTTCAGGTGTTGGTTGCCAACAGCGTGTCAGTGCCATCTGTCCTGTCGATTTATCGATCGGTCGGGTAGAAAGCACACTTTTTTTAGTTGACCGGGTGGCGATCAATGTTGTTTTCGATACTTTTGATGATTGACCCGTGTTTTTGACGGATGTCAGAGGATTTGGTGTCTCAAAAGTATGAGTTTTGGAAACTACCAGAGGCCGGACGCTTTGAATCGCGAAAAAATGGCGAAAACTGGGGTTTCCGGGGCCTTCCAGGCGATCCCGGGCTCCAGGGTCGCAGGGGCCTGCGACCCTGGGGGGTTTTTTCCCCTTTTTGTCCCATTTTGTGTCCGTTTTTGCTGTTTTTTTATTCTTTTTTTCTTCTGTATTTTTCCTTGACATTTTTGACCATTTATTGGCCTGATTTCCCTGTAGAAAACCTGATGAGAAACCTTGCATTTTATTTTGCAAAGTTTCCAATTTTCCGAGAAAGCCGAAGACTTTGTTGCGCAGAGCTGCCGATTTTCCGTCAGAAGCTGAAACTGGGCCAAACGATGTCGGAATGACCTAAAATTTGAGGTGAAGCCTCCTGAGTAATAAATAAGACCAACCATAGGTTTTTGTTTGAGTTTTGAAGCCGTTTGGGGTCCTATCACCAGTAGACTCGCTTTTGTCGCGATGAAGATGTCGCGGTTTGATGTGCGGTCAACCGATGTCCGATTAACTTGAAATTTGACAGGGAACCCATTGGAGTCATTTTAAGATGATCCATAGGCTCTGTCTTGGAAACCATGGTCCCGGAGAGCTTTGCCGCCGAGAGGCCTGATTTGGCTTCCGAGCGTCAAACTATGGTCAAATGTTGTCGAAATGACCTGAAATTTGACGTGCAGCCCCTTGTAAGCATTTTGAAGCCGTCCATGTGCTCTATCTGATGAGTGATGGTCTCGGTGGTTCTCGCCGCCGAGAGGCTTGATTTAGCTGTTCGAGGGTTGATGTATGGTCAAACGTTGCCGGTTTGACTCGGAACTTGACGTGGAGCCTTTTGGATGTATTTTGAGACCATCCATCGGCTCTGATCGAAGATTTGGTGTCTCCAATGCTTTCGCCGCCGAGTGCTCCTTTTCGGCTGTCGGAGAAGCGAGGTTAGGCCAAATGATTTTGAAATGGCCCGAAACTTCTTGTGTACTCCTCTTTTGGCTGTCTTGAAGGATCTTGCAGTTTTTGTTTGATTCTGACAAGATTTGATTTTTTGGAAGTAGCATTGCCTATTTATGGCAGGTTGCGACTTCATGTAGCTCTTTAGATATTGAAGAGGCAAAGTGACATTTTTGGTGTCAACGAATGCCCCCTCGAGGTACAGCGACGAGTTGCTTAACTTTTGTAGTCGATGTGCCTCGAAGAGATTTTTGAAGGAGAGCCTGTGACTTGACCAAGAGTCTTTGAGCAGTCTTTCTTTTTGGTATTTGTAGCCTTTTGAGCTTCCAGGAGAATTTTATGGTAGTGAAAGGGATCACGTACCGTCTCGAGGCAAAGTTTTGAAGATGACATCAGGGATGTGGATTTGGGTTTTGACCTTGTGACCTAACAGGCTGTATGTGGCAGGTTAGGGGGTCGGGTTTGGTTTTGATCGTGTGACCCAACAAGCTGTATGTGGAATGTTGGGGGATCAATTTTGGTTTTGATCTTGTGACCTAACAGGCTATATGTGGCAAGTTAGGGGATCAGGTTTTGGTCTTGTGACCCAACAAGCTGTATGTGGCAAGTTAGGGGACCAGGATTTGGTTTGATTTTTGTGGAATGTCAATTTCAAGATTTTGGCTCAATTTGGTATATGAGGCTGGATGGTTTGATTTTTGGAAGCTCATGGGGCTTGGAATTCTCTTTGTATGGTTGAATCAACTCAAAAGTGGCATGGAACCATTTTTGTATGCTCTTGGTAAGAGGGATTTCTCTTTGACTAAAAGCACAAATTTTTTTTTTTTTTTGTGCCTAGGTGGTCAAACCTGGCTCATATGGGCTAACCCATGGGACCTTAAGCTTTTGAAATGGCTTAGATCTCATATGGTGTCATTTTTGTAAAGAATATCCAAAAATATCTCATTTGGATAGAGAATATCTAAGAATATCTTTACTTGGAGAGAATCTCTCATGTTCCTTTTATTTTGGGATGGGATATCTCAAGATATCTTTCTTTTGAGAAAGAATCCTTCATTGATCCTATCTTTTAGGAGAAAATCTCTCATTGATTTCTTTTTGGGAGAGAATCCCTCAAGATATCTTTCTTTTGGGAAAGAATCTTTCTAATCTCTTTCTTTTGGTAAGGTTACTTAATTAGTAACACTTACCTCTTTCTTCTTTCCTTCTTTGGTTTGCTCTCTTCTATGAAAGCAAGGAGGAGGTTGGATCTCTTGCTCTTATTACTTTATTTTGCAATAATCTCAAGAGGGCTTCAAGACTAAGAGTTCTTCTTCTTCAAGAGCTTCAAGACTTTTCTTCTTCTTCTCCATCAATGGCTTCAAGTAAGTTCCCTTTTCAAGAAAACTCCATTGTAGGAAAAAATAAAAAGTTCTTTCTCTCTTTTTTTGTTTCTTTCGTTTTCTTTTCTTTTTTTTTTCTTTTTTTTTTCTTTTTTTTTTCTCCACGTGTTTTCCCCTTTTTTTTTACACGTGTTTTCTTTTTGCTTTCTTTTTTTGCATTTTTTTTCTTTTGTGGGCCGTACGGACAGATCCGTACGGATCTGGCCGTACGGCCACGTGGCCTGTGGGCCATCCCCCTTTTTATTTTTTTCTTTTCTCTTTTTTTTTTTGTTTTCTTTCCCCCCCTTTTTTTTTTGAGAAAGTTTCTTTTTTTTTTTGTTTTTCTTTCTCCCTCTTCCTTTTTTTTTTGAGAAAGTTTTCTTTTTTTTTTCTTTTGCTCATCATGATAATGCATTTTTTTTTACCAAGATGTTCATGCATGCATATTTTTGTAAATAGAATTGTAGCATGATGTGATAGCATACCTGAAAGTTTTCGCAAATTTGGGAATTTGGAGCTTGCAGTGATGTTGAGCCCTTCCTGATTTTGCGGAGACTTTGAGGTTTCGAAAGTTTGGAGTTTCGGAGCTCGCAGCAATGTTGAGCCCATCTTCAAGCTTTCTATTTCTTTCGGGATAATTCCTTTTCTTCGGAATTGCCCCGTCATCATGTCAAAATTTCGCCAGATTTTTTTTAGCGAGATTCTGTCATTTTGATGTTTGATCCTTTTCTTTTCCATCCTTTTCAGGTGGTTCCTCCAGAACGAACAAGGGTAAAGAGCCTGCTACAAGCATACCTCGTCGATCTGCTAGATCTTCTAATCCAGCCGTTCAGGAGGCCTTTGAGAAGGTCCAGTATGTTGAGAGAAATTTGGAAGAATGCGACTCCCTCAACAGAGATGAGATGAGGCAGCGACTGATCGCTCTCAAGGGAGAGGAATTCTATAAGATCATGGTAAGCAGTCGTCCATGGGTGATGGAAGATTAGAGTGTTTTGCCCAAGCCTACCTTCTTCTTTGGTGATGCCGTCCCTGATGACATGACATACCAGAGGAGACCGGGGTTTTTGTTGGTGGTTCTCCTGGATATACGGAGAGGTCGCCTGTTGACATGGACCTGTTGATGCCGTCCAGCGGCTACCAGGGTTCTGATTATCCGTCGGTCGATTTGAGACCGGTGGGCCTTGGTATTTTTAGCGGTGACGGCAGCAATTGGATCAAGCCTTTTCGACTCCGTGGCCGTTTCAATGCTGACTCCGAGTGGAAGTCGTGGACTGATCGCGTCCTGCTAATTGGTGGCGCCGTTTTGAAGGAAGCCGGGGTTTTTGATGCGGTCCGTGCCTTTAGGGAGACCGTGATCTTTTCCGACGAGGCCTTCATGGCTATGCTGGAATCATTCCTCCCACAAACCAATACCTTCGTTGTGACGAATGGCGAGATTGGTTTTTCTTTGAAGGAGCTGAGCGCCATTACTGGATTGCCCATCCTCGGCAGACTCTATGAGGAGTTTATGCCGATTAACAGTGTCCTTGAGGGGCAGTCTGAGGAGTTCAGGCTTCTGTACTTTCAGCTCGTCGCCTTCTATGATTTTTTGAAGGAGAAAGAAGGTTTGAAAGTTAGATCCAGCAGTTGGAAGAGTTCTAGCTCTTCATTCCCCAACTTTTTTGATAGCAGGGAGTCTTCTGATAGCGTGACCCAAGAAGCCGGAGCTCAGGATCCAAGTTCAAAGAATATCTTGGCCATGCAAGAAGAGTTGAGAGATTTCTGTGCCAGTACAAATGCCATATGTGCTGACATTGCACTGCGGAGAGATCTCGCTGTTTACCTCACTTATTGGCTTGGTGAGGCTCTTTTTGCTGGAGGAGATGGAACGCACATCTGGCCGCATTGTATTTTTCCGGCTTGTCAGATGGCGTTTGGAGAGCAGCTTGCTTTGGTGCCAGCTCTTTACTCCTACCTGTGTACCGAACTGCAGGCTGCTGCTTTTTTGGTTCGGCTTGGGCTTCCCATGAATTGGGTATTTTCAGCCCATATCTTTTATTCGTGGTACGTGTACCACTGTCCTGGCTTCCACCTGGCTGGGTGCTGCACAGGATGATGATCCTCTGATGATTCGACTTGCTAAGGGCAAAGCCATGTCCGAATCACTTTTGTTTGCCCGCATGAGGATCCGACGGTTCAGGGACGTCGAGATTGGGCAGTCTTCAGTGAAGCTTTCTCCGGCGTTGCGGAAGAAGGCTTTTGATTTTGGTGCCTCCCGAGACTCTACCAGGGCGGGGTCGGGAAGGCATTATTCATTGACAAATGCAGAGAGAGAGTGGCTTTTCAGCATACGTGTCGGCACGATGGTGTACCGTAGACATCTTTTCGTCGACATCCAGCCGTATGTACCCTCTCGCTTTGCTTTGCAGCTAGGCTTTTCTCAAGGCGTTGTTGGAGCGCCTTCAAGCATGGTGAAGCGCTTTGGAGGGTTACAGGACGGGAGAAATGCATGGGCTTTCTATAGTGCTGAAGATACTACAGTCATGATTTCTTATCCTGTGTTGCTGACTTCCCAGACTGCCGGCTTTGCGAAGTGGTTCGCGGAGAGCTTTTCGGCATATCGGGGGCTTTCCAAGAAGGAGCTTGATGTGAAGCTGGCATCTGGAAAGGGCCTTGGAAAGTCGGATGGCGTCCGGCGAGAGGAAGTTTGGGCCTTCCTTTCTGGAGAGAAGCATAAGATATGCTTTCTCGGTGACCAGGGCGTCATTGGTTCTGAAGCTGTTCGAGAAATACCTGATGAGGCTTTAGAGCAGCTAGAACAGGAGGAAGCCAAACTTGGTGCTTGGATGCGAGCGGCACAGAGGCAAGCTTCCGTGGAGTCTACTGGCAAGAGTAGACCATCCAGTGAGCAGTCAAGTGGGAAAACTGACTCTGACAGCGGGGCAGGTTCCTCCAAGAAGCGAGCCCGCAGGAGTAAGAGGAGAAGGAGTCATCATCGCAACAAGGGGCAGCATGAGGACTCTCCTGACTTGGAAGTTCCTCTTTCTATCAATGAGGATGTGCCAGTGGATGCTGGCGAGCCTCCAGAGAAGAGAAGCCGAGAAGAAGAGTCCGTCGGTGAAGGTATGATTCTTCCTTTTTCTCTTTCCATTTGTTTTCATGGGATTTTTCCATGTTCTGATTTGCTTCTTGTTTCTGCTTTTCTTTTCTTTTTTTTAGCAGAGGAAGATTTGGTGATGCCTGAGGTTCCAACCGATGAGGTGGTGACGGATCCTGTCGGGGCACCTGAAGAAGAACCGAGGGACTCTGGAGTGAATCCAGAGTCTCCAATTGGTATGACTTCTTTTGCTTTTTTTTGTGTCTGTGACTTGGTTTGCTAACATTTTTTTTTCGCCAGCTGACTTGCCACAGGATTCCGATGACTTTGAACCATCGATGGACGCAAATGTTGATGATGCTTCCGATGAGTTCATGGAGGAAGAAATTGTTCCGCCAGTCGTCGAAGAAGGTATTTTGTAGTTATAACCTTGATAATGATTTTCAAACAAGATCATATTCATACCTTTTTGTGTTTCTTTGGCAGGTTTTGAAGTGACAGAGGAGGGTCTGTCGCTTCCTTCAGAACCAGAGCAAGGGATTCCAGAGGTTGATCCAGAGGTAGAGACTCCTGGGACCAGTTCTGACAATGTTGAGGAGATACCTCGTGCTGAGATTCCTTCCCGAGCAGGAGCAGCTTCAACTGGAAAGAGTTCTTTTGTTACTCTTCCAACAGATGATGATATCAGCAGCCGACCAACGGAGTTGGGCGAATCTTCAGCTGGGCCATCTTTTCTTTTTGCGAAGAAGGTGGTGGTGCGAGTTCTGAGCTCTTGGATTGAGACTCTGCTTTCTGGGCACTTAGATGCCGGATTTGGGATGATCCAGCATGTGCGTGAGATTCTCGGTGATGCTGAAGAGGCTGGTCTAGATGTCACAAGTGCCAGGGCGATTGTTAATAGGATCATTGAGCTGGGTGACAGGTGGTTTAAGACCATTGGTTTTCTTGATGACCAGTTCTTCAAGGAGATGTTCCTGGACCCTGCAAATAAGGCTCAGTCTAACCTGGATGAGGCTACAGAAAGCAGGAAGCAGGTAGTCCGAGAGAAGAACTTAGAAGATCTAAACATCATTGGGCTGACACATGACCTGAACATCCTTGATAGGGAGGTCGATGAGGCCAGGAGACGTCTTGAGCATCTGCAGGCACAAGTCGCTGCCAAGTGGACTGCAATAACAGAGGCTCGTGAAAGGGAGACTGCTATGATTCACCGGGTTGCAGATGCCAATCAAGTTCTTAAAAGGAAGTCTGATGAGAACAAACAATGGCGAACTGCTCGAGATAAGCTTCCTGGTGCGAAAAAAGGGGTACAGCCCACTCCAGTATCTCATGGCAAATTCCTGAAGAAGCGTGCCTTGTAATCCTTGACGGCTGAGGCCAAAAGTTTGCTTAAGGAGCTGAACTCTTGGCTGGAGACCATTTTTGATTGAGCTCCTGATTTTGTAGCAGAAACTATCCTTCTCTCTCTTCTTTTTAGTACCACTTGTATTTTTTTTGGTACTTTTTTTTAGTGCTTGTGAATACTTTCCTTTTTTTTGGTACCACATGTATTTTTTTGGTACTCTTTTTTTTGTAGTGCTTGTGAACACTTTCTTTTTTTTTTGGTACCTCATGTATTTTTTTTTGGTACTCTTTTTTTTTTGTTATCCCTACGCTTACTTGAATCTTTTTGTGATAAAAGTAATTGCTAAATGGGATTTGATCAAAAGCTTGTCATTTTGTGAAAATCTTTTGTCAAATGATTGTTTTGGCATGGAAGCCAGATTTTTTCTTGTGGCATGGAAGCCAATTTTGGCATGAGAGCCAGCTCTTTTTTTTTTGTATGGCATTGATAGCCGAGTTTTTTTTTGTGGCATCTATAGCCAGTTTTGGTGGCATTGATTGCCGGATTTGTGGCATTGATAGCCGGGGTTTTTGAAAGCCAATTTTTTTGTTTGTGGCATTGATAGCCGGTTTTGTTTTGGTGGCATTGATAGCCGGTTTGTAGCATTTATAGCCTGTTTTGGTGGCATTGATAGCCGGTTTTGGTTTGGTGGCATCTATAGCCTGTTTGGTTTTCAAAAATGAAAGTATCGACTAAAAGTCGCCTCCCTGCTGAATGTTCTTGCAAGTATCGATGGAATGTCGCCTCCTTGCTCATTCGGTTGCGAGTATCGATGGAATGTCGCATCCTCGCGGATTTGGGTGCAAGTATCGATGGAATATCGCATCTTTGCTTTTCAAAAATTTTGGTTTTGCGGGTACTGACTTGATGTCGTTTCCCCATGATTTTTGAAATTTGTGGTTTTCTCGAACCTTTGGGTTATGGATATCAACTGAAATGTTGCGTCTCCATGGTTTTGGATTTTGCAAGTATCGACGAAATGTCGCTTCCCTACGATTTTGGAAGTGTCGAACATGGTTCATATGCTTCCGATTTGTGCGAGTATCAACTAAGCGTCGCTTCCTCGCGGTTTTTTGAAAAACCATTTTTTTTTGTTTAAAGACACGAGGGTCATAAGCTTTGACCCAAAACCATTTTGGCGGTAAAAGGCAGGGTGGACTAGGGTAGAAATCCTTGAATCCGGATTTTGTTTCAAACCATGAATTTTGGGTTCAAGGGTTGAAAATTTTGGTCAATGAAACGATGGAAGTAAGCATTGTTTAAATTTCTAGAAATTTCAACATTTGACATGAAAATTCTAAAAAAGGTGGGTTTAGCGAGCGTGTACCTGGAAACCGATTTTGGCCGTACAGGCATTGCTCTTACCCAGTTAGGTAAGTCTTCAAGGGTAGTACCACTTTAAGAACTTGCCGTTGATGGGCAGCATACATCTGTCACCTTCCATGTTTAGGAGTGCATATGCGCCGTTGGAGAAAACCTTGTCGATGACGTAGGGTCCCTCCCATTTTGGCTCAAATTTGCCTTTGGACTTGTGAGCGAAGACCATTGGTCTTTTTACCGCAAGAACCAAGTCACCCTTTTTGTAGGCGCGTTGCCTGACCTTTTTATCGAAAGATCCTGCCATGCGTGCTTGGTAAAGTTCAATGCTTTGTTGTGCTTCGAGCCGTCTCTCATCGAGATTGTCCAGCTCATGGAGTCGCAATTTGACATTGCTTTCTTGAGTCATGTCATTTTGCAAGGATACCCTCAAGGAAGGAATTTGTACTTCCAGGGTACGACAGCTTCGCATCCATAGACCAAGGAGAATGGTGTGCTATGGGTTGGTCCTCGAACGGTGGTTCGATAGGCCCACAAAGCTTCAGACATTTTGTCGCTCCAGTCTCTTTTATGACTAGAGACCATTTTTTTGAGGATTTTGCAGAATGTCTTGTTGAAAGCTTCTGCTAACCCGTTTGCTGCCGAATTGTATGGAGTCGAAGGACAGCTTTGGATTTTGTATTTGTCGCAGAACCTGTAGAATCGATGATCCCGGAATTGTGGTCCGTTATCATGGACGAGTCTTTTGGGTATGCCGAAACGACAAATGATGTTGGTGCGCAGGAACTGAAGGACTGATGAGGTCTTCATTTCGTTAAACGCAAATGCTTCTGACCACTTGGAGAAATAATCCGTAGCGGCGAAGATGAAGCGATGACCTTTGCTCGAAGGGAGAGAAATAGGACCTATGATGTCCATACCCCAGGCTTCGAAAGGCCATGAGATCGCTGTAGGATGCATCCATTTTGGAGGCATGTGAATGTAATCTCCATGAATTTGGCATTGTTGGCAGCGCTTAGCAAATTGCATTGCGTCAGCTACCATGGTAGGCCAGTAATATCCTAACCTTTTTATCTGATCATAGAGTTTGGGACCAGCCTGATGAGCTCCGCAAAGACCAGCATGAACTTCTTTGAGTGTTTCTTCAGCCTCTTGTTGTGACAAGCAGCTTAGAAGTACTCCGTTGAAGGATTTCCTCTAAAGGATTTTTGAAGGAATATCCAAATGAAAGCTTGGGGTTCGCCTTTGGGTGCTTACCCGTTCTTTTAGATCTTCAGGTAGGATTCCGAACATAATATAATCAATGAACGGATCCCTTCAGTCGCCGATTGAAGTTTGAAGGATTGAAATCCTACTTCCAACCACTTGGTGGCATTCAGCAACAGCTTGGTGTGTGTTAAGAGGAGGAAGGATTCTTCTTTCGCACACTGTGATTTGCATGTTTTCCCCTTCCTGAATTGCCATGGATGCGGCAAGTCCGGCTAGGGCATCTGCACGTATGTTTTCACCTCTACGAATGTGGGTGATGTGACAGATGTCAAACTTTTGCAGAAGCGATTGTGCGTTGTTGTAGTAAGGCAGCAAATCTGGCTTCCTGACTTCAAATTTCTGATTCATCTGGTTGACGATCAGTTGAGAGTCTCCAAAGACTTCCAGCATGGTGATACCGGATTCGATGGCGAGTTCCAATCCTAAGATCAGAGCTTGATATTCAGCTGCATTGTTTGTGCATGGTTCCAGTAGCGAGAAAGCGTGTAAAAATCATGTATTTGTCGGGGCTAACAAAGAGGATGCCAACTCCCGAGATCAGCTGTCTTTTTTCATTCGTCCTGGTTGCACCGTCAAAGTACATGTCCCAGGAGATACTTTGTGAGAAAGTCTCCACAATGTAGACTGGTTCGTCTGGGAGATCATCTCTGAGTGGAGAATCTTTAGGCAATGGATGCTCTGCGAGGAAGTCCGCTAGAGCTTGCCCTTTGATTGCCTTTTGTGGTACATACCTAATATCAAATTGTGACAGAAGGATGGACCATTTTGCCAGTCGAGCGTTTTGAGAACCTGCCTTTGAGACAAGGACCTTCAAGAGGTTGACCCTCGAGACCAGGTATACTGTGTTGGAAAGAAAGTAGTGACGCAGCTTTTGTACGGCGAACATCACTGCAAGACATTCTTTTTCGACTGGAGAGTAGTGATGCTCCGCACCTACTAGCATGCGGCTGAGGTAATATAGAGCAGCTTCTTTTCTTTGATCATTTTCTTGCGCAAACAGAGCTCCCAAAGAGTGATCAAGGGCTCTTGTGTACAAGATGAATGGTTTTCCAATGGTAGGAGTAGCTAACACTGGAGGTTTTGTAAGGTATGACTTCATGTCTTGGAAAGCAGCTTCACAGTCAGCATCCCAGACAAAGTTTACACGTTTTTTCATCAACCGGGAGAATGGACGGCATTTCCCCGAAAGATTGGAGATGAACCGTCTGATGTAGGCCAATCTCCCTTGAAGCCCTTTGAGTTCTCTCAAGGTTCTTGGAGAGGGCATTTCTAGAATGGCTTTGACTTTTATAGGGTCAAGCTCTATTCCAGCTTTCCGAACTAAGAATCCGAGGAACTTACCCGACGAGACGCCGAAGAAGCATTTCAAAGGATTCATTCGCAGTTTGTGTTTGCGAAACCGGAAGAAGACTTCTCGAAGGTCTTCGAGATGATCTTCTTTTCTTTTGCTTTTGACGGCGAGGTCATCAACGTAACATTCAACCGTCTTGTGCTGCCTATCTTGGAATAGTTTCATCATAGCCCTCTGATATGTGGCACCAACATTTTTCAGACCAAATGGCATGACAGTGTAACAATACACGCCAAATGTGGTCCGAAAAGATGTATGTTTTTCATCTTCAGGATGCATCTTTATCTGATTGTAGCCAGAGAAACCATCCATGAATGTCATTCGCTCGAATCCACAGGTATTATCAATCATTACCTCTGGTATGGGGAGCGAAAATTCATCTTTTGGGCATGCGCCATTCAGGTCTCTATAGTAAATACAGACCCTAATCTGCCCATTTTTCTTTGTCACGGGGACAATGTTGGCCAACCATTCAAGATGTCGTTCCTCACGGATGAAGCCGACGCCTTTGAGTTTTTGAACTTCTTGTTCAATTTTTTCCATCACATCTAGACGATATCTTCTTTGGCCTTGCTTGATAGGCTTGATGTCTTCTTGAAGATTGAGTTTGTGAACCACTATTTTGGGGTCTAAGCCAGGCATTTCAGCGTAAGACCATGCAAAGCAATCAACGAACTCACGAAGAAAGGCGATATACTCGGGTAACTCATCATCCTTTATATTCTTGTTTATGAATACAGGACGTGGGTTATCTGGTGTTCCCAAATCTATCTTTTGAACAGGATCTTCTGTTGGAAGGTTCGAAGGTGGTTCCTCCATAATATTTTCGGAGGCTTCCAGCTCAACGAAACCTTCTGGGGTTTCAAAGGCATTTCCAGACCAAGGTTTTGTTCCTTTCCACGAATCTTCTTGATCGGTAATTTTCCCAAGGCTTGCTATGAGATGATCCCAATCGCCTGTTGAAACCGGGTCGAAGTAGACTACTTCTTTTGGAGATGAGGGTTCTTCTGGGTCAGAAGACCACACGTCTGTGCCATCGGACAACTCCTCTTCATTTTCGGAGAAATCGTGCCAATAGGATGAGCTTCCTGGATCTTTACCAGGTGACTCATCGAAGAGATATGCAGGGAGATCGATGTCTTCATGGACTTGAGATGTTGAGGCTTGGTTAGTATATTGACTTTTAAGCCTTTATGTCAACTGTCTCAGGGGAGTATCGGGATCATACCCTAACCGGTGTGAAGACTTTTCTACATAGCTGTAGAGTCTCCAATCTTCCAGCTGGCTTTTGGTCAAGACGGGCCCCAATGGCGTGAGAATACCGCATCCTTCTCCCAAACCGACTGGGTTTTGAGCGTCATAGCCCATTTTTTTCATAATAGCTTGTGCCACAGAACTATATAAGGATAGTTGAGGCATACCTTTATTTTGGAAAGGTTCAAGCATAGAGTTTGATGAAGAAGCATCCGATCTATGGAAGAAGATCGGCTTTTCCTTTGCTGAAGTTGCTGGAACAACGAAGGAAGCTGACGTAGGATCTTCTATGTCAGAAGTTGTCCCCATTGGAGTGAGAGCAGGCTGAACTTGCCGAGTGTCAGCTTGGCTTGACAATGTGTCATCTTCTGGCTCTGAATCCGAATCCGTGTCTTGCATGATAGACACGAAAGAGACAACAAATTTGCCCCCAGGCTTTTGCTTTGCCTTCTTCACTTTAGTTGTGATGACCAAAGGCTTTGAAGGTTTTAGGGAGATGATGAAGGGAGTTTAAATGCTCTTTTTGGATTTACCGGATGATTTGTTTTCTTCCGGCGATTGCTGAGGAGCCTTGCCTTTATCTTTCTGGAGATTTTCGACAAAGGGTGCTGTGTGCTTCTCCTCTTCTTCTTTTTCACCTTCATACATTTGTGAGTCTGCGAAGTAGACTTCTTTACCTTTGAAGGGTTTTTTGTCCGCAAAGACTCGATGTATCATGTTGTCGTTGCCAACAAACTTGATGCATTGATGTAGAGTTGAAGGGACAACACCATTCTCGTGGATCCAAGGGAGTCCGAGAAGGATGTTGTAGCATGAAGGGGTTTTTATTGCATACATTGTGACCTCAGAAATAAGATCACCGATTTGCAACTTGAATCTAATTTTGCCGATAGGCCTTTGAGTACTCCCATCGTATCCAAAGATAGATATAGATGTGTGGCTCAGCTTGCTGGGTGGGATGCCCAACTCTTCGAGAGCCGATGTGGAGATGAGGTTGAGTGCAGAACCTGGGTCGATCTGAACTCTGTGCATAGGCATTTCCTTGATGTACCCTGTGAAGCACAGGAGTCGGTTGTGCTTGGTTTCGCCAAGTAGGAGGTCGTCCTTTGTGAAGGCGATGGTTGCACTGGCTGCTTTTTTAACCGAGAGGCATTCAATGCATGATCCCTCAGTTTTCTTCTTTTCTCCCTTTGAGGAGGCTTCTGAGTTTTTGACCCGGTAATCCATTTCAATTTGGAGGACTTGCGGGGCATGTTTGTCGACATCCTCATTCAGCTTTTGTAATTCCGAGATGAGATTATCACGAGTGTGCGGAGACATTCGCAACAAATCTAGGATGTGCAGACGTGCAGGTATGTGCTTGAAGTGTTCAATCAAGTCAGATTTGAAAGCCTCCTTAGGGCCTGCATGTTCATCATTGTTGCCACTAGGGGCGCTTACAACATCTTTTCCCGAAGGATTTACATATGTAAAGGAAGATTGGTTGTAATTTTTGTGGTAGTCCCGGCCAGAGCGGGTGCCTCTACCAACTTCGAGAGCTTCTTGAGAAGGGTCTTTGTTTGGAAGATTGTCTTCAGGATCAAGAGGCTGTCGTTTTTCATTTGCTGAGGATGTATCAGCAGCGGAGTTGCCATCCTCAGTGATTGTGTTGCACGGAGCATTTTCCTGGAACAAGTCCTGAACAGCATCCAGCAACCTTTCTTCTTCGTTGACTAATTCATCATCCCAAGCATCAATAGCTGGGAATTCTTCAGTCAGGAAGGGTGTGAACTTTGAAGTCACAGTCTCAGGAGAAGAAACCTAAGAGGGTGTCATCTCAGTGAAAGTCACGTGAGACGAGGTGGCTTCAGAAGATACATTGCTAGGCGTCGCCGGAGTGTAAGTGCTCTCATCAGACGATGCTTCGGAAGAGCTATAATCCCGAATTATCACATTACAGGAAGCTCTGACGGGAGACGTTGCCTGATCGGAGTCAGACTCATCCTCGGATGTAAGAGGATCATCTATCCAGCAATTTTCTCCTTTTTCAGGAGTTAAGGGAGGATGTACCTGGTGGTCTTCAGGGACTTCAGGCTCTGGGTTGCGAGGAGGCTCGTTGACGCGGTCTTGCTCTTGTTCTAGAGCGAGTCGCTGCAAGATCTTTGCATATTCTTCAAGATCAGGCATGGGAGCCGGATCTTCTTCTTCATCAACTCTTTGTGGCTCAACATGGTTGATTTCCACTGGAGCAATGAGGGGTGCTGGTTCAACAGCATTTTCTTGTACAGCCTCTTGGTCTTCTTCATCATCAAACCAGGATCCTTGTGGCTGTAGGGGGTTATACCAGATTACTGGCATAAGATGAGTCTCAGGAACCCATTCTTCATCGGAGAGATATTCTCCTGTTTCAAGGGACTCCTCCCACTCATCTGTGTAGTTGGATTCGAATCCATCATCGGTGTCGCTGGACTCGTATCCATCAATGGAGAATCCAACTACCGAATTGCAAGAGTATGATGCCTCTTGCGTGGCTTCTTTGAATTGAGGTGGCATGAAATCACTGAGAGTGAATTTTCTTACCCCCTTTGAAGTCTCTGGAAGGGATGTTTTTATTGCCTTTAGTGAAGCGGTAGAGGAAGCCTCTGCCTTTTCTTTGACTTCTTGTTTTGGCTGGGTCTTCTCTTGCCGTTTGAGCTTGAGGAGATGTTTTCTAGCCTGCCTTCGCTGCTGAGCTGTAGGCTTTGTTTTCACGACCTCCCAATTTTCGTCTTCCAGGAGATCGGGATGTACCCATATGGGTTGTCCGTCTGGTGTCGGGTAAGGAACCAGTTCCTCGGACGCTTGGATTGAGTTTATCACCTTGAAGGAAGTAGTGATCTTCTTCTTCGGTGATTTTGATGTTTGTCCATATGTCACCATGTTGACGGAGGCAGGCCCATAGTTTTTTTCAAAGGTGATTACTCCGTTTTTCCACATCTCGTTTATTTTCTTCCTCACAACAAAGCATTGATTGAGATGATGCGAGATCATCTGGTGGTATGGACAGTACCGAGGATCATTGGTTTTGCCAACATCACCCGGTCTTTTTGGTTCAGGCAAGGTGAGCTTGCCGTTTGCCACAAGAGCTCCGAAGATTTCATCAACATCTTCATCAAACGGGTATTTCTTCTCTACTCGTTCTTTGAAGGCATCTGAGAGTTCAGGTCTCTTACCCGTAGCTTTGTTTTCAGCTTTCTTTGGTAGCTGAGGAGCTGACTTGGTCTGCACATTGAGGACCTCTTTCTTCTTTGGTTTAGAGGTTGCAATGGCGGTTGGCTCTTTTCTTGATGATTTCTGACTGTTAAGGTCTTTAATCACCGTTTCAGCTTCCATGGAAGCTTCTAGGAGTTCTCCCAGGTTTTTTGATTTGTTGCCGATGTTCATGGAGCGGATTCTGGCTCTCATGTTGTTTCGGCAGATGTCGACTAGCGATGCTTGTGGCAATACATCAGAGCATTTGTATGCCATTGCTTTCCACTTGTGAATGAAGTCATATGTTGACTCATTCTCCCCATGTTTTAGGCTGCACAGCTGAGCCATAGTGGTGGGATGATCCTCACCTTTGAAGTGAGTCAGGAAGCGTGTCTCTAGCATGGCCCAATTTTGGACCGAGTCATCCGGCAGAGTGGAGTACCAATCGAAGGCCGAACCTTTTAGGGTACTTGCAAAGAGGCGGATCTTGAGTGCATCTTGATCCGCGATAGTTCCCGTCAGGATCTTGAAGTGGATGACATGCTGTCTGGCTGATCCTTTCCCCGTATATGTTTGGAGAGTAGGATGCTTGAATTTGGTGGGGAACGGGACGGAGTCCATCCATAAGGGATATCGTGGCTTGATCCCATGCTCCTTGAGTATATCCTCTTCTTTTGCTTTGGCGAGGATACTGTCTACGTCCTTTTTGGTGAGGGCGCGTGACTCATTTTCTTCTCCATTTACCTCATCGTCTTGATGATTCGGAGGAGGTTCATTGTTCGCCTGATTTTGGAAGGCGAGGAGAAGGTTTTCCATCAGAGTTTCAATCCTCTGTTGGCCTTGTTCCAACTACTGGATGCGGGTGATTGCATCATCATGAGGTGGATTGTGGGGTGGTGGCTCATAATTTGTAGCCAAGACGTTCATCCTTCGTGATTCGAACGAAGAAACTGTCCTGGTGACTGAGCTGGGGCTCATTCTTTTTGAAAAAGAGCTTGAGGAAGGATCACTCTGCCGTCCTTTGCTTGAAGGAGCAGGGGATTCTTCTGAATGTCTTCTTGTCCTGGAGACGCTGCGGGTCATCGGACGTCGGACATGGATTTTTCTTGCTGATTTTTGGCGCCTTCTGGTTTTTCCAACCATATGGACGGCAGCAACTTGGTTGGGTCTATCTTTTTCGACCCATTTGGGAGAGACTTGAAGTGTAGGAGGCTGGGTCCTTTGCTTCTCTAGTCTCTTTTGTCTATACGACGCGCGGTGGCGTATGCGACGAGCAATTTGAGCTTCGGTCAGCTCTGGTTGGGCTTTAACGATGAAGGATGTGCTCCCTCGGGCGCAGCAGCCGAGCCTATCTTCTTTGCAGCTGGGCAAGGACAGGATGCAAACCTTGTCCTTCGCCTGTTGCAGCGAAGCTTTGAATTTTTAGAGTTCGGCCCCGATAGAGATGAAGGGTCGAACTACGGGTTTGTAGGCCTTAGCAAGTGCTTGCAGAGGCCTTGTGATGCATGATCTGATTTTGGGCTTGTAGGAACAAGCCGGCTCATGCTGGGATGACTTGGAAGTCAGGTTGGAGATGGGTCTCTCCTCTTTTATGTAAGCAAGAGGGTAGAACTGGTTCTCCTTGAGTGGGGCCAGGAATGCTGGCTTGGTAGATGTTTGGGACCTTTTCTGTTTTGGTGAAGGTCTTGGGGACCAAGTCTTGGGATAGACCTGGTCGTTTGCTGGTCGAGGCTTCGTGGGGCTGCCACGGGCTTCGGGCCTTCTGGTGCTCACCTTTGGTGTCACGGTAGTGACACGTTGAGAGGCGAGTTTCTGCTTCTTGGAAAGAGCAGTTTGTTCCTCGAGAAGTGGGAATGGTCCCAGCGTCCTAAAGACGATAGTCCGGGGAGTCGAGGCCGACCCGGAGTTCAGAGAGTTGCCGAGGGAGTTGACACTTCGGCAGCTGATGGGGCGCTTGTAGGTGCGCGTAGTTTGCTTCTGTTGAAGCATGACTTGGTGCTTGCTTTCATCGAAAGTAATGGTTAGTGAAGCTGCCATTGTTAGTTTTCGAAAAGTTTCTGAAATAAGACCACATCCATTAGTAATCACAAGAACAATGATCATAAATGGGAAGTTCTATGGTTTCGTCTTTTCAAATTGCTCGAGGGAGATGACCCAAGTAATATGAGGAAGGCAAAATGCCATAGAGGGTACAATTGTTCTGATCGCAGGTATGGTAAGCCCAGAATGAGCGTCCCAGCGACTGCTAGAAGCAATTGTGAACTTAAATTTGACTTATCGAGAAACAGAACTTGCTCGAGGTAAGAAGAATATAAAGTTGGAGTTACAGATGTGCCGGTCGCAATACACACTACAAGAAAAACTGTTTTTAGCGGCAGCCGGAGGCCGCCGGTAAAAGTGCTCCTGACCGCCGGTAAAAGCAATAGCGTCGGTTTGACTGGCCGCCGGTAGGCGTCGGTACATGTCCGGACGGTAAAGGTTTGGGCGGCGTCCAATGACCGCCGCTATTTCTATTTATTGCGACGGTCCTGACCGCCGGTAAAAGAAATCCGTCGCTTGGTTGGACGACGAAGAAAACTTATAGCGGTGCCCATTGGCCGCCGCTAATAATAAAAATGGCCGCCGCTGAAAATATTTTTTTTTATCGACGGCCGTTTGAGCGCCGTTAAAAGCAGGATTTATATTTCCCTTTACTGCCGGTAATATCAATATTGGCCGCCGGTAATGACCATATATTTTTTAGCGGCGGTCATGTGGCCGCCGCTAGAAGCCATATTTTTTACTCCATCCGTTAAGACACTTCAAGTGAAATAACCGTACAATGAAAGAAAGCTTTGAAATTTAGTGCAACCCGGGTATAGTTCATTCTCGGCATCCTTCAAAAGTTTGTAAAATTTCTGTGCTTCCAAGTTGGGCACATCCGGAATGCTTTCTTCCGGTGATTCACTATCTTCCCCACCATCTAAGTTTGGCATTCCGAATGCATCCTGTAACATTTCATGCATTTCATCGCCCTCCTCAGACTCATCACTAATATATTCACCTCCATACATATCCTCCCCATGGCTCGTCCAATTGATGTATCTCTGCATTATCCCATTCCATAATAAGTCACCATGCACATCTTCTCTATTCTTATAGTACTTGTTACAACATTTAATGCATGGACACGGGATCTTGTCATCATTCGTTGCATGGTCAAACGCAAAATTTAGGAATTCTATAACACCATTTAGATACTCAGGGCTCGATCTTGACTTTTGCATCCAACTTTTGTCCATCGTAATATCCGGTTCAAGCCAGTTCCTACCGACCAAAAACACATAATCACACAAGGCATGTGATGTGAGTTTAGAGTAGGATTTTACATTCACACTACAAGAGAATATTTTAACAAAATTTGATCGCCTACAATAACACTCAACAATTTTTATATCTGTCCTTACATTTTCATATTCTTATTCTAATGTTCAGCTGTAACACAGGAATAGTACAGTGTTTAAAAGCCACCATGAAACCAGCCTCATTCATATATGACAAAAAAAATTTTCAACAAATGAGTTTTTACTTATTGATTTGTAAAACATTTTGCACCCTCTGGCCAGGTCATTCAAGAAATGACAAAACGATCAACATATTTATTGCATCATATGAAGAGGATCATCACCATCGACTGATTAAAACAAAACCCAAACAAGCAATTGCAGAAAAAGAAAACAATATGGATTGAATCGACCAAAACAGACATCATACCCAAAGAATAAACACCAATGATAGAAAGAAATCAGAAGGAATTCCTTGGCTCACGTACTCAAATCTATGCCTCATGACTCACTTAATCTTGATTGGAATGTAAATCAGCTTCTCATGAAATGGTTAATCAAACTGAAGCTCAGGCCTTGGCTATGTGGTGGGGTGGGCAATGAGGGAAGTTGGAAATAATTTCATATTTAAGGGTATTGAGATAAACTCTTTTAAAATAATAAAATATGCAAGCAGCCTGGTAGCTGGTTTGAAAACCCAAGATCAGTCAATATACCTCACAACAAAATTTCCGAACCCAGATTTTAGTTCTCACCAAGATATGGCATTAGTTTTTTACTGATGCTTTTCAGAACATCTGATGGAGAATATTGTTTCAGCTGTTTTGCTATTGGGTTTGACGGTGATATTGTCCATGTAGGTTGGATAGAAGGTCCAAATGTTTCGCCATTCTTACATCGCTTTCAAAGGTGAAGGAATGAGTTTTCAACAAGGTTCTTGTGTTTGTTGGATACACTTGAAGTTGTGCAGGCTATTCCATCAGTCTGATACTGCTTTTAATCTTTTTAATTTCATAGACTTCTTTTATGTTCCTAGAGTATTTAATCAAGTGACCCGTTGTGTGCTCAGCTGCATAATGCAAAGAGATTAGGGTCAGTTGTTGACGGGGATCCTTTATATTTATGACTGTTGTTGGGCCCCTGCGTTTTTGTTGTCTGTCATTTGTTGTATTTTAATGAAGCTTCTCCTTTCTTTAAAAAAAAATCAGGATTTCCCTAGGTTCAAACCTCATAAGATCCAGGTTCCAAAGATAGATCAGTTATTTTTACTCCCTTTTTCAATCCAAACTGTGTTCTAAATGCAGCATTATTAATTAATGGAGGTACAACTTGGTACTGCATTTTAGCCATTTAGTGTTTTAATCTAGGTATTATCTTGGAAAACCATGTAATTTTGTCTTGGAATCTTGAGTTGAAAGATGAACTAGTGATTTCAGTACCAGTGTTTTGCATTTTACCTGGCAACAAATGTGTTTGATCTATTTTTATCAGAAATTTTTAGATTATAACTGTGGCCTCGAATTCAGTTGATTTGACAGGAATATAATATGAGAACATGTGGTTTCATTTTGCAACGGTTATTTTCTAGTGCACTTTCAGTTTTGCATGAAAAATTACTTGCATGCATATATGATCTCTGCATCATCCGTTGGGTACAGGACACAACATGTGAGACATTCAACCGAGGCAAATATTTGAACTCACAATCGATGGCAGGATAAAAGAAGGGTTTGCCTGTATGTGGGTGACACAGTTGAATATCCGGATCAAAAGTGTTCAAATTCCTCCAGTCGTGTGGGCGTGGACCATATCTTTGCTCAATAGCTGTGGTTGGTTCTAACAGCTGGGAAAAGTCTCCTCCTTTTTGTCCTTTGGTAACATTCCAAGTTGGGCTTACAAAAAACCTGGGCAGGAGAATCTTTCAGTGCCTTGGGCTTACATCAATTATAATTGCAACTCACTTCTGGTAAAAGTAAAACTCATCCTATGTGCTCGTTCGTAAATTTTGTCTTCATACCATTGCATATTCGTGTTTGATTCCACATTTCTGTGATGTTTTTATCTTCCTATATTTAATTTTTTAGCATCAACTTTCAATTTCACCTGACAGTGTAGGTCTAATTGCCATGTTACACAACAAAATGCAATAACAGATAGATTTTCGGAAGAAGAATAAAACCCTAAACCTGACTATTGTAACTTGGAAGTGATTTCATCGGCGCCTGAGAGTGTGGGTAAATGGCAAGAACGGCAAGAACGTGAGAACAAGTCTCGTTTTCCAGAGAGGCACGGAAACGGTTCATAGAACACCGAGATATATATTATTTCATAAAAATTAAAAATACAAGATCTCTCTCTCTCTCTTAAGAATAAAAATGCGTATATTTCAAATTCCAACAAGAAAACAGAGTGTTACTCCAAATACCAACCAGAGCAAACACTAATTCAAAGTATTACCATTATTTGCTCAACTTGGGATTTGTGAACATGCCAGAAGACCTATTGACTAATTCAGAATGCACTACCAATCCAAAAATCACTAATTTTTTCCAAACCAATTCCAATATTGCCTGTTTGTTTAATTGCCATTGCGTTTTTAGTTCCTTTTTTTTTTTTTTTTATCAGAGACTTTCTAAGAATTCATAATAAATGAGATTACATGACATACATATTAAAGAGTTTATGACTGAAGAAACCCAAGGTAAGGAAATCGATGTGACCTCAATCAAAGCAAAAATCATTGAATGACCCTTGCGAATCTTAGCCTTCACATCATTTCTTAAAATCCCAAGGAAATTCAACACCAATTAAACAAACGAGCCCATAACATCCCCATTTCCCCCCCAATCCCACCATCAATACACATCAAATCAAACATAACAAAAGAGAAGGAAAAAGTCATCGATCATTACATCCCGCAAATGCAAAATCCCTAAAACTACAATTAAAACTCGATTCGAGTTAGATCGCAAACACAATCAATGCCAATAACTTTGCATCCTTGAAGAGAATGAGAAATCAAATTCCAATCGTAACAGCAATCAATCAGAGATAGATAGAAAGAGAGAGAGAGAGAGAGAGATCGAATTTCATACCGCTGTCGCCGATCAAGAGAAGCTTGATGAGGTAATCGTAGTCGGCTCTAGCCCTAGCAGGTGTCCAGGAATGATACCCCACAAAGATTAAGAAGTGGAAACTTTAATACCTTATCATCACTGTCATCATCAATTAAAAAGAAAAAAAAGGTAAAGAAAAAGGATCATAACCCCAATCATTATCATCTCAGTTATGCTCCTCAAAGTTTCAAAGTGTTAAGATGATATAATTTCAAAGATTCAAAGTGTTAAGATGCATGATATGAAAACCCCCAATGAAACCATGACAGAACTGTAACAGTCACACACACAAAGGAGATGATAAAGATAATGATGATGATGATGTGGTGCAATGGGTGCAATGAACACACCTTAGACGCACTCGAGGCCATGAAAATAATGTGGAGGTGGGGATGGAAAGATCTGAAGGAGACTTATGGGTGTGCAAAATATCAACCCCATTAGATCATCATAAGCTCTTGAGGTAACTCAGTAATAGGTGGGTCCAGGTGAGTTCATCACACCATAAGTTCATCTTGCATGCTCACACTTATGTATATAAGTAATTAAGTATATATTGATTGGTAAAATTAAAGGTTTATATACCCATTGGGAGTCAAACCCACCATCACCAAATTTGAAGGGAGTGCTGCACACATATCAAAATAGAACCATCAGTTGTGGAAAACAGAAAACTAATTACAATTATTTATATTTGATAAAGGTATCATATTTCTTTACAAATATTTTATAAATAACAGACCTCTCATAGTCACCAAACTATATGACATAGCAGTCCTATTCTCTAGGAGATGAATTCTAGATCCGGTACTACATGGGGATCCAGCTTCAAAAGAGCTTTCCTGAAACCATGGTGCAGTCTACAGCATAGGCACAAACAACCTAATTGGTCCTCAGGGAAGTTGCACAGGACTTGAGAAATGAACAAAGCATAATCTTTTAACTTTCCAACAAAATGTTTGAACTGGAGATTATCATATTCGACAAGAACGCTTTTGGAAAAATGACTCGTAAACCTTTTTAAATTAAAAAAAAATACAAATTGTAATCACAAGGTGCGCGCCCAAAGGACTGCATTTACAGACCAAAGCATTATTTGATAGTCTGCAATAGCAGAATCATCTAAACATATGCACATATGCATTGGAAATGAGGTAAAAATGGATATCAACTTGCATTGCTCAAATTATAGGCCTCAGTGACCATGAAACAAATAAATAAGCCTAGCGCTCCAACCCATGGCAACAAAATGGCAAAAAAAAAAAAAAAAAAAAAAAAAAAAAAAAAAAAAAACAGAGAGAGAAAGTGCCAAAGTCTATATCCCATCTACACACAGGACCCAATTTGTACAACTAAAATAGATTTACAAGCATACCCACAAGCACATTGGCCATACAGATAGTCATCATCTCCCAAATTATCACAACATGATCGCTTTGTCATCTCTCGTTGACAATTTGCATTGGACAAATACATAAATCTCATAATGCATAAGTGAGAAAATGAGAGAGACTTGCAGGGGAGCGAGTGAGATACCGTGAGGGTTCCGGATGATTACAGGGGTGCTTGAAACTTGAAATATTCTAAAGAAGAAAACCAAAACACAACACTGCAAACCAGCCTGATTGAAGAGAAGGAAAGAAACTAAATATAATGAGAAAGAAAAGGAAACAAAAAGGCCCAGGTTCTTCTACTGATCAAAATCTTAGTCTGGTAAAATCCATTGTGGACGTTTAATTAAAGGAGAGACATTAGCAACTGACAATTGTAACCATCTGATCAACCTACAAATCGATTGTTCCGAAGAAATCTAGTTAACAGTCCATATTCAATAGTAACAATAGGATCATTAGGATTGGTATGGAGACTTATATTTTTGTTCAATTGCCTATACAAGATGGATCCCACCAGATGAAAAAAAAAAAAAAACCCGGATTGTCTTCAAAGGACGATTGAAATTCTGGTAGTCTTGGATGGCACTAGGTCAATCAATGTTTCTACTCTAGGGTTGATTAATCAATCTATATAACACCAAAGCATTCAAACCGCATTCAGTTTAGGTTAGATCCGAAATTCAGCATGAAAACTCTATCAACACATGTCATGTTTTCAGATCGAGAAAAAATGTGAAAGCGAGAGCAAAAAAGAAGAGGATTGAATGTGCGAAGATACCTTTCTGATGTCGATTCCAGATGCTGCCTTGTTGTAGAGAAGAAGACGACGGATTCCAACGTAATTAGGATCAGAATCAGGATTTGATGGCTGAAGCAAGCAAGCAGCTGCAAAACTCTCTACAAAAGACCCAAAAGGAGGAGGAGGAGAAGAAAATGAAACCTATCACAATTATGAACCTGTTTGTGGAGCTATAGACGAGTGTTTCTTTCGGAACTTCCCTTTCTGATGCCTGATCTCGGCATCAACACTTGCTGTGAAGCCAATACGTAGGATTGAAGGATCTTTCAAAGGAGATCTGAGCCAGAATAGGGCTGTGAGAAGAGTTCTGATTTCACCGGGCTAGAATAGGGCTGTGAGAAGAGTTCTGATTTCACCGGGCGATGATGATGATGGGTTGGGATCGATGATGGACAGTGGGGATGGGATGCATCGGCGATCTCAACCGGTGACAGAGTGAGAGAGAGAGAGAGATGCAGGGGAGGTGCGCAGGGTAGAGATGAGCGAGAGAGGGATGAGATTGAGAGAGTGAGATACCGTGAGGGAGAGATGAGCGAGAGAGGGATAAATTAGGTGGGCACTTTTTACCGTCGGGTGCCACTTATGGCCGCCGCTAAAAATAATTTGTAGCGACATCCAATACTTGACTGTCGGTAAAAACAAAAATTTTTGCCGCGAATTATTGGCGCCATTGGATCAATGTTTTTAGCGACGGACGATGCGAAGGCCGCCGGTAAAAGTAACTTAAAAATTGTGTTACAGCGATGTGTCAGATTGGCCGCCGCTATAAGTATATTATAGCGACTAATTTTATTGGCCGCCGCTATAAGTTCACCGCTAAAAATGCATTTTCTTGTAGTGACAGTAGACCCTGAAAGGGCGTACTAGTACCGCTAGACACAAATGTTTTGAGACCGCATCCATGAGATGAGATTCCTTATTTTGAGAGGTCAAGATTGGATTCATCAAAGACAGCAGATGGTATTCTGATCTGAACACGGGCTCAACGATTTCCGCGAGCGCCAGTGCTCAGAAAGAAATGAACCATAATTTCTCGGAACTAAATCCAAAAATGATGAGTTTTTTTTTTTTTGAAAGGCCAATATCGGGTTCATCAAAGAGAGCAAAAGGCACTCCAATCTGAATACGGGCTCAGCGATTTTCGCGAGCGCCAATGCTCAGAAAAGAGAAGACCAAGATTTCTCCAATCTAAACCCAAAATGACGGAAGGTTTTTTTTTAAGATTTTTTTTAAAAAAAAATCTTTTTTTTTAATTTTTTTTTTATTTTTTTTAATTTTGTTTAGATTTTTTTTTGAAATTTTTTTTATTTTTTATTTTAAAATTTTTATTTTTTAAAAATTTTATTTTTTTTAAAAAAATTTATTTAAAAGACGAGAGAGTACACATAGGCCTCCTAACCCGGTCTTATGAAATCTTGATTGATAGAATTGCCCCCAGGTAGGGGTAGGATTACTTAATGAACCCGTTTGGAGGACCCTTACCTAGAACAGTCAAGCTGTCTCCACACTCTGGACAAGGCTTTTCTTGAATCAACCATAATAAAAAAACACAGTTGGTTTAACCTTAGTGGTCTATGTCTTTTTTTTATTTTTTTTATCTTTAATGAACTCATCGAAGAGAAACGATGGCCCAAAACCTTAGTCGAACAGGCTCAACATTTCTGCAAGCGCGATGAACGATAGGAACGGATCAAGGTTTCTCAATCTTGAATCCAAAATGAGAAATCTGATTTTTTTGTTTTTGTTTTTTTATTATATATATATATATAATTTTTTTAGATCTTTAATGAATTCATTGAAGAGAAACGATGGCCCAAAACCTTAGTCGAACAGGCTCAACATTTCTGCAAGCGCGATGAACGATAGGAACGGATCAAGGTTTCTCAATTTTGAATCCAAAATGAGAAATCTGATTTTTTGTTTTATATATATATATATATATTAGATCTTTAATGAATTCATCGAAGAGAAACGATGGCCCAAAACCTTAGTCGAACAGGCTCAACATTTCTGCAAGCGCGATGAACGATAGGAACGGATCAAGGTTTCTCAATTTTGAATCTAAAATGAGAAATCTGAGTTTTTGTTTTTTTTATTTTTATATGTATATATATTTTTAGATCTTTAATGAATTCATCGAAGAGAAACGATGGCCTAAAACCATAGTCGAACAGGCTCAATATTTCTACAAGCGCGATGAACGATAGGAACGGATCAAGGTTTCTCAATTTTGAATCCAAAATGAAAAATCTGATTTTTTTTTTTTTGAAAAGAGAAAAGGTGGAAATAAATTCAAAGAATTAGAAATTTCCAAAAAATCTCATCTCATTTTTTTAGATGCGGAATCCAACATGGCCACCAATCAAAAAGTAGCCAAAGAATCAAGAAAAGAAGTATAAGCATAGAGCAATAGATATGATATGCAAATATTTCATTTCTAGCATCGTGTTCTCAAATGAACGTGTCCCACCGGGTGTGCCAGCTTGATGGACCGCGCTCCTGCGCCTGGTCCTACCGAGGTCGGCGGACGTGGGAGTCCGTTGGGTCCGACCCTTTCGTAACCGGGGGGCAGGGGCGTGCATCAACATTTCTTTTGTGTGGGTGTGCCAGATTTTCTATTTTTACTTGGAATTGCTAGGGGTGATCGACCGGATTTCCGGTCCGGCCTAAAATGAAGGACCGGACCGGACCGGACCACTTATAAGCGGTCCGGTCCGGTCCAAACCGGTCCGGTTGGACCACTTAAAGTGGTCCGGACCGGTTTCCATTTTTATTTTTTTCATTTTTTTTTTCATTTTTTTTTTCATTTTTTTTGTTTTCATTTTCACCTCACATCTAAAAAGTGGGCAAATGTCAAATAAATGAATGATGGGTTTTACAAATGGGTGATGGGCTCATGCCTCATGGGCTCGAAGATTATGAAAAAAGAATAAAAAAAATTTTATTTTAATACATGCGGTCCGGTCCGGTCCAGACCGGACCACAAAAGGCCCGGACCGGACCGGACCAGAATAACCGGTCCGGTCCGGACCGGACCGGATTTGGACCACCAAGACCGCAAATCCGGTCCGGTCCGGTCCGGTTTTGTGGTCCGGTCCGGTCTACGGTCCGGTTCTGTGCAGCCCTAGGAATTGCAAGTGTTGATCCGGAGATCAACTTTCGTAAGTAAAAAGGAAATCAACCTCTTTCAAGTTTTCCATTGCACATATATTTAAGAAAAGAGACATTTTCTTTATTTGTCGTGAAAGGCGATTTTTTTGGCATTTATAGCCGATTTTGGCGTTTATAGCCGATTTTTGGCGTTTATAGCCGATTTTAGCGTTTATAGCCGATTTACAATCCTTATCAATAATGAAAGACAAGAGTTGTGATTTTTGTCTCTTTTGAAAAAAATACAAACTACAATGAAAAGCAAGAAAAGGAAGATATAACTTCTCAGGAGATTGTGGGGGACCCGTTCAGATTGACGGTCGCAAGCCATATGTAGACTTCGCCATCATCCATGCAAATGAGAACAGAGGATGCTATTGATTCGCTTGGCTTGGCTATAACCTCATGTTTTTAGAGAACAAAGACCAAAAGGAGGTCCTATGTCCAATAAAAAGCCGAGTAGACGGGCTGAAAAGCCACGTCTAAGCCATTTGGAGGCAGAAGGAAAAGGTAAAGACCTTGGGGGGATACCCCCCAAGGGACTTTTGTCACCTTGTAGCGGTGGTCGGTGTAAAACTTCCGTAGAGTTTTCTCTCTTTTCCTTCTCTGAATTTCTGTGCTTTTTTCTGATCTAGGATCTGTCTTGTTTTTCCGATCTTCTCTGCGTTTTTTCCGATCTGGATTTCTTTGGAATGTTCTCCTATTTATAGGCTTTTAGCTAGCCATTTAGGAGGGTTTATGAGCCTTAATTGTCATAAAGCTACATAAAGGGAGGAGTTACAAGATTGAATTCTTTATTTTATAACTCCTTTTTCTTGGCTTCTGATTGGCCGGAGGAGATTGAGGGCATTTAATCGCCTTTAATCGCCATGATGGGAGGAGTTTCATGGGTTAAATGCCATGAATCTCTTGACTTGTAACTCCCGGATGCTTGCTTCTGATTGGTCCGTCCAAAGAAATGGATTAATGACTGTAATAAAGCTAGTCAATTAATCGCATTAAGTGGTCGCCGAGCAGTTGAAGAGTCGCGGGCCGTGCCGCGTCTTTTGGGATTCTTCTGGCGATGATCATCGATGGATCATCATGTAGATCCACATCAGATGACCATGTAACTTCAGGTGTTGGTTGCCAACAGCGGGTCGGTACCATCTGTCCTGTTGATTTCTCGATCGGTCGGGTAGAAAGCACACTTTTTTTGGTTGACCGGGTGGCGATCAATGTTGTTTTCAATACTCTTGATGATTAACCCATGTTTTTGACTGATATCAGAGGATTTGGTGTCTCAAAAGTATGAATTTTGAAAAATACCAGAGGCCGGACGCTTCGAATCGAGAAAAAACGGCGAAAAACGGGATTTCCGGGGCCCATCGGGCGATCTTGGGCCCCAGGGTCGCAGGGTCGCAGGGGCCTGCGACCCTAGGGGGGTTTTTCCCCCTTTTGTCCCGTTTTGTGTCCGTTTTTGCTGTTTTTTTATTCTTTTTTCTTCTGTATTTTTCCTTGACATTTTTGATCATTTATTGGCCTGATTTCCCTGTAGAAAACCTGATGAGAATCCTTGTATTTTATTTTGCAAAGTTTCCAATTTTCCGAGAAAGCCGAAGACTTTGTTGCGTAGAGCTGCCGATTTTCTGTCAGAAGCTGAAACTGGGTCAAACGATGTCGGAATGACCTGAAATTTGAGGTGAAGCCTCCTGAGCAATAAATAAGACCAACCATAGGCTTCTGTTTGAGTTTTGAAGCCGTTTGGGGTCCTATCACCAGTAGACTTGCTTTTGTCGCGATGAAGATGTCGTGGTTTGATGTGCGGTCAACCGATGTCCGATTGACTTGAAATTTGACAGGGAACCTATTGGAGTCATTTTAAGATGATCCATAGGCTCTGTCTTGGAAACCATGGTCCCGGGGAGCTTTGCCGCCGAGAGGCCTGATTTGGCTTCCGAGCATCAAAGTATGGTCAAATGTTGTCGAAATGACCTGAAATTTGACGTGTAGCCCTTTGTAAGCATTTTGAAGCCGTCCATGTGCTCTATCTGATGAGTGATGGCCTCAGTGGTTCTCGCCGCCGAGAGGCTTGATTTAGCTGTTCGAGGGTTGATGTAGGGTCAAACGTTGTTGGTTTGACTCGGAACTTGACGTGGAGCCTTTTGGATGTATTTTGAGACCATCCATCGGCTCTGATCGAAGATTTAGTGTCTCTGATGCTTTCGCCGCCGGAAGCTCCTTTTCAGCTGCCGGAGAAGCGAAGTTAGGCCAAATGATTTTGAAATGACCCGAAACTTCTTGTGTACTTCTCTTTTGGCTGTCTTGAAGGATCTTGCAGTTTTTGTTTGATTCTGACAAGATTTGATTTTTTGGAAGTAGCATTGCCTATTTATGGCAGGTTGCGACTGCATGTAGCTCTTTGGATCTTGAAGAGGCAAAGTGACATTTTTGGTGTCAACAACCTGCCTGATCGAATTGTGGGATCTAGAAATCATTTGAACTGATTGGATCTTCAAAAAGCAATTGAAAAGAGCAGATAAAGTGTACATCTGTATAACTTGTGTTCAGTGACATCATAATTAAGGTCAATTCTAAGTTATCACTCGATTTATAGATCTAAAGTATTTAAAATTATATAATAATAATGTATGAAAATAAATTTATTCTATTTTATTTCTGCAGTATTTTTTTTTTTTGAATGGTTAAATTCATTAAAAAAGCTAGCAGACAAAAGGATTATACCCACAAGCCTTCAAGCACCCAAAAGGAAACAAAAAAAAAAAAAAAACAAAGGAAAGAAAACCTCAAGCACCAAAGAGTAACAAAGCCCACCAGAGCCACCCAATAACACGAAGAAAACTTCAAATCCATTATGAGTATGCAACCTCCTTCTAACTTAACATAATTTGGTCCATCAAAATGCAATGAAAGGGAGGGCTGGTTGACACCCAATAGGCCATATAAATTTTATCTTCTCCATCACAGGATGAACACTTGATTAAAGCCCTTCAAAACACTTGATGTTCCTCTCTTACCACAATAGCTAAATAAGAGCAAAAAACGATGTTTTCCACATTTGTTTGCCCCTAGGAGATCGAAGGGGAGAAATCCATGCATGAGAAAGATCCGAAATGGAGCGAGGAAGGACCCAACTACATCCAAATCAGCCAAGCAGTTCACTCCACATCCTATGAGCAAAACTGCAGTTGAGAAGAAGATGATCCACCAACTCTACAAGCCTAGGTTTGAGTGCCAGAATATGCTAAGTTGGGTCTGGCTCCCCATTATTGACTTGTCCCGGTTACATCCTGGCTGACACATGATCTGTTAGACCCTGACCCCGCCTAAATTTGTTTTAAGCCTAATTAATATTGATTAGGTGCCTACTGTTTGTTTTAGATGGCTTTGTGATGGATTAGTTAGATTAGTGGGGTTTGACCAAGTTAGGTAGAGTCATGATCTTGAATAGTTTTAATCGTGTGTAATTCTAGTATTAGTGGGTTTCATGTGCATTACATCAAGCCTTTTTCTTACATCATTAAACTTCATGTTGGACACAACCTAATTGGACCCAACCCAACACATATCCAGGCCCATTTCAACATAAAAGGCCTTTTTTCCAAATTTCCCTAAAACTAATGGGACTTGCATGCAAACAGACCAAAAACCCTCTCTTTAATAACCCATCGTCCCCTCCTCCTTTCCATTCCATTTAGCTGAGAACCATCTATCCCTTTTCCCTTTCTTCATCTCCATTCCTCCACATCCAGCCCTTGCATGTGGGATCTTGAGGCTTCTCCTTCATCAACATCATCTTCCACCCATCTTCAAGCTCTCATTCATCTTTCCCATCTCACACACACTCCATGGGTAAGCCAAGTTCTATGTACCAGTTCTTTCTTAGTTTGATAATGGATTAGAAGCTAGCATTTGAGAATGCTTGTGGCATGCAACCCATTTATTAATGCTTGTGGCATGCAACCCATTTATTGTATTCACCATTGTAAGAGTGTATCTTCTTTCTTTAATCCACCTTCCTCAAGCCATTGGCCTCCCCAAATATTCCCATCTTCTCTAATGATGAGGAAATCCTTTCTTGATTACTCCTTTATATTGTTCATATATGGTTGTAGGATCTTAGATTCATTGCATACATGTTAAGTAGTTTCATTCATTACATCTACCATTGTAGGGATTGGAGGTAAATTTGTATAATTGGGGATTTGTCCCAATTTGAGTCAAGAAGAGGATTAGAGTGAAAAGCACCATTTGAGGCAAGTATGAGCAATTACTAGTCTATGCATGTTGATTATTTCTTGATTGAACAACAAAATTCTATTATGTTAAAAATTTCAGCCTTTTCATTCAAATTAGATAAATCTTGAAATGGATTATTGGAATGGGATGTATGAATTGATTAATGAAATATATATGAGCTTGGATGGAATATATTAGAGCATTAGAGGCTCAATTATGTGGATAATGGTCCTTGATAAGATTGGGAGACAAAATGGACAGCAATAGAATGGAGAGAAAGAAGTTCCAAATTTTAGGGTGAAAAATCTGGACCCACTCGAGCACACATGCTCTCGGGATGATGCCCGCTCGAGCGCATAAACCCCCGCTCAAGCGAACAGGCTCATTGGGCCCGACAGTGCCAACTTTGTATTGCCATAACTTTTTATTAGTTTATAAGGTCTCAATCTAGTATATGATATAATAAATTGATTTATTTCTTTATTTATCAATATAATCATGCTTTCCTTTCATGAGATGAATGGTGTTTCATTACTTATATGCACATAACCAATACGAATGACATGATAGTTCATGAGATGAACTGGAGTACACAAGTATATTAGAGGTAATACATGTGTATAGATGAGATCCACATACGGGAGATATCTATATCAAATCTTATACTTAAATATATTCACAACCAGTGATAAGATTGGGCATCTCATTTGACAAGGTTGCAACACTTTGATCACTATGAGATAGTGTGATTTGTCTCGATCATCAGAATATAAGATTCTGTATCATAGTGCCGGTACATTGGATGTGTTGAAGGACCATGAGAAATAACTTATAAACATCGTCTTTACTTTAAGCTCTGCTCTCATAATTCTCTAACTATAGGCTCATAATCCTGAGATATTAATTAACTCAAGTTTCTATCTATTCATTTACTTTGAGTTACCAATGAGTGAGGCCAATTATAGGTCAACACCTCGGTGGTTTGGGTACGTAGTAGTAGAGCTATGGAAACATTCAATGGTCAAGATAGAATCTATCCTCATTATCCCCTTATGCCAATTAATGGGTTTATCATTGGTAAGTGCGCACCCATTCCGATTAAAAGTTAATTGGACAGGTACTGATGATCATTATAATTAATTGGGGCTCAAGGATAATAAGATGTGGATCTAATTTGGAGGACAGGTCCAATTGATCCGTCCAAATGATCCATGGATATAGATGGAGGGGCCTACTTGTGGTTATAGGGAAGTTTAGGGTCTTCTATGTAATTTATTCCAAAGATTGTAGTTCAATTGCATTTATATAGTGGAGTTATTTACAATTAACTGTGGGCCCGGATTGCACATGAAATGTGGGGTCGCGTGTCCCAGTAGTTGGAGCCGACTTTCTATGGAATTCCTAGTGGTCCCCACGCTTGCTCAAGTTTTTAAAAAATTACCAATTCTACTTGAACTCTAAAATGAAGGAATTAGAAAGTTACTAATCATATTTGAAGTTAGACTTCTAATAGTGATTTAGTAAGTTACTAATTATTATGGAAGTGAGACTTCTATTTCAATTAGTAAAAGATGAGGTTGCTTTTGTGCTATAAATAGAAGAGATGTGGTCTTGGACATCACCATGTAATAACCCACATAGGGATTCACGCCCAGCCCTTGGATTTTGCAAGTGTTGCACGCCCATTCTCTTTTCCTTCTCTAGTTTCTCTTCTAGATTCCTTAAGAGCTTCTAGTTGTTTTCTCTTGGAGATCCCACCCATCTCCTTGAGAGAAGAGTTCTGATACGGGTCATAGCGTAGAAGACGATTGGATCTTGGAGATTCTTATTTGATTCTTGAAAGGGTTCCACATCAAAGAAAGAGAACTATTTCTCCATTAGAGCACAACCGAGCTCCAAAGGTATAATCTACTTCCTTGCATGTTGTAGATTTCGTGGCTGCTTGTATGGTACTGTTTCTATCTTCTCGATAGAGTTATTTACTGATCATTGTGGCTGAGATTTAGGACTTAGATCTTGGATTGGGTTTTGTTGCCTTCTAGATAATTGATTTCTGCATCAAATAGGTCAAAACGTTTTTGAAACCTATTTGCGAGGCCCACCTACTTCCAACAATTGGTATTAGAGCCATACATCATCTCTAATCATGTTAGATCAGTAAGCTTGTTCTAATCTTAACATGAGATGCGAAGAGAATAGAGCGAGGGCTATGTATGGATCAGTTTGATAGATTTGTTTGGTTTATTAGTAGATCTGTGTTTGGATAGTCACATAAGGGTTTAATAATGATGGAAGGATGGTGGGAAGCCATTGGAACACTTCAGAAGAGTTTTAAAGAAGTTTGGACATGAATTACAGTAACCCAAAAATTCTGGTTCGTCAGTCCGGTTGACTTGGCCTCGTGCTCGGTCGACTGGGTGACTGAGGTCTCAGTCGACCGGGTACAAGAGACAGCAATGCAGAATTTTCAGTTTTTCACGTTCGGGTCTGTCTTGGCTTCTTGTTTTTCCAGCATTGTTTGGCAGCCTATTTGTGTACTTTGTATGGTTGTATCAGATACTAACATGCATGTTATCTTGTCTCCTCCATGTGGCCCACGAGTCTTTTACTTTCTTTTAATGGTTGTTTGTTTATTTGAGACTAAGTGTAAAAGGGCATCATGATTTCCTTCGTTTCCCGTGAAAGGGCAAGGCATGGTGAATTTTCCTATAGCCCTTTTATTTTCATCTTTAGATTACCATGTAAGTCTCATCGGCGAGGCATAAGAATTCTTGTAATTTTCTATTTTGGCGGTTAACGAGACGAAGAAGGAAAGTGAAGTTGGACTCCTAATCAAAGAATTTGAAGATTACCAAAAGTACTTTGGAGATGCCAAAGAGTTTGTGAAATCCTAAAATTTTGAAAAGTCTAAAAGTCCAAGAAGTCTATTCCGCTTGGGCCATGTGGAGGAGATGACTATTTTCTATTTTTAGCCTTTTCTATTTATGGATGAATGCATTTATAGAATGTTTCCAAATCTGATCCAAACATA
Organism: Litsea cubeba; assembly: GCA_012931725.1. Classification (NCBI taxonomy): domain Eukaryota; kingdom Viridiplantae; phylum Streptophyta; class Magnoliopsida; order Laurales; family Lauraceae; genus Litsea; species Litsea cubeba. Next base: position 48,417,163 of record CM022955.1, read on the forward strand.
GCAAGTTGCCAAAATTGGTCAAATCAAATTAATTTTTTGAAAGAGTTCTAATTAGTGTTGATGACCCATGAGATGGACACATTGGTAACACTAATCTTAGAAACTGGACTTTCCTTAAATATAACTTGACTTGGAACCAATCATCAGTCATATCATGAGATGATTTGATGTTCATATATGTGGGCCCTTAATACCTTAAAAAGAAATCCTCAATTCTAAAATATTAAATGGGAGTGGGGCATTTAAAATGATAAATCCCATGGATTTCCACCATAGGTCCATTGTAAGGAAAGTGTTAGCCTCGCGCCATCATGAGAATGGTCGTTCCCCATGGAGGGCTTTTATTTATTTGGTTACTAGATATGGATCTCCTTTGGATAGTATTGGTGCAACGTGGTGGGGGCCCACTCCCAAGGAGGAGCTGCCCAAAACGGTTGTTACGCAATACTAGTTGGTGGGTCACACTTAACTAAAATAGTGATGTAGTATCCCCAAGGATTTGCCTCATGTATTTTAGAAACCAAAGCTAATTGGGAGTCATACATTGTTTGGTATGAGATACCTAGATGATAATGAATGATGGGAATCATGGATAGTTAGTCTTAGTCCTAATTTTGACAAACTTTGATCCGCACCAATCTAAGTGGCATTTGCACTCCCCAAGGAGGCATACCCTAAGGGATTGGAATTCCGATGTATTCTAAATTTAGTGGTTATAAGGATTCTCACATGCATTTGGTAGAATACTAAACCCTAATGTTATTTATATTCTTTTATTGAATGTATGGTTATGTGCTACAGTTTTTCAAGCATGCATTTGACTACTTTCAATCCACTTGCGACCATCCTCAACCAGAATAAGTTGGTGGGATCCAACTACATTGACTGGAAAAAGAACTTGGATATTGTCCTGACAGCTTCAGGATATAAATATGTCCTTACCACGCCCCCCCCCCCCCCCCCCCCCCCACCACACACACACACACACCTTGAGGAGCCTATGCCAGATGCACCACAGGACCAGAAAGACCTTTATGCTAAATGGACTAAAGATGATGAGATGGCCAGATGTTACATACAGGCATCCATGTCTAGTGTTTTACAACACCAACATCAATCATATAAGACTGCATACGATACTACATCGAACTTAAAGAAGATGTTTGCGGACCAGGGCAGGCCTGCTAGGCAGACTGCTATGAGGGTGCTTATAAGCACCAAGATGGCTGAAGGTACACCAGTACAGGACCACATGTTGAAAATGATGGACTCATTGAATGAGATATATATATTGGGTGCTGCGATTGATTTAGAATCACAGATTGACATAATCCTCGAGTCACTACCAGATTCATTCAATAATTTTAAGGTCAATTATAATATGAACAAAATGAATCTAACCCTAGCTGAGTTATCTAGCCAGCTGGTAGCGACTGGGGGGGATCATGAAAAAGCCAACTGCCCTGATGACAGAAAAGTCATATGCCAGGTCTAAGCCAAAAGGCAAAGGCCGGAATGGCAAGAAGAAATCAGTCCCCAAGGGTCCTAAAGCGGAGAATAGTACTACTGGTGCTGTGGCAAAGGTTAAGGGAACCAAGGGGAAGTGTTTCCACTATGGTATGACAAGACATTGGAAAATGAATTATCCTGATCTTCTATCTATGAAAAGGACCTCGGGAGTTCCGGGAAACCAGGAGGCTTAGTGGCGGAGAAATCATTGTTAACCTAGGATCGGAAGCCAAGGCAGAAGCAGTGTCAGTGAGAGTAGTAACTTTGTTATTTTCAGATATAAAGTTGATTTTGTCAGATACATTATATGTATCGTCTTTAAGACGAGATTTAATTTCAGTTTCTAGTATGGTGAATAAGAGTTTTCCTATTACTTTTGGTATTGAAATTATCATAAAGAGGAATGGTACTTTTATATGTTCTGGCAAAGTAATCAATGGACTTTATTTGTTAATTCACACAATATATGAGATACATGATACCAAAATTAATAATAGACCATCATTAAAGAGGAAGTCACCTTCATTTAATCCAACAAAACTTTGGCACTTGAGGCTACATCATATAAACCTAAACAGGATTGACAGGCTAGTGAAAGATGGTATCTTGCCTTCATTGGTGGTAGAACCAATGTCTGTCTGCAAGACCTATCTAGAAGGCAAAATGACCAAAAAACATTTTTCATCAAGGGCAATCGGGCCAAAGATTTATTGGAGCTAGTGCATACTGATGTGTGTAAAAACATAAATGTTAGAGCGAGAGGAGGATACAAGTACTTCATCACTTTCACCGATGATTACTTAAGATATGGATACATATACCTTATCCACCGCAAGTCCGAGGCTTTAAAAAAGTTTAAAGAGTTTCGAGAGAAAGCAGAAAAGTGATTAGGTAAAAGTATAAAGACTCTTCGATCAGATCGAGGAGGCAAATATCTCTCTACTGATTTTATGGGATACTTATCAAAGAATGGGATTCTATCACAGTTGTTTGCTCCTGGTATGCCTCAACAGAACGGAGTAACAGAAAGAAGGAATAAAACTCTTTTAGATATGATCATGTTCATGTTGAATTTCTCAGGATTACCTATATTCTTTTGAGGACATGCCTTGGACACTGCTATGTACATACTAAACCTCGTACCATCTAAGTCCGTTCCTAAGACTCCCCACGAGTTATGGTCTGGGTGAAAGCCTAGTCTACAACATTTACATATTTGGGGTTGTCCGACACATGTGCTGAAAGTCAAGACGGATAAGTTGGAATCGATTGCAGAAGTATACACTTTTATAGGATATCCCAAATGAACTAAAGGTTGGTTATTCTCCCAGAGAGCAGAAAGTGCTTGTCAGCACCAATACGGTTTTCTGGAGGAAGATTATATGTTTGACCAAAAATCTATATAGAAAAGCTTATCTTGGAAGAAACTCAAGAGCGAACAATTCCAAATCCAAATATGACTGAACTTGAAGAGAATCTGCTCATACCTGACCCAGTAGTTACACCAGTACCTCATCGTAGTGGGAGAAATATCAGGCCACCTGACAGGTTCTCATTTTTTGGAGTCTTACGAGGCAATCCCGGAATAACTGGGACAAGATCCCTACAACTATGATGAAGCGATCTATGACATAGATTCGGGACGTTGGCAACATGCTATGAAAGCTAAAATAGAGTTCATGTACTCCAATCAGGTCTGGACACTTGTGGACTTGCCTGCCAATATTAAACCTATTGGGTGCAAGTTGGTCTACAAGAGAAAGAGATGACCAGATAAAAGAGTTGAGACCTTTAGGCCAGGTTTGTTGCGAAAGGATATACTCAGAAAGAAGGTATCGATTATGAGGAAACCTTCTCGTCGGTAGCCATGCTCAAGTCCATCCAGATACTCTTATCCATTGCAGCTCATCTCATATTACGAGATTTGGCAAATGGATGTCAAGATGGTGTTTCTCAACGGCCATCTTGAGGAAGATATCTATATGATGTAGCTAGACGGTTTTATAGCTAATAACCAAGTGCAAAGAGTTGGCAAGCTGCAGAAGTTCATTTATTGACTGAAGCAGGTATCCCGGAACTAGAACATTCGTTTTGACCAGGCAACCAAGTCATTTATTTTTTGTCAAAATCCGGATGAGTCATGTGTGTGCATGAAAAGTGAATGAGGCAGGGTAGTTTTTCTGATTTTATATGTCGATGACATCCTTCTCCTAGCGAGTAACAAATGAATATTGTCAACAGTAAAAGTTTGGTTAGCTAAGACTTTGATATGAAGGACTTGGGACAAGCTAGCTACATCCTAGGGATCAAACTCCATTGAGATCGAAAAAATAGGATGATAGGCTTATCCCAAGCTGCATACATAGATAAGGTGATGGTACTGTTTGCTATGCATTGTACTAGACCGAATATCTATCACGCAGTGGGCATAGTCAGCAGATATCAGTCTAACCCTAGTCCTGACCATTGACTGTTGTAAGATGTGCTCTTAAAATACTTGAGAATGACAAGAGATCACATGTTAATTTACAGCAGTAATGAGTTGATTCCATACGGTTACACAGATACTGACTTCATGTTAGATAAGGATTCCAGGAAACCAACCTCTAGGTATGTGTTTATGCTATAGCGGCTTGTGAAGCAGCAAAGGAAGCAATTTGGCTCAAAAGATTCCTTATGGAACTTGGAGTGGTACCATTAGCGTGATAGCCGCTCACAGTTTACTGTAACAGCGATGGGCAGTCGCACAGTCCAAGGAACCCAGGAGCCATAAGAGCCATGAGAAGCAACTTATGAACACTGTCTTTACTTTAAGGTCTGCTCTCATAATTCCCAAACAATAGGCTCATAATCCTAAGACATTAATGAACTCAAGTTTCTTTCTATTCATTTGCTTTGAGTCACCAATGAGTGAGGCCGATTGTAGGCCAACACCTCGGTTGTTTGGGTACGTGGTAGTAGAGTTGTGGGAACATTCAATGGTCAAGATAGAATCTATCCTCATTACCCCCTTGCGCGTATCTATGGGTTTATCCTTGGTAAGTGCGCACCCATTTCGATTAAGAGTTAATTGGATAGATACCGATGATCATTATAATTAATTGGGGCTTAAGGATAATAAGATGTGGATCTAATTTGGAGGACAGATCCAATTGATCCATGGATATAGATGGAGGAACCTACTTGTGGTCATAGGGAAGTTTAGGGTCTTCTATGTAATTTATTCCTAAGACTGGAGTTCAATTGCATTTATATAATGGAGTTATTTGAAATTAACTGTGGACCCGGATTACACATGAGATGTGGGGTCGCGTGACCCAGTTGGAGCCAGCTTTCTATGGAATCCCTAGTGGTCTCCACGCTAGCCCAAGTTATTAGAAAGTATCAACTCTACTTGAACTCTAAAAGGAAGGAATTAGAAAGTTACTAATTATATTTGAAGTGAGACTTCTAATAGTGATTTAGTAAGTTACTAATTAATATGGACGTGAGACTTTTATTTCAATTAGTAAAAGAAAAGGTTGCTTTTGTGCTATAAATAGAAGAAAGGTGGTCTTGGACGTCCCCATGCAATAACCCACATAGCGATTCACGCCCAGTCTTTGGATTTTGCAAGTGTTGCACGCCCATTCTCTTTTCCTTCTCTTAGTTTCTCTTCTGGATTCCTTAAGAGCTTCTAGTTGTTTTCTCTTGGAGATCCCACCCATCTCCTTGAGAGAAGAGTTCTGATATGGGTCATAGCGTGGAAGACGATTGGGTCTTGGAGATTCTTATTTGATTCGTGAAAGAGTTCAAAGAAAGAGAACAACTTCTTCATTTGCTTACAACCAAGCTCCAAAGGTACGTATAATCTACTTCCTTGCATATTGTAGATTTCGTGGTTGCTTGTATGGTGTTATTTCTATCTTCTTGATAGAGTTATTTACTGATCATGGTGGCTCAGATTGAGGACTTGGATCCTGGATTGGGTTTTGTTTCCTTCTGGATAGTTGATATCTGCATCAAGTAGGTCAAAAAGTTTTTCAAACCTATCCGTAAGGCCCACCTACTTCCAATACTTTTGAGCCGCACGCCGGATTTTGGAGTTCCACATATCGTTGGAAAAGCTTTTGAAGTGTGGAATCCAGTGGTCTACTCCTCTTCATGCTCAGAGGTTGGGAGCCAGAGTGAATAATTAGAACAAAGAACCAAATCCATCCTCTTTGAAAAATGGACTTTGAACCGAGTTTGGACACTATTAGAATCCATTGACTAACTAGGAAGTTAACTCCACTTCAAAAGGGCATAAAACCTTCCATAATCAATCCATGAGGATGATTGTGACATAAAAACTAAACCAATAAGGTTCTTAGGGTGTTTAAAATTGACCTTGTAGGTCCATAGACATGGAAACCTTGACGATTAACATGACCCAATGGAAATCATAAACCGTGAGGAAATCTTGGGCTGAGATCATCTCTCGTGCTTATCCGACTAATTTAGAACCTCACCATGAGTGTTGATTTAGAATACTGCAATGCATCTCACACATACACAACATGACACCAACGAGATGTAGCACGTACATTAATGAATCATCTAAAACTACATCGTGATGGGTGGTTAGTGACGGTGGATAATTAGATTAGGTTTGGCTAGTAAATATCCTTGATTCTATTAATCTATTTACATTTGCATATTGAGATTGATTTATTTATTACCCTCAAATATTCAGTTACTTGTTATATGCACTATTCATATTATTCCATAAATTGTACTACAATTGCCTTACAAATGTTGTAAGACCCTGACCCCCAATTTTCGGGTTTAGTGTTGTCATAGTTGTGGATTACCTTTTTGAGTGAGATTAGAGTTGGTTTGACTTTGTTTGTGAGTTTGGTTAGATTTTTTAATAGCTTTGGGATTTTTAGAGTCGTTGACTTAGGTTTGACCCGGCCTGGGGAGGCCCATGTGATTATTTTTGTGTGAGAAATTATTCTTGATTTTAAAAATTTCCATTTTTTATTCGTTTTGACTTATTTTATTGATCTTAACAACTTTCGTATTTTGTCTGTTTGGATTTGATACTCAGAAATCACGTTTTTCGAGAAAAAGAGTAAAAATAACTTTTCACACTAAATCTATATATGAATTTCAAAAATTGTAAAAATTGGGGAAAATATACTTTTTGGAAACTAGATATCTCGACGATCGATTTTGTTTTATTCATCGTTTTTCGTTCGGGACCCACAAGTGTCAGTTTTAACCACTTGAAGTTTGGGACCCACTTGTCCACTTTATAAAAACCCAAGTTGGGTCATCTTCTTCCCCATTCCATTTTTCCTGCAGCTCTTTTGGCTAAAAGAGGGTTTTCATCCGGCCACTCTTTCTCTCTCCTCTTGTAAGCCTTCTTCTTGAGTGCCAAATGGAGAGTTGATCTCCTAATCTTCTTCCTCATCTCTCAAGCTTCCCAAGGATGCCATTTTCAATGTTTTTTAGCAAAGACAAATATCCTATCCAAGCTCTTCTTCTTGATTTGAGCTATAAAAAGGTTAGCACTGGCTTTTCTTCTTCAAATCTTGGTTTTATAAACCATTTAGAATGTCTTTTTCATACATGCAAAGGATTTTCTTGGAGATTTGCAAATGTTGGATTTCTAGGGCTTTTTCGTGGGTTATTGTTGGGGATTTTGTTTATTAGAGCTGGAGGCATTACAGAGACCATTTTTGGAGTGATTTGTTCCCCATCTTGACCAAGGCAAGTAAATATTCTATCTAATGTGATGAACGGGCTCAATGTAGATGATTTATGAATCTCTACTCTATGTTGTTTTCTTCTTTCAATGTATGGTTTTATTTTTGAAATGTTTAAGCAATAGTTTGTGTTTAACCTCCTTTAAGTTGTTGTTTTGTAACAATCCGGAATTTTGTTCCTCAATTAATCATCTTTGGATTAGCTATCTATATTTCAGAATTTTAGTGAATTTGATGAATGAAATAGTTATGTTTATAATTGATTTTTGGAAAGAGATGGAATGATATAGTGTACGGATGTTTTAATGGAGTTGTCGTGGCAAGGAGAAGCCCAAAAATGTATGAAATTTATTGTAAAAGAAATGAGGGAAAAGAAATCAAAAGAAGGAAGAAGAAGTGCAGAAATCTGCACTAAACGGGCTCGGACAGAGCCCAATTCGCTCGAGCGACCTAGTGGGCCGCTTGAACGGACCAGGCTCTGGATGGGCCTCGCTCAAGCGGGCCCAGGGACGCTTGAGCGGACCTGGCCTGGGTCTGGGCATGTTTTGAGCCCATTTTCTGGGCTGTTTTCCAGCCTGTATTCAGATCTGTTTCAGGCCCATTTCAGCTCACTTCTCCTTCATTGTTTGAAGCCCATTAAACCCTCACTGATGCATGAAAGTTTGAAATAAAAATAATGAATTGAATTACTTTTAAGCGCGAGAATTAAATGGGTAGAATGATGAGATTAATTGATATTGAATTTACCGGGGAATTACTCAATGCCTTAATATACACTTTATATCCTTAATTGTCGGAGATCTTCGGTGGCACCAAATCTTTCATTTACTATCGACATTAGGAGACTAAGTGTATATTGAGTTGGCCCTTGGTAATCCATTGAACCACTATACATTATTCCATTCCAAGTTACAAAATTTATATGTACTCTTCTGTAAATTGATTTGAAATGAATTGAGTGGTTCGCCACGGAAATTTGTATACTTTCTACAAATTGGTTTGAAATAGATTTGAGTGGTTCGCCACGTTTGAAAAATCAGTAAGACGACTCGTTTGTATCGTTCGATATTGTCCGCTTGAAATTGTTCTGAGTAGTTTTTCTTATCGATGAAAATGTATTGCAATGATTTGATTTTTATATCGATTCAGATTTTGTTCCGGCACCACTAAGGTTGGGTTACCTATTCGGGCTTATCACCCGTTTTGGGATCCTTAAATTTATTGCCAACTACATTTTGGACCCCTATTGATTGTTCCGGCCATTGCTACGGTTAGATCATTCCGTCCATTTTATATGGTTCGGTAATTGATCGAGTACTCCTGTTACTTCCATAATAGGGTACGAGTACTCTGGTTACTTCGTTAATAAGGTACGTTATTGATTGAGTACTCTCGTTACTTTGATAATGAGGTACGTTATTAATTGAGTGCTCTTGTTACTTCGGTAATAGGCGAATATAGCATATGTAGTTGCCATCCTTTTAATCGTTTTGTCATATTCCTTGTGATCGCCATTGATTTATTTGATCGCTATTGATTTATTTGATTGCAAATGTTTTACTCGATTGTCATCGTTTTTACTCGATCACTATTGTTTCATTCGTTTTATTATATTCTTTGAAATTATTAATGTTTCTAGAATTGTTATTTTATTTCATCGCTATTTTTGTTCAGAACTTCAAATGTATTTAGAATTGATTTATATTGTTTATATAAATTTTCATTATCCTATTATCTGTTTATTTGCTTGCCAAACTGTTGTGTCTGACCCTTTTTGTTTGGTGCCAAATCTCGACCTCTTTGCCCTTTTAGGTGGTTTGAGTGGAGGAAGCGGTTGAGCCGTCGATTGGAAGCGAGTGGCTGCCCATTGATATCATTTGATGTCAAGTTTGGCACTGGAGTTCGTAACATAATTTGGGATAGCAATTTGTTTAGTTGGTTATTTTTGGATGGCTTTTATTAGCCTTTTTCCTTTGGGATTTTTAATGAAAATACTTTTATAATTTGTAACTTAAACATATGTGGGAAATAAATTGTCCTGTTACTGCCAGCTCTGTATTTTATGTTTCATGATTTGTTCCAGTCCGAATATGATCCTCGATTTGATGGCTTTATGTTAGCGGTTGAGTGCGACATGAAATCCGATGGCCATGGGCTCCGAGTCGCAATGCCACATAAGCTTCTGCGATATATTCAAGTTGTGTGGAACTTTTGTTATCCTCACACATGCGGGTCCTAGGGAAAGTAAAAAGTTTTAATTAACCCCAAATTCAAGCTCCCCGAGATCGGATCACTGCAGGATCCCGATTTTGGGGCGTAACAGACTGGTATAAGAGTTGGTTAGTTTCTAGGAATTAAAATACTCTAGAGACATTAAGACGTGCGGTGAGGACTCCTTAGACGGTGTGGGTTTGTTTTGTCTAGTTTTTGTTTCTTTGAGTTCGGGTTTGCTTTTCTTTTAGTGGGGAGAATTTAAAGTCTCCATACCCACATTTAGTGTCTTTTGCTTGTGTTTGCGCAAGAGATTGAGAACTTTGTGGGCTTAGTGTGTTGTTTTCGAAGGACTTCAACAGATTTTCAGCCTTTCAGCATCACCAATGTGGTTAGTGAGTGAAGATGTGTACATTTATTTGTTAGAGAAGAGCATAAGTAACACTTGAAGACCCTTTTCAGCTAATCAAGGATCGTCATGCAGCATACCAAGATTAGTAAGTGTGGATTTTTGGGTGAACTTGGACCATTTCTCTGAGACAAAAGATTGCAGAAGCCATTTTAGTTGTTGATTCTATGAAGGGTGATGTGACTTTTCAATTAGTAAGGCTAGAAGTTGGTGCCAGAATCTTAGGAATTTCTCGAATTCAAAGAGCCTGTGTCATAGTTTTAGTTGAGAACTTTTGTAATTTGCAGCTTTGTCTGTGCAGTCGACTCAGCAAAATGCCAAGTGAATGGTTAGGTGTGTTCAAGATCTATTTTCAGCAGCAGAGGAAGGAGGTATTACGCAGAAAAGAACCTGACTTGATAGCAAAGTAGAGGAGATTTTGCGGATTTCGCTGACCCACGGGTTATTGGATTGGATAGTGTATAGATGCAAGCTGAAGAAACATCACAAGTTAGTTGTAGTTCTATCTACATTATAGATGGAGGTGCATTGGTTGCATGGAAAAAAGTTGGAAACAAATTTGGATTTATTAGGCAGCGAACAGAACTTTAGACATGACATTCAGATGAGGCCGATATAATCGTTCTTGCAGGAAAGGTGGAGTATGAGACAGAGACAAAAGATTGAGCAGACTCAGGATTGTGAAAATCCAGTCAAGCACCATTCAAGAAAAATAACTTTACACATGCATCGAGCAAGGACTCGGTTATTTTGGTGAACCTTGGAGGACAAACAGGAAGTGGTGGAGTTGTTTCAAGATCTGGATTAAAGGTTTTAGCTTTTCACAAAATGACGCCAGGTTGGCAGGTATATTTTTGTTGATAACATAGTATCAGGCAGAAGATCAAGAGCAACAAGCAGATAGAATCAGAGTGAGCATGAACTTCTGAGTACAACGAATAAAGTTTGGACTTTAGGATTGTAAACACGGATCAGATTTCTAGGATCGGTTGTACATGTCAAGGGTAGAAAACTTGAAGAGTGAAATCTGAAAGAGACAAGCCATGCGAAGCTTCGACACACAGAATAGCGTAGCATCTGGTTTGTAGCAGCGTAGCATCTGGGGTTTAGCAAACCAAGTCAGAGACAGGATACCTACGGAAATTTTGAGCTTGTGAATTCAGAACAAAGAAGGATTGATTGTATGCCTGGAGGACCGTCCAAACTCTTGAATTAAGAGACTAACTCTTAGTAGCACCTCAGTTTCAATGATTCTTCGAAGACAAGATAGATAGAAGAGTGAACCAAAATCTGAATGGTACAGTAAGAGCAGGTATAGGGAAATTTCAATACTTTCTAGGATGGAGATTTCTCTGATGGGAACTTGTCTGCAGCCACAACTTCATGCAAGTGTCAGGATCACCGCGTGCAACTTTGTATGACTTAAGGCACATAACTCCAGGGTGATAGAAGGAGACAAAACTTACAGTTTCTTGGACCGACAGTGATTGATAAGGCAAGTGAAAGAACTGATCCAGTGCAAGGACGCCAGATGACCACTAAGGGATGACTGGAGGAATTTCTGAACATCGGTTTTGTCATAAGAGCACGTTGTTGAGTAGATGTGTGGAACCGTATGAAGCCTTCAACAGAATCAAGTATGTTGTTTGCAGGCATATCTCAACGTTAGGATTGATCAGGGGGTATCACAGTTGCCGAGGATCATCACAGGGTGTCAGTGTTTTGATTGATCTTTTGATTTTTCGATTTTTATTTGGTTTAGATCATTTGGAGGACCAAATGTTCTAAGGGGGGGGAGGATGTAAGACCCCGGCCCCCAATTTTCGGGTTTAGTATTGTCATAGTTGTGGATTAGCTTTTTGAGTGAGATTAGAGTTGGTTTGACTTCATTTCTGAGTTTGGTTAATTTTTTAATAGCTTTGGGATTTTTTAGAGTCGTTGACTTAGGTTTGACCCGGCCCCGGGTGGCCCGTGTGACTATATATGTGTGTGAAATTATTCTTGATTTCAAAAAAATTCCAATTTTTATTCCTTTTGACTTATTTTATTGATCTTAACAACTTTCATGTTTTGTCTGTTTGGATTTGATACTCAAAAATCACGTTTTTCGAGAAAATGGGCAAAAATGACTTCACACTAAATCTGTTCATGAATTTCAAAAATTACAAAATTTGGGGAAAATATACTTTTTGAAAACTAGATATTTTGATGATCGATTTTGTCTTCTTCGTCGTTTTCGTCCGGGACCCACAAGTGTCAGTTTTAACCACTTGAAGTTTGGGACCCACTCGCGCATTTTATAAAAACCCAAGTTGGGTCATCTTCTTCTCCCATTCCATTTTTCCTACAACTCTTTTTTGGCTAAAAGAGGGTTTTCTTCCACCACTCTTTCTCTCTCCGGTTGTAAGCCTTCTTCTTGAGTGCCAAATGGAGAGTCGCTCGAGCGGACCTGGCCTGGGTCTGGGCATGTTTTGAGCCCATTTTCTGGGCTATTTTCCAGCCTGTTTTCAGATCTGTTTCAGGCCCATTTCAGCCCACTTCTCCTTCATTGTTTGAAGCCCATTGAACACTCACTGATGCATGAAAGTTTGAAATAAAAATAATGAATTGAATTACTTTTAAGCGCGAGAATCAAATGGGTAGAATGATAAGATTAATTGATATTGAATTTACCGGGGAATTACTCAATGCCTTAATATACACTTTATATCCTTAATTGTCGGAGATCTTCGGTGGCACCAAATCTTTCATTTACTATCGACATTAGGAGACTAAGTGTATATTGAGTTGGCCCTTGGTAATCCATTGAACCACTATACATTATTCCATTCCAAGTTACAAAATTTATATGTACTCTTCTGTAAATTGATTTGAAATGAATTGAGTGGTTCGTCACGGAAATTTGTATACTTTCTACAAATTGGTTTGAAATAGATTTGAGTGGTTCGCCACCATTGAAAAATCGATAAGACGACTCGTTTGTATCATTCGATATTGTCCGCTTGAGATTGTTCAGAGTAGTTTTTCTTATCGATGAAAATGTATTGCAATGATTTGATTTTTATATCGATTCAGATTTTGTTTCGGCACCACTAAGCTTGGGATACCTCTTCGGGCTGATCACCCATTTTGGGATCCTTAAATTTATTGCCAATTGCAGTTTGGACCCCCATTGATTGTTCCGGCCATGGCTACGGTTAGATCGTTCCGTCCATTTTATATGATTCGATAATTGATCGAGTACTCCTGTTACTTCGGTAATAGGGTCGAGTACTCTTGTTACTTCGGTAATAAGGTATGTTATTGATTAAGTACTCTCATTATTTTGATAATGAGGTTTGTTATTGATTGAGTGCTCTTGTTACTTCAGTAATAGGAGAATATAACATATGTAGTTGCCATCATTTTAATCATTTTGTCATATTCCTTGTGATCGCTATTGATTTATTTGATCGTCATTGATTTATTTGATCGCTATTGATTTATTTGATTGCCAATGTTTTACTCGATTGTCATCGTTTTTACTCGATCGCTATCGTTTCATTCGTTTTATTATATTCTTTGAAATTGTTAATGTTTCTAGAATTATTCTTTTATTTCATCGCTATTTTTGTTCAGAACTTCAAATGTATTTAGAATTGATTTATATTGTTTATATTTCCATTATCCTATTATCTGTTTATTTGCTTGCCAGACAGTTGTGTCTGACCTTTTCTGTTTGGTATCAAATCTTGACCTCTTTGCCCTTTTAGGTTGTTTGAGCGGAGGAGGCGGTTGAGCCGCCGATTGGAAGCGAGTGGCTGCCCATTGATATCATTTAGATGTCAAGTTTGGCACTGGAGTTCGTAACATAATTTGGGATAGCAATTTGTTTAGTTGATTATTTTTGGATGGCTTCTATTAGCCTTTTTCCTTTGGGATTTTTAATGAAAATACTTTTATAATTTGTAACTTAAACATATGTGGGAAATGAATTGTCTTGTTACTGCTAGCTCTGTATTTTATGTTTCATGATTTGTTCCAGTCCAAATATGAGCCTCGATTTGATGGATTTATGTTAGCGGTTGAGTGCGACATGGAATCCGATGGCCACGGGCTCCGAGTCGCAACGCCACATAAGCTTCTGCGATATATTCAAGTTGTGTGGAATTTTTGTTATCCTCACACACGCGGGTCCTGGGGAAAGTAAAAATTTTTAATTAACCCCAAATTCACGCTTCCCGAAACCAAATTGCTGCATGATCCCGGTTTTTGGGCGTGACTAATGTTATCATACATTGATGTGATATTAGAATGGGGTAAGCATATGAATCGAAATTATGATTTGGAAATAAATAGATTTGATTAGAAATGATTCAGTTAGGAAAGTCTTACTCCAGTCTAATTATTAGTTGATTCGAATGGTTTGGCACTACTGTGATACCCAACGGGGTTACAAATTGGTTCGGTTATTCGAGACTACTGCAGTATGTCATCTGGAGTACCGAAACTCCAGAACCGGGTAGCTAGTAAGCCTTTGTCCAGGACTCTAGTGACATCCCAACTAGATTCGCTCTCTATCAGAGATAATGGGCAAATATAGTAGCCAACTAGAAAGTGAGTATTCGATTATTAATTCGATAAAGCACGATTTATTCATAATGCACAATGTGCCTAGTTGACATTTATTTGGTCTCTTTAATCTATTCGTTTTTAAATTTGAAATTTGAATAACATGTGTTGAATCTTAATTGCTCATATATTTTATTGAATCGTCGTATTCATGGTACTGCACTTGGTGTCACAGAGATCCAGGACACCAAAGATAATTACTAATAACCATTCAGATTAGAAATTTAATTGGTAAACATATTGGTTAGCTATGACCACCGGAGTACGTATCAGAGTGGTAATCATGGGTTTGAGACTGAGTATTTTATATTGTACTTAGCTTAAGTAATGCATATGATTAGTTTTATTTTGCATTTGTATTTGGATTATGTTCCATTGAGATAAGCATCTAATAGATATTCATTAGAGCACTTGTGTACTATGCATTTAAGAGATTTAAATTATTGGCTTTGTTAAAGATAAACTGTAATATAATGGATTGGTTAATAGACTGTTCATGGCTTTGTTATTGATGAAATACATGCTTCCACAAATAAATGTTCTTTGACAGGTGTCAGTGAGTAATCCTAACATGTGAAACGTGAAATTTTATCCTTCGTGAATTTGGACTTGGTCTGGAACAAGTGCGAGTTCACGGGAGTACGTGTGTCACACCTTGAAAACCACCCTAATCAGGGGATTCTCGAGTCAAGGATGTGACATGGTCCTGACAAAATAGGCTCCAGAACTATTACTGCATGACAATATGCATACTTTATGCCAGTTGGGATTTGGGAAGCTACCTCATTGGTAAGCTTTTCACATCTTAAAGTAACTACCTACCAACATTTGAACCCTTTTCCCCAGCCCCTTGACAGGGGCAATATCGTATCATTGCTACACAGAAGTGTGTTTCAAGGATATGTTGAACTCATTTCCCATGTCTACATGAATGCAGGAAACACCATTACATACTCAAAGGAACAGATGCAACATATTGAATTCTGGAAGCAGCATGATGTGTAGAACCACATTAATTTTTAGTTAAGAGAAATGCAAGTGCCTTTCTAGTTCAACATAAAGTTTTTGCGGAAAAGCATTCAAATTTGCACTGATTTTTTTTTTCTGGAGACTGGGGAAACAAGAATTCCACCAACTCAAATGGGAAAAGCATTTTCGCTGAAGAGAAAATGTGGGTTTTTTTTTTTCACTTCTACAATGTTACGTAGATGTGCTCTTAGGAAAAATGTTTGGTGGTGCGGTGAAAAACAATATCGGCAAAGGAGCTTTTCTAGATGTTGTGGAAACCAAGTGCAAGGAAAGGATTTTCTGTAATATCAGAAAAATCAAATAAAAAATCATTTTATCTTTCTAGTTTTCTTCATGATAAAAAAAATAGTTGTACCAAGCGTGAACTGTAGCACGGAAAAACGGCCCCACAAATGTCTCATAGATTTTAGATTCGAGGAAGAATCATCTAATTTGGGGGGGGAGGGGGGGCGTCTGATTCTAACAATAATCAAAAGAGTTGATGTCTCTGGTTCATCCCCTTCGAATCCATGCCGATCCAAACAAAAAAAATCAGTGCGATCGCGAATTTTGGGCTAGGAACCCGGGGCGAAGACAATTGCCAAACGTCACCTAAGGTAGTGTTTGGTTCGCTGGAATGGTTTTTGGCATGAATGGAATGGAGAATGGAATGAGGCGGGAATAGTCATTTTCATTCCAGCGTTTGGTACGCTGAGGAATCAACCTAGTAATAGAATTCTGGATTCCTTTTCTTACGATTAGTACGCTGGAATGATGCCCAGAATGGAATAAGATTTACATGAAACTGACCAAAATACCCTTGTATGAATTTTTTTACATAACACACAATTGTCTAATAAAATCATCGATATTTGATTTCTAGGGTTGAAATGTGCTAGGTCCCAGCAGATGAGCAGCATTGAATGATTGAATGATGGGCGCCACTAGGATGAAATATTGGTCTCACTGCAACCTTGTTAGTCATAAACGCCCCATTGTTGGCTTGTTTCAGTGGCACCATAAAACCAGAGTGGAGAGCCTTCATAACCGAGAGTGTCCAATTGTTTAGTGAAACTTAATATGGGAATTTGACAGTGGTCATAACATTTAGGCCTTGTTCTGTTGCAGCAGATAAAACCAAGGAAGGAATTCCTTTCCTTCTGCACAAAAAGCATTGCAATGGCATCATCATCTTCCTGTTTCTCTGTAATTTTCCCTTCCTAAACAATACCACCAGTCAAGCAAACAACCACCACCACCATAACAAATGTCATCCCACCACATGAGCTTTTAAGTAATAGAGAAACATTAGTTAAATTTGGATCAATGTTACAACCATCTAAACATTTATTAGAAGACTAATAATAGTTACCACTTAAATGGGGTAACGGAGAAAAACAGCACTGTTTTTCCTCTATTTTGTGTTTTTCTTCATAGATCCAAACAGAGAGGAATTGAAAGAGAAACAGGAAAACACCTCTCCTTGTTTTCTTCATATCTCCATTGTCATGTGGTCATGCATTCAACACTTTCCTCTGTTTCGACGCAGCAATCGCATGGAGTTGTTGCTTCTTGAAGACCCATTTTGTTTTCTTCTTCTACTGGAACGTGGTTTTCTTCCATGATCGATTTTGAGGTGCAGGGAGAGAAGAAGAACCTCCGAGAGCTGATGAAGCCTTTCAGAACCAGCTCTGTTGAGTGAGAGTCAGTCCACTTGGTCATCGATGAGGAGAGAAAAACTGAAACGATCTATTGCAGCAACTGCAGAAAAACAGAGCCGTTGCAGCAGCTTTAAAAAAAACAGGGAAGAATAAGAAGAAGAAACTACGTACCTGGCACCGGTATGTGTGTGGCTGGGACTTGGGCTCTGGGCTTGGCACCGGCGAGGCTTCGTTGGACTCAAAATGGAGAGGAGGGTGATGGAGACCGAGAGGACTCTCGACGATCCCTTTTCGTTAGAGGAGAAAGGGTTTTTTAGGGCTAATGTGAAATGGTATTTCCGTCTCAACCAAAAGTTAGGCACGAATGGAATGACCGTTCTTATAAGTTCCCAGTTGAATGACCATTCCTCTTCCGGAGGTAATGGTCATTCCGACACTTTTTTGCGAACCAAATACGGTAATGAACATTCTATTTGAATGACCATTCCATTCCGCCCTTCATTACAGTGAACCAAACACTACCTAAGAATTTACAAAGATTGCGTTGTTTCATTTTGATTTCTCTCTCTCTGTTCCCCTTCAAACGAACCTTTTAATTTAGCAAAAATGAGAAGTGTTGGAATGATCTTATTTTCATAAGTATTGCTTGAGGTTGGCATGACTTGATATTATTAAAGTCCAATAACAAAGCCATCAATAATTTCAACTTCTGTAGGTTTATGTTCAACAAGTATCACAATTACACAGTTAAGCACATTGATGAGTTTAGATTACGCTAAAACTTACCTCGAGCCTCTTTGCGAACCCATCCCATTAGCTGACTGCCTTAACATAAACCCCTGTAAGTTCAAACTTGTCATATTTTAGATCCTATGATACTCGCTGCACATAGACATAGGCATGGGCGTCATGAGCCAGCTAGAAACACTGTCCTATTTCCGACCCAAGACTGGCATGGACCGTAAGTGTCCGGTCCGAGCCTAGCCCATCTCAAGCTTGTCAAGCCGGGCCCAATTAGTCTCTTGGCCTCAGGCCCGATTAAGGCTTGACTAACATTAAACAAAAAGTCTACATGGACTAACTCATGGAGTTAGTCCATGGATCGGTCCATGGGTTAGTTCATGTAGCAGGGCTCAACATTAAAACATAAAACAAAGTTAAATTCAAATACAACTATACAAATAACAGTAAAAACCTACAATTCTTAGATCCTTATTCTTATATGGCGCTCTCTCTCTCTCTCTTGTTTGGGCTTTGTATCACTTAATCCAAGGGCACCCCAAATATTTAAGGGCCTAAATTTTAAATCCTTACACATGCCCAAGATTATAATAATATTAACCAAAATTGCAATGTGCACTTTTCTTCACTAGCTAACTAAGAGTTGCCATAACATTTTTACCCATATGCTCAAGATTAGAATAACTTAAACCCAAATTGTGAAGTGCACTCTTATTCACAAACTAACTAGAGTTACTATTATATCGTTCCCATAGCTTAAACTATCAGAATTTGTTTTTACGGACTCCTTTTTTATCTTTGGTAGCTGCTCATTTACTGGACATGCGGTTAGGTCAACAAGGGTACAACTAGGGAATGATCTTTAGGGCATGTTTGGTAAGTGTAGAAGAATCCTCTGGTTAGGGCATGTTTGGTAAGTGTAGAAGAATCCTCTGGTTAGAGGATTCTCCACATCTCCAAAAAAACCAACACCTACTCAAGCAAGATTCCCAATGAGAGTTTCATGTTTGGATTGAGGGAGGATTCCTATAAATTGTAGCATGTAGATCCAATGGTTATAAACATTTTTATAAAAAAATTTAAAATCCATGAAAAATCAAGAGCTTAACTTTCACCTCAAAGTTGTTTGTGGTCATCTAGAGAATCTTAACGGTTCAAATCGTGCAAAGGGAGCCCATAGGAATAAGAAATTAATATTTTAGCTCCTGGACGTTTTTATAAATACCTCAAATATGGTAAGTATCAACGGTTGAAATTTGGTCAACCTGTCGAGTTTGAGCTTCCAGAAATAACTACTAGTTCAGATCATGATATTGGGGCCCACAGGAACTAGAAAACTAGAAAGAATGGACTGGTTTTAATCCCTTTTTTTGCCCACAGAATCTCAAAGATTGCAATATAATAGTTTGGATGTTTTTCCAAATATCTCAAGATTTAAGAGGAATCAACGGCTGAAATTTGGTGAGATAAACATTTTGGATTATTATTTAAACATTATTAATGGTTTGGATCTTGATTGTGGGACACAAAAGGTACATTCCCAAAGCAAAAGCCCATAATCTAGATTACTGTCTCACAACACTGTAAACACTGTAGCTCCGCTTTTCCGCCAATGTGTGGATTCTCTCGGTCCGACAGGGGAGGTCCGATTTTACAAATAATACCATTAGAGGATATCTCAGGTCATTCCTCGCACAACCAAACATGCAAAATCCTTGGACGCGCAGAAAATAGCGAGGATTCCCTAGCGATGCCTGTTGCCAAACCTGCCCTTAGTTGTTGGCATGAAGGAGATGCCTCACTAGTCACTACTAGTCACCAATAGATTAACATTTTTTATCAAAGATTAACTTAACCGAACGACGTTGGAAATATTGTTAATGTTTTGAACTTTTGTAATATAATTGCGATATGGATGCTTTTTAATTTGTTTATTGCGACTTTGTTTCAATAAACTCAATTTATCACAATATTTATAGTACTAATATAATGTTTATGATGGTTTTGGCTAAACACTAATCTATGATAAAATGAGTTTTGAATCCAAAAAAATCGGAAAAAGGAGTCAACAAAACCTCGCCAATTGCCTAACAAGCAGGGTGCATTTATGTGATGAGAGGATGTTATGATGGAGAAGATAATTGTTCTGATTTTTTATGCAATTTATTTTTTTTTATGCAATATGTTTTCCTCGTTATAAAGGGAATTTTGTTTTCCCATCAAATGTTACAAATGTAGGATTCTCATTTCTACTCTCATAAAAATAGAAAATCTCTGGGCGGAAATTCCTCTCTTTGCAGAATTAAGCTCATAGGATTACTGTGGTTTTTCAGAAAATGATATATGATAATCTGTTTACTTTTTCTAAAAGTACTTTCTTCTCTTAGTCTTTTTTTTCTTTAAATTTTCCCCCCATATCCCTCATCATTCACAATATCTAGTTTTAGTTTTATTTTTAGTAAAACTTATTTTATCTTAATGATATTTTCAACAATATGCCTATAAAAATAAAAATGTGAAATTATCTTGATGTCATCTCCCACAAATATTGTCCCAATAAAGACATTTGCAACAGAGATTTTACTTTGTTCCTCCCTAAAAATAAAATGGTAATGGTACTTCTTCAAAAAAAAAAAAAAAAAATTTATAGAAAAGACAAGGGGTACAAGCATTTGATTGCTTGAGTACTTGCAATAAGGACCCACCATTGATGAGCCAAAGTTACAAAGCTAACTTAACTCCCCATGGCTTCTATCTTGGTGCTGGCCATCCTCTTGGATCAACATAAGCAGCAGACTAGGAGGCGGATCATAAGCTCAGGTGCACACGCAAGACATCTTTTATTCAATTATGATACGAGGCAGGCGTGGGCGGCTGGCCACACTCTGAAACCGATTGATATCATCCCCACCGTCCATCTGTTTGATCTAAAATCATGAAGTGAAAGTGAAGTTCCAAGGCAGGCATGAGACGATCACATCTATTAAATGCTTAACAGTAATCAGTAGTCACCATTCACCCAAGCTCCACCGCCGATTGTGTTGTGTTCTTCAACATCGATACACTTTAAAATCACACAGGTACGGCAAAATATACATATATATGTACTAAAAAGGATGGCACCCATGCATATATATATATATATATATATATATATTGCATCTTCATCACTTAGTGTGGCCTACTTATGATTAATCAGACTATAAAATGCAGATTTGTTCCTGTGAATTGGCACTTCTGTCTTCAAATTAACATGCATCTGGCAACTATCTACATTTTGGAGTAGTTAAAATCTAATGAATGAAGTTTTCAAGATGGACTCATGCTCACAGCTGGACCATAGGAATATCATTTCTCTCCTGCATGTCCATGGTATTTTGTAAAATCCAAACATATGGAAGATGGATATAGAGGTTGGAATTTGTTGACCGAGCTGCACTCCTTCATGTTCGTCGCAAGTCCATTGATGAAAAGGGGCATGAAGAGGCTTGTATCCAGTGGATATAAGCACAATGGGATTCTTGGAGAGTTATGCATTTGCGTTTTAACATGACCATTTCCTGTTTCTTCAAGTCTGATCTCTCCCCTATTTAATGAACCTGAATGGCAAAGGCTAAAAAGTAAACCTTTGATGAGAATTTTAATCCCACCACCGTATACTTCAACATCAAATAGTATGGCAGTTTCGGTTGAGCCCACTTTTATCTATGAATAGATTGAGCAGTCATAAAGGCTACATTGACAAACTTCAAAAAATTTGTTGCCATAGAAATTAGAATGGATAGATGTTTATATGAAAACAATCCGCATCATGCTTCCTTGTGCATTTCCACTTTATTTTGAGAATATTTGGCTCTTTTTCTAAAAATCAATTTATCCCTCTCGAGCAGATTCTCAGCTGCCATATTATGACACTCATCCGATCGTTATTCTATTTGTATAAAAATCCAAAAAGTAATACCGTTAGGAACTATTAAACTCGAAGGCGGGCTTGATTTTTAGGTTGCACTAAGGATTTGTTTGTATATAAATAAGAGGATTTCACACCATATCCTTTCTTTTGGAAACGAAACTTATAAAGAAAACTTAGTTCATTTTCTTTTACTAGAAAAAATTATCACATTAAGTAATGAATTAGTAGACTGTATGAAAAATCATAATAATTTACTCTTTATCATGAAATTTCTCCTCATTGCAGAAATGCACCTTAAAACCTTTCCATTTAGGGTCGGACCTAGGTACAAGGATATAGGGTGAAGCCCCCACCATACGCAAAAAAAGTAAAAGAATTAAAAAAAAACCTATAGATTTTGAAAATCATTATGTGTTTTTCTTTTACATTTGTCCTTTCCCTTAATATCTTTCTTACATAAAGCTCTCCCAAGTTGAATTTCCTAAGTCTGTCCTTGTTTTTATCCCGATCTTCTCCACGCTTGAAGTGGTCCGGCTTCATTTGGCTCCATGCAAATTGGGTTTCTCTTAGTGGGTCTACTCACGGTAATTGTGAGCGGACTATTCAGAGTCCGCCATGCAGCCCCTATTTAAATGTATGGCAGGCTGTCCATAATGACATAACGAAACATAAATCATCTCACAATCACCGTAAAATTTTACCTCATCAGAAATGAACTCTACATACACAAGTTTGCACGTCTCCAAAGTGTATATGGTTCTCACCAAAGCAATTTCTTTTATTTTTCTTTAATCAAAATAGTACTTTAAAGAACAAGGCTAAAATAAAGATTATTATAGGACGATATCAAATTAAAATCCTATCCATCATTCCATCTTATCGGCCCTTTTCAACTTGGACTGGGATGAAAATATATATCTCTATGCTTGTCTCTTCTAATTAATGAAGAATGATAGCGTGCTTGTCGTATTGGCCTCCAAATCCATACGCTAAATAGTGTAATGATACAATATCTGCTTCAGTCCTCCTCATATCTCTCTCTCTCTATATATATATATATATCAACAAAAAGAAAAATAAAGAACGCTTCTCTCTCTCTCCCTTCTCTCACCTTATAAACACTAACCCGGGTGTCACTTCTTGCTAATTTGTGTTCATCTTCGTTCTTAAGTTTCTTGCACTGCAACTTTCATTCTCTCCTCCTCCTTTCTATCTCATGGCAGCATTAAACCCGGAAGCTCCTGCATTCAATCCACCAATTTCTCGTAGTTCTCCTCACCACCGAATGAATGATCCATTTGGGATACTACCAACTTTTCCTAGATATCCTTACCACCCTTTGTATGATCCATATCCGATCCCATTCTACTATCCTTCCTCTCTTGTATACCGTTGTTTCCCCACTGCGGACATGCAGCCAACATATCGCTTGTACCCGGACTGCAACTTTTGCTACCTGGATCCTCTCCTTCTACAGAACCCAACACCAAAAATCCCAACCGTTTTCTTCTATCAGCATCCCTCTCTAACCCATCAGTCTCCTAATTCCCAACTTCCCTCAAAACATCTTCAAGAGAAGGTTGAGGAGAAGAAAGATGAAAAAGAAGCACCAGCATCTACACTAGTAGCTTTGGCCGAGGAGACGAAGCCGGGAGAAGCCGTTCGTACAGTTTCCAAGTGCTCGATTTTGAAGGAGAATACTAGATCTAGGATAGAAGGACGCCGAGATCGGGAGAAGGTTTGGGTGCAAAATAACAGGTCTCTTGAGTGTGGAGGATTGGAAAAGACCTCTCTCATGATAAAGCACATACCCGTCAAATACACGTACATTTTAACCATTAAAATTTCACTCGCAATCTCTTCCTTTTTTCCTTATTGTTCTTTCACACTTCTCTCTTGGGTATTTTTCTTAGCAAGGAAATGCTGCTGCAATTCCTGGACGAACACTGCATAGCAGAGAATGGGAAATTGACAAGTGAAGACCAACTCAAGAAAAACTTCATGTCTGCATATGACTTCATATATTTGCCAATTGATTTCAGGTATTGCATGTTTTGTGTTATATAACTGATACAGCCATTGTATTTCTCTTCCTCTTTTTCTTTTTTTTTCTTTTTTTTTTTTTTTCATGTGGGTTTGAAGTTGGTTACTTGTTTTGGGTGCAGAACTAAATGCAACAAGGGCTACGCATTCGTGAACTTCACGAATGTCATTGGTGCATGTCGCCTGCGTCGGGTTATGGAGGGATACAAGTGGAAATTTCTCGGATCCAGGAAGATTTGCCACATAACTTGTGCAAGAATTCAAGTAAAATGCCTCTTTATCTCGCTCACTCACTCAAAATTTAGTTATTATTATCTTTCCGGTTTTCTTCATGTGGGCCTTATGATTGAAAGGTTGGTCATTTGTTGTTTTAATTGTTGGTAATCAGGGGAGGGAGGCATTGAAGAAGCATTTCGAGTCATCCAAATTTTTCTGTGAGACGGAAGCCTATCTGCCCGTTTTCTTCGACACGTATCGGAATGGTTCGTGTGCGTTCGAGTCCATCACGGTTGGGATACGTGTTCCCCCCTCAGAGAAACAGCAACCCAAGTAGAAAGTAGAAACTGTTGTCTTTGTGAGGCCTTGTGTAAGTAAAGTGGGTGGAATTTGTATGAGCTGTGTTTGGGTGTGGGTGGTCACCGTGGTCTCTATTTCTTGGTGTCTTTGTTGCTGTAGATCAAAAGAAAAAAATTATGTAGTGGGTAGGGTATGATGTGTATGTGTGGGAAGGTTTCCCGTATTTGTATAAAGGCTTGGGTCGCAGTTGTTTTCTCAGACCATGAAATGTAAATTGGGTTGTTGTACAGTGAACTGACTGTGTTAATGTTGTTTTCGCAATGGCCCTGATTCCTACAAGGAGAGTGGTGAAGTCCCACTCCCGGGAGACACCCCCGTACAAGGGGAGAATGTCCATGTAAAATGATTTTACATGAAAATGTTTCTGTTGGTAACATTTTATTGGTTTTTGGTTCTTGGTGGGAGTATTTTTTGCCACTTAGGTAAATTCCTATTGAGCGGAGAGGCATGTAACCATGTTCTGCAATCGCAGGAATATGTAGAAATACTATACCAATCAATACAATTTTCAAAAGTTGACTTCCAATTTGGCAACCCTCTGCAGAGGGGATTCCTCGTGATTTTCCGCGGAATATCGGCTACCCCAGGAAAATGGCAGGGAGGAGTCTCTTGTTGGTCTTTTAATATATCCATTGTAAGACCACGCTCATCTGATTTAGATAATGCAAGCGATGGTGGAATTGCGGATGAGCAGTTCAGTAACCATGGCGAGGCAGGTTATCATGTGTTTGGAAACCTAATTTTTTAGGTCCCATAATTAAGTTCCTCACCGGTAATTGTGATTAAAAGGCCCAAAATGGCACTGAGATCAAATATCAGCCTTAAATTCTTATATTTTGAAATATATATAAAAGACTCCAGACCATTGGATCTCAGTTTCTCCACATCTGTGGGGCCCTTTTTTAAAATCCAAGCCATTAGATCTCTTTAGAACATGCCTAAAATGTCTATGGATCAACATGGATTATGAGAAAATTAGCAAAAGCAGTTTAGCTATTGAACATACTTTCAAATAACAAACTAGAGAAGCATTTTGATGTAACAGAATCATTGAAGTTCTGAACCTCTAATCATGATTAGAAGGTTAAAAACGACTACTAAGTCAAAATTCAGCTTTTGATCCATAAGTGGATCTTGAGATATTTTTAATAATTTTAGTCTATAAAATATTAATTTTAGATATATGTGGGCCTCATTTACAAAATCCAAACCATTCAAATTTTCTAGAAACCCAAAGACACCTACAAGGTGAAAGGTTGGCCAATTTATTGCTTATGGATTTTGAGAAAATTGCAAAAAAAAAAAAAAAAATCATGAACCATGGATCACATATTCCATGCATCATAGGAATCCTTTATCTTTACTGAACTTGGAATCTACTTCACAGATTCTCTTTGAGGATGCATTGGATCTTGGAGAACAAAGGAATCTTCTAAATAAAGGATTCCACTTTTTTACCAAACGTGCCCTCAGTTTTTTTTTTTTGGGATTTCCATTTTCCTGTGGGTTTTTGTTTTCTAGAGGGTAAATCCTCAACCGAGGAAAATTAGTATTTTTTTGTCTTGCAACAAGCCACAAGGAATTGGACAAAAGATCAAAATAATTTTCCTTTTGTTACAAGAAACCTCTTGTCGTCGCACAAAAGCTCTCTGAATGCTGCAAGGCTAATATTTTACAGTCTCTAGTTTGTTCTAATTTAGTCTACGGATCCTACTCTTGACTGAGGTTTGGAATACCTGATTTTGTAATTTTGCATTTCACCTGTGAAAATCTCTTAGTTATTTTAAATATGTTGGATGTTATGGATCTAACTAATAGGTCAAAAGCTTAAGACTGATGGGACGTATCAAATCAAGTCTTATAACTACTTAGGATCGTAATAGACCACCACGCTCTTGTGGCCGACGTTCTCGAGCTCTCACTCTAACGGCACACACTCTACTCTAGGTAGCACTCTCTGTGGCGGCTTTTACTTTGGCGGTATGTATCTATTTTTTAATTTTTTAGATGACTCTCACTCTACTCCTGGAAGCTCTTTCCGTGACTCGAACCCGAGAAGTGGATGTCAGCTCTGATACTAAATGTTATGGACCTAACCAATATGCCAAAAACTTAGGTACTGATGGAACACATCAAATCAAATCTTATAAATATTTAGGACTGTAACATTGAAATTATTACTTTTAATATTCTAATATGAAAATCAAGAAAATCTCTTTGGAAACTCAAAAGTAGTTTTGGAAAGTCTAAAGGTCATCTAGAAAAGTTAAACATCATAGGATTTTATTATTGTGTTATTATATGTAAAGACATGTCTTTTGGAAGTATTCTTTAGTAGACTATATTTATGTTGTAGTTGTTTTGTACCGTGTGAAATAAGAGTGTGTGTGAAGCCTTGAAGATATTTAAGTGTTTGGTGTACTCTTATTGTTATTTTGAGGTAAATGAGAATATATACTTTTTGTTAAGTGCTTTGCTATTGGATTAAGAGTAGGGCACTGTATGACCCTTTGGTCGTACAACTTCACGCACACAAATGCACACACACTGCACACCTTCATAATTTTTACAAATTGGTATCAAAATATTTCTTCAAAGTGGTATTAGATTATGTTTTCTACAAATTTGTATCAGAGCTAGGTTGGCAAAAACTGCAAGCATCGATCCTGGATTGTCTTTTTGTTATTGAAAAATATATTTTTGAAGGCCTCATATTAATTTTTGAAAACAAAAGCTTTTTTAAGTGGTTTGGGTCTTGTGTTAAAAGGAAAAGGAGAGAATTTGATATTTGGAAATGTGAAGGGGAAAGTGAAATGATTTGTTTTTCAAAGTAAAAGAGGATGGGAAAAGGGCTGAGGAAAGAGAATAAAATATGTGATTTTGAGAACAAGTTTCTTCTCTCACTGGTTTAGGTATCTCAAGAGAACAAGTCTCTTTTCTTGATAGACATCACCATAGTTTGTGATCAAGAGAACAAGTTTTTTCTCTTAACTGATTTTCTTTTTGTTTAATGATAACTGTGATCTTTCAAAACTGCATTATAAGAAGCTACATCAAAGGTTGGATGTATGTTTTTTTGAGAATTGGACCTGACCACGAGCCAGAGTTCGTTGCGACTGTTCATTTTATACTCAATGAATATTCTTACTCCATTGCTTAGAATCAAAAGTTATCAAACAGGAAGGCCGAAAAAAGTGTAGCATCACATGCTTTGAAAGTTCTTCAGAATTTGGGTGTAGTCAAAGTAATCAATGTTAACCGGTGTGATTATCATGATCAAGTTTAGAATCTTAAAAAACATGTAGTGTTTTTATAAGAAGAAATGAAGAAGCTAAAAACCTCGACAAAAGGCTATGAGATCTTTTATGAAGCTCTCATCAAGGGCTATGACTAAAAGATAGAAGAATTGAAATCCGGAGAAGGATCATCGACTCTGATGTGAATTGAATATTAAAAGTATGGGTGAGTTATGATGGAATTATTACTTTTAATATTCTAGTATGAAAATCAAGAAAATCTATTAGAGAATTCAAAAGTCATTTTGGAAAGTCTAAAGGTCATTTAGAAAAGCTAAATTCCATGGGATTTTATTGTTGTCTTATTATATTTAAAGTCGTGTATTTTAAAGTGTCCTTTAATACACTTGAATTATTACTTTTAAAGTATCTTATTATATGAATTGTAGTAGTTTTGTAGTGTGTGAAACAAGTGTGTGTGTGTGTGTGTGTGTGTGTGTGATGTCTTGAAGATATTCAAGTATTTAGTGTAGTACGTCTTCTTGCTATTGTGAGGTGAATGGGAATATATATTTTTGAGGATTTTACCGGAAAAAACACTTTATCCGGTCATGTTATGCAATCAAACATTTTAATGTGTGCAGCACCAATTAGCGCAATTGGGTGCGAATTTCATTTTTTTTTACCAGAAGAGCACATCGTCATCGCCGACCTTAATTACACTTGAATAAGGTCGGCAATGACCTTATGTATATTTGAATTTTTTTTTAACATAAAGAGCGCATCGTCGGCGCCGACCTTATTTATACTTGAATAAGGTCGGCGATGACGCTGTTCGCGATCCTTTTTTAGGGCTAGAATCTCTGTTTCGCTCATTATTCTCTTCTCCCTTCCACCATTGCATCGAGACTGACCTAGGACGAGGGCGAAGAGCAGTTGTTTCCATCTATCCACAACCACCAGCATTGTAACTGAATTTCTCAACATTTGCTCATAATCTCATCGTTTTTTCAATCAACTATGATTGAAACCGACGCTCCAGAGGTTTGGAATCCTTGAATCCTTGTCAATTTTTTTGTATTTTCACTTCCTTTTGTTTTCCCGCCTTCCCGCATATGATATCTAACTGCATGGTTTGTTATCTTCAACATTGTATTCGATTTGTACATTTGTTGTTTGCATTGATTAGGGTTTATATATTTCAAATTTTGGGTTTTTTCGGTTGAGAAGGAGGATGGATGAATGGGTTTTGTTTTAACACTAGCAGAAAGGTTTGAGTGAGTTATTTTTGTTTTCCAAACTTGAGGATGTTGTATGCGGTCAAATGGCAGTAGTGGTTCATTCGTTCCTTTTTATGTTTCTTCATTTTGACAATGTGAATAGGTTGTTCATTCTATTTCTTGAATTTGATTTTACGAACTTGGAAGTACTCTAGACATAGCATGTGTAAATCGCACATCACCCTTGTAGGTCTAAATCCCTAAAGCTGACAAAGTGTACCCAAACAAGTGTAAGACTATATTGTCTGCACACTCCAAAACAAGTGTAGACAAATGCTTACATATATGTACAAATTTACTCTAGAATCTTAAATAATCAACACTGCACCACTAAGAATTGTTTCAGGCAGAGATCATTAAGGAACTACATTGTTAGTTCTTTGGACAACCAAATCAGTCATTTTATACTTATCTAAGCCTCTAAGAATTATTCCACAGAGGATGCATTTGGATGTGCCAAAACCACAATTTAGTTGGAAAACACTGGTAGAATGGATGGCTATCACTTTAGCTTGGGATTTGTGATGGTGAAGGGATGATACTACATTCCAGAGTTTCTGCTAAGAAATCAAGAACAGGATTTTTTCCTTTATGTGGTGTCCAATTTTTATGCTGCTCCGGACACATACCAGCAACAGATGGTAACAATCTGTTTTGCGAAAAACTTGTAATCAGCTGCATTTCATGGTTCATCCAAACAACCCATAAACTTCTGATGGTGTAATATTTGTTTGTTTTGGCTGCTTAGTTAATGTGAATATCATGCATGTTGAGTTATGCCATACGATTGAATGCCAAACCATTCAAACTCATTCAACATTATTGATTGATTTTATTAGGGTTTAAATTACTACAGTGATATATGTGTTTTCATTTACCATTATAGGGGAGAGTATTGTGTAGTCGGTTTTGAATATTCAGCTTTCATAGTGTATTCATGCTTGCCTTGATAACATTCAATGCTATCATGTCTATTTTGGATGTACACAAATGTCTAAAGAGAAGACAAGCATTGTTGAAGTGCCCCACAACGAGGCTACTACCTCAAATGAGGCTAGTACCTCAAACCCACAGCCAGACATTTTATTGTGCGACCAAGAGCATCACATCTCCGCCGCTATTGAACAAGGCTTGGTATACTCTCTTCCGCAAAAACTATTTTCAATTGAACTTCCTTAATGATCTATGGCTAACGTTATTGAAACTGTATATTTTTTCGCAGGAGTTTGGCACATATAGATGATTTCCCACGAACCCTGATTATGGGAAGTGGGACTTGAACGAGAGACAGATGGAGTGGGTGCGGGAGGCCGGGCTATACCATCTTGCTCAAATGAGATGGATGAGGATTGACCATGCATTGATCATGGGGCTCATTGAGCGATGGAGGCCGGAGACGAACACATTTCATTTTCTATCCGGCGAGGCGACAATCACTTTGGAGGATGTAACGTACATCTACGGCCTACCTATTGATATGGTCCGCCCATGACGGGCCGAACATACACTCATTACGAGATTGCAGATCTTTGTCGGGAGCTCCTTGGTAAGGTTCCCATAAATAAATAAGATTACAATGGGATCTCCCTCAAGTTCACGTGGCTGGAACGAGTATTTCGTCCCACAACTAAGCAGTTGAGAGAGAAGGAGATCCCGAATAAGGGAAAGAAGAAAAAAGGCAAAGGAGGGGCAAAGAAGACGACGACATCAGAGGCCGATGATAAGTGTAGAACTCGTGCCTATTGTTTTTTTTTTTTTTTTGGTGGTTGGACAGATTTTGTGTAATTCTTCAGGGGTACGAGGCCCCTTTTATATTCTAGAGTTGTTTAGAGAGTTTAGGCCCTACTCATGGGCCTCCGCGTGTTTAGCGAACCTGTATAGAATGCTAAACAAGGGTGTACAGTGAGAAGGGGTGAAGAAGCGTGAGACGCCCGACCCTACCGATGAGGGGGATTTTGTTGACCTTAAGCATAAGTCTCTTTCTGGGCCCCTCCAGCTTCTTCAGGTGAGCTTCGATTATTTATATCTTATTGCTTGTACTATTTATATGTTAATGTTCTAATGATTCCCTCTCTTTTAACAGATCTGGGCGTACACCAGAATGAAGATTGGTTGAGGTTTTAGTCCAAATATGCGCCAAAACCACGACATAAGATTCCCCATAATGGTGACATGGGCTAACCGACTTGAGGATCTGACCCATCTTACGACAGTGAGGGAAGTGCGAAAGCAACTCAATTACCTCACGTCCAAAGAGGTACAAAGAATGCATTTCAATTTTTCCATAATTTTCATACTTACTTTATTAGTTCTAACTTACCCAATGCTTCATGCATAGTTCGAATAAAAACCGTACAAAAAGTACGGTAAGGAGTTTCTAAACCATGTGTCGAAGGCTGAGAGAGCACTCTTCAGAACAGATTCTCCCCTTATATCATATTAAGTGTTGGAGCGTCACCCTATCCATAGGGTCATGAGGCAGTTTGGGCTGAGACAGACGATGCCTCCACGTTTCGTTAGGCCCTTCGTGCGGAAAGAAAATAAGGGGAGATCTGTGATAAATTGGAGTCTGGTGCATGATGAGGAGGTCAAGTCATGGGAGGCTCGGGTAAACAATGTGATGAAGAGAAGAGGAAAAACAAAAGGCGGGGAGAATGAAGAGGAATACATGAGATGGTATGAAGCGAATACCATCATGCGTATTGGCCGTGTCAGACCACGTGACGGGCCACAAAGGAATCCTCCCCCACAGCCCGATGCCCAAGCTCCTACCATCCCAGAGACTCGGGTATGACGTTAACACTCTTTGTATCCCTTAGTTTGCTTCACATTTATTTAGTTAATATATTATCTAATGTGATTGTTTCAATATGTCTTAATGCAGGTCTCTCTCTTCCTCGACCACATCCTTCGGTCATGCGATCGTTCCCTCTCTGCAAATGTTGACCTTCTCTCCTTCACAAGTTCAATTAAGAAAAAGGTCGAGAGATTTAGGTCCAGATTTGGGACTACGTTCAAGGACTACGTCGAGAAGTGTACTACTTCAGCATCTTCTGGAGATGATGAAACTCTCGTAAGGATTTTAATAACATCTAGCATAACTTTTTTGCAAATTGATGAATTATATTGCCTTGCTTTCCTCACCCTTGCTATGCTTCATTTTGCAGACCGTCAGAACGCCTAAGCGTGCAAAGATTAAGGGGAAGTACTCAAAAAGCACCACAAAGATGCATCGATTTAATCTCGAGTCTCCCTTAGCAATAGAGTACTCCCAAGGCCAGGCATCAACCTCTCACACTTTGGATGAGGACGAAAAAGAAGAAGTTCATGCCCCCAATCTAGACGCGGCCTTCGGTGAAGATGATGACATCCCTATCGAGGATCTTATCTCTGTCTCGCCCAGTCCTGAAGGACATAAAACACCTCCGAATGTCACTTCCCAGGCAATCGTTGTATCCCCTGCACGGGCTACAAATGATTCATTGATATGGAGGTGCAAGCACATACCGAGGCTGAGGAAGATCTCGGATAGGTTTCTTGATTATCAACATCCATTACCCCACTCGGGTTACATTCCGACTGATGTGGAGAAGAAAGTTTTGATGGATTTTTACAAATATTACACGCATAGGTAACTACAATTGCTGAAAACACTTCTGTAGTAATTCTCTCTTTGTTTGATATTTTACTAATTCAACATCACAACACTCATTGCATTGACAGGAAAGATGAGTTGGATATGATAATCTCGTGCGTCAATTCTAAGTCCCTCAGAGATTTATTGGAAGAGGGCACTTGGATGGACTCGACTATCATATATTTTTGGTTTGAAGTCATACGGGAAAGGTGCAAGGATGCATACTTCACTGACCCTTGTATATGCGTAAGTGCAATAAAAAATCACTTTAATTAGGGCCTCAATAGGTTAAATATCCTACTTGTTTGATGTATGTGATGCTTGTCTTGCAGAGTTACTGGGAAAAGGGTCTAAAGACAGGAGATGACATGGCTTTCGGGCCAAAAGGAGAACGAGTAATGGACCCGGCTGAGTGCAAGACTCTGGTCTATGTAATTCACGCTCACAACCATTGGTCCTTACTCGTAGGATATGTCGATGAGCATCGCTGGGAATACTATAATAGTTCGAAGGGAGAGATTTGGGGCCATAAAACCTGTGAAAGATTTGTAAGTACATAATTGCTCTTTTCTTGTCAGGATAATGTTCGGAATAGGATTTGAAAATTGAAGTATCATTCATTTTCACTATGTCATGGATAGGTATTGTGGCTTCAACAGAGATTCATGGATCACGGGTGGTCGGCCCCTATGTTGTGGACGATGACAACTAAGATAGATATCACATTTCAAGACAATGAAAATGACTGCGGGATATTCGCGTGTGCATTTGCAGAGCATTGCGTATATCGTCGTCCCATCCAGTTTTCCCAGGCAGACATCC
Source organism: Litsea cubeba (assembly GCA_012931725.1). Taxonomy (NCBI): domain Eukaryota; kingdom Viridiplantae; phylum Streptophyta; class Magnoliopsida; order Laurales; family Lauraceae; genus Litsea; species Litsea cubeba. The sequence continues at coordinate 48,450,552 of CM022955.1, forward strand.
CTTATTTCCGACGTAGAATTGTCATCGACATTTTTAAGAATAATTGGATTCGAGATGCTTCAAGGCTTAACCTCCCTCCATTACCTGTCATGCCCCCTGATTTGCAGTAAACATTTCCCAGGTTTTTAACATTCTTCCAAATGCGTTGTAATGTAAATTGTAAACTAATGAATTACCGTAGTTTGTTTGTGGGTTTCACATGATGGAAATAGTTGTTGTCTGTATATGGGATGTAATTGTATATGGGATGTTGAGTGAATGTCAATTGAATGAGTATATTTGTCATTGAATGTTGTCCACCATGATTTTATTCTTATTTCGCATATAGTTGTATTTTTGTTCAACTTGTCATACCAGCACTTCTTATTTTTTTACTTTTAAAATAAGATCATCACCGACGCTGTAGCAGTAAAAATACTTGACAAAGCATGAAAAAGTTACAACTTTTTTGTGACAAAGCATTATATCTGCATCGGTGATGACCTTTTTTTCTTTAAATAAAGTCATCACCGACGCTGTATTCGATTTCGCCAAAAAAAGTTACAACTTTTGTTTAAAAATAATAGACCTCTGCGTCGGTGAGATGACCTTAATTTACAAAGCTAAGGTCACCACCGACGCTGTATCCGATTTCCCTTTAAAAAAGTTACAACTTTGGTTAAAATAAGGTACTTATGCGTCGGTGATGACCTTATTTTACAAAGCTAAGGTCATCACCGACGTCACTTAGAAAATTTACCAAAAACAGCCTGAAAAAGTTACAACTATTGGTTAAAAATAAGAGACCTCTGCATCGATGATGACCTTAATTCACAAAGCTAAGGTCATCAACGACACTGTATCCGAATTTCGCTTGAAAAAAGTTACAACTTCTAGTTACTTCTGCGTCGGTGATGACCTTATTTTACGAAGCTAAGGTCATCACCGACGTCACTTAGAAATTTTAGCAACAATTGCCTGAAAAAGTCACAACTTTTGATATTAATAAAGTACTTCTGCGTCGGTGATGACCTTATTTTACAAAGCTAAGGTCAACACCGACGTCACTTGGAAATTTTACCAAAAACAACCTGAAAAAGTTACAACTTTTTATTGAAAATAAGAGACCTCTGTGTCGGTGATGACCTTAATTCACAAATATAAGGTCATCACCGACGCTGTATCCGATTTCCCTTAAAAAAAGTTACAACTTTTGGTTAAAATAAGGTACTTCTGCGTCGGTGATGACCTTATTTTATAAAGATAAGGTCATCATCGACGCAGAATCCGGATTTCGCTTGAAAAAAGTTACAACTTTTGCTTATAATAAATGACTTCTGCATCGGTGATGACCTTAATTTACAAAGCTAAGGTCATCACCGACCCTGTAATGAGTTCCACGAGCTGCATGGCTAAAATTCCATGCATAGCCTTTACGTCGCGTACATGCATTACATATCTTCCATGACAAAATATTGGGTTCCACAACAACTCTTTCGAAAAAATAATAATTTATACAAATAGATCGCATCTTTTCAAAAAACTAATGGTACTTTATAAACATCAAAAAATGCAGCAAAAACCATACGGCCATTTTAATAAAGTTCCCATAAACATTCAAATAAGAAAAATTGTCTAAAAAAAATAGAAAACTAAAAAATATTATATGAGCAACCCCAAAACATCAAATCCATCAACGTCATTGTGTAATTGGTGGATTTTTGCAGCTCCCACAGTTGTGACCCCTCTCTCTACATGACGAACAAGTTACCACTTGTCGCTTGCGATTTTTATCTTCAACTCTGATCCTGTTCTTCTTTGGTCGACCCGGTTGCTTGCTGGCCAATGGTGGAAGGACTCTCCTGGTGGTTAAAACATGTTCCCATTGCTGTCTATCACGGGTGGCGTGAATGACATCTCTGTACGTCTTCTGATACGTGCTTGTAAGGTACCAGTGCTCGCAAAACTCATATGGATTCATATTTCGTGTTTTCATGGCGGCAACAACATGGCAACATGGGATCCCAATGACGTCCCATTTTCGGCACGAGCATGACCTGCTATCTAGATTAACTACATCAACATACTCTGAAGATTGCACTTGATATCCATTCAATGCCGCTACCCGTACCATCAGCCTTCGTGATTCTTCCATCTCTGTGGCTAGGTACTTCTCTGCGTACGGAGTTAGTAGTGGAGTGATGCTCTGTACTTGAGTTGACCGTCTCTGAAAGAATTTCATAAGTTTTGCACGTATCTCTTCCACTTGCTTCGTAATCGGGAGCACTCGGGTGTCTTTTAGGAGACTATTTGTGCACTCTGCAGCATTGCTAATAAGCATGTCATACCTGCGTCCATGAGCAAATGCCGTTGCCCAAAACTGAGAGCCGATCGCATGGATGTAATTATATACACGCTCATCTAAACCTTTTATGTGGTCCATGCAAGCATCATACTCACAAGGTCGGTATGCCCTCGCGGCGCTCCAGAATGTTCTTATAATGTCGTGGTCGTTGAAAGCCGCCTTTATGTTTTCCGCTATATGATGGCAACAAAAACAATGCTTTGCACTGGGCATCATGGCTTGTACTGCCGGAATCAGACCTTTCTGACGGTCTGATACAATTGTCAGATTTTTTGGTTCACCCAACGACAAGGACAAGTGTGCAAGAAACCACTCCCAATTATCACGCCACTCCGCTTCAGCAAAGGTAAATGCAATGGGGAACAGTTGATGATTTGCATCATGTGTTACGGCCACCATTAGCACTCCTGGATATTTGCCACAAAGGTGTGATCCATCCACTGCTATCAATGGCCTTAGAGAGGTTTGGAATGACCTTAAGCATGGATCAAAGGACCAAAAGAAGCGTCTAAATCGGTCGTCCGACCTGATGTCCAACGCAGTGTACGAACCGGGGTTGGTTCTATGTAATTCGTTGCAATATAGCGGCAATATCATAAAAGACTCCTCATACGATCCACGCACTTTGCAAAGTGCAAGCTCCTTTGCCATATGGGCTCTCCTGTAAGTAATGCGGGTCCCAAACTCAATCTGACATTCATTGATGATCTCCTTGGGCCTAAGATCGTTATTGCATCGCACCTTCTTTTCAATGAACTCTGCTACTAGCTTCGCGGTTGCTTGTCGATGTGCTATTCCCATAAGTGGTTTAGCTCTTCTAAAAGCTTCACGATCAGGAAACTCCATACCTAGCCACATCTCCCTACCTGAACAGGTCCCTTCTTCGGGCACGACACTATAAGGGACCATCGTGTCCACGAGGGGAGCTTTTGAAAAGCTTTCAACACCTGATTTAATTAGTTCGCCAGTTGCTGAACTTCCATTCGCATCCACATTCGTTGCAGGAGCACCTATAAAACTATGCACACTTTCGCTTCCATTCACATGAAGCACATCTACATTGATTTCTTCGAACATGGAATCATCATCGTCTGCAAAATAAGACAATGTTGTTGGGAATTTGATATTGTGATCCTCCTCTATATCGACCATGTGAGTTTCTTTAAAAGGTGGTGGTGATGGTGGCAGCACACCCTTTAATTTTTTATCAGACGGTGTAGTGCTAGGAGCGTCTCGAATGATCTCGTTTCTTTCATTTTGTACAGACCTGCAATATAGAGTTATGAGAAAAAAAATTTACTTTCGATCCAGGCTGAATATATTGCAATATAGTTTTAACTTCTAAACATACCTATTGCCACGAATTTGTTAAAAAGTGCTTCCATCGCATTGCCTCCTTGAAACGAATAATAATATCCATTTTGTTTCACTTCTTGACGATTTTAACATACCATTGATATCATTGTCATCGTTGATATCTATCAACGAAAAAAAACTCCCATTGTGTATAAGATACTTTAGAGTTATCTCATCAGACGTTATTGCCCAACTCGATGCTTCCAAAGCAATTTTGAAAAGCTCATTCAACGTGACATTGTTCGAAAGATATCTCAACTTCTGCCTTCCCCCCTTGTATTGAGGACGATTGAGCTCAAATTCAAACTCACCGTCATAGTGAAGGATTATTTGGTGCTCAACGTCTGACATGCTATAGAACATCATAAAAAACATAAATTACTTTGACATTTTCCTCCTTATTAGAAATGAATTATGTTTAAAGTACTTTCGTTGTTGACATTTAAGTCAATGTAATATTATGGATTACATTGAAGAGTGCAAAATAGTAAATAGGGCTCCTGTGCAAAATATACCATATTCAATGAAACAGACAATAAACAGGATACATTGAAAGAGAACATGTATCCATACATTAAATGATTAAATATGCATTATAAGTTCTCAATAGAAATAGAAGATTGATTTTTAGGGTTCCATCTTGTGAAGAGAAGTTGATTTTCATTACCTCATTTCTGTGGACTTTGACAATAGTAGCAGCAGGAGATTGATAAAAAATTAATGGTGACATCAATGATGGAAAAACACACTACTCTTCCAGTTTCGCGGCTATACAACAGTCTTAGAAACACCCTCTTCGCGATTCTGGAGAAGTGGGAAGAAAAAGGCTCGAAATCGGACTATATAGACTTCGCGACCAGCGTCATCGCCAACCTTAGTCAAGTATACATAAGGTCATCGCCGACCTTATTCAAGTGTAAATAACGTCGGCGATGACGATGTGCTCTTTTGGTAAAAAAAAATAAAATTCGCACCCAATTGCTCTAATTGGTGCTGCACTCGCTAAAATATTTGATTGCTTAACATGACCGGATAAAGTGTTTTTTCGGGTAAAATCCTCTATATTTTTTTTTAAGTGTACGTTTTGCTGTTTGACTCCTCTTCAGTTGTACAACGTTCCCCATGCACACACACTGCACAACTTTATAATTTCTACAAACTGGTATCAGAGCACATCTTCAAAGTGATGTTAGATTATATTTTCTACAAAATAACATTACTACATAGGGTATTCCATTTTCCACCCAAAAAAGGAAAAAATATTAATAATAATATTTACTACATTGTAGAAGGTTTGTAATCTTCGTAAATTTGGTAACGAATGTCTGCTAATGCTCTTATGATACATCATTCAAGTGCGGCCACTGCTTTATCCTAGGAGCGGACTGGAGGTATATGTCGCGACCCCGGACCGGGGCTAGGGGAAAAGAGGCCGAGTCCGGGATCGGGACAAAGGTGGGGGTGATGCCGCGCCACGTGCATCTCTTTGGCTACACCGCACACGGAATTAAAAGAACATTTATCCGTGCACGTGATTTCCCACAGGGTTCCGCGGTGAGGATTATCTTTACACATCATCTCACATGTAACCATATCAAACACATTCTCAAGATTGCGGAAGCGTGTAGCAAACCATACTAATACCATTCAAATCCATAAACAAGACTGATTTATGGTTAACATGACAAGATATCAGAATGAGCAATGATCATAAGCATATTTCCCCAAAAGTAAAGTTACTTATATTTACAAAATATCAGTTGATTAATGCCCCAAAATAACGGTCAACAAAGACCGTACAACCAAATGAAACCTAAAATAAAGATATCATAAGTTCCCAAAATGTAACGTTCTCAAGGCAAGGCCGAATGTCTACATGACATCATCGGCTTGCCACTCAATCACTCGCTGCGGTTCACCGACCGCCTCCTCCGGCTCCTCCTCAATGGCGATAAGCTCGGGACCTGAGTACCAAAATAAATGGATCAGACACGACGGTCTGGCAGGTGGGTGAAAGGATATAACAACAATTCAAAACAATGATGCCTTTAGAAACACAGTAGAATCTAGATAAACAATAAATTTTCATTAAAGAATGATGTCTCATGTAAAAGAGATACGTATACGATAAAATCATGTAGAGGTACCAATGATTCGGGGACTAACAAGATGGCAACCACACAAAGCTAAATCCTCTCTCACAAAAGTGATAAGAGCACATCGGGACATTGACCTCAGTCACACGAGGTGAGGAGAATCAACGACGTTAACCTCAGTCACACGAGGTGAGGAGAATCAACGATTTTTATATAATAAATACATATAATACTCTGCGGGACCACGGTAGCGAACCGGGTATATCGGGGCGAGGCGGGAACCATGCTGCAGCGGGTATAACTGAAGGGGGATATCCAAACCGGTGGATCAAACCGATAAGGTTATCCAAGCTTAGTGGTGCCGACTCATAGGTAACATGCGAAAATCAAAACAAATAAATACACATAACGGGGCGGGAACCCATAGGTACAAAACGTATAAAAGTCGGGACGGGTCTAAACGAATTAACAATATGGTAACACAATGTTCTCGGTTCGAGAGTACTCACAAATCACGATTGAAATCTCAAAATAGGGAATTGATTGAAAATCAAATACAAATAGTTCTCAATATCTTTACAGGCTAACAAAAAGGGTTTCTAGAATTGAATCAGTGCGAATAGGGTCCCGTATGTCGGTTATGATGAAATTTTGGTACTCTTTAAGAGTTAGGGACATTCCGGATCCTTATGCACATTGGTCAATCTAAAAGACCTCATGGAATCTCCATGATGAGGTTCCTCCTTCTTCCGGACTTCATATAATGCCTTACATGGCATTGGGGCTCCATATGATACCTCCCCAAGCCTAAAAAAAAGTTTCAAATCCTTAGGCATTGACCCATGACAGACAGGCAGTTCGCTCGAGCGAACTGGGAGGTTCGCTCGGGCGAACAGCTCTCTGTTTGGGGTTCGCTCGAGCGGACTTTAAGGTTTGCTCGAGCGGACCTGCTCAGATTACGTTGGATCAGGTTGGCTCGAGCGATCAGAGGGGTTGGCTCGAGCCAACGAGGTTCTGTGACGGGTTCGCTCGAGCGATGTGTCACGGTCGCTCGAGCGAACTGTCCAGAAACTCATTTCTGAGTACAATCCGTTCCTCCCTTTTCTCCCCCTTTCATTATCCTTTGGGCATCCTTTTATACATACAATTAAGGGTCTCAAACCTTCCTTTTAACCCATTCATTTCATCATCAACTCCTCTAACAATCATTCCAATAAATCATTCATCTCTCCATCACTTCCACTTCATTCAATGCAAGACATCTCCATTAGATGAAAATCCATAAATGATCATAAATGATCTAAAAGCAAGACAATAAAACATATGTTCTTCAAGAGAACTATAAGTAGTCTAATATCATGCATGTTTCCAAAATCATGAAAACTCATAAAGATGACTTGGGTAAAAGCAATAAATGAGGGTTCATATCTTTAATAGCAAGAAAACAAGAAATAAATCCATTCATCCACTTGCCTTGGGTCCAATGCAAATCAAATTGAGCTCTAGGCACCTCTTAAGTCCACAATCAAACACCTATACAAAAAACCCCAAATCCAAACCCTAGAATATCAAAATCCAAGTAAAACAAAACGAGATCTTACAATAATCAAAATGGAGCTACCCTAGGGCTAAACAAACAAGATTATAAAACTTTTAGGAAAATCACTTACAAAGAAGTTCTTCAAAAAGCAAGGTGTTGTCCAAAGGAAGTCTTGGAGTGGGCGGTTTTCTTCAAAAATGGTGTCAAAGTGAAGTCCTTGAGATGAGGAAGAAGATTGTAGCCTCTAATTTTTCATTAGCACTAGCTTAGTGGGGATTGAAGATGAAGAAGCAAGAAAAGGGTAAGGGAAAACCCTTAGGGCTGGGATTTCTCTTCTCCTCTAGGGTTTTTGCCAAAAATCGGAAAAATGAAGAATAAGCTTTCTATATATAGTAAGTGAGGATGGGGCCCACAACTTAAAGGAATTCTCGGGCTCAAAACATGGTTTTCGGGGCTTCAAACGAATTCGACGAAGAAGACAAAGTTGATCGGCAAAATTTCTAGTTTCCAAAAAGTATATATTTTGCACATTTTGGTGACATTGAAATCGGTGTCCAGATTTTGGGTAAAAAGACCATTTTACCCTCAATTAGTGAAAAATCGGGTTTAAGGTCCTCGAATGAAAACGATGTCATCATGGAAGTTGTAGGGATTAACAAGATAAGTCCAATGGGGTTAAAAACACGATTCTTGAAAATCATCGGTAAACCCCTAATCTCACACAATTCGTAACAAGAACCCCCAAAGGGTCCCACAAGTAAAAAGGCTCTCCAAATTCCCCAAAGCTATTATAAAAGCTATTCTAATCCCCAACTAATCCAAAAACCACTAAACACACTTAAACTAAAACACAACTTAATCAACTCTAAACGAGGTCTCTCGGGTCGGGGTCTTACAGTATATTCCAGCTCTAATTTAATTTGTGCAGCTCTTTTTCACACCCATCCCCCATAGTCTATCACCATATCCAATTGGATTGAATTTCAAAGAAGCCTATGGTTAAAAGACCATTAATTTTTGGGCCTTTGAATCATTAAGGCCCTTAAATCAAGAGCTAAGATATTTAGATGGAACTATTTTTACTTATTGAAAGAGACCTTTCAATATATCATGAAGAAATCTATGGTGATCAGATGACTGTTAATTTTTAAAGGCCCTTAAATCAAAGGCTAGGATATTCTGACCGGACTGATTTTTTGCAAGATCCTGCAAAAGCTTGGGCCTTAACCATATGGTGGGCCATTTGGAAGGTGAGAAATGAATTTTTATAAAGGATTTTTTTTTTTTGATATATAAGTGTCTCAAAATAACCAAAAATATGCTCATTGAGTCATTGTGCAATAATCCCTGGTTGGCCCACTGAAATCCACTTCGAATATTTAGGTACAAAGTATAAAATGGATCTTAAGGCTGTAGAATAATTTGGATTTTTCAAAGATGGGCCTCACCCATGTTGTTAACCTGGGCGCTGCTCTTTTTTCTTTTTCTTTTTTTTCTTTTTTTTTGTTTTTTGAATGGTAGTTCTGCCCTAAAAAGACTTCATATATAACTCTCTTCAACCATCCACTCCATTACCCAAACAAAAAAAAAAACACATCCACTTTCTTTGTATATTTATCATTGCCACTACCAATAGAGCGCAGGATCATATCTTATAGCTTATTAGATTCGAGACACACATCTGAACGTTAAAGAGGCACCTGGTTTAGGTGACCTTTGGTAAAGCCCACCTGCTAAAAATATTACTTGCCGATCAAAATGAACACATTCATTGTATAGTGGATGCACTCATCATGCACAAGGTGCACTCATCCTGCATTGGAATGTCAAGAAAACATGATTAATTATGATTAATAATGCTTAGAAAATTATGGGTCCCACTGTAGGGCTCCACTTCAAATCAAGATCTGTGTGTCAGGGAATTAGAGGATCCGGATACCAAACACATCAGTTTCCATTTTTATACATTGGAAAAGGTGGAGGTTGGGAGTGGTGGAGATCCTGCTCAGAACTCGTGCAGATTAAAAAGCAGACAGAGAAGCGGCAGATTGATTGAAAAGGCAGATAGAGAGAAAAGGGAGATGATAAGATAAAAGACGAAGGCACAGAAGCCTCAGACGACTCATACATAAAATTCCCATGCTGGTCAGAAAGATCTTCTACCCCACAAACCCTACAGGCCGCAGCCATGTCTCCAGAGAGTCGAGACACAATCTCCATATAACTTCTATATAACTTCTCTCTCTGTGTAGCCCAGTAGGAGAGCTTATCCCAGAACTTCAATTTTTGAGAGGGCACTTGGTTCTACAACTAATGAGACCAACAGAAGGTTATAACAATATTATAGATATTTTTACAAAGGTTCACATTTTTAACTCAAATTAGGAATGTGCATCTTCACCGCTATCATTTAGCAACTCCAAAGACATAACTAGAATTGTATTTTCTATTTAGTCTACCCGGGATCCTGATTTTGATGATTGTGCTTGACCCCATCTTAAAGAAAGAAAGAAAAAATTAATGAAACAATCACAGAAGTTTCTGAAAGATCTATTTAAGAAAATCAGTACATGACAAGCACAGAAGCTTTGAAAGACTTGACCCTAGGTGATACCTCGAGGATTATTATTGAAACAAGGAAAAACACTATACCAACTTTGGCTCCATCAGCTCTCCATATGACCACTGGGAATACAACTTAGCTTCCCTAATACAAACACAAGAATATCCACCATTTCCTCACTACACAAACACAAGAAAATACACCATTTCCTCTGCAGCGTTGGCAGCAGAAGCTCACTCTTTTTAGAGATTTGTGGGGCCCAGTCACTTGCCAAATGCAACAGTGCTTTCAAATCAATCAACTAGGAAATCATTCCAGTGAAGCTATATTGTTTTTTTACCCTTTCACGTTTAAAAGGTTAATATAAGTAAGCCAGTGGGCCCCACAATCATTCTTCAGCTGCATATGCTGCAGTGGAGTGGATCTCTACCCATTACTCAGTTACAGTAGTGAAATTATGCTGCATCAGTGGAGTGGATCTCTACCCATTACTCAGCTACAGTAGTGAACCCCACCCGCCGCCCCGCCCCCGCGGCGACTCAGTGGTTTCTCCTTTGGTGTTACTTCCTGTGGATTCATTGGTTTCTCCTTCTTGTGTGCCACTGTCCCTCATAATGGTCAATAAGTTCCCCAACCGTGTCGCTTGAAAGTTACATGAACCGTTACGATACGGGTGGAAGATGACGGGTAGATAAGCTTCTGTCCCGCAATAGAAGTTAGAACGCTTGAAATGCTTTTCCAGCTCCTCCTTTCTCTGAAATTCCCAACAAGAAAATCTTCATGCATGAACTTAATGAGTAATTAGCCCTCAGCTTCACGTCGTTTCATCTTCCTTGAAGAAAATGATATGACCTACAACCTCTCTAGGCATAGTTTTGGAACTCTACCCAAATCATTTCGCATAGCCATCAATAAAGTACGGCTATCTTGCGGATTTCTTACTGGATTCGGTCCAAATGAAAAAAAAAAAAAGTGACCAAACCAACAAATATGAAAGCTCACAATTCTTTTGATCTTTTTGAACATTTTTTGATAATTGTTTCTTATAGAAAAAGACCAAAACAATTGAAAAAATCAGCCAAGAATAAACAAAGAAACACATCAGTTCGCAGTAGAGGTCTCAAAAACAGGTTTTAAAACCATATTATAGGTCTATTTTTTTATGGGTCGTTTGGATCATGTCAGTAAACAAACAAGGAAAACAAGTGAAGCATGTGGTCGACCGGGAAAACATTTTACTGTGGGCAGTTTCTCCACCTAAACATGTAAACGAACCCTGGGGATATTTGTCCACATCAGTTTCTTCTACGGTACTTTGTACCAGTAAACACCCCATTTTCTGAGGAAATTGAAAAACTGAGTTCCTATCTTCTTTTTTTTTTTTTTTTTTTTTGTGCTTGTAAGTTCAAAAGTTCACACCCCAATTTTTTTTTTTTACCAACGCCCTTCGAACTTCAGAAAACCAGTTTTCTCCCTCATTAGATCCGCATTTTTATTCCACAAATACTGTGAAAACTTTGCTTTCACCGATGATAATGAAAACCATGGATATTCAAAAGTTAACTCTATATATGGACGAAAATCATTCTCCCTCAAAAACCATTTTCAGAAAAGTGTTTCACAGAGAGATGTATCCTTGGTAAATAAATAAATTCCTAGATATATTCCACTTTCTTTCAATTATTTACCCTTCCCTTAAAAACCAAACCCACATCACCTCTAACCTTCTGATGGAAGCCCCAGTCGGGCGTATGCTTGTGCAAGTTTTCACTCTGAGATTGAAAACCATATTCCATAAAATCCATTTGCAGAGAGAAGGTAGAGAAAATAGAGGGGGCAAACCTATAAAACAGTTTTCTCCACAAATAAACGACCCTAAAAAACTTGTATACAGTCTTCATCAGATGCCAACAAAGAGTCTAATGTCATCTACAAAATATTATAAGGTAATCCAAACATACCCCAAACTGAAAGAAAAAGACAACCTGAAGCAAAACAAATATATTAGATTAATAGGGGCAGTACCTGGATTCTAGCATAAGAAATTTGGCACGTCCTATTCCAGCCCACGGCCCTCCATTTATATCCATTCAAAGCTCTGCGCAACCGAGTTGCACCACTCTCGCAGGTGAAGTTCACAAACGCATAACCCCTACTGCAGCGAGTTCTGCACTTAAAAACTCCAAATCCATCAAGACCCACTTGCTCAAAAATCCATAAGAAGGGAAAAAGAAGAAGATCTATACAAATACTAGGATACAAGCAAGCAGCACCTGAAATCTATTGGTAAATAGAAGAAATCGTATGCGGACATGGGATCTTTGTTTTCTTGTTCCTCGCTGTTCAACTTCACATTCTCTGCACGACAGTGGTCGTCCAGAAATTGCAGCATCATTTCCTCACTGATAAACCCAAGAGAAGAAAATCATTAATTAGTGAGCAACGTAAAGGAAGAAGGAATAGGAAGAGAAAGTCATCGAGAAACTGAACCGACGTGTATTTGTAGGGTATGTTCTTTATCATGAAGGTGGTCTTCCCAGTTCCCTTTGGCACCCAGACCTTTCCTTGCACTGCTTGGAATTGCATTTCTTCTCTTCTATTCTTGTAAAAGCGAGGAGCCTTAAATCTTTTGTTGTTGGGAACGGTAGGAGCGATGGGCTGGGGATGAGCAGCTCCATCTTCTTCCCTTGCTTGAGCCTCCGTAAGAGGTTGTGGGAAGGAGAGAGTGGGATGGAAAGGTTGTTGTGTCGGATGGAGATTTCCATGGATGACATAAAATGGGTTGTGGGTGGGTGGGTGATAAGGAAGATTTGAGCAAAGAAAGGAGCTGTTGGGGTAATTGTAAAGAGATTGCGGCATTGGGGGATAACAAGGATTAGAAGGGGGAGGATCAAAGAAAGGCTGAGTCGCACTTGGTGTGTACAAGGGGTAATCAGGAGATGGAACTTGTCCATAATAGAAGGGAGGAGCTTCTGGGTTCAATGCTGCCATGAAGTTTACACTTTACAGAGATGTGTTGCAACAAGTCGGGGAAGATGGGAGAAGATATAATTCCGCACGCTAGCTAGTTCTGATCGAGAGAAAGCAGTTGCCAATTATTCATTGGACGAGTTGGGAGGCAATTTATAAATATATTTTATATTATATATAAAAAGGCTTTCGACCGTATTGTACTTGTCTAAAAGCCCTGTGTGAGGCATCTCTCCTTCGTGCCTCTATTTTTTTTATAAATGTTTGCTTCTTATAACACTCGTTTTTATTTATAGGAGATTGATTTTTGCACTTCTTTTTTATTTTTATTTTTTTTTAAGGCACTTCAATTTTTTAATTTAGAAATAGAGTGCCTCCATTAAAAAAAAAAAAGAGTGCCAATATCAATCTCCTTCTTTTATAAGAAAAAGAAATTATATTTAAGATGAGACTAGAATAAAAAGAAGTGTTTCATAATATAAGAATTTATATTAAATAATTTTTTTATAATAACAAGTTGAAATTTTTTATAAACTTTTTGAGTTCTATAAGATATTGAGCCTTAAAAATTGATTCTATGGCCATGTTGAGCATTTCAAAAAAAAATATAACGGTTTGGATATTATGTTTGGGGCCTACATAATCTAAAAAATTACATCTATTGGTTCACATTTTTACACATATCTCGAGATTGGTAATGATCCAACGGCTAAAATTCGGTCTCACTATCATGTCTGATCTTGTGAATATTTCCAGCGGTTTGGATCTTGATTTACACTCCTAGAAATAAAAAGAAAATTGAAAAACATTACTACTGATGGACAAATCCAATGTTGAGCATAATACATCAATTGTTGATATTGTTTTGCGAGATCCACAAGGTGTCAAGCATTGAAACTTGACCACATAACCGTTAACAGCCTTTCAAAGAGATCTAGCATTTAGGGCCCATTGATTAATTTCATGAAGTTGCATCCAATGGCTCCATTCTTTTACACATATTTCAAGACTAGTGACATATCCTGAGATTGGTGATGATTCAATGACTAAAATTTGGTCTCATGATCGTGTTTGATCTTGTGAGCATTTTCAATAGTTTGGATCTTGACTTACCCTCTTAGATTTTGAAGGGAAAAAAAAAAAAAAGAACTCAGGCATGAATGGGCCATGAACATTATTCACCCGCACTATATTTTTCCCCTCTACTTTCTACATGCATCCAATGGTGGGCTATGTGAAATAGAGGCATTGCCTCTACTTCTCTACACCATTTAGATGCTGTCAAATGATGCCAAACGCCTCTATTCTCAAAATCTCTACCCGATTTAGAGGTTTTGAGAAATAAAAGCAAAAAATAGTGATGCCAAACATGGGCTAAATCGTAGAGAAGTTTGGAAAATAAAAGCATTTGACATATGACTCTATCCTCTATTTGCTTTAAAGGAATAGAGGCAAATTCTCGTAAAATGGAATGCTTCGTTTTTAGACTTGATAAAATACGTGCTTTAGCATTGCTTTTTATTTTACTTTTTTTTTTCTCATGCTTTATTCTGGATGGCACTCTTGAAATAAGAGTAGAAATACCAAACAAGTCCGTAGCTCTTAAAAAAAATTTCAGATACACACACCATTAATAGTCCATTCTCATGCCCTAAATTTTCGTGCCTAATGATAAAGTAAAGAAATTTCTCTACACGTTCTGCATAATGCTTTATTTTTTCCATATAATAAAACTTTATTATATATGATATACCATAAAATTACCTTATTAAAATTTCAATAAGCACCTTGTTTTAATTTCAATGCCCATTTCCAATAATTCAATTAAGTTTTGTGATATGGCAGAAATGGAGAAGTATGGAGGACCACTTGGAAAACATTTCAACTTAGGTCCTCAAACGCGTGGAAATCGGCGGCTAATGGTGAATATATAGGAAAATGCCCCAAAAACATTTCTTTTATGGAAAAAAAAAGCCCTTAAAGTTTGAGAAATACAATGGAGGGCCAAATTAATACTTTATAGTAACCCATGGCAGAAGAAGGATTTTCTTCGAGCGAGGACAAGCAATAGACGACTAGCAACGACTGAGCTAGGGTTTTTTTTTTTTCTAGTGGGGACCAATCACTATTTATATATTTTTTACTTGTACTTTTAAAATATTTTTTCATTTATACATATTTTTCACTGATACTTAGAGAAAAGTTCCTCAATTTGGAAATAATTCAGCAGTTTTAAAGACTTAAGTTTTGAGAGTTTTGAGGATAATTAAAATAAAAAAATAATATGACTCACTATAATAAATCCAAATCACTTAAAATAATCATTTACTCATTTCTTTAGGATCGAAAATTGTATTTCACTTTGATCAAAGTGAATCCTACATCGGATCGATCACATGTAAACCAATACACTCACAATTAATTAATGAAAATCTGTTGATTGGTTACTTGTAACCATTTAATGGGCTGCGACGCCTATGGTAGACATAGATAGTAAAAAGCTCATTGATTCATTACTTGTGATTGTTTGATGGGCCATGATGTCCTTGGGAGGCTTGAAAGCTTGAGAGTACACCACTGATAACTAATGCCCTAAAAAATGTGAGGAGTCATTGTGTAACATCCATGATGCTTAGAATAAACAACCACTGTTTAAGTGTAATTTCTTTTAAGTTTTACTCCAATAGTAGTTGGTCCCACCATAAGATTGAGCATGCATTATTTTGAATATTTGCTTAAATACGGTAGGACTAACTCCTATTTGAATCCAAGGGATAGCTAGGTGCTCAAATCCAACTACTTGCACACTTCTAAAAAAGTCTAGAGGATAAGAAAGGGGAGAGAGGAAGAAGCATTTACTTTAGCTAAATCCTTAAAACTCTTCTTAAATTTTGGAGAAGGATTTACTTGCTTTTTAGAAGCAAGTAAAAGACAAGATTAACGGATGCTTTTCAAATTCTATCATTTTATAAAAGAGAAAAAGTAAATGAGGAGACGGGCAAATTTATAAAATAACTAGCATATTTTTAAAAGGTAAAATTAGCGAAAGGTCCCTATAAGTGAATGTATCCAGCCTCCAGTCTAAGGAAAAACTTGTTAAGGCCTCTGGTCCACTCAACTAGACTTTTTCCAGCCTTAGGTCCCTAATTGCACACGTTCTCATTTTTATTGACTAAATTACCCATTCAACTGTTTTAGGCAAAAAAATTTGAAATTTAAAATTCTAAATCTTCCCTCCTTCCTCCTTCCTAAATCCTCTCGATCGAATCGACAAATCGGTAAATCTTCCCTCCTCCCTCCTTCGGATCAAGGTTTTGATCTAGACTTCTGCACGTGGTACTTCGTTGCAGAAAAGTGTGAGAGATCGTTTTTCGATTTCTACTGGGCCACGCTGATCAATTGTTTTCTGTTCTGGGGAGATCTCGTAGAATTTTTTTTCCAGGATTGATCAGGTTCTGGTTTGTTTGCTGGATCAAGGGTTTTGATCTTCAAATCAGAATTGGGTTCCTGTGCTACCGCCATTCGCTGCATATTGGAGAAGAGGGCCCCCTCTAGAATCGGACCGGAGGAACGTCGCCAAACCGCCGCCGCCTTCCGCCACCCATTGCCTGCGTTGGAGAAGGGGAGGAGAATAATCCCGCAGTCTTTGTTTCTCTGTTGCAGAGAAATCAAAACATAGAGGGAAGGGTTCTGTTGCACCCATCGCCGTCGTCGACGTCGCCTCGCCATCCGACCGCCCTTCCACCGTTACCGCAGAAGACAACCGCCAGAAGAGGCATAGCACCTGTTGAAAGCGTTGGGAGGAAGGAGACGACCCAGTTGGGTTCGTTGCGAGTCAGGTCCAGGTCAGTTCGACCTTACCCATTTCATAGAAGCCCAGGAACTGTCCGTATTTAGCAGTACAGTTAAGGCAGTTTGACCGGGTTCAACGGCCAGAATTGTTTCTGAATTTCTGGAGCCATCCGGACTCAGAATTGCATTTCTTTTTTTTTTGTTGGATTCGTATCAACGAGATCTACAAGGTAGACTGAACGGATTGACGGTGACAGAGCTTAGTTGCAAGCTTTATTGTAAATTTATCTGATTTTTTGTCAAATTTATCTGAGTTTTTATCAAATTTAGATGTGTTTTTGTCAAATTTATCTGAGTTCTGAACAAATTTATCTGAGTTTTTTGGCTATTTATCTGAATTCTGGAATAAATTTATCTGAGTTCTAAATAAATTTATCTGAAATCTTGGTAAATTTATTTGAATTTTTTAAAAATATTGCTGAGTTTTTGACAAATTTATCTCCATTTTGAAAATCTTAACTTAGTTCTTGAACGAATATTTATGTGTTTTTGACAAATTTATTTGTATTTTCTTAGATCTATTTGTGTTTTTGGATTGTATTTGTGTCTTTAGAAATTTGTTTGTGTTTTTTTAAATAAATTTAACTATAAGTTTTGAAAAAAATATTTGCATTTTTGGTAAATTTTTCTGAAATTTGAAAAATTGGTTTATCTTAGTTTTGGCAAATGTATTTGTATTTTTTAATTTATATATATTTTAATTTTATTTACGTCTTTTGAATTTTATTTACGTCTTTTGAAATTTATTTGCATATTTTCAATTTTCTTTGGATCTTTTGAGATTTATTTTAGTCTTTTGAAATTTATTTCGATCTTTTTGAAACTTATTTGCATCTCTTTAAATTTATCTGCATTCTTTTGAAATTTATTGCCTTTTTTCAAATTTATTGCGTATTTTGAAAATATTACATTTTTTTAAAATTTATTTTCGTTATTTTGAAATCTACTTGTGTGTTTTTAGAATTTATTTGAAAATCTAATTAATGAGATTTCATTAATCGTGGGCAATTAAATGGTAGTTGGCCATTATTAATGGGATATCCCACCAATCATGGGATATAATTTAAAGAAGGGTAAATTAGACATTTTAGGTATCAAAAAGTGTGACAGAGACCTTTGGCTGCATGACTTTTTTTTGTGGACTGTTTGCAACAAAGTGTTGCTTTGAGGGATCCCCGGCGAAAGCCCCCCCCCCCCCCCCCCCCAATAGAGGTTCTTTGTTATCGTTATGAGTTATTTAGACTGTCCATGTTATTTTTCAACTGTAAAGAGGTTTTCATATAAAATATCCAAAAAAAAAGAAGGAAAAAGAAGAATAAATTTGTTTGTAGAAAGAGAGAGTGATTTTTACGAAAAGCATTCTCAAATATCATTCTACCTCAAAAGTATCTTTAAATATATGTAATGTCCAAAAGCATCTTATACCGAGGATGCTTTTGGTTTTAAAAAATAAAGTCTACGAAACCGCAAAGAGATATCCACCCTCTTTAAATTTAAATATTTTCTCCAAATCTTGTACCTTGAAAATACCTTGAAAAACGACAAAAATGCTATCCTTCTGTGATTTGTACTTTTGGCCTAACATATGGATATTGCAAAAATTCTCTTTGCGGTAGCTAATACGATTTGGAGTTTAATTTGTTCAAGTATCATTTTATTTCATTAATTACTTTGACCTTCGATCATACCTATTATTTATTTCAAAACGGCAAAGAACCATCCCAGAGGCGGACCTACCTCTAAAATTCATGTATTATGTGTGTGACGCGCGATCCAGATAGGCGGGTGGTTATAGTTGGAATTTTTTTTTTTTTTTTTCTTCAATGTCATTACATGAGGTTAATGTCCAAAAGGTCTTAGTCTTTGGCCCACTATTTACAGCTCAAATAAATAATGCTAAAGTTGATGGAGACTTTGGGACATATAACTAATTAGAGTAGAAAACCCATTGAGCACCGTTTTTTTTTTTTTTCTTTTAAACAAAGGTTAAAAAAACTTTCTAAAGGAGGGAGGGTCAAAGAAAATAACACTTATATATGCATGAGAGATTTTCTCATCTTTTAAAGGAAATAAAAAAAAAAAGTTGAGAAGGGCAAGATAATAGCACCAAAATATATGACAACACATTTTAATTTCCTCAACCATGATGCATATATATGACGAGATTTTTGGATAAACTTCCTCTAACTTTTGAATTGTAGTTTCCCAAAAACTGATAAAAACAAACTATTTTGATAAAAAGGGAGTAAAAAATTAGCCCCATTAATTTATTTTGAGCTCTTGATTTTAGGATTTTGATTTTTAATGCTTTTTTGATTTTGAGGATTTTATGGAAAAAATTTTGAAATTTGGCCATTCCTCACGAAGGGTCCCCGCAGGATGTTTTCATTTTTATTTTATTTTTATAATGATGAAGGGTGTGACGCTAGAGCCACTCGTGTCTGATAGGAGCAACGCTAGGGTCGCTCTACACGATGTTTTAAAAACTTAAAACTGTCTTTTTTTTCTTCTTCCTCTTATTTTTCAGCTTCTCCCACCTATTTCTCTATCTCCCCCACTTCATTTTTTCCCAATCATCTTCGGAAAACAACACATGCTTTATAAAAAGATTATTACTAATTGACATACAATTTCTTTCTTTCTGTTTTCCATATCCTCAAGATTTATCTTGAAAAGTGAAAGAGGCGCGGGGAAAGAAAAGAAAAGGCAGACAAAACATGGAAGAATGGTATAACAATCTTACGCTGGTATATTATCATATGGAACTTATCCTCAAAGGGAAAACCAATATTCGCAGCTTTTCCACCAATATGAATAGTGAAAAACCTGTAATCATAGGTTTTTCTCCGATATGAACATTGAAAAACTTGTAACACCGATATAAATAGTGGAAAACCTATACTCACAGCTTTTCTTCTGATCTGAATAGTGGCGTTCAAATGAAAAACTTGAGCTTTTTCCGCTTATATGAACAGTGAATAATGGAGTGGGGGCTATCCAGTAATAGGAAGAAGATGAGGAAGAAGAAAATGTGAGGGGCATGCTAGCGTCGTCCAAATTTCGCTATTGTTGTTTAGAAAAAGTACAAAAAATTTAAAAAAGTTGAGGGAAGACTGAGTTTGTATTGTACAATCTGTGGGGATCATTTGCGAGGAATGGCCAAATTCTGTGATTTTTCCCATAAAATCCTCTTAAATTTTAATGCACGGTTACTAAAAAATCCAATGGGAAGTAAGTTCATATGAAGGGGTTAGATCGATGATAAGTGGGACCGTGAAAACCATGTGAAAGTTGTAGCAACGTGTGACAAAGTTTTAAATAACATTTAGTTTAAATTATATTGAGGTGGTAAAAATTCCAATCAAAACTAAACTTGTAATAATAACAAAGAAATATAGCTAGCTAATTTCAAAATGAGAGCACTTTAATTTGTTTGAAATCAATTGAGTATTTTGCTTCATACTTTCTTTTGAATTTTCTCAGTTGTCCAAAATCGAGTGTCTCTCGAGCTCAAGGCCAAAGGCTCCTAGGCTGGGCTGGAGATATCCTGAGTTAAAAAAACTATAAATAAAAAATAAAATTGATAAAAACGCTACAAAAACACAACATGAAAATAAAAGTCCATTGACAATCTAATAACGAAAACAACTTACAAGAAACAAATAAACCTATAGAAACCTAATGCCTAAAAATAAAAAATTGAAATAAAAAAAATAAAAAAAGAACATAAATCCATGAAAATCTATCACCACATAAACTAAAAGAACCACCAAAAGCGAAGAAAATAATAAAGCAAAACTATGATAAAAAGAAAGAAAATCATTAAGACACTAGAAAATACGTAAAAAAAAAGGAAAAAAATTGAGAAAGGGAAGAATTTGATACGATCATGTTGCAGAAATAATTAAAACTGCAGTTGTTATAATCCTTGTGTTTCACTAAGCCTCACTAATTTGAATTACGGGACTACAGATAGATTAAAGAGTCTAAATCCAATTAAATTCCATCTAAAACCAACAACCATGACGAGATTGCACGAGATATTAAGGGAGGCATGGGTAGGTCTTAGTCATCTAGCACCATAGGTCATGCAAGTTACAAGGATGAGCCCAACGACCAGTACCCACCACTGTTTTATTATATTCATAGGCCAAATGGGCTGGGTCATGTCGTGTTTCAAACTTTAAGGCCCAGATCAGTGGGGAACCGGAAACTTTTTCTTGGGGGGCCATCATATAGAAAAAAAATTCTTGGTTGGGGCCATTTATAAGGAAAGCATAAAATTTCCTCTAATATGTAGGTTTATTTTAAAATTTCCTCTAATATATGTGGGTTTTTTCTAAAATATCTGGGACAAAAAAAATCTCAAATAGGCCCTTGCCATGGTAATGTCAAACTTGATTTTCATCAAACATTATTATGCATGCGATCCAAACTTTGAAATGGAAAGATTACAGATAAAGTAAACATTTATAAAGAACATTGATTCCTATTCGCAACCGTAGTCTTTTACATGGTAAGTCATTGCGATATTGCATTAGTCACTAAAAAAATGCTATATTGCATTAGTCAGTAAGAAATCACAATATTACAAAAAAAAAAAAAAAAGAAGAGAAGGCATTCTGGTCTTTTTTTCATGCAGGTAGTAAGGAGAATCTCTGGGAAAAATCTTTGAATTTGAGGAGCGATGATGGACTCTCTCTCTAGACAGTAGCCCAAATATAAAAGGATCATACATGTAAATTAAAAAAAAAAAAAGAGAATTTTACCTGAAAAGGGACCTTAGAGGTCCAGTGATCATAAAATGGGCCAATGGTAAATCTGGCACGGAAGTGGTCCCCTGGGACCACTTCCGTTTTTTTTTATCAATAGTGGAACAAGTGACGACGTCGTCGCTTGTAGAACCCCAATAAAAAGCGCGCGAAACCCCACTTCCCCACTTTCCCCTTCTTCCTCCCATCCCTACCTCCATTGCCCCTGGCGATTTCAGTTACTCCTTCTTCAAAAGAGCAAGCAGGTGGTCCCAAAGGTCATTTTCCATGTTTGGATTGTAGCATCAAGATTCGAGCATCTTTATTTGGAAAACCCACCGAGACCCCACTTCCCCATTTTTCCGTTCATCCTCCCATCACTTTTGCACCTTCTTTTCTCCTTCCTCAAAAGGTCGTTTTCCCACCTATTGGATTGTAGCATCAAGCTTCCAGTATCTTTTTCGGGCTATGGTATTCTTCTTGTCTCTTTTTCTTTTTCTGTATTACACAATGATGATTTACTGTGGTTTCTTAATCTTCTTTCCATTTACTTGACATCCTAAAATGGTTAATATTCATGCATTGTACATGATTTTTGCATTGAATCGACCCACGACTTAGTCCTTCCATTTTCCCCATTCTCGACTGGGTTAGCAATCCTAGTGGACATGCAGAGACTTCATGTTTGGACTACTTCATTGCTACTGAAATAGGGAGACATCAAGCATAATGCAGAAGATAACAATTGGGTTTTACTAAACAAAAATTTGGGTGTGCAAGAGGAGAATAAATTAACAGTTACCAAAATCATATAAGTAGAGACTTTTCTAAATTGATAAGTTAATCAAAATTATACAGTAGTGGCGGAATCCGGATCCAGCTATAGCCCTATTCTCATTGAAAATTCATCACTCCTTTTTTTTTGTTTTGTTGGATCATCACAATTCTGATACACACACTAAAATATAGAGACTTGTAGTGGTGGAAAAAACCCATAGGCTTTGGACCATTCGCAATAACAAGTATGATTTGGCCCATTGACAACATAGACTTCCTAATGACTATAGGATGGAATTAAGCTACACATGTGGCCCTTGCATAAAAATGGACCCATTATACCATTATAATTGTTATTGTTCTTCTTATTCATCATGTTTCCATTGTAATGGCTTCATCATTAATCATTTTAGTAATACAAGTGTTGTAAATAAATTTATTCATATAAGAGTGTTTGAACTAACTTCAATACCTATTCATTTGCAATGAATTAAAGCCAGAAACAATTGTATAGAGGAAGCGGTGGGAAAGGTTGCATTCTGTTTTTCCAACCATTAAATTTAAATAAGTATTGCTATGATTCTAATTCATACATACAGGCCTAGATAAACGTTGCTATGATTTATTTTTAAGTGAATGTAATGAGTCTGTACCCATCAAAATAAGTAGTCTCATATTTGGAATTCTCCAAATCATGAAGACAAATTGCCCCCAGATGTTTGCAACCAAACATGACTTAAATTTCAAATACTGCTATAAGGGAAAGAAGAACTTGAGGGAATTTCCTTATTAGTTTTTAATTTCCTTATTAGTTAGCTTTACTTCTCGCTCTAGTTATGTTTACATCTCCCTCTCTCGATCTATTTATTTTTTGCAGATGGCTGGAAGTGAGGGAATAAGAAATAGGCTTCTATATGACCAGGACAATCATATTTCAGAATCCATAAACCATGGACATGTATATTCTTAGCCACCCTTTCATATATATATATATATATAGTTTACCTTTTTCTTAACTGTAATAACTTGAAACTGTCTCGCAGGAATTTGGTACATTTCGATGCATACCTATGAACCCAGACAAATCTGTTTGGGTGTTAAATGATATCCAAAAGGAGTATGTAAGGCAAGCTGGTTTACAGCATTTTGCAGAAATGGAACATATTAGGATAGATCATGCTCTCATTACAGCCTTGGTTGAGAGATGGCGTCCTGAAACAAACACCTTCCACTTCCCATCCGGTGAGGCCACTGTTACTCTTGAAGACGTGGCCTACATATACGGGCTACTTATCGATGGCCCAATTGTTATCGGGAGAACTTTCCCGAGTTCAATGGTTAGTGATATATGTATTGACTTACTTGGCAAGGCCCCAATTCAGGGTACCGAAGTAAATGGGATTAATATTAAATTCACTTGGCTGGAGGACAATTTCGCAGCGGTGCCATCAAATAAGAAGAGTACGAAGAAAAAAAGAAACTTTCTAAGGATGATGAGATCTACAACACTAGGGCGTACCTTTTCTTCTTAGTTTCCAGTCAAATTATGTCTAACACATCGGGTGGAAGGGGTCCGGCATATCTTCTAGAGTTGTTCAAGGAATTTAAGCCATATGCATGGGCCCCTGCCTGTCTTGCCAATCTTTACTGGATTTTAGCAAAGGCAGTTAAATATGTTAAGGACAAGTCTGAAGATAGACATCAGGAGGGAGATGAAAGCAAATCACCGAACAAAACTGATGATTCTAGGAATTTTAGAACTTTGACTGGACCTCTTCAACTTCTCCAGGTGATAACATTTTTATTTGAACATATTTACAGTTTTTCTACAACTGTTACATTTGTATTTACTTATTAATGACTGTTTTTTGCAGCTATGGGCGTACACGAGAATGCAAATTGGACGTTGTCCACCACCAACTGATACATGGAAAAGTGATATTCAGTTCCCATTGATGAAAACATGGGCAGTTAGGTTGAATTCATTCAAAGCTGTAACCACACTGATTAAGACTCGAGATGAGTTGAACAAATTGCCAGAGGACGGTGTAAGTTCAATATAATCGGATGGTATACAATTGGGATTTGATGCTTTTATCATTACATTGAAACTAATCTTGTTTTATTTCTTTTTCTGTAGTTCAAATGGCAACCATATAGCAAGTTCGGAAAGACATTCCGTCATACTGTTTCTAAAGCCGACCGTGACCTATTTTCATCTTCAACGGTCTTGGCTTTTTATTGGGTAGTGGAGCGACATAATACGGGTCGCGTTATGAAACAGTTTGGATTTGTTCAGGAAGTTCCCCCACCGTTCAGCATGCCCTATCCAAGAGTGGAGCGAGTAGAAAAAATCGTGTATGACTACAGTGCACCTGGCAGGGTACCTAATTATGTGTTGTGGGACAGTAGATCCCGGTGCAATCTGAAGGGAAAAAAAGCATCTTCAAAGACACATAATGATGAGTATATGCATTGGTATCGGGCCAACACGATCATTTACATCGGTCGAGGGCAGGAGCATGAGGAGATTGATAAAAAAAAAAAAAAAACGTGATGAACATGAGGGTTGTTGTGAGCAGAAGCACGTAAGATACCGGTGGCTATTTCTGTCGATATAATTTTTCGTTTCCACATGCCTTATGGCTGATTTTCTTGTTATGTCCACAGGTTCATCAACTCTTGCTTCACATGGAAAGGTCAGTTGACCGTGCTGTTCGGAAGAAAACCTCAATTGAGCATTTCCGGGAATCATGGATCAGGAAGATACTCAGATTTAGATCTGGTTTGAATACCAAATTCGTCAAATTTAAGGATGACCACTTATACAGCTCAGCATCAGAAGATGTAAGCAAAAATCTCATCGATTTATTTTTATTGTTACCTCATGGATGTCATTCTATGCAATGTGTGAAAGATTTTATCCTCAAGTTGATGTATTTGATATTAAACAATGACAGGATAAAAAGGCATCCACCGACGGATTGAGGGTTAAAAAGCCTGCATCCAAAAGAAGCCCAAGGAAAAAGAATGGAAAGAAGCAGAAGAGCGTGAAGCACAATATTGATGTTCCAGGTTCACCTATGTCACACACCCCTACTGAACATGCCCCTGAAGTAGCCAAGGAGGATTGCAGTATGGATCCAGATTCAGTAGAAAGACAAACTTCTACACCTTCCACTTCCAATGAGCCACCAGTGGTTGATATCTTTTCCACTCCTCGGGGGGCATCAACCTCGCAAGCAATAATAGTTTCACCGATCAGGGCGTCCATTGATTCACTAGTTTGGAGGTTAAAAAGATTGCCCCGAACGAGGAAGATTCCAGAAAAGTATGATGATTACTTACACTCAATGGGTGGATCGGAGTATTCACTCTCCAAAAGTGACAGGTTTCTACTGAATGGGTTCAAACGATATTTCAATGAGAGGTATAATGTAATTACATTACCATCGTAATGGTTTCATTCCATATATGGCCTTATGTGTATTGTATTTTGCAGTAAGAATGAGCTCGACATTGTATGCACATTGGTATCCAGTGAAGTCCTCTATTCTGCTCTAGAGGAGGGAATTTGGTTCGACACCAATATTCTGTATTATTGGTTTGATGTGTTGAGGGAGAAGTGTCAAACGGCCTTTTTGGCAGACCCAAGCATTTCTGTAAGTATATAGATTCTGATTTGCAGTTATGACTTCGTTGCCAGTTGGAGGTTAAAAACTCACATTTAATTTTTTTGCAGAGCTGGTGGCAGTCTGGATTGCCGACCGCTGAAGAAGCAGCCTTCGGTCCCGGAGGTTCTCGAGTGTGTGAGGCTAGAGAATGTAAAACATTGGTTTACGTTATTCACTCTGTCAATCATTTCACATTACTTGTTGGGTATACGGACGAGAGGAAATGGGAATTCTACAATAGTTCAAGCAGTGATCGTCATGCTTTAACTACCTGTAAAGGATTTGTAAGTATACCATAATGGTACAAAAATTTAAAAGAGCTTCTTAAGGTGTTATCGTACAAGATTTAGTCAGATTTCTTTTACTGATCTTGCAGGTTGAGTGGCTGACGACGAAGTTTAGCCAATATGGGTGGGAAGACCCATACATATGGACAATCAACGTTAAAACGAACATCCCACTGCAGGAAAACGGCTACGACTGCGGTGTCTTCGCCGCTGCGTTCGCTGAGCACTGTATATTTCGTCGTCCGATTAACTTCACGCAGGCTGACATGATGTATTACCGGGAACGAGTCATCATTGAGATCTTCAAGCGCAGCTGGGAGTTGAATGCATACCGATTGAATATTGATGAGATTCCACTCGACTCAATTGATCCTCAGAAATGATGAAAATTTGATCTTTTGTTGTGATCCATTGTTGAATGTAAATCTAACTTTTTGTATGTAAAAAGTTCAAATGAATGTAAAGGGAAGTTTTGTTTGCTTCTGTATGATCAAGCAAAGTTGTTTGGCTTTATTGAATGTTGCATTCCTATGTATTTTTTTAATGCAGCTTGTAATATGGACGTGAATGTAGTATGGTAGTTGTAGTGCATTCGCACATCCAACCATTACAGAAGTAACAAGTTTGAAGATATTGCTTAAAACTGACGACGTCGTTGCTTCACAGAACCTAATATATAGGGTCCAGTGTTAAGAACTGCCGACGTCGTCACTTCACAGAATCTAGTGGAACATAGTTGTGTGTTAATAATTAACGACGTCGTCGCTTCACAGAAACGTTTATAAAAATCACAGATGTAATAAATGACGACGTCGTCGCGACACAGAACATAGCGCAATTTATATGTTTGTTAATACTGACGACGTCGTCGATACACAGAAACTAGTGGATCATAGTTGTGTGTTAATAACTGACGACGTCGTCGCTTCACAGAAACGTTTATAAAAATCACAGTTGTAATAAATGACGACGTCGTCGCCTCACAGAACATAGCGCAAACTATATGGTTGTTAATACTGACGACGTCGTCGCTTCACAGTATCTGGCCTAAAATAAATGGTTGCTGATACTGACGACGTCGTTGCTTAACAGAATCTATTGGAATCACTTCTAGTGTTAAACTGACGACGTCGTTGCTTCACAGAATCTAGTGGAACATAGTTGTGTGTTACTAACTGACGACATCGTCGCTTCACAGAATTGTTTAAAAAAAAAACACTTATAATAACTGACGACGTCGTTGCTTCACAGAATCTAGTGGAATATAGTTGTGTGTTAATAACTGACGACGTCGTCGCTTCACAGAATCTTTAAAAAAAAAAACACTTATAATAACTGACGACGTCGTTGCTTCACAGAATCTAGAGGAACATAGTTGTGTGTTAATACTGACGACGTCGTCGCTTCACAGAATCTTTTAAAAAAAAACACTTATAATAACTGACGACGTCGTTGCTTCACATAATCTAGAGGAACATAGTTGTTTGTTAATACTGACGATGTCGTATTTTCACAGAGGGATATGGTGACAATAGTTGATAAAAGTTGATAACAAAAATGGTGACATAGTTGATAAAAGTTGATAACAAATTTGTTGAAACTGTTATATATAAAGTTGTATTACAAAAGTATGATCAACATCAAGGGATATGCACAAGATATGCTAGAAAGCTACCCCACAAAAGTATGATCCACAGCAGGGGCTATGTACAAGGTATGCTATCAAATCACCCCAACATAAAGTATTTCTATCCCACAAAAGTATGATCCACTACAATGGATATGTACAAGGTATGCTAGAAAGCCACCCAAAAAAAGTATTTCTACCCCTCAAAAGTATGATATTGACAAGATATGCTAGTTGGATCTATGCAAAATGATCTGATGGTGGATTGCGACAACTCTTTCGGTTATGTCCCCTATGTTTGCAGTTAGAGCAAGTAACAACCCTGCGTTGTCGATTTCTGTCCTCAACACGAATCCGGGATTTCTTTGGACGCCCTGGTTGTTTGGTAGCACGTGGAGGCAAGACGATTTCATTTGATGTATGTTCCCATTGTCTGCTATCACGAGTGGCATGAATGACCTCACTATACGAAGCACGATAAGTAGTTGTTAGGTAACAATCCTCAACATAGTCATACGGATTCAGGTGCCTAACTTTCATCGCTGCTAGTGCATGACAGCATGGAATCCCCATTATTTTCCATCTACGACAGCTACACTTCTTCAGTTCAAGATCCACAATATCTATGAATTGTGCTGATTGAACCTGAAACTCAACGAGCCCGGCAACACGTACATGCACGCGGCGTGACTCTTCAGCCTCTTGGCTCATTAGTTTCTCTGCATAGGGCGTTAATCGCGATGTAATATCCAGTGACTCGAGATGTCTTCTCTGGAAGAATTCCATCAACTTCGCACGGATTTCTTCGACTTGCTTTGTAATGGGAAGCACCCTAATGTCCTTTAAAAGCGCGTTCGTACATTCGGCAGCATTGCTGGTTATCATGTCATAGCGCCGACCCTCAACAAACGCATTTGACCAACGTTGTTTTTCAATGGCATTGATATAATTATGCGCCCCTTGGTCTACAGACATGATGTCATTCATATAGGCCTCATACTCACATGGTCTAAAAGACTTGGCAGCCCGCCATAATTTCAATACAATGGCACGATCACAGAAGGCTGTTTTAATGTTCTCTGCAATGTGATAACAACAGTAGCAGTGAATCGCGCTTGGAATGATGTTGGCCAATGCCGGGACAAGACCCTTTTGTCGATCAGACACAATAGTCAAATTTGTTGGACTTCCCAAAGCAAGAGATAGGTTGGCAAGAAACCACTCCCAATTGTCACGACGTTCGGCCTCGGCCAAAGCGAAAGCTATAGGAAATAGCTTATGATTACCATCATAGGTGACAGCCACTAGAAGCACACCCGGATACTTGCCGCGAAGATGTGACCCATCAACAGCGATCATCGGCCTCATCGACGAACAGAATGATCGGATACAAGGACCGAAAGCCCAGAAGAATCTTCTAAACCTGTCTTCAACAGTCGTGTCGATATTAGTCACAGTACCTGGATTGGTCATGTGTAATTCTTTACAATATAGAGGTAAAATCTTAAAAGATTCTTCATATGATCCTCGAACTACACGCAAGGCCATCTCTTTTGCAATATGTGCTTTTCTATAAGTGATACGGGTGCCAAACTCCTTTTGGTATTCATTCATAATTTCTTTTGGCTTCAAGTGGTTATTGCATCGGACTCTGTCCTCAATGAACTCTTCAATAAGTTTCGAGGATGCTTGGGGATGTGTCATTCCCATCATTGGTTTTGAGCAACAATGTCTTGGGTTATAAGTCCGCACCTTAAATTCCGGGCCTGAATCAACGATGGAAGCATGTATACGCCAGGGACAACAATCATCTCTGCAACGTGCCGTGACTTTTTTCGTCTTGGTCGACACATGTCGTAGAGTAAAATTGTTATAAATTGCAAATTTCGCAAGAGATCTTCTGAAGCTTTCACGATCAGGAAATTGACGCCCTACCCACATTTCTCGTGCTGAGTCCGTACCAGTATCGGCTATAACATCTTGAGGGGCCATTGTGTCTACAAAATTGATATCTCCCATAGCCACTGAATGAAGCACAGCCTGAATGGTTTCAGATCCTTGTTGATTACCAATATAATTGACATCTTCCATAGCAAGTGAATGATCCACAGCATGAATGGTTTCACCTCCTTGTTCATTACCCCCGGAATTGACATCTTCAATATTAAATGAATGATTCATAGCATGAATGACTTCAGCTCCTTGTTCATTGCCAACAAAATTTACATCTTCCAAATCAAATGAATGATTCGCATCATGATTGGTTTCGGTGCCTTGTTTATTACCAGCCATCATCGAAGAGGGAGTTCCACGAACCATTGATATATCAAAAGTAGCACATACAGCATCGTGTGCATCAACAGCCTCTCGATCTATACCATCCACATAAAAAACAGCTCTTGTAGAACGATTTGTTGCATGAGGATCCAATGAGGTAGAGAAATGCATATCAACGTTTTCATGGAGATCCACGGTGGGAAATACTAGGCCAGACGTGGGCATTTTTATCTCGCAAATCCCTTTGCACATTTTCTTCTTGGCACTTGGACAGCCAACCTTCACTCGTTCTCTGCAAGGCATGGACAAGAATTTAAGTTAGGCACGACAAGTGCAACTATATAAATATTTAAAAAAATATAACATAGATACGTACCTAGAGCCTTCGCGTTTCTTGTTATTAACGTGTAGTTTCCTGTTGACATACACATGTAGCCCATGTTGCTCACTTCCAAACGCCATCAACATTCCCAGCATATCATTTTCATCTTCCAAACTGATCAACGAAAAAACGAGTCCATTGTGATGAAGGTATTTCATGCTTACATCCTTCATATTTGCATCCCAATTAGACAATGCAATGGCTTCATTCATCAACATGTCATATGTTAAGGTCTTAGGTAGAGACCTCATCTTCTGTCTTCCACCATTGTAGACCGGGCGTATAATGTCAAAGACAAACTCTCCATCAAAGTGAAATATGATGAAAATCTCAGACTTGGTCATTCTGCCGACGCAAATAGAGCATATATTAATTTGTTGGTATTAGCAAATGTAGTCCAAGGGTCACCTTTCACATAATGCTAATAGAGAGATGATTGTATGAGTCAAACTGTCCATTTCTATTTCTATTTACAAGGAGAAAAATCACAAGAGAAGTTAACTCCCCTAACACTGTTTTTTTCCTAGGGTTACTGACAGATGAGGAGTGAAAATGAAATCATTTTATTGGTGTTTGCTCCCACTTTATACAAGACATATTCACCAAGATTTCTGCACGTATTTGAGTACCCATCTTCATATTACTTATAAGGGTTTAACCCTAACGTGCAAATACGTAGATTCACAATCTTCATATGCTCTCAACTAGGGGTTGTGACAATAAACAACCTTAGAACAGCCAGAGTTGTTACCTTTCTCAAAAGCCTTAATAAACTTTTCTCAAAAAAATGTATATCAAATGCCCTAATGAACTTTTCTGAAAAGGGTAAACATGAAAACAGAGAATCTTTGGTAGCTAATGCATGAAAGAACACATAAATAGCGATATACCTACCTCTTAATGGAGTTCAACAACCTCCATAAAGAAGCCCACCCGTTGGGGAAGACGCCTGCATCGTCCCTATTCGTCGGCAGCTCAAAAGGATCCCACGAAAAAGAAGCTGTGACGGGATATGTATATATATATATAGAACATAAGCGACGACGTCGATACTAACCCACTATTATAAGTGACGACGTCGTCGCTTGTAGAAAATAAGCAAAAAAAAATATATTTTCTGGCGGGAAGACCCATTCCGTTACATATTATCTATGGGGACCTCTTCCAGTGAGTGACCAACTAGGGTCCTTTTTCAGGTAAAATTCTCAAAAAAAAATCATCTTTACACATCTGTTGCCAAACAAAAACCCATCTCTTTTCACCTTTCCGTACCTTTGTACGTATTCCTGACAAAGCACACAAATACTTCAGCTCAAAAAAGGCAGTTGTTGTAGCTTAAAAAAAAAATCAACTATATTCAGTGATATCATGACTGCCAATGGTATTAAGCCTAATGCTAAATCATAAGATGACTAGATCATCAAAACGGCTGCATGGATGAAAGGTGACCCCAAGTGGGCTCAATAGAGCTGGGACGTCAATTCAATCTGCTTATAGGAAAACACTATTACCTTACCAATATGAGTCCTGCTATAAGGATTAACTCCGGATTAACCCCATGATACCTATAGGGATATCATGTCTGTGAATATCATGAGATTAGTCCACGGTAGACTTTTTGTACCAACAGTCTAGAACACGACCCCACTCAGCTTAATTTCCACTTATAGCTTGGTGGTATATCATGCATTTTTGGGCATCGACCATGAAATGGCATGAACTTATTATCATGCGGGGGTCTCTTCAATTGTGGTCATTCCAATGCTAGGTGGTCCTTTTTTTTCTATCCCTAGCTACCTATAGGATAGGATAGGATGTGTGGGACTGTGGGGGCAAAAAGGCTAATATGTTTAGGAGCAGATTTGTACTGCAGAAAAAGACGTGTGGATGGGACAAGGTTTCATCATCACAGTGCCAAGAAGATCTATACAATATTTTTCTATTTAATGCATATAAATGTACAAGATCCCCATCCGCCGCCTGATGGGATGAAGATAGTGGCCACCTTCAAATCAACGCATCGGCTAAATGAGACTCATTTAGGGCCAATTGGCAGCTATATTGATAAAAGATGGGGAATTTTATGAAATAAATGTCTCTAAATTCGTATTAGACGGATTTTATCAGAAATACATAAAAATATATATTTTGGTGTTCGTACAGTGTTTTCCGACGATCCTACCCCTCCCTGTTTTGAACGACATTGTCATTTTAGAGAACCCTTTTGCCTGGACAAACGAAATCGTTCTCCTCTCTTTCCTTTTTCCTCTCCCCCCTTTTTCTCTCTTTCTCCTCCGCTCCTGCTCGCTTTCCCTCCCCCTCTCCGCTCCCTGCTCTCTCTTCCCCTCTCCCCGCGTCTTAGCTCCTGCCCTCCCTCTCCCTCTCCGCTCACTGCTCTCTCTTTCCCTCTCCTGCATCTCCGCTCCTTGTTTTCTAAGAAGTTGTGACCAGATCCTCCGGTGGAAGTCAGACTGCTCAAACGTCCATTGTCCATTTGAGATTTCAACAAATACCTCAGTCTTAAAAGGTGATTTGTTCGGCTCTTCTCTCTTCCACCTTCTCTATTTTTTTTCTTTTCTTTTCATCTTCAGTATCTATAAATGTTGGAATTGTTGGGTTCCGGAGATGGCATTTGGTTTAGGGTATTTACAGAGAAATAGTTGTCTGAAAGTAGCATTAATAGAAAAGACCCCAAATCTTTGTGTTAATATCCTAATTTAGTACCTCAATCCTAATCCAAAATCCAAGATTAGTACATCAATCTCAACTCTGTGAATGCAGTATTTTGTTGCTTCGTATTTTGTTGTTTTTAAATTTTATCATGATATTTGGAATGTTTTAAATATCTCTAAAAGCCCACTTCGTTGAGCTGAAGATGACTACTATGGAATCTCCTTACCTCATATGGAGAATACCATTGTGGAGATTCACCACTATCCCGGATCTCCACCATGTTTCATTTGGATGGAGAAAATCTGGTTAAAAAAGGGGAAAACTTGTTGCTTCAATGTTTACTTTGATATTATCATTCATTTCACCGGATATTCTCCATTTCTGCTACAATTTGCAAAATGTGGTCGAGAAGTTTCCTCATCTGAGAGAGATTCAAATAGGAGAAATCACATATTTCATTATGTTAGGTGCAAGGGGATATGCAGGAGTGGTCTTTGACGACCATAAGTCATATTATTACATCAGTCTATATATATATTGTGTTTGCACTCATACCTCATGTGGTGGTATTGATGGTTCTCCTACGGAAAGAACCAGGGGTCGAGCTTGATTTTAGCACAGACTGTGTGGTATTTGGATGAGTGTGTGAGTGTTGTAATTAGAAAGAAACTGAAACAAATGTGACAATTTGAGGGCTGGGTTTGTACAATACTAGGCCCAGTCTGGCCTCTTATTATTCGTATGTATATATTTGTGGATTTGTTTAGTCATATACATGGGTTTCTTTTGTTGGGATTGGTGTATGCCCTATTTAGCCCACTAGTTGCACTCTCATCTTTTGTTACTGGTTATTTAATGGAATGACTCTTTTCTGCTTAAACATGTATATATGTATGGTTGTATAAGGCCTATTGTTTCTAGTAAATGAATTAGGTGTGTAGTGTCTACACACAGATAGGTCTAATTCATGGACATTGGAAACAACATATTTGTTCATAACTGAGAGATGGAGCTAGGCACTTCATCTTGGTATAAGTTATAGTGAGAGACTCTCCTGAATTCAGGGTGACTTACCTAAGTCATGGGAGGACTTTCCCGGATTTATCTCATTAGTGCATATGCAATGCATTGAACAGGACCATAGTAGGTGTAATCTCTAAAATAGTACTATCACAGAGAGAGATCCAGTCACCTCATGCTATTAAGTGACCAGTGCTCTTAATCTTGAGCATTTGTGGATGAACTGACGAAGTCAAGTTCTTGTACTTTAATTCACTATGGGTGAGATTCTTTTCATGAGTCAACAACTCTATGTTTTGGGTACTCGGACTTGATCAGTTGGGACGTGCAGATGCAATATAGAATCTATGCCATCTAATGATGGAATGATCGTCCCCTTAGAATTATCCGATTAATCATCAAAATCTAAGATCTTAGTATATGGATGTTCCATATGGATATTGAACTTGTGGGTCGCTCCCTGGACCAAGAGAATGATATCCGGATGATGATTATGTTAAGGATATGAAGTTCTAAGGTTTAGATGTAATCGAGAAGGTTGATAGTACATGTGATAACCTGACTCGATTATGGATGTTACATAGAGGGGCATTCAGGTCATTACACTTAGTAAGTTGAAGACAACTGTCATTTTATGACGAGCTTACTTATTATATATTTATCCCTGGAGTTCAACCATAACTCTTTAGTGGTATGAGTTAAGGTTAAAATGGTCTTTATGTTGCTATGGGTTTAGCATGGACATTTTGGTCATTTTAGGAGCCAATAGCAAATATGTCTTTTGGTCCATTCTCTAGTCACTTTCCAAGATTGGCATGGTTTCCTAAAATGTTTAGATAACATTTGGATGAATTATTTTAGTGGAAAAATAATTTTGAGTTTAAATTCAAATAGGCATTTGATGGCATACATGAATTTAATTCTAGATAAATTATTAGTGGGCCATGGTGTGCATTATCATGTGGGACGTTCATAATGGGATTTCCATGAGTAAGGTTTTCAATTTTGAGTAGGTCTCTCTACTTGGAAGATTGGACTCCTCTTTGGATTAGTTTTCTTATAAGAAAGTTTCCTTTTTGGATTAGAAACTTAAATTAGTAAGTGTTGTACAACTAGGATTACTAATTGCCAAAGTTTGTGGGAAGTTCCTTAGTTTCCTTTTCTAATTGGAGTGTTTCTAAAAAGAAATAAATCTTTAGATTATACTTTCCTTTTAGGACATCTATGAGAATTAGAAGAGATAACTTTTTAGGAAAGCAATCCACAAAGTTTCTATAAAAGGAACCTTGCACCCCCTTGGACGTCCAACACTAAGAGAGCCACAAGGAGTCCCACACGTCCAGCCTTTGGTTCTTTTCTTCTTCATTGAAGAAAGTTTAAGGTCTGAGATTTTTTTCTTAGAAACTAGTTCTCAAATCCCTAGATTAAGATCCCACCATCTTAGCCAATCAGATTTGGAAGTGAGATAGAGAAGAAAATCAAAGGCAATACTACTGCAGAAAATTCCAGCAATTTATTTTCTAATTGCAAGTCTGAGTTCGGCCCTTTGGATCTATTATTTCAGAGATTTGAAGTCTACAAATCTTCAAGGTAATAGTCTTCTTGGTTCTCCTTAAATTATACACTTGTTGGTCATGAATTCATGGAGTTATTAAGCGATCACTATGGCTGATTTATGCTGCCCAAAAACCATGGAGAATGACCTTTTGGGAACAAGTCTTACTTTGAGCGGTTTGGTAAGAATATTCTTACATGAATTCTTATTTGATTCCTATATTCATTTTCCTTTGACACGATTCTTATGGAATTGTCATGTAAATAGGCTGTGCATGCTTATGGTTTTTGTTTTGTTTTGTTCTCTCTCTCTCTCTTTTTAAGTTGGCCATCTACATATAATTGTTGTTTACATAGGTTGTTTTCAACATGATTCTTATTTGAGCTTTTACTACTTGGGTAATGTCTAGTAGCCATGGTTTTTGTTTTGTTTCGTTATTTATTTATTTATTTATTTATTTTTGTGACAAAGTGGCCCATCTACATATAATTGTTGTACATGTGGGTTTATTTGAACATGATTCTTACGTGAGCTTTTAAAACTTGAGTAATGTTTAGTCTTAAATGGAAATTCAACTCCCTACTAGCACACCTCTTTAATGGGTGTGGAATTGTTTAAACAATGTGATACAATATCTCAATGATATGTTATTGATGAAAGTACTAGACTATTGTTTTTTCCCGTCGCTTGTTCGGTTTTTAATTCATGAGAGTTCATTACAATGCATTTTATAAAGGGCATAAAATTGGGGAGTTAAAAGATAAGATTCACCAACACCATCAATTATAGTATTCTCTTAGATGTTAAATGATATCCACTTTGATCCCCCTATTAAATCAGGGAATAGTAAAGTGTGATTTCTACATACCACCATAGTGCTTGTTGCATTACCTTGTCAGCTCGAGCTCGATTAAAGAAGGGGTTAATGTTAGGTTTACACTCGAAGCCCAAACCTAGTCTGCTAGGGCCAGGTTAGGTCCTAGGCCCTTTGGCCCTCCCAGGGATTGAGCCCATATATTCTCGGCAAGTGTTTATGCTTATAAAGTCATTGTCATTTTATTGTTGGAGAAAAAGAATGTGCGAAGAACCTAGAAATAATTGTAATGATATCGTTATCATAAAATTTTAAAAAATAGATTTTGAGTGAAATAGTGACTCTTTCTTATTGTTTATGCATCTCAATATAAAGTCACCATTATTTTCTTATTGGACACTGCTTTGATGGGCTAGAACTTGATAAACCTAGTGTTATACAAGATCTCAATGACATGTTATTGAGGAAAGTACTAGACTATTACTTTTTTCCTTCGTTTCTTCGGTTTTTTATTCATGAGAGTTCATAGCAATGCATTTTATCAAGGGCAAAAAATTGGAGAGTAATTAAGATAAGATTCACCAACACCATCGGTTATAGTATTCTCTTAGATAGTAAATGATATCCACATTACACTAAAACCCAACTTGACCCGGTTGTCATGTCATAATAGCAGAAAAGTGATGCCACGAACCAAAGCAGTAGAATTGTAGAAACGAAAATAAAAAATAATTATTCATTCACGATTCACACTTCAACTTAATATCAGAAGTAAAGTATCATAAAAAATAATTGGCAGTTTGACCATACAGGGTATAAAATATCCTGTATTTCTTGAAATGGTGTTGACAAAAAGTATATCCCAAATATGGGTATCGTACAAAGATCCTCTTTTTTTTTTTCCACTTTTACCCTTTTTGTGCGATATCGCAAATATTTGCGATATCGCATAAACTGAAGAGTCATTATATAGCTGCTCGTTTTCCCTCCCTTTTTTCCCTCCGTTTGCAGCAAAAAGTAAGCCGTTTTTCCTCATTGTTTTTTCATATCTTTTGTTCATCTAATACAATCAAATAAAAAAAATTAAGAATAAATTTCAAAGTATCTCCATGACCATAAGTTTTTGGTGTCTCAATGCCCAACCATTTTTAACATAACATCTGACAGAGTATATGAAAAACTCCAAACATGTCCAAATATTGTGTAAAAAGAATCGTTTGAATGCCTTTGGAGAAATGAAAGAGCGATTGCTACAGCAAATACATTTTTAGGACGTTTCATATCTTTTGTTTCATCTAATATAATCAAACAAAAAAATTAAGAATAAATTCCAAAGTATCTCCATGACCATAAGTTTTTGGTGTCTCAATGCCCAACTATTTTTAATATAACATTTGACAGAGTATACAAAAAATTCCAAACATGTCCAAATATTATGTAAGAAGAATCATCTAAATGCCTTTGGAGAAATGAAAGAGCGATTGCTTCATCATTTTGAGAACCTCCTATAAAGATGAAGACAGCCACAAGAAAATAATGAGGGAAAACGACTTACTTTTTGCTGCAAACGGAGGAAAAAAAGGGAGGGAAAACGAGCAGCTTATATAATAACTCTTCAGTTTATGCGATATCGCAAATATTTGCGATATCGCACAAAAAGGGTAAAAGTGGAAAAAAAAGAGGCTCTCAGTATGATACCCATATTTGGGATATACTTTTGGTCAACACCATTTCAAGGAATACAGGGTATTTTATACCCTGTACGGTCAAAACCCCAAAATAATTTGTATCCCATCTCTACATGATAAACGAGCTCACATCTCTCACCAACCATAAAAAAACATGACTAGGAAACAAAAGAAAAGGGGATAAATCAGCGTAGTAAGGTAAAATCACAGGCCTAACATTTATGAACTTGAATTCCTACTCATACGAACTTGAATTTTGTGCGCGACATTGTTTTTTGATAATGATGTCGTTACCATAATTTATAAATTCTTCATCCATTTTTTGTATCCAATAAGAAAAAAAAGAGAGACTTTATATGCCGATGCATAAACAATAAGAAAGACTCACTATTTCACTCAAAATCTAGTTTTCAAAACTTTAATATAACGATATCGTTACAATTATTTATAGGTTCTTTGCCCATTTTTTCTCCAATAATAAAATGACAATGACTTTATAATGAGGTGCATAAATAATGAGACAGGCTCACGTATTTGGCTCATAAATGCATTTCCTAATATGTATAGTTTGCCGCTCGCTGATTCTACACTTGGGTCACGAGTTTCCTAGTATTGGTTCCAGTATTTTTTTCTTCTTCTTCTGGGAACTGAACCTATACAAACACATCCCTTTTGCTTTTAACGTAGACAAACATTTATTTTTTTTGTCTATGGATAATTGGCTCAAGGCCTAATTTTAAAAAAAAAACCAACCTTACTGGACTCTCATGAACCCGTGTCCCCGGTGGGAGGTGCTCAACCATACCTCTTCAACTTTTTATTTTGACTATCCCGGGCATTCAGCCAAACTGTTAATGCAACCTATATCAGTGGTTCCACTATTCTACATCCATACTTTATTCCCATATCAACATATTCAACACACAATGGTATGGCTTTTGTTACTTCCTAATGATGCAGAAATTTATTGGGTTAAATGAAAAAGATATAGAAAACAAGTCAGGGAGGAGAAACTGATTTTAAGAGGTTCTGGCACTGTACACTGTAAGCTTAAATTCATATCTTACCAAACTGCACATGGATAAATTATTTTTTCATGGTTCACAATTGTGTTTTGTGGGTCTTGGCATTGGTTCATTAGTTATCACACCAAAAAAGATTAGGTGATACTTCTTACATTTCCAATTCTCCTCTCAGTAATTCTTTTACATTTGTCACTCTTAAAGATAAAATCGGGAGAGGCGATAGGTTGTGTGGGCTGGTTTGGTGGATTCAGTTTAGTATTGTAGATAACTGGTAAAGTCGAAACTTGTATTCCGCCTATATATTATTCAGGTTGATCATGTCAATCCAAATCCTGAAATATAAACTCATAGAGTATATTGGTAAGCAATATATATATATAAATAATTATTAACTCTTGCAATTAAAAGACGCACCGTGCTGAGTTATAAGACCTCAAATCCTGCAGAAGGCAAAAGGCCTGACTCATGATGATGATGATGAAAGTGATATAGTCAGCCACAGTTTTCCAGTGAAATGTGTTTGACTTTGACACATAGATTTGATGTAAAATGTCTTACCAATGGTCACAGAATCTGTGGGTTTTGCAACCTAAAACCATACTTTCTTGTCTTGTCACGGACTAATGAGCTAATGAAAGATATGGAGTTAATTGCATCTGGTTGATGAGATTATTTATGCATGACATTATGACTGACAGTACGGTTGTTAATGCATGAAAGTATGATTGTTTTACGGGAGTCAATTACAGACTTAAGAGTACACATAGTTTATGCATGTCATTATAAATATATTGCCAATTTATTGTTGGAGATGCAAAAGGGATGAAGAATCTAACAACCAGCATAACAATATCGTTATCACGATACTTTGAAAAAATGATCTTGAAATGATGTCGTTATATCTGGATCACTGTTTACGCATCTCAACACAAACTTACTCCTTTTGTACTAGTTGAAAAAAAAAATGAAGGAGTAGACAAAAAATGGTGGTAACAATATCGTTACCATTTTAGTGTCACAAAACTCAACTTCCCAATTGTAATCATTAAATTTAGTTCTCATAGATTCTCCCCCACAATTTCG
The DNA here is from genome assembly GCA_012931725.1 of Litsea cubeba. Classification (NCBI taxonomy): domain Eukaryota; kingdom Viridiplantae; phylum Streptophyta; class Magnoliopsida; order Laurales; family Lauraceae; genus Litsea; species Litsea cubeba. The sequence continues at coordinate 48,490,906 of CM022955.1, forward strand.
TTTGTTCCAAGGTTAACCTCATTTAAGGGGTCTATGATTTTTGATATGAGTGTTGTGCTTTCTTTAAAGTTGCAAAGGATTTTTTATGGAGAATCTTCAGCCGGGTTCTCTGGATAGATCGGTTTTATATGACCAAGATAGACACATTTTGGAATGAGTTTGGTAGGGCAAGGTGAGTATAATTTGTTTGAAAGTACTGGTACATCACTAAGTTTGATTGATATTGCCATGACAAATGTAATGGATTCTGTATCAGTTATTAAATGCCGGAAGCAGGCCCACTACGTTGCATCCCAACTCCAAATCATGATAGTTGGGAAATCAGCGATCGAATGTGGGATCTAATTCGCCAGACAGGGCTAGAGCAACTGGCGAAGATTAAAAAAATTAAACTCGATCATGGTCTAATAATTGTCTTGGTAGAGCAGTGGAGGCCAGAGACAAACACTTTCCACCTTAACAGTGGGGAGGCCACCGTAACGTTGGAGGATGTTGCTTACATTTATGGGCCTCCCCATTGATGTGTTGGAATTTGAGATGACATGATTAGTCTTTGAAGAATTGAAGAAATTAGCATCTCAAGTATTGTTTTGAGTTGGAATTCTTGTCAACACATTGTCACAAACGAGATGTTAAAAGGCTAGTGTTGATAGAGCTGAAAAGAAGAAATCAGAATTGAAAAAGTCAGGAATTCAGATTTCCTGAAGCAGAGTCTTCGGTCGACTGGGCTCTTCATGCGGTCGACCGAGCAAGAAGAAACCTGCAGAAACAGAAAAAAGGCACCTCTCAGTTATTTTCGTGACACAGTGTGTCTTCGGTCGACCGGGACTCCAGGATGTCGACCGAGCTCGAAATTGTCTGTTTCCAGTCAGTGTCTTCGGTCGACCGAGCAAGCCAGGATGTCGACCGAGCACGGGAACCAGAGTTGCGCAGAATTAGAAGTTTTGCACGAAAATTCAGCACTCTTATCTAATTTGTTTGGGACTCTTTCTAAACGAATTGTAGCCCGTTTTAAATACAATTAAGGGTTATCAAAACCTATATAAAGGCATGTATGGGTCGTTCTTAAAGACACACCAGAAGAGAAGAGTTTTAGAGAGAAAATAGAGAGAGTTTTGGAGAGAAGAAGAGTGCTGGTGCTGTGGTGCTGTGTTGCTGTGTTATCAGACGTTTTCTACAGCAATTGTGGACGAGATTATGCTCTAGAAGATGGTGATTCGTCCATGAGTTAAGTGTCTCTCTTTTATGCTTTAGATTTCAATTTGTAAGGGATTGAGAGAGAGAGAATTGTAGAGGGGAAGGGCTGTACACAGAGTTTGATCTTCTATTCTGTTTATACATCAAGTTGGTGCTTGGTGTTTGGGGTTTGGTGATCCTATCTGTGGGTGCAGATAAATTGTAAGGGGAGTCGGTGCTTCCTAGATAGTTGGTGCTATCTAAAACTAAGGGTTGGTGCTCTTTGTCGTTGGTGCGACTAAATAAGATTCAGATCTGTCCCGGATTGGTGTTCGGACAGTCTTTGAACCGTGGACGTAGCCTTTCGGTGAACCACGTTAAATCTGGTGTGATTGTGTGATTTGACTTATTTTGTTGTTGAATTGGACCTGTTTTTAGAAATCACTGATTCACCCCCCCTCTCAGTGATCGCGGTATCCAACAATTGGTATCAGAGCGAGGTTCCCTTGATCAGTTTAATATGCTAAGGGTGATCTCTTGTCAAATCACATGGCAGTCAGTACAGGGAATATGAAAGCACCTCTGTTTGATGGTTCTAATTACTCTTTCTGGAAGATTAGGATGCAAGCCTTCATCAAATCTCTTGGCTATGATGTTTGGGAGGCTGTCAGAGCCGGTTACAATGCTGCCACCGTACCCAATGATACTGCATCGAAGAAGTTGGCAGACAATGACTCCAAGGCGCAGAATGCACTCTTTAGTGGCCTTGTGGACAGCGAGCTTGTCAAAGTAATTGCATGCAAAACAGCCAAGGAAATTTGGGACAAGTTGCAAAGCATACATGAAGGTGATGAGAAGATTAAAGAAGCCAAATTGCAAACTCATCGCTCTCAATTCAAGTCTCTTCGCATGGAGGAAAGCGAGAACGTTGACTCGTATATGCAACGAGTGAATGAAGTCACGAATGACATTCGTGGACTAGGGGAGGAGATTAAAGAGCCGGTCATCGTCAAAAAGGTTCTAAGATCTCTTCTTCCCCGGTTTGATTCAAAAGTCTCAGCCATTGAAGAAGCCAAAGATCTGAATGCATTTTCCATGGATGAATTACATGGTTCTCTAACTGCCTATGAGATGCGCATAGGAAAGACGTCTTCATCTGATAAAGAAGCGGCCTTCAAAGTTCAGAAAAAGGCAAAAGAGACTGCTGGTCATGATGTTGATTCTGATGATGATGAGCTTGAGGCTCAATTTGTTAGAAAGTTGAAGAAAGGAAGCAATGGCAAGTACAAAGGGAAGCTACCCTTTAAATGCTTCAATTGTGGAGGTATTGGTCACTTTGCTGCGAAGTGTCCGCTAAAAGAAGACAATGATAATGACTCTTATGCTGAAAAGAGTAAAGGAAAGAGAAATTTCAGAAAAAGGGGCAAAGCTAAAAACTTTCTATGTCAACAAGATGACAGCACGTCTGAATCTTCAGACGATGATGAATCAACCGAAGCTCTCTTCATGGTCACTGTTGAAGAAGAAGAAGAGCTAGATCCGGAAGAGGATGAGGAGGCTGAAGTCAATCTTGAAGAGGAACTCATAGCCGCACTTGAGGAGCTAAGCATGGAACGCAAATCAAGTAAGAAAAATCTGAAACTTCTCCATGAATCTGAAAGTTCTATTATTGCTTTGAAAACTCAAGTAGAAGAATATAAAAGAATGGTAGAAGTCCTTGAAAACCAAATTAGTATCAAAAAGGAAGAGGCTATGAAACTTGAAACTGAGATCGCTAGAGCAAAGGCTGAAAATTTGGAAAATAGTAAAAAACTCAAAGCGCTCCAAGCGATTGAAGGGACTATGAAACTCAATGAACTACTGAAAGTTCAAAGACCAGCCCACTTCAGATTTGGTCTAGGATTTGAGAAAGGAGAATCCTCTAAGATTGCACCTCCTGAAAAGAAAAAGTTTGTGAAGCAAGTCACTGCACCTTCTAATTCTATGAAGCCCACTCAACCTAGAAAGGAGTCCATTCCTGTTAGAAAGGTAATGAAGACTAACCAGCCACAAAGAAGATACAAATTCTATGGTTATTGCTTTCATTGTAATATGTTTGGAGATAAAAGGGCTGATTGCAAATTCTATTTAAGAAACAGTCCATTTGTGACTAGGAATCCTTTTTCAATCCTAAGTAGCCACAAAATTGAGTGCTATATGTGTCATAATTATGGACACTTGGCTAGGGATTGTAGGTTGCATATTGCTAACAAATTTCAGGTTGAAAAGAAACCCAAGTTAGTCAAGGCTTGGAGAGCAAAGCAAAGTGCAGAAAGTCCCAAAGAATCTCTCATTGTGCAAATGGCATTCAATGCACAAAAGAAGGCAGCACCATGGGTCCTTGATAGTGGCTGTTCAAGCCATATGACTGGTGATAAAGAGAAATTCATCAAATTACAGCACTATGAAGGCGGTTCAGTGAAGTTTGGCAACAATGATGGTGCCAAAATCTGCGGAAAAGGTGTTATTCAGCTTATGGCAAACAAGATCAGATCGGAAGAAGTCTTATATGTGTCTGGATTGAGACACAACCTGCTTAGTGTGAGCCAGATCTGTGACAAGGGTCACGAAGTTATCTTCACAAAGAATGGGTTTGCCATCAAGAAGAGTAGCAACGGCAAAACAATGGCAACTGGATCAAGAACTGCTGGAAATCTCTATACATTGTCAGATGGAGCTGAAAAGACCTGCTTGATGAGTCGGACAGAGGAAAGTTGGTTGTGGCACAAACGCCTTGGGCATCTAAGCTTTGATAATATGTCAAAGATTTGCAATTCAAAGGCTGTAAGAGGCATGTCTACAGTTGAAAAGCCTTCCAATCCCATTTGCGACTCTTGCCAAAAGGGAAAGCAAACGAGGGTTATGTTCAAGTCAAAGGAGCATCATTCCAAGAAACCTCTTGAGCTAGTGCACACTGATCTCTGTGGACCGATGCGAACTCAAAGCACCAATGGAGATAAGTATTTCATGTTATGCATTGATGATTATACTCGTATGACATGGGTATTGTTTCTTAAGCATAAGCATCAAGCACTTGATCGTTTTAAAGTGTTTAAAGCACAGGTTGAAAATCAATTGGAAAAACGTATCAAGATTTTAAGGTCTGATCGTGGAGGCGAGTTCACATCTGAAGAGTTCACTAAATATTGTGAACATCATGGCATTCAAAGACAGTACTCAGCCCCTAGAACTCCACAGCAAAATGGAGTTGTGGAACGGAAGAATCGCACCGTACAAGAGATGGCTCGTACGATGCTAAGTGAAAGCAAGATGGCTGACAAGTATTGGAAAGAGGCAATTCATACGGCCGTATACATTCAAAACCGATGCTTGATCAGGCCACATGAAGTCAAAACTCCCTATGAGCTATGGTTTGGAAGAAAAGCAACAGTCAAGCACTTCAAAGTCTTCGGCAGCAAGTGTTACATCAAGCGGCTCGAACAAAATCCGGGCAAATTTGAAGAAAGAGCTGACGAAGGTATATTTCTGGGTTACTCCTCTACTAGCAAGGCATATAGGTGTCTTAACAAAAGAACCAGAAAAATCATAGAAAGTGCTGATGTGAGAATAGATGAGAATATTGAACCAAAGAATGCAACTCATAATGACAGTCCAGTTTATGAGGACTCGAGTGAGATTGATGATGAGATGGCTGAATCTAATGATTCTGAGAAATCAAAGGATGACTCAGAAGATACTACACCTAAGAAGCACAGCACTTGGGTAGAGCAACACCCTAAGGATCAAATCATTGGAGATCCTAAGGCAGGCATTCAAACTAGACAAAGTGTAGTTAGCAATTACTCACTTGTGTCCACCATTGAACCCAAGACTGTGGCTGAAGCCAGTCTCGATGATAGTTGGTTGAAATCTATGCATGAGGAGTTGGAGCAAATTGAGAAGAACTCCACATGGGAACTTGTTCCTAGACCTACTGATAAGAATGTTATTGGTACCAAATGGGTCTTTCGGAATAAGCTGAATGAAGATGGTCAAGTCATTAGAAACAAAGCAAGGTTGGTTTGTAAAGGCTATGCTCAAGTTGAAGGCATAGATTTTGAAGAGACCTTTGCACCGGTAGCTCGTCTGGAAGCTATTCGTATGTTTCTTGCATTGGCAGCATACAAAACCTTCAAGGTATTTCAGATGGACGTAAAGTCAGCTTTCTTGAATGGTTTACTTGAAGAAGAAGTCTACATTGAGCAACCTGATGGTTTTCTCATCAGCAAAAATTCAAATCTAGTGTGCAAATTGAAAAAGGCTCTTTATGGACTGAAACAAGCGCCAAGGGCATGGTATGCAAGGCTGGATCTCTATCTCCGCAAGATCGGTTTTGGAAAAGGACTTGTTGATAGCAATCTATATGTCAAGACTGAGTTAAGCAAACAGCTGGTTGTCATTGTTTATGTTGATGACATAATCTTTGGTGGCAATGATGAGGAGATGTGCAGGAATTTTGCTGAAGAGATGAAGAAAGAATTTGAAATGTCAATGTTTGGAGAACTAAAGTTCTTTCTTGGTTTACAAGTTCAGCAGCTGAAACATGGTATCTTCATATCACAAATGAAGTACATTAAGGAAATGCTGAAACGGTTCAATATGGAAGACAGCAAGACAGTGAGCACACCAATGTCAACGAACACGAAGCTTAGCAAAGATGATAAGGCCTCGTCCGTTGATCATACCACCTATCGCTCTATGATAGGAAGCTTGCTCTACTTGACTGCTACAAGACCAGATCTTCTACAAGCAGTATGTATGGTTGCACGTTTTCAAGCAGCACCAACTGAAACGCACCTTACAGCAGCGAAAAGAATCTTTCGATATCTGAAAGGTACTATGGAGCTTGGTATCTGGTATCCCAAAGGCAAATCCTTCACTCTTGTTGCATATTCTGATGCCGATTGGGCTGGATGCGTAGATGATCGTAAGAGTACTAGCGGCGGCGCATTTTATCTTGGAGAAAGATTAGTTGCTTGGCATAGTAAGAAGCAAGACTCAGTATCCCTTTCGACAGCGGAAGCGGAATATATTGCAGCGGCAACTTGTTGTACGCAAGTGTTATGGATGCGGCAAATGCTCTCTGATCTAGGAGTTCCTACAACGGATCCTACGCCGATCCTATGTGACAACACGAGTGCAATTCATATATCTAAAAATCCTGTTCAACATTCTAGAACAAAGCATGTAGCAATTCGTTATCATTTTCTTAAAGATAAAGTTGCTGATGGAGAGGTCAAGTTGGAATATGTTCCAACAACTGAGCAAGTGGCTGATATTTTCACGAAACCTCTGCCAAAGGAAGTCTTCGAGTATCTCCGGAAAAAGTTAGGAGTTACTCACTCTCCTAAACCGTAGGAGTTGTGCTTGAAAGGGGAGCAATGCATTCATTGAATATCCTATTCGCTCCTCGGTTTGGTCCCTTTGGACTTGTTGTCAAAGGGGGAGAGATGTTATGCTATGAAAGCTAGGAAGAGATGTTATGCTATGATAGCAAGGGGAGATTGTTGACAGTGCATGGTTGTTATTTCAGAATTTCAGAATTGGTTCCAAGTGAGTGTTGAAAAGAACTTGGAAGAGCTGCAAGCTGGAGTTGAAAGTGTTGAAGTTCCAATAGTGTTGCCAACAATTCCAAAGGGGGAGATTGTTGGAATTTGAGATGACATGATTAGTCCTTGAAGAATTGAAGAAATTAGCATCTCAAGTATTGTTTTGAGTTGGAATTCTTGTCAACACATTGTCACAAACGAGATGTTAAAAGGCTAGTGTTGATAGAGCTGAAAAGAAGAAATCAGAATTGAAAAAGTCAGGAATTCAGATTTCCTGAAGCAGAGTCTTCGGTCGACCGGGCTCTTCATGCGGTTGACCGAGCAAGAAGAAACCTGCAGAAACAGAAAAAAGGCACCTCTCAGTTATTTTCGTGACACAGTGTGTCTTCGGTCGACCGGGACTCCAGGATGTCGACCGAGCTCGAAATTGTCTGTTTCCAGTCAGTGTCTTCGGTCGACCGAGCAAGCCAGGATGTCGACCGAGCACGGGAACCAGAGTTGCGCAGAATTAGAAGTTTTGCACGAAAATTCAGCACTCTTATCTAATTTGTTTGGGACTCTTTCTAAACGAATTGTAGCCCGTTTGAAATACAATTAAGGGTTATCAAAACCTATATAAAGGCATGTATGGGTCGTTCTTAAAGACACACCAGAAGAGAAGAGTTTTAGAGAGAAAATAGAGAGAGTTTTGGAGAGAAGAAGAGTGCTGGTGCTGTGGTGCTGTGTTGCTGTGTTATCAGACGTTTTCTACAACAATTGTGGACGAGATTATGCTCTAGAAGATGGTGATTCGTCCATGAGTTAAGTGTCTCTCTTTTATGCTTTAGATTTCAATTTGTAAGGGATTGAGAGAGAGAGAATTGTAGAGGGGAAGGGCTGTACACAGAGTTTGATCTTCTATTCTGTTTATACATCAAGTTGGTGCTTGGTGTTTGGGGTTTGGTGATCCTATCTGTGGGTGCAGATAAATTGTAAGGGGAGTCGGTGCTTCCTAGATAGTTGGTGCTATCTAAAACTAAGGGTTGGTGCTCTTTGTCGTTGGTGCGACTAAATAAGATTCAGATCTGTCCCGGATTGGTGTTCGGACAGTCTTTGAACCGTGGACGTAGCCTTTCGGTGAACCACGTTAAATCTGGTGTGATTGTGTGATTTGACTTGTTTTGTTGTTGAATTGGACCTGTTTTTAGAAATCATTGATTCACCCCCCCTCTCAGTGATCGCGGTATCCAACATGATGGTCTCCCAGTCAATGGCCGTACCTTCACAAACACCTTGACCATGGTCAAAGTATGTGAAGAGTTGCCAGGGGTTGTACCAGACTGATGGAACGGCGCTTCTGCTCGGTCCTACAGAGGTCGGCAGACGTGGGAGTCCGTTTGGGTCCGACCCTTTCGTAACCGGGGGGCAGAGTCGTGCATCAACATTTTTTTTGTGTGTGGGTGTGCCAGATTTTCTATTTTACTTGGAATTGCAAGTGGTGATTCGGAGATCAACCTTCGCAAGTAGAAAGGAAATCAACTTCTTTCAAGTTTTCCATTGCACATATATTTATGAAAAGAGACATTTTCTTGATTTGCCGTGAAAGGCAATTTTTTTGGCATTTATAGCCCATTTTGGCGTTTATAGCTGATATACAATCCTTATCAATAATGAAAGACAAGAGTTGTGATTTTTTTTGTCTCTTTTGAAAAAATACAAACTACGATGAAAAGCAAGAAAAGGAGGATCTAACTTCTCAGGAGATTGTGGGGGACCCGTTCAGATTGACGGTCGCAAGCTATATATGGACTTCGTCATCATCCATGCAGATGAGAACAGAGGATGCTATTGATTCGCTTGGCTTGGCTATAACCTCAGGTTTTTAGAGGACAAAGACTAAGAGGAGGTCCTATGTCCAATAAAAAACTAAGTAGATGGGCTAAAAAGCCACGTCTAAGCCATTGGAGGCAGAAGGAGAAGGCAAGGACCTTGGGGGGGGGGGTACCCCCCAAGGGACTTTTGTCACCTTGTAGCGGTGGTCGGTGTAGAACTTCTGCAGAGTTTTCTCTCTTTCTTTCTCTAAATTTCTGTGCTTTTTTCTGATCTGGGATCCGTCTTGTTTTTCCGATCTTTTTCTTCTTGGAGAGCTCTCCTATTTATAGGCTTTTTGGTAGCCATTTAGGAGGGTTTATGGGCTTTTATTGTCATTAAGCCGCATAATGGGAGGAGTTACAGGATTTAGTTCCTTTATTTTGTAACTCCTTTTTCTTGGCTTCTGATTGGCCGGAGGAGATTAAGGGCAGTTAATCACCTTTAATCGCCATGATGGGAGGAGTTTCATGGGTTAAATGCCATGAGTCTCTTGACTTGTAACTCCCGGATGCTTGCTTCTTATTGGGCCGTCCAAAGAAATAGATTAATGACTGTAATAAAGCTAGTCAATTAATCGCATTAAGTGGTCGCCGAGCAGTTGAAGAGTCGCGGGCCGTGCCGTATTTTTTAGGATTCTTCTGGCGATGATCATCGATGGATCTTCATGTAGATCGACATCGGATGACCATGTAACTTCAGGTGTTGGTTGCCAACAGCGGGTCGGTGCCATCTGTCCTGTCGATTTCACGATCGGTCGGGTAGAAAGCACACTTTTTTTGGTTGACCGGGTGGCGATCAATGTTGATTTCGATACTCTTGATGATTAACCCGTGTTTTTGACGGATGTCAGAGGATTTGGTGTCTCAAAAGTATGAATTTTGGAAAATACCAGAGGCCGAACGCTTCGAATCGAGAAAAAACGGCGAAAAATGGGGTTTCCGGGGCCCTCCCGGCGATCCCGGGCCCGGCGTTTTTTCCCCTTTTGTCCCGTTTTGTGTCCGTTTTTGCTGTTTTTCGATTCTATTTTCTTCTGTATATTTCCTTGACATTTTGACCATTTATTGGCCTGATTTTCCTGTAGAAAACCTGATGAGAATCCTTGCATTTTGTTTTGCAAAGTTTTTAATTTTCTGAGAAAGCCGAAGACTTTGTCGTGCAGAGCTGCCGATTTTCCGTCAGAAGTTGAAACTGGGTCAAACGATATCGGAATGACCTGAAATTTGGGGTGAAACCTGCTGAGCAATAAATAAGACCAACCATAGGCTTTTGTTTGAGTTTTGAAGCCGTTTGGGGCCCTATCACTAGTAGACTTGCTTTTGTCGCGATGAAGATGTCGCGGTTTGATGTGCGGTCAACTGATGTCCGATTGACTTGAAATTTGACAGGGAACCTATTGGAGTCATTTTAAGATGATCTATAGGCTCTGTCTTGGAAACCATGGTCCCTGGGAGCTTCGCCACCGAGAGGGCTGATTTGGCTTCCGAGCGTCAAAGTATGGTCCTCCTGAGCAATAAATAAGACTACCATGAGCTTTTGTTTGAGTTTTGAAGCTGTTTGGGGCCCTATCACCGGTAGACTTGCTTTTGTCGCGATGAAGATGTCGCGGCTTGATGTGCGGTCAACTGATGTCCGATTGACTTGAAATTTGACAGGGAACCTATTGGAGTCATTTTAAGATGATCTATAGGCTCTGTCTTGGAAACCATGGTCCCTGGGAGCTTCGCTGCCGAGAGGGCTAATTTGGCTTCCGAGCGTCAAAGTATGGTCAAATGTTGTCGAAATGACTTGAAATTTGACGTGTAGCCCTTTATAAGCATTTTGAAGCCGTCCATGTGCTCTATCTGATGAGTGATGGCTCGGTGGTTCTCGCCGTCGAGAGGCTTGATTTAGCTGTTCGAGGGTTGATGTAGGGTCAAACGTTGTCGGTTTGACTCGGAACTTGACGTGGAGCCTTTTGGAAGTATTTTGAGACCATCCATCGGCTCTGATCGAATATTTGGTGTCTCCGATGCTTTCACTGCCGGGAGCTCCTTTTCAGCTGCCGGAGAAGCGAAGTTAGGCCAAATGATTTTGAAATGGCCTAAACTTCTTGTGTACTCCTCTTTTGGCTGTCTTGAAGGATCTTGCAGTTTTTATTTGATTCTGACAAGATTTAATTTTTTGGAAGTAGCATTGCCTATTTATGGCAGTTTGCGACTTCATGTAGCTCTTTGGATCTTGAAGAGGCAAAGTGACATTTTTGGTGTCAACAAATGCCCCCAAGAGGTGCAGCGACGAGTTGATTAACATTTGTAGTCGATGTGCCTCGAAGAGATTTGTGAAGGAGAGCCCGTGACTGGACCAAGAGTCTTTGAGCAGTCTTTCTTTTTGGTATTTGTAGCCTTTTGAGCTTCCAGGGGAATTTTATGGTAGTGAAAGGGATCACGTACCATCTCGAGGTAAAGTTTTGAAGATGACATCAGAGATGTGGATTTGGATTTTGACCTTGTGACCTAACAACCTGTATGTGGAATGTTGGGGGATCAATTTTGATCTTGTGACCTAATAGGTTATATGTGGCAAGTTAGGGGATCAGGTTTTGGTTTTTGGTGTTGGTCTTGTGACCTAACAGGTTGTATGTGGCAAGTTAGGGGACCAGGTTTTGGTTTGGATTTTTCGTGGAATGTTAATTTCAAGATTTTGGCTCAATTTGGTAGATGAGGCTGGATGGTTTGATTTTTGGAAGCTCATGGGGCTTGGAATTCTCTTTGTATTGTCCAATCAACTCAAAAGAGGCATGGAACCATTTTTGTATGCTCTTGGTAAGAGGGATTTCTCTTTGACTAAAAGCCCAAAATTTTTTTTTGTGTGCCTAGGTGGTCAAACCTGGCTCATATGGGCTAACCCATGGGACCTTAAGCTTTTGAAATGACTTAGATCTCATATGGTGTCATTTTTATAAAGAATATCCAAAAATATCTCCTTTGGATAGAGAATATCTAAGAATATCTTTACTTGGAGAGAATTTCTCATGTTCCCTTTATTTTGGGAGAGAATATCTCAAGTTATCTTTCTTTTGGGAAAGAATCCTTCATTGATCCTGTCTTTTGGGAGAAAATCTCTCATTGATTTCTTTTTGGGAGAGAATCCCTCAAGATATCTTTCTTTTGGGAAAGAATCTTTTTAATCTCCTTCTTTTGTTAATGTTACTAATTAGTAACACTTACCTCTTTCTTTTTTCCTTCTTTAATTTGCTCCCTTCTATAAAAGCAAGGAGGAGCTTGATCTCTTATTCTTATTATTTTCTTTTGCAACAATCCCAAGAGGGCTTCAAGACCAAGAGTTCTTCTTCTTCAAGATCTTCAAGACTTTTCTTCTTCTTCTCCATCAATGGCTTCAAGTAAGTTCCCTTTTTCAAGAAAACCCCATTGTAGAAAAGGTTCTTTCTTTTTTTTTGTTTCTTTCTTTTCTTTCCTTCTTTTTTTTTTCTTTTCCACGTGTTTGCTTCTTTTTTTTTCACACGTTTTTTTTTTACTTTCTTTTTCTTTTTTTCTTTTTTTTTGCATGTTTTTTTTTGTGGGCCGTACGGACAGATCCGTATGGATCTGGCCATACGGCCACGTGGCATGTGGGCCAGCCCCTTTTTTTTTTCTTTTTTTCTTTTTTTTTTGTTTTCTTTCTCTCTTCTCTTTTTTTTTGAGAAAGTTTCTTTTCTTTTTTTTTTGTTTTCTTTCTCCCCCTTTTTTTTTGAGAAAGTTTCTTTTTTTTTTGCTCATCATGATAATGCATTTTTTTCGCAAACCAAGATGTTCATGCATGTATATTTTTGTAAATTGAATTGTAGCATGATGTGATAGCATACCTGAAAGCTTTCGCAAATTTGGGAATTTGGAGCTCGCAGCGATGTTGAGCCCTTCCTGATTTTGTGGAGACTTTGAGGTTTCGAAAGTTTGGAGTTTCGGAGCTCGCAGCAATGTTGAGCCCATCTTCAAGCTTTCTATTTCTTTCGGGATAGTTCCTTTTCTTCAGAATTGCCCCGGAGTCATGTCAAAATTTTGCCAGATTTTTTTTTATCGAAATTCTGTCATTTTGATGTTTGATCTTTTTCTTTTCCCACCTTTGCAGGTGGTTCCTCCAGAACGAACAAGGGTAAAGAGCCTGCTACAAGCATACCTCGTCGATCTGCTAGATCTTCTAATCCGGCCGTTCAGCAGGCCTTTGAGAAGGTCCAGTATGTTGAAAGAAATCTAGAAGAGTGCGACTCCCTCAACATAGATGAGATGAGGCAGCGACTGATCGCTCTCAAGTGAGAGGAATTCTATAAGATCATGGTAAGCAGTCGTCCATGGATGATGGAAGATTAGAGTGTTTTACCCAAGCCTACCTTCTTTTTTGGTGATGCCGTTCCTGATAACATGACATTCCAGAGGAGATGTTTTCAGTTCTCTTTCACAGCAGATGGTGAGAAGAAGACTGTTGCGACCCGGTCGACGTTTGATCGCACCGTCTCGATCATGAGCCTTGCCCCCACGTGCTCTAAGAGGGAAGATCCTCCAAGCTGGGTGAGAAGGACAAATGTAATCAAGACCGGGGTTTTTGTTGGCGGTTCTCCTGGATATACGGAGAGGTCGCCTGCTGACATGAACATGTTGATGCCATCCAGCGGCTACTAGGGCTCTGATTATCCGTCGGTTGATTTGAGACTGGTGGGCCTTGGTATTTTCAGTGGTGACGGCAGCAATTGGATAAAGCCTTTTCGACTTCATGGCCGTTTCAATGCTGACTCCGAGTGGAGGTTGTGGACTGATCGCGTCCTGCTGATCGGTAGCGCCGTTTTGAAGGAAGCCGAGATTTTTGATGCGGTCCACGCCTTTAGGGAGACCGTCATCTTTTCTGACGAGGCCTTCATGGTTATGCTGGAATCATTCCTCCCACAAACCAATACCTTCATTGTGACGAATGGTGAGATTGGTTTCTCTTTGAAGGAGCTGAGCGCCATTACTGGATTGCCCATCCTTGGCAAACTCTATGAGGAGTTTATGCTGATTGACAGCGTCCTTGAGGGGCAGTCTGAGGAGTTCAGGCTTCTGTACTTTCAGCTCGTCGCCTTCTATGATTTTTTGAAGGAGAAGGAGGGTTTGAAAGTTAGATCCAGCAGTTGAAGAGTTCTAGCTCTTCATTCCCCAACTTTTTTGATAGCAGGGAGTCTTCTGATAGTGTGACCCAGGAAGCCAGGGCTCAGGATCCAAGTTCGAAGAAGATCTTGGCCATGCAAGAAGAGTTGAGAGATTTTTGTGCGAGTACAAACGCCATATGTCCTGACATTGCACTGCGGAGAGATCTCGCTGTTTACCTCACTTATTGGCTTGGTGAGGCTATTTTTGCTGGAGGAGATGGAACGCACATCAGGCCGCATTGTATTTTTTCGGCTTGTCAGTTGGCGTTTGGAGAGCAGCTTGCTTTGGTGCCAGCTCTTTACTCCTACCTGTGTACCGAACTGCAGGCTGCTGCTTTTTTGGTTTGGCTTGGGCTTCCAATGAACAGGGTATTTTCAGCCCACATCTTTTATTCGTGGTATGTGTACTACTGTCCTGGCTTCCACCAGCTGGGTGCTGCACAGGATGATGATGCTTTGATGATTCGGCTGGCTAAGGGCAAAGCCGTGTCCGAATCACTTTTGTTTGCCCGCATGAGGATCTGACGGTTCAGGGGCGTCGAGATGGGGCAGTCTTCAGTGAAGCTTTCTCCGGAGTTGCGGAAGAAGGCTTTTGATTTTGGTGCCTCCCAGACTCTACCAGGGCGGGGTCGGGAAGGCATTACTCCTTGACAAATGCAGAGAAGGAGTGGCTTTTCAGCATACGTATTGGCACGATGGTGTACCACAGACATCTTTTCGTCGACATCCAACCGTATATACCCTCTCGCTTTACTTTGCAGTTGGGCTTTTCTCAAGACGTCGTTGGAGCGCCTTCAAGCATGGTGAAGCGCTTTGGAGGTTTACAGGACGGGAGAAATGCATGGGCTTTCTATAGTGCTGAAGACACTACAGCCATGATCTCTTATCCTGTGTTGTTGACTTCCCGGACTGCCGGCTTTGCAAAGTGGTTCACGGAGAGCTTTTCGACATATCGGGGGCTTTCCAAGAAGGAGCTTGATGTGAAGTTGGCATCTGGAAAGGGCCTTGGAAAGTCGGATGGCGTCCGGCGAGAGGAAGTTTGGGCCTTCCTTTCTGGAGAGAAGCACAAGATAGGCTTTCTCGGTGACCAGGGCGTCATTGGTTCTGAAGCTGTTCGAGAAATACCTGATGAGGCTTTAGAGCAGCTAGAACAGGAGGAAGCCGAAATTGGTGCTTGGATGCAAGCGGCACAGAGGCAAGCTTCTGTGGAGTCTACTGATAAGGGTAGACCATCCAGTGGGGAGTCAAGTGGGAAACCTGACTCTGACAGCGGGGCAGGTTCCTCTAAGAACTGAGCCCGCAGGAGTAAGAGGAGGAGGAGTCATCATCGCAGCAAGGGGCAGCATGAGGACTCTCGTGACTTGGAAGTCCCTCTTACTATCAATGAGGATGTGCCAGTGGATGCTGACGAGCCTCCAAAGAAGAGAAGCCGATAAAAAGAGACTGTCAGTGAAGGTATGATTCTTCCTTTTTCTCTTTCCATTTCTTTTCATGGGATTTTTCCATGTTCTGATTTGCTTCTTGTTTCTGCTTTTCTTTTTTTTTTTTTTAGCAGAGGAAGATTTGGCGATGCCTGAGGTTCCAACCGATGAGGTGGTGACGGATCCTTCAGGGCACCTGAAGAAGAACCGAGGGACTCTGGAGTGAATCCAGAATCTCCAATTGGTATGACTTCCTTTGCTTTCTTCTCTGTTTTTTTTTGTCTGTGACTTGGTTTGCCAACATTTTTTCTTGTCAGCTGACTTGCCACAGGATTCCGATGACTTTGAACCATCGATGGACGCAAATGTTGATGATGCTTCCGATGAGTTCATGGAGGAAGAGAGTCTTCCGCCAGTCGTCGAAGAAGGTATTTTGTAGTAATAACCCTGATAATGATTTTCAAACAGGATCATATTCATACCTTTTTGTGTTTATTTGGCAGGTTTTGAAGTGACAGAGGAGGGTCCGTCGCTTCCTTTAGAACCAGAGCAAGGGATGCCAAAGGTTGATCCAGAGGTAGAGACTCCTGAGACCAGTTCTGACACTGTTGAGGAGATACCTCGTGCTGAGATTCCTTCCCGAGCAGGAGCAACTTCAACTGGAAAGAGTTCTTTTGTTACTCTTCCAACGGGTGATGACATGAGCAGCCGACCAATGGAGTTGGGCGAATCTTCAGCTGGGCCATCTCTTCTTTTTGCGAAGAAGGTGGTAGTGCGGGTTCTGAGCTCTTGGATTGAGACTCTGCTTTCTGGGCACTTAGATGCCGGATTTGGGATGATCCAGCATGTGCGTGAGATTCTCGGTGATGCCGAAGAGGCTGGTCTGGATGTCACAAGTGCCAGGGCGATCGTTGATAGGATCATTGAGCTCACTACAAGAAATTTGGGGTTTAAGGACGACACAAATTTATCCCAAAATGTACACATTTCGTCACCGAAACTAATTAAGACGAAAATTTTTCGTCACCTGTTTTGTTGCCAAAGCCTCGTCTCTAAAAGGTATTGGAGACGAAAAAAATCATCATTGAAAAAGATAAATTTGTGACGATTTTTTTTATCTCCAATACACTGTGTTGGGAACATACTTGTAAGTAATTAGTGACAAAATATTTTGTCATTAAAGGATGAAATTAGAGACAAAAATATTTTATCATAAATATAAAAAATAGAGACGAAATAATTTTGTCACGTTTAATATAAAGGAAGACGAAAAAATTTTGTCAAAGAAGCTATCAGTGGATGACGATTTTTTTTTTTGTCTCCAATCGACTCTGTGGGAACATACTTGTAAGTAATTAACGACAAAATATTTTGTCATTAGAGGAAGAAATTAGAGACAAAAATATTTTGTCATAAATATAAGAAATAAAGATGAAATAATTTTATCGCGTTTAATATAATTGAAGATGAAAACAATTTGTCTAAGAAAGTACCAATAGATGACGATTTTTTTTTGTCGCCAATCGACTTTGTGGGAACATACTTATAAGTAATTAACGACAAAATATCTTGTCATTAAAGGAAGAAATTAGAGTCAAAAATATTTTGTCATAAATATAAAAAATAGAGACGAAATAATTTTGTCGCGTTTAATATAAAGGAAGACGAAAAAATTTATCAAAAAAGCTACCAATAGAGACAACACTAACATTAATATCACACAATATCAGTTAGTTTATTTAAAAAAATCGATATACTAGCTTGAATTTAAATATACAATTTACAATATTTAGAAATACATAAAAACATAACACAAAATAAATAAAAACCATGGAGTTGCCAAGTTTTGTCTTTTTTGGTGGAAGAAGCCCTCCAATAAATCAATCTCAGCCCTTTCTCTATCTTTACTTCCATGACCCTTTCCCTCTCTTCTTTCCTTCTTCCTATCCTTGCTTCAGTCCTATCCTGTAACTGTGAATCTCCCATTGTAGTCTGCTGATGCCTTCATTTGCTTCAACAATTTCCAATATGAGATGATTGGGGTGACTGCACAAACAAGTCTTGATCTGAACTCCTTGGATTATATGGGTAGGCTGAGGAGTATCATGCCTCTCTTTTGACTTGAATGACTGCTTGTTGAGGAAATGGAAAATACGTTCAAATCAAGCCTGCAACATTACAACAATCCTAGACAGAGAGAAATCTAACATACACTTATGCAACTCGATCTATATATCAATTGATTATATTGTTGATATTCTTTGCCTTTGTAACCTCCAATGGGTGGATACCGTGGATGCACCTGAGATGCCTCCATCCTCAGCTGCAAATGAGGATTAGTGAGCTTATGCATGGGGTGGGACCGAGCTTTTCTTGATGAGGGAATAGACATCACTGTATATTGCCACAACATTTGAGAACACAGCAAGGACAATCATGAAAATGGATAAAATCTTATCCCTCTTTGTTGCTAGTTCATGTGTATCCCTGAAATGAAAGGAGAAAAAATTAAGGTATTTATAGGAATTCAGAGAGCAATAGACAAAATTGAAATAACAATCAATGGGGCACAAGTGGATCATAAGTGACAAGATCTCTCTAGGGCACTCAAGATAAGTCTACACCAGCACTCAAGATAAGTTTATGCCAGAAGATGAAACAATTGGGAGGCCTAAACTGCACCCTATTTCAAAGCATCACAAGTGCATAACTCAATAGGGTACCCAGATTATTCAATATATGCCAAAAGTGGTAAATTTATTGTATCAATACTACACTGATACCTGATGCTGCTGCATGGATACTTACAAGATTCAGCTTTAAGGGTAAACAACCATAACACAAAAGATGGCAATTTGGACATTTAGTCTCACTGGAAATGCTACCAGCTGATGGTAGTGAGGGACTGGTTTGATTCGGTTTGAAAAAACTATTTTCAACTTGGGTTCAGGTTTGGGGTTGGAGTCGGGTTTTGGTGACCATATTACCTGCTATATGTGTGTGTCTGTGTAACTCACTGGGTAAATCATGTTTAAGGGTTGATTGACAAGAATTGTATCGTAAAACTTCACGATAAAGCATGAAATTGAAAGCACCACTGAAAAACCAAAAAGGATAATTTTTGAACAATGACTTCCTACAGATCCAAAATAAATAAATAACACACCCACAGAGGCAATAAGTTTCATCTTAGTGAACAAATTAAAGGAGAAGAAACGCACCCATATAGCAAGAGTAATGGGCACACCTTCAATTACAAGGCGCTTCGTTAAATAGGAGGCTTGAACTGTTGCTTCTCGTTTCTCAGAGAAGACATTATTTACATATCTCAACACAAGTGAAGTCTTCCCAACTCTGCCTGCATAAAATAATGAGCAAAATCATAACACCAAGCTTGTTGAAAAGAAAGGATAAAATTTAACATGATAACATTGGAATAACTTTCTTAAAGTTACTGCAATCCATGTGCGTCTTGCAGGTGTATCTCATCTAAATGGGGAATTCCAAGACAAACCCCGAAAGCCTGTTGCCCATGTTCATGCAAGGTTTTCGAATCCATATAACAACTAGGCCCAAATCATCATTCATAGGCAGACCCATCCGTTCATTCAATCCCTTTTTCTTCTTCACTCCAGTCGACCAGAGTGATTTGATCATCAGGTAGGCCACCAGTGCATCGAATATGGACAACTGGTTCTTACCCAACATGTTTTGTGAACCTCTGGAATTTCACTAACCGAGGATGGGCTGCTGTTTTTATTCATATATAAACCTGTCAATTGGATGCTCAAGTGGAATTGAGAGCATTCCAAAAACTTGAAGACCCAACTACTTGCTATAAGCAACTAGTGTGGCATAGCATTCCTCTTATATCTTACACCTCTGTATTTCATACAAGGCACTGTAGAAAATCTTGATTCTTTAATCATGGTCTTCAGCCACAAGGCTTCGCCGATGATGACAGTGATTACAACGTCTGATTACCTGTTCATTTATACACTAAAGTGGTATGTGGATCCCTGGCATGTTCATTATATGGCCTAGATGATGAATAATCTATGGTGAACCATATAAAGATGGATTGGGTAACTACCAAATAAATCATCTATAAAACACACTTAAAATGGGAGGAGCAATCAATCATCTATAAATGAATCTGAAAATGGAAGCACCATGAAACACCTAGGATTAAGTCACATTGTAAAGTAACACTTCTACTTTATTGAAAAGTGGTGAGCTTATTTTCACTGTGCAAACCAACCTCACAGTTCGGGAGAAATCAATTAAAATTGCAAAATGGAGTCGCAGCGACACAATTTCAGGACAAAGGAGAGTTCAAAGTGCTAACGCATACAAAGCACTGGGTGAACTCAAGCCACTGAAGTTCTAATCATCATCTTCATCTGCGTAATAGTTCAGATAGGATTCAGAATATAGCATGGGAAAGCTTGTAAACAAATATACATACTATTATTTACTTTCCATACATTTAACTGAAAACAAGGATGGGTACATAGTTAAACTAGAAATCACAAATAAACAAACCTCATTAGCCCCTCGTCGGAAACATAAAACACCTTTCCCATGAACCAAGTCATCCCACACAGTTCCTTCATACCTTCACAACATGAAACAAAATGAGCATTAGCAAACATAAGCACATTCATTCTGTTTAAATAATAAAATCCTAAAAGAACACGTTAGAGATAGAGATAGAGAGAGATAATCATTTATCCATTACAACCCCAAAAGACCCAAATCAATTCCAGTTCTAGTAGTAAATCCAAACACAGCTATAATACCCATGAAAGATAAGATTTCATTACCAGTAAATCCAAACACAATTATAAAACCCATGGCTAGGGATTCATCGAACTTATATTTCTTGTAGATTCGCTTGGTTACTATATTCTTGGATTCATCATTAATTGACATGGCATTGCACATCTCAACCCGGTACTCATCATAATGAGGCTCCCATTTCTTCAAACAAGCTGCTGGAACTTCTTCACTGAAGCAAGGCAGCTGAAATATCTCTACATGCCAAAAAATTTTAACATCAGGAACAAGCCAACAACAGAATTGGGTAGAAGGGACACATGGTGTAATAATGAAATGAATAAATCCTCACCCTCTGATGACGAATCTTTCAATTTAGATGAATTCACCGTTTCAATTGAGAATCTCATCAGTACAAGTTCCAATGCAGCACACGTACACTCGATCCTGTCCGTTCATCAACTGCTGGTGCTAGCCTAAACATGTTAAAGGGTGCACAATGCACATGTTTTCTAGTAACTGTGAACCAGATTTCAGTTTAGGAAAATTGACAATTTATAACATCGGTAACCATCTAGATTAAAAGAAAAAGTACAAAGAGGAATGATTATATCCTACCCAAAAAAAACACTGAAGAAAGTCTTCAAACAACTGGTCAATAAACTGAAAATTAGGCCAGAACCATGATGCAGTTTACAACACACAGTACTGTTGCATAATAAGAGAAGACAACTCACAGTACTGTTGCAGTTTACAACTCAAATAAGACACATGGCGCTATCCATGCTTCGTTCACAGTACCAAGGATTGACTTTCTTCTATTTTTAATATAGTGATGAGTTCAATAAGTTGGGCCAGCGAAAATTTAGGAGATTTATCAAGAGAAGTCTAATTAAGCTAATTAAGGCCTCCAAGTCCTAAAACATAAGTTAATAATGAGATTTTTTTTTAAATTAACTAAAAATTTTAGACGAAGTACTCTTACGTGTGTCTCTTCCTTTTCATGCTCTTTTATTTCCAAATATAAACTATACTTGCCACAACTGATGAAGGTGATTAAGGAGTTTTTTTTTTTTTTTTTGTGAGATTAGAGCAATAAAAGAGGCCATATAACATGACAGAGGGACGTATCTCCTATTGCTACATTCCTTGAATTCTGTCTTCCTTACTGCAATATTTTGTTTAAAGTTATCGCGGAAGTGTTATCATTTGTAAGTGATTAAGGTGATTTAGGAGCTTATAGTTAGAGATAAAAGAAATAACAGGGCCCTATATATATAATACATAGGGAAGGATATGCAAATAAAATAACATAAACAGGAGGCCAGGTCCCATGATGAGAATCACCTAGTCTTGATCTTCTTATCTTTCCATTATCCTTTTGCCATCCAAATTTATCCTAAGGGGAACACAACACCTATTCTCTTCCTCCTATTTCCTAGTTCCTACCTTTTATCATTCATTGTTTTCTTTATAACTGTTTCTACTGCTTGCTATTGAAATAAAAAATTAAAGTGCAGCCATATTGTACTAATTTAAAGTGCAAGTCAGTCAACAAACTACATCACATTATGCCAGTGTGAATCCTAATTTGTGACTTCGCAAGAAATTAGCAAACCTGATGGGAGAGGTAATGATCAGGGTGATTTACACAATAAAAATGCTCAACATGCTCACTGACTGACTAACAGAGCTCCAGATATACAGCTGATAATCTGTGCATGTTCACTCTGTCCAGTCTTTGAATTATCCATCATGCACAAGAATCCTCCATTTTCACTTCGATGGAGAAGATTGGTGAAACCCTAAAACTAGAAAGGACAATTATGAATTTAAAAATCTTTAACAGTAGGCTACTGATGCATGCCAGATCCATGATCAGCCAGCCCATTAGGCCTACACCAAAAGCTTAAAAGTGTTTTACCAAATAAAAAACAAAGATTAAAAGGGGAGGTCCAAAGGCCACCAGGCCCGCTAAATGAAGATTATAGATAGTGCAACATATTGTTAGTAGTAGATAAAATCTCATATAGTTATTAGAAAGTTTTTTTTTAATTTAATTTAGAATTGGAATTGTTTCCAAAGTAGTATGATTTCTAGCCTATATAAAGAGTTGTTGTAGCCCTCTCGTTTAGTAATGCATTGATTAATAAAATTTTCATCCATGAGTTTTCTTTCTCGGTGGTTTGTCTGTTGTGTGAAACCAACACAACACGGTTTGAATCCTATGGATCCCTATCCCTAAGCTTCAGCTTGGAGAGTAGTCCTTGGCTACTCTTCCCCTTACTCATGCTGTGTCAGCTACTAAAACTTTTGATATGGAGTTTGAAGAGTACTATCTACCATGGACCACGTTATGGTAGTGGGAGTGGGTACATATCAGGTAGGCATTTACAATTGAAAAAAGATCGTCGGACAAGGCTACATCACCCATTTTGAACCATCTGGGTAACTATTCCCCCAGACCGCTGTATGAATTCAAGAATCCTAAGCAAGTAATATCAATCCTTTGTTTAATCCCCTTCTTTTGCTTTTGTCATTCACTAGTCGAGCCCGGCACGTGCAAGGCACGTGCAGTGTTGAAACAAATATAAGAAGAAAAAGTTCACAGACAACTTAGATTTATTAGACGAAGATCATATGAAGTAGAATTTTTTCTACCAGCTTCAATTTGTTGTTGATAGCTAAAAATGGATTGTGTGTGTCTAAACATATAGACATTAAGCGTATACAAATCAACGGTCTATGCAAGTTTTGAATTAATGAAAGATGACGCATCCGAGCACTAAGCAATAGCACATGAGAAAACCAAGTATAAAAAACTATGTTAGGCACAAGAAAGCTAATCATTTTATCATTTGAAGTGAGTGAGGAACACTATTAGATTGTATATAGCCTTGAACAAACATTTTACCTTTAGTCTTTAAACTTGCGCTGGCTTTGCCTGCAAAATTGAATACTACTAAATGCATGGCACACTCAATGTCTTCTGTATGTGCAACCATCATATACATAGCAATGTAACTATAATGAAGCAAGAATCCAAAACATTTTAATTCTACGTTTTAAAGAAATTATGTAAACAAAGATTTAATATCACATTCAAATCTTCCTTAACCATTTTAACTGTATTTTCAAGTAAACCTTACTGATATAAAGCATGGCTTGAAAACAAAATCCCAACATATTCCTGCTTTTTTCTTCCTTTTGCCCCCTATTTTTTCTAAAAAACAAGCACCAATTCCTGCTTAACCCAGAAATTTTTTCAAAAAGAAAAAGGAAAAAAGTACACTGTAAATTTCAATGTAAAAAAAAAGATAGAAGAAAAAATTGCAAGACAGAGTGAGTGTTCATGTGAGATACAAAAGATAAAAAGAAACATTCATGGGGAAAGAAAAACTGAAATTCTTTCTGATCCTTGCTATTGTTTCTTTGTTCCCATATGGCAACCAGTCTACTCGAATTAGATTAGTTTCTGTTCAAGTTTGCAAGAATAGTAATAAAAATAAATTCAATCTTAACCTGATTCATTTGTTAATTGCATTAGATGGATCAACTAAAATCCTAAAGAATCACAAGTCAAAAGTTTAATTGATACTTAAGTTCTTAGAGAATGAATAAAAATAGAATTTGATGCATTCAGGTCTGTCTTTGTTTCCTGAATTTATTTCATGTCCTTGTAATTATGACTGAGCATGTATTAATCATATCCAAGCTTCAGTAATTCTAACAAACCTGTTTTCTTGATCAAATTTAGTATTTGCTTTATAATATTAACAATGCTAATCCTGAAAACTTCAATGTTTTTTCAGATATTGTTGACAATTCTTATGTTTCAGATGTCCCACAAACAACAATGAGTTAAGTCTCTCCACAGCTCAATAAAACTATATTGGAATCCAATCACTAAATTTTCACCTCAAGTCTGCATATTTCAGCATTATACCTTGCTATATATATGCACTCAAATAAATATATATGATATATGTATTAATTATATATTCAATACTTTTATTGTTTTCCTTTGTCTCGCTTGGTAGATTCATGTAGGTCCAACTGTTGCCTTATTCTGTATCAAGTCAATGTTGACTCATGAAATTCCTTTTTTTTTTTTTTTTTTGTAGAGTTATGAATGATGTTATATAAACTTATTTTTTATTGTGGTTTTTTACAGTGTCTTTTGCTGTGAGTTTGAATAATTTTGCTTAATTTTTTTTCATAATTGTCCCCCTTGATGAAATATCTTATTAGAGATCAAAATATTTAATGATGAGTTTAACCCATAAAACTCCCGTGGAACCCTCATTGACTATCAATATGCCTAAACTTTGGAATTCTAAAAGAGTCCATGATAGACTGCAACACCACCCATCAAAGGAAAAGGAAGAATCCATGCTTTTAGTTACAGAATTTAATTAACTTGTAGTTGTCATCTTCTATTCCTCTCTGTCCTTGAAGCTTGCTTCTAATGACACTGCTGCAACTGGTTCTAAGATTTTTAATTTCCTTATGTTCTTTTATAGAGGTAAATGGTGAAATGATAATAAAAGGTTACAAGTGGAAGTCCCAAACTCTAGCAGGGCGGATTTATTTCAATCACATCTTTATTGGGAAGCTTAGTATCAGAACCATGGTTTTAAAACATAGTTTCAAAGTGCAATTGATCAACTCAAAGCTACCTCTAAAAACTTTTAGTACAAGAATATTAAGGGTGACCAGCAATTTCAATCATAGGAAAATTACCAACCACATTTGTCGGATAAAACTCACATCATATATAAATCAAGCATCTACATGCCACAAACTAAATCTTAAAAAAAATAGAGGGAAGAGAGGTGGAAGATAAAAGGAACACTATTAGAATAATTATATCGAGTATTCAATACAATAAATAAAAAGACAAGCAAATTGAGATAGTGAAAAAATATAACAATACACTGTTGTTGAATGAAGTCTTCACATTGCAAGAAAGAAAAGAATAAAAGCATGAAAAGTCTACTGTAATTATCATATCTGGTTGCGAAATTTGATCAATTGGAGCAGGAATGGGTGTATAAGTGCTTCATAACGAAAGAGGGAAAACTATAGATTTCCCTAGAACCTCTCTGAGAACAAGATATTTGCATCTTATAGACCATTGTGACTAGCTTTGGTGTTGCTTGTCATTGCCTTGTTGTTTGATAGCAGGTATTAACACATCATATTTACGAAGTCCATGAAAAATCCATCAAAAAATCAAAAAATAAAATTAAACCACAATGAAAGTAAAGGTAAAAAAAAAGAGACTAATATCCTTACCATTCGATCAAGCAGAACATGTAAAATAGATGTCTGAAATTCCTAATAGCCAATGCTAAGACATTCATAGAAATAGGAGGAGTTAAATATAACAAATTGATGGAATCATTCTTACAGGTATACAACCATGTAGCAAATATATGGTACATGTCTTATTTTAATTAGTACTTACATTTGCATGAAAATCTATTTTTTTTTAATATTTGTCGCATCATATCATTAGAAAAACATAGATCCATGGTTTTCTTTATTTTCAGCAGAACATATGCTGATGGTTTGAGTCCAGAGCACTGTGGGAAGAGTTATGTAGGCAATCCAGTGGACCCCACAATCAAGTGGGCCATGGGTGTAGAGAGAATTTGTTAAGCAGGTGAATGCTGCACAACTTCTTCCCTTTTATAATAAGGGTATAGATATTGCAGCTAATTTTATGGTCTACTCTTAGTGCCTTTTTTCTTATATTGTGAACTTGTTTTTCCTCCTCAAATTGGAGAAAAAGTCAATTGTAATGAAGTATAGAATATCAGGCAATTCCAGATGGGAATAAACTATAAAAGCATATGGTTTATAGTTTATAAATGTCATGCTGTTTTATCAAATGTTCACAGCTAGTTAAATCTAACAGGAAATAAACCAATTGAAGAAAAAAAGAAAGACAGACAGATGACCCATTTGACATGTAACAATTGCTTGCTTAAGTGGTGCAAAAATACAAATAAAGAAGTGATTGCAAACACATAATGAAAAGCATGCCCACAATTGACATGTGAAATTTGAAACCTTTTCCCACTAAGATTTATGTATAAGGGTCTGAGCTAATTCAAATGGGCTGATCTGTTTTAAGACAATGTGGCACAAATAACAACTTCTTCAATAGACTCACCGTAAATTGATCTGGACGACGAGATTGAGAGGCAAGAAAATGCAGCCTCATTGAAGCTAGGTTTTGCATTTTCTTTATATAGAGCATAGCATGCCAGTTTACAACTCAATACTTGAGGACTATGTCTCTCTGCAAATGCTGCCTCTTTCTTCAAGGCCGCCAGCGACGAGACAGCACTGCACATTCTGGGCATGGTGTCTAGCGAAACCACTGCTGCTTCTCTTTTGTTTCTTCTTTATTTACAACGAAGACAAAATCCCAGCCCATTTTTAATTAGAAAAGAAAAAAACCATTCCACCTAGTCAATATGGGTTTGTCTATTTCCACCATCTCCCGACCAAGACGAACTCAACACGATGGCCTGGTTGTTTGTAGCATTAAAATACAAAGTCACGGGGCTGATATTAATTTTTCATTTTTGTGATTTGATTCTACTTCCTTAAAATGAATAGTTATTAGATGCACATTTTAGAAAATTCATCTCTGATCCTCATTTGGCACAACCCTAGCATAAATTAGCAACCCTCGGAAGTCTCCCCTGGAAAATGCACATGCTAGTCTACTAGTTAATTATCTAACAGAAATTGAGAGATTCTACAAATAAGACAGATGGATATATATTTATTCAAAAATATTTCACAATGTACATAATACTCATATGGTTATGGAAGATGGATAGCGGATATCGAAAAGTAATCGTAACAAATTATAAATTTGGTTACAGCTGCACAAAGAATCAGCATATCAACATAACCGGTAGACAAAATGGCCACAACAGAAACAATTTTTTTTCCAAATCACTATTCTGATGACGACAATCATTGGTCATCATCTACAAAGCTCCTGATCTACCCCAATATGTAGATCACGGCTTGACCCAAAAAAAAGGGGGCATTGCAAAATCACCCAGTGTCGGATTCTCTGTGGCAAGAAATCGCTAACTTTGAGTGATGAATTTGTCTAAATTTCAAGTCCTGCATCGTGCACTTACGGTTAAAAGGGTAAAAGAACGAGATCGGGACTGTGTTGGCATATTCCAATTTCCACAAATGCAAGATTTCTGGCGTTGGAATCGATCCGAAACTTATGAACGCAAGTGGTCTATAAATCAGATCATAACAAAACCAAGGAAAAAAAAACGAGATCTAGATAAGATTACCACAATAATAAGGGTGGATCAAAACCAAGAATACAATTCCATTGATTTCTATCACTACAGCATCAGTAACTCATAATATCACTTATAAAAAAATAAAATAATAAAAACTAACATATCCATCTATAATTATAACCAATACATACTACCATTATACCCAATTTATATCAAAATAGATGGACATGCAGGAATCAGCATGTAGATGCTGACACCCATATAAAAAGAAAAGATATTGAACGATTTCTATAAGGGGTTAAAAAAAGGATTTCGAATGCAGCACCAGGAGGCGAAATCGGCCAATATTTGCAGGAGAGATCAAAGATACAGACAACAATAATTTAAAAAAAATAACCAAATCAAAACGTTTCTCAAAGGTCACATCTGTTTCAACAGATCATATGCCAAAAAAAAATAAATCCTCACAATCAGAAGCATCCAGCTTAAGATTTTAAGAACTTGTAATGAAATCACAAGATCCAGATGCAAAACACATGATGATATTTCACAAAAGAAACAGAAAATCCTTACAATAGAAAAGAAAGCAAAAGAAGGATGGAATGGAAAGAAGAAATGAAAGGGGAGAGGACTCACCATCACTTGCAGGGGCGGGAGAAGGTGATCTGTGCGGCGATGGGCTAGGTTGGGCGGACTTGGTGTGGCTAGGGTTGGGGTTCGGTTTTGGGATTTCGGGCAAAGGAAATGATGGGTTTGGGGATGCTTTTGACTTTGTCTTTGCTCTTTTCCTCCTTCTCTGCTTCTCTCTTTCTCTTCTTCTTTTTCTGATTTGTTTTTCTGCTTGGGATGGGGATGTCGGGCAGGGGCATTGAGTTTGGTTTTTGGCGCAAGGGTTGAGATGGAAAGGGATTTTCTGGAGATGGTTTGACGAAACTGGGTTTCGATGGGTTATGCTCAGAGAACGGTGGAGGGCTGGGATGGAGGTAGGGGATCGGTGGTGGTGCGGAGTGGTGATATGCTTGGTGGAAGAGAAAGGAGAGGGTTTGGCTGGGCGTTTTTTATTTACTGGGATCGAAGATGGAATGAGTTCGGCAGGGAAGATTGAAGGTGGAAGGTGTCCAATGTAAATAATGGGTAGGTGGTAGGGGAAAAAAATTTTCCCAATTCCCAAATGAAGGCGCCAACGGAATATTGGAGCTGGCGGGGGAAATTTATATAACCTTTGCCGGCAAAATTTATAATTTGTCTTCAATAATTTCTCTTTTTTACTTTTTCTAACAATAAAGTTAAATCGAAAATTGAACTATGCCGACGTTTTTTTAGTAAAACGTCGCTAAAGGTCAGGGTGTACGGCGAGTGCATCAATGGACGGCTGGTAGTGGTGGGGCGGGAAGGGCGGCCTACTGTTTGGGCGACCATTAGCGTGCGGATCTAACTGGTACGAAGAAGAGAATGAGAGAGTAGAGATAGGCGAAGATTAAACTAGAATGAGTACGAAACAGGTAACGGCCCCTGAAAAAATCAGAAACTGGCACGAGCACTGCGCTCGAGGGTGGAGTAACTTGTAGGAACTGACGGTACGCAAATAGGACTCCCGGTTAGAGAATTAGAACCGAAAACATACGATTTTCCAATACTTAGGCTCGAAAACGGCCCGTCGGGGGTCTGGAACGGGTAACCGCCTCCTGAAAAATAAAAAATCGGCACGAGCACTTCGCTCGATGGTAGAGTAACTTATAAGAACTGACTGTTCGCAAATAGGACTCTCAGTTAGAGAATTAGAAAGCGAAACATAGAATTTTCCAACACTTAGGCTCGAAAAAACGGCCCGACGGGGGTCCGGAACGGGAAAC
Organism: Litsea cubeba; assembly: GCA_012931725.1. Classification (NCBI taxonomy): domain Eukaryota; kingdom Viridiplantae; phylum Streptophyta; class Magnoliopsida; order Laurales; family Lauraceae; genus Litsea; species Litsea cubeba. The sequence goes on from CM022955.1 coordinate 48,520,021, forward strand.
GGGCCCCGAATAAATCGGAAACCGGTACGAGCACTTCGCTCAAGGGCTAAATAACTTGTAGGAAACTGACGGTTCGCAAATAGGACTCCTGGTTAGAGAATTTGGACTCCCCCACCTTTTTATCCTACACTAAAAAATGCGGCAACTTCATATAGGGTGTAACTAAATGATCAATGAGTAACAAAAAGGGGTGTACAACCACATTATGCCTATTCTTATTCAAATTCTCTTTGAATACGAGGTTGATTCCTCCATAGAAAGAACAAAATTAATCTAACACTGAAGGGGACTTGTGAAATATTTTTTGTACAAATCTTATGAGGGAAAGTTGGAATCTAAAATATAATTTATCCAATTGATGCAGACACATTAGCAAGGACATTTATTTGATGGGCCACTTCTTTCAACAGCGTGTAGGCTACAAATAAATATTTATCTAATATTCTAAATTAATATTGGTTTTCGAAAAGGCCGAATTTTTCTTTTTCTGTGCCATGCCATTCCAAGAATTTTGCCCAAGCATAAAATTTTATAAAGGCTTATGTTCCAACATTGCAAAACCCCTAGTACTTTAATCATGATAAGAAACTCAGATTTTCAATACTAAAATTTATGTACCTTTGATTGAGCTAATATGATGGGTTTCTTTCCGGTTTTTATCCCCAAAAAGACATTTTGAAAATGTTCAAGAAAAATGAAGACTTACTAACTTTTATTATATATCATTAGCCTTTTTACATATTTTTTTTATGATTTTCTGCTTCATAAAATATTAAAATATGTTAGCTTCATTTTTAAGATTTTAAAAATGTTGCCTTTTGCTATTCTTTTAAGACTGAATTGTTATGTTTAGACTTTTCACATATTTTTTATGATTTCTTGCTTCATAAATATATTGTTAGTGTTTCGTTTCATCTTTTTCTTTATTTATTATATCAAAATGTAAGTTAAAAGTGAATTAACTAATATTTTCATTGCTCTAAATTTAATAGCTATGATCATCAAATTATTATAACAATTTGGCCACATGTTGTCAATATTGTGTAGCTCCTATCTAGTCATCCAATATAGATATAGGTAATTGTAATGGGCCCCACGAGGTGAGCTTGATCATTGCTCATTGTTTTTTGTATTTAATTATGATGATGAATGGCACTTAGGCTGTTATTCAATTAAAAGAAGTAAGAATAAAAAAATATATTCGTCCCGCAATCAATCACAATCAGCATTACGCAAGTAGAATTTATTAGTGACAAAATATTTTCATCTCCCACAACTTATTCTTCCGAGATAAAAATATATTTGTCCCCCATTTAACAGGAACATGAAATGGCATGATGGAGTGTTTATTGGTGACGAAATATTTTCGTCTTCCATAACTTATCCTTATCGGTGACGAATTACGTTCGTCGCAAAAATAAATTATATTTTGTGACAAAAATGTTCGTCTCCAATGAGCTAAAATAATTCGCGCCACCGCAAATAAAATTGGCGCCTTATTTTGGTGACGAAATATTTTTGTCTTCCATAATTTATCCTTATTAATGATGAATTACGTTCGTCGCAAAAAAAAATATATTTTGTGACAAAAATGTTCGTCTCCAATGAGCTAAAATAATTTGCCCCACAACTTATTTTTTCAAGACAAAATATATTTGTCGCCCATTTAACAAAAAGATGAAACGGCATGATGGAGTGTTTATTGGTGACGAAATATTTTTGTCTTCCATAACTTGTCCTTCTCGGTGACGAATTACGTTCGTCGCAAAAAAAAGTTATATTTTGTGACAAAAATGTTTGTCTCCAATTAGCTAAAATAATTTGCCCAACAACTTATTTTTCCGAGAAAAAAATATATTTGTCGCTCATTTAACAGAAATATTAAACGGCATGATGGAGTGTTTATTGGTGACGAAAATATTTTTGTCTTCCATAACTTATCCTTCTCGGTGACAAATTATGTTCGTCGCAAAAATAAATTATATTTTGTGACAAAAATGTTTGTCTCCAATGAGCTAAAATAATTCGCGCCACCACAAATGAAATTGACGCCTTATTTTGGTAACGAAATATTTTCGTCTTCCATAACTTATTCTTTTTAGTGACAAATTACGTTCGTCGCAAAAATAAATTATATTTTGTGATAAAAATGTTCGTCTCCAATGAGCTAAAATAATTCGCACCAACGCAAATGAAATTGGCGCCTTATTTTAGTGACGAAATATGTTCGTCTTCCATAACTTATCCTTATTGGTGACGAATTACGTTCGTCGTAAAAAATATATATATATTTTGTGACAAAAATGTTCGTCTCCAATGAGCTAAAATAATTGGCGCCAACGCAAATGAAATTGGCGCCTTATTTTTGCAGACGAAATTTTGTTTTCGTCTCCTATACTTTGAAAAAAATTCAAACAAACGACAAAATTTATATTTCGTCCTCTTTGGGTGTTCTTTCAAGACAAAAAAAATTTTCGTCATCAAATTTCGTCACAACAGCCTAGATTTCTTGTAGTGGCTGGGTGACAGGCGGTTTGAGACCATGGGTTTCCCTGACGACCAGTTTTTCAAGGAGATGTTCCTGGACCCTGCGGATAAGGCTCAGTCTAACCTGGATGAGGCTACACAAAGCAGGAAACAGATAGTCCGAGAGAAGAACTTAGAAGAGCTAGCCATCATTGGGTTGACAAATGACCTTAACATCTTTGATAGGGAGGTCGATGAGGCCAGGAAACGTCTTGAGCATCTGCAGGCACAAGTCGCTGCCAAGTGGGCTGCAATAACAGAGGCTTGTGACAGGGAGAGTGCTTTGATTCGCCGGGTTGCAGATGCCGATCAAGTTCTTAAAAGGAAGTCTGAAGAGAACAAACAATGGCGAACTGCTCGGGATAAGCTTCCCGGTGCGAAAGAAGGGTTACAGCGCACCCCAGCATCTCATGGCAAGTTCCTGAAGAAGCTTGCCTTGGAATCCCTGACGGCTGAGGCCAAAAGTTTGCTTCAGGAGCTGAACTCTTGGCTGGAGACCATTTTTGGCTGAGCTCCTGATTTTTGTAGCAGAAACTATCCTTCTCTTTTTTTTTTGGCACCACTTGTATTTTTTTAGTACTTCTTTTTTTAGTGCTTGTGAACACTTTCTTTTTTTGGTACCACATGTATATATATATTTTGGTACTCTTTTTTTTGTAGTGCTTGTGAACACTTTCTTTTTTTGGTACCACATGTATATATATTTTTTTGTACTCTTTTTTTTTGTAGTGCTTGTGAACACTTTCTTTTTTTGGTACCACATGTTTATATATTTTTTTTGGTACTCTTTTTTTTTTGTAGTGCTTGTGAACACTTTTTTTTTGGTACCACATGTATTTTTTGGTACTTTTTTTTGTTTTCCCTACGCTTACTTAAATCTTTTTGTGATAAAAGTAATTGCTAAATGGAATTTGATCAAAAGCTTGTCATTTTGTGAAAATTTTTGTCAAATGATTGTTTTGGCATGGAAGCCAGATTTTTGTTTGTGGCATGGAAGCCGATTTTTGGCATGAGAGCCAGCTTTTTTGTGGCATTGATAGCCGATTTGTGGTATTGAAAGCCGGTTTTGGTGGCATTGATGGCCGAATTTGTGGCATTGTTAGTCGGTTTTTTTTTTTTTGAAAGCCAAAGTTTTTGGTTTGTGGCATTGATAGCCGGTTTGTTTTGGTGGCATATATAGCCGGTTTGTGGCATTTATAGCCTATTTTGGAGGCATCTATAGCCGTTTTGTGGCATTTATAGCCAGTTTGGTTTTCAAAAATGCAAGTATCGACTAAAAGTCGCCTCCCTGCTGAATGTTCTTGCAAGTATCGATGGAATGTCGCATCCTTGCTCATTCGGTTGCGAGTATCGATGGAATGTCGCGTCCTCGCAGATTTGGGTGCAAGTATTGATGCAATGTCACATCCTTGCTTTTCAAAAATTTTGGTTTTGCGGGTATTGACTTGATGTCGTTTTCCCATAATTTTTGAAATTTGTGGTTTTCTCGAACCTTTGGGTTATGGATATCAACTGAAATGTTGCGTCTCCATGGTTTTTTAGGTTTTTTCGAACCTTTGAAATTTGGGTTGTGGATATCAACTGAAATGTTGCATCTCCACGGTTTTGGATTTTGCAAGTATCAACGAAATGTCACTTCCCTGCGATTTTGGAAGTGTCGAACGTGGTTCGCATGCTTCCGATTTGTGCGAGTATCGACTAAGCGTCGCTTCCTCACGGCTTTTTGAAAAACCCTTTTTTTTTTGTTTAAAGACACGAGGGTCATACGTTTTGACCTAAAACAATTTAGGCGGTAAAAGGTAGGGTGGACTAGGGTGGAAATCCCTGAATCCGGATTTTGTTTCAAACCATGAATTTTGAGTTCAAGGGTTGAAAATTTTGGTCAAGTTAGGGAAAGGTTCCTAAACTTGGGTCTTTTTTTTTTTTTTTAACAATGAAACGATGAAAGTAAGCATTGTTTAAATTTCTAGAAATTTCAACATTTGACTTGAAAATTCTAAAAAAGGTGGGTTTAGCGAGCGTGTACCTGGAAACCGGTTTTGGCCGTACAGGCATTGCTTTTACCCAGTTGGGTAAGTCTTCAAGGGTAGTACCGCTTTAAGAACTTGCCGTTGATGGGCAGCATACATCTGTCACCTTCCAAGTTTAGGAGTGCGTATGCGCCGTTGGAGAAAACCTTGTCGATGACGTAGGGTCCCTCCCATTTTGGCTCAAATTTGCCTTTGGACTTGTGAGCGAAGACCATTGGTCTTTTTACCGCAAGAACCAAGTCACCCTTTTCGTAGGCGCGTTGCCTGACCTTTTTGTCGAAAGATCCTGCCATGCGTGCTTGGTAAAGTTCAATGCTTTGTTGAGCTTCGAGCCATCTCTCATCGAGATTGTCCAGCTCATGGAGTCGCAATTTGACATTGCTTTCTTGAGTCATGTCATTTTGCAAGGATACCCTCAAGGAAGGAATTTGTATTTCCAAGGGTACGATAGCATCGCATCCATAGACCAAGGAGAATGGTGTGCTATGGGTTGGTCCTCGAATGGTGGTTCGATAGGCCTATAAAGCTTCAGACATTTTGTCGCTCCAGTCTCTTTTGTGACTAGATACCATTTTTTTTGAGGATTTTGCAGAGTGTCTTGTTGAAAGCTTCTGCTAACCCGTTTGCTGCCGGATTGTATGGAGTCGAAGGACAGCTTTGGATTTTGTATTTGTTGGAATTTGAGATGACTTGAGAAGTCTTTTGATGAATTGAAGAATTAGTATCTCAAGTATTGATTTGAGTTGGAATTATTGTCAACACATTGTCACAAGCATGATGATAGTAGGCTAGTGTTGAAAGAGCTGAAAAGAAGAATCAGAATTGAAACAGTCAGGAATTCAGAATTCCTGAAGCAGAGCACGCGGTCGACCGAAGCAAGAGAAACCTGCAGAAAACAGTTTCAGGCACCTCTCAGTTATTTTCGTGACACAGTGTGTCTTCGGTCGACCGGGACCCCAGGATGTCGACCGAGCTCAAAAGTTGTCTGTTTCCAGTCAGTGTCTTCGGTCGACCGAGCAAGCCAGGATGTCGACCGAGCACGGGAACCAGAGTTGCGCAGAATTAGAAGTTTTGCACGAAAATTCAGCACTCTTATCTATTTCGTTTGGGACTCTTTCTAAAGGAATTGTAGCCCGTTTTGAATACAATTAAGGGTTATTAAAACCTATAAAAAGGCATGTATGGGTCGTTCTAAACAGACACCAGAAGAGAGAAAGAATAGAGAAGAGTTTTAGAGAGTTCTTGAGAGAAAGAAGAAGCTACTGGTGTGTGTTGCTGTGTGCTGATGTGGTGACGTTTTCTACAGCAATTGTGGATGAGATTATGCTCTAGAAGATGGTGATTCGTCCATGAGTTAAGTGTCTCTCTGTTTATGCTTTATTTTCAATTTGTAAGGGATTGAGAGAGAGAGAATTGTAGAGGGGAAGGGCTGTAGACAGAGTTAATCTTCTATTCTGTTTATACATCAAGTTGGTGCTTGGTGTTTGGGGTTTGGTGATCCTATCTGTGGGTGCAGATAAATTGTAAGGGGAGTCGGTGCTTCCTAGATAGTTGGTGCTATCTGAAACTAAGGGTTGGTGCTCTTTGTCGTTGGTGCGACTAAATAAGATTCAGATCTGTCCCGGATTGGTGTTCGGACAGTCTTTGAACCGTGGACGTAGCCTTTCGGTGAACCACGTTAAATCTGGTGTCATTGTGTGGTTTGACTTGTTTTGTTGTTGAATTGGACCTGTTTTTAGAGATCACTGATTCACCCCCCCTCTCAGTGATCGCGGTATCCAACAATTGGTATCAGAGCGAGGTTCCCTTGATCAGTTTAATACGCTAAGGGTGATCTCTTGTCAAATCACATGGCAGTCAATACAGGGAATATGAAAGCACCTCTGTTTGATGGTTCTAATTACTCTTTTTGGAAGATTAGGATGCAAGCCTTCATTAAATCTCTTGGCTATGATGTTTGGGAGGCTGTCAGAGCCGGTTACAATGCTGCCACCGTACCCAATGATACAGCATCGAAGAAGTTGGCAGACAATGACTCCAAGGCGCAGAATGCACTCTTTAGTGGCCTTGTGGACAGCGAACTTGTCAAAGTAATTGCATGCAAAACAGCCAAGGAAATTTGGGACAAATTGCAAAGCATACATGAAGGTGATGAGAAGATTAAAGAAGCCAAATTACAAACCCATCGCTCTCAATTTGAATCTCTTCGCATGGAGGAAAGCGAGAATGTTGACTCGTATATGCAACGAGTGAATGAAGTCACGAATGACATTCGTGGACTAGGGGAGGAGATTAAAGAGCCGATCATCGTCAAAAAGGTTCTAAGATCTCTTCTTCCCCGGTTTGATTCAAAAGTCTCAGCCATTGAAGAAGCCAAAGATCTGAATGCATTTTCCATGGATGAATTACATGGTTCTCTAACTGCCTATGAGATGCGCATAGGAAAGACGTCTTCATCTGATAAAGAAGCGGCCTTCAAAGTTCAGAAAAAGGCAAAAGAGACTGCTGGTCATGATGTTGATTCTGATGATGATGAGCTTGAGGCTCAATTTGTTAGAAAGTTGAAGAAAGGAAGCAATGGAAAGTACAAAGGGAAGCTACCCTTTAAATGCTTCAATTGTGGAGGTATTGGTCACTTTGCTGCGAAGTGTCCGCTAAAAGAAGACAATGATAATGACTCTTATGCTGAAAAGAGTAAAGGAAAGAGAAATTTCAGAAAAAGGGGCAAAGCTAAAAACTTTCTATGTCAACAAGATGACAGCACGTCTGAATCTTCAGACGATGATGAATCAACCGAAGCTCTCTTCATGGTCACTGTTGAAGAAGAAGAAGAGCTAGATCCGGAAGAAGAAGAGGAGGCTGAAGTCAATCTTGAAGAGGAACTCATAGCCGCACTTGAGGAGCTTAGCATGGAACGTAAATCAAGTAAGAAAATCTGAAACTTCTCCATGAATCTGAAAGTTCTATTATTGTTTTGAAAACTCAAGTAGAAGAATATAAAAGAATGGTAGAAGTCCTTGAAAACCAAATAAGTATAAAAAAGGAAGAGGCTATGAAACTTGAAACTGAGATCGCTAGAGCAAAGGCTGAAAATTTGGAAAATAGCAAAAAACTCAAAGCGCTCCAAGCGATTGAAGGGACTATTAAACTCGATGAACTACTGAAAGTTCAAAGACCTGCCCACTTCAGATTTGGTCTAGGATTTGAGAAAGGTGAATCCTCTAAGATTGCACCTCCTGAAAAGAAAGAGTTTGTGAAGCAAGTCACTGCACCTTCTAACTCTATGAAGCCCACTCAACCTAGAAAGCAGTCCATTCCTGTTAGAAAGGTAATGAAGACTAACCAGCCACAAAGAAGATACAAATTCTATGGCTATTGCTTTCATTGTAATATGTTTGGACATAAAAGAGCTGATTGCAAATTCTATGTAAGAAACAGCCCATTTGTGACTAGGAATCCTTTTTCAATCCTAAGTAGCCACAAAATTGAGTGCTATATGTGTCATAATTATGGACACTTGGCTAGGGATTGTAGGTTGCCTATAGCTAACCAATTTCAGGTTGAAAAGATACCCAAGTTAGTTAAGGCATGGAGGGCAAAGAAAAGGGAAGGTAGTCCCAAAGAATCTCTCATTGTGCAAATGGCATTCAATGCACAAAAGAAGGCAGCACCATGGGTCCTTGATAGTGGTTGTTCAAGCCATATGACTGGTGATAAAGAGAAATTCGTCAAATTACATCACTATGAAGGCGGTTCAGTGAAGTTTGGCAACAATGATGGTGCCAAAATCTGCGGAAAAGGATTCAGCTTATGGCAAACAAGATCAGATCGGAAGAAGTCTTATATGTGTCTGGATTAAGACACAATCTGCTTAGTGTGAGCCAGATCTGTGACAAGGGTCACGAAGTTATCTTCACAAAGAATGGGTTTGCCATCAAGAAGAGTAGCAACGGCAAAACAGTGGCAACTGGATCAAGAACTGCTGGAAATCTCTATACATTGTCAGATGGAGCTGAAAAGACCTGCTTGATGAGTCGGACAGAGGAAAGTTGGTTGTGGCACAAACGCCTTGGGCATCTAAGCTTTGACAACATGTCAAAGATTTGCAATTCAAAGGCTATAAGAGGCATGTCTAAAGTTGAAAGCCTTCCAATCCCATTTGCGACTCTTGCCAAAAGGGAAAGCAAACGAGGGTTATGTTCAAGTCAAAGGAGCATCATTCCAAGAAACCTCTTGAGCTAGTGCACACTGATCTCTGTGGACCGATGCGAACTCAAAGCACCAATGGAGATAAGTATTTCATGTTATGCATTGATGATTATACTCGTATGACATGGGTATTGTTTCTTAAGCATAAGCATCAAGCACTTGATCGTTTTAAAGTGTTTAAAGCACAGGTTGAAAATCAATTGGAAAAACGTATCAAGATTTTAAGGTCTGATCGTGGAGGCGAGTTCACATCTGAAGAGTTCACTAAATATTGTGAACATCATGGCATTCAAAGACAGTACTCAGCCCCTAGAACTCCACAGCAAAATGGAGTTGTGGAACGGAAGAATCACACCGTACAAGAGATGGCTCGTACGATGCTAAGTGAAAGCATGATGGCTGACAAGTATTGGAAAGAGGCAATTCATACGGCTGTATACATTCAAAACCGATGCTTGATCAGGCCACATGAAGTCAAAACTCCCTATGAGCTATGGTTTGGAAGAAAAGCAACAGTCAAGCACTTCAAAGTCTTCGGCAGCAAGTGTTACATCAAGCGGCTCGAACAAAATCCGGGTAAATTTGAAGAAAGAGCTGACGAAGGTATATTTCTGGGTTACTCCTCTACTAGCAAGGCATATAGGTGTCTTAACAAAAGAACCAGAAAAATCATAGAAAGTGCTGATGTGAGAATAGATGAGAATATTGAACCAAAGAATGCAACTCATAATGACAGTCCAGTTTATGAGGACTCGAGTGAGATTGATGATGAGATGGCTGAATCTAATGATTCTGAGAAATCAAAGGATGACTCAGAAGATACTTCACCTAAGAAGCACAGCACTTGGGTAGAGCAACACCCTAAGGATCAAATCATTGGAGATCCTAAGGCAGGCGTTCAAACTAGACAAAGTGTAGTTAGCAATTACTCACTTGTGTCCACCATTGAACCCAAGACTATGGCTGAAGCCAGTCTCGATGAAAGTTGGTTGAAATCTATGCATGAGGAGTTGGAGCAAATTGAGAAGAACTCCACATGGGAACTTGTTCCTAGACCTACTGATAAGAATGTTATTGGTACTAAATGGGTCTTTCGGAATAAGCTGAATGAAGATGGTCAAGTCATTAGAAACAAAGCAAGGTTGGTTTGTAAAGGCTATGCTCAAGTTGAAGGCATAGATTTTGAAGAGACCTTTGCACCGGTAGCTCGTCTGGAAGCTATTCGTATGTTTCTTGCATTGGCAGCATACAAAATCTTCAAGGTATTTCAGATGGACGTAAAGTCAGCTTTCTTGAATGGTTTACTTGAAGAAGAAGTCTACATTGAGCAACCTGATGGTTTTTCTCATCAGCAAAAATTCAGATCTAGTGTGCAAATTGAAAAAGGCTCTTTATGGACTGAAACAAGCGCCAAGGGCATGGTATGCAAGGCTGGATCTCTATCTCCGTAAGATCGGTTTTGGAAAAGGAATGGTTGATAGCAATCTGTATGTCAAAACTGAGATAAGCAAACAGCTGGTTGTCATTGTTTATGTTGATGACATAATCTTTGGTGGCAATGATGAGGAGATGTGCAGGAATTTTGCTGAAGAGATGAAGAAAGAATTTGAAATGTCGATGCTTGGAGAACTAAAGTTCTTTCTTGGTTTACAAGTTCAGCAGCTGAAACATGGTATCTTCATATCACAAATGAAGTACATTAAGGAAATGCTGAAACGGTTCAATATGGAAGACAGCAAGCCAGTGAGCACACCAATGTCAACGAACACAAAGCTTAGCAAAGATGATAAGGCCTCGTCCGTTAATCATACCACCTATCGCTCTATGATAGGAAGCTTGCTCTACTTGACTGCTACAAGACCAGATCTTCTACAAGCAGTATGTATGGTTGCACGTTTTCAAGCAGCACCAACTGAAACGCACCTTACAGCAGTGAAAAGAATCTTTCGATATCTGAAAGGTACTATGGAGCTTGGTATCTGGTATCCCAAAGGAAAATCCTTCACTCTTGTTGCATATTCTGATGCCGATTGGGCTGGATGCGTAGATGATCGCAAGAGTACTAGCGGCGGCGCATTTTATCTTGGAGAAAGATTAGTTGCTTGGCATAGTAAGAAGCAAGACTCAGTATCCCTTTCGACAGCGGAAGCGGAATATATTGCAGCGGCAACTTGTTGTACGCAAGTGTTATGGATGCGGCAAATGCTCTCTGATCTAGGAGTTCCTACAACGGATCCTACGCCGATCCTATGTGACAACACGAGTGCAATTCATATATCTAAGAATCCTGTTCAGCACTCTCGAACAAAGCATGTAGCAATTCGTTATCATTTTCTTAAAGATAAAGTTGCTGATGGAGAGGTCAAGTTGGAGTATGTTCCAACAACTGAGCAAGTGGCTGATATTTTCACGAAACCTCTGCCAAAGGAAGTCTTCGAGTATCTCCGGAAAAAGTTAGGAGTTACTCACTCTCCTAAACCGTAGGAGTTGTGCTTGAAAGGGGGAGCAATGCATTCATTGAATATCCTATTCGCTCCTCGGTTTGGTCCCTTTGGACTTGTTGTCAAAGGGGGAGAGATGTTATGCTATGATAGCAAGGAGAAATGTTATGCTATGAAAGCTAGGGGGAGATTGTTGACAGTGCATAGTTGTTATTTCAGAATTTAAGAATTGGTTCCAAGTGAGTGTTGAAAAGAACTTGGAAGGGCTACTAGCTGGAGTTGAAAGTGTTGAAGTTCCAATAGTGTTGCCAACAATTCCAAAGGGGGAGATTGTTGGAATTTGAGATGACTTGAGAAGTCTTTTGATGAATTGAAGAATTAGTATCTCAAGTATTGATTTGAGTTGGAATTATTGTCAACACATTGTCACAAGCATGATGATAGTGTTGGATACCGCGATCACTGAGAGGGGGGGGGGGGGGTGAATCAGTGATTTCTAAAAACAAGTCCAATTCAACAACAAAACAAGTCAAATCACACAATGACACCAGATTTAACGTGGTTCACCGAAAGGCTACGTCCACGGTTCAAAGACTGTCCGAACACCAATCCGGGACAGATCTGAATCTTATTTAGTCGCACCAACGACAAAGAGCACCAACCCTTAGTTTCAGATAGCACCAACTATCTAGGAAGCACCGACTCCCTTTACAATTTATCTGCACCCACAGATAGGATCACCAAACCCTAAACACCAAGCACCAACTTGATGTAAAAACAGAATGGAAGATTAATTCTGTCTACAGCCCTTCCCCTCTACAATTCTCTTTCTCTCAATCCCTTACAAATTGAAAATAAAGCATAAAAGAGAGACACTTAACTCATGGACGAATCACCATCTTCTAGAGCATAATCTCGTCCACAATTGCTGTAGAAAACGTCTGATAATGCAGCAACACAGCAACACAGCAACAGCACTCTTCTTCTCTCCAAAACTCTCTCTATTTTCTCTCTATAACTCTTCTCTTCTGGTGTATTTTTAGAACGACCCATACATGCCTTTATATAGGTTATAGTAACCCTTAATTGTGTTCAAGACGGGCTACAATTCGTTTAGAAAGAGTCCCAAACAAATTAGATAAGAGTGCTGAATTTTCGTGCAAAACTTCTAATTCTGCGCAACTCTGGTTCCCGTGCTCGGTCGACATCATGGCTTGCTCGGTCGACCGAAGACACTGACTGGAAAACAGACAATTTCGAGCTCGGTCGACATCCTGAGGGCTCGGTCGACCGAAGACACACTGTGTCACGAAAATAACTGAGAGGTGCCTTTTTCTGTTTCTGCAGGTTTCTTCTTGCTCGGTCGACCGCATGAAGAGCCCGGTCGACCGCGTGCTCTGCATCAGGAATTCTTAATTCCTGGCTGTTTCAATTCTGTTTCTTCTTTTCAGCTCTATCAATACCAGCTTATTAACATTATTTTTGTGACAATGTGTTGACAAGAATTCCAACTCAAATCAATACTTGAGATGCTAACTTCTTCAAATTCTTCAAAAGACTTTCAGGTCATCTCAAATTCATCTCAAATTCCAACAATCTCCCCCTTTGGAATTGTTGGCAACACTATTGGAACTTCAACACTTTCAACTCCAGCTTGCAGCTCTTCCAAGTTCTTTTCAACACTTACTTGGAACCAATTCTGAAATTCTGAAATAACAACCATGCACTGTCAACAATCTCCCCCTAGCTTTCATAGCATAACATCTCTCCTTGCTATCATAGCATAACATCTCTCCTTGCTATCGTAGCATAACATCTCTCCCCCTTTGACAACAAGTCCAAAGGGACCAAACCGAGGAGCGAATAGGATATTCAATGAATGCATTGGTCCCCCTTTCAAGCACAACTCCTACGGTTTAGGAGAGTGAGTAACTCCTAACTTTTTCCGGAGATACTCGAAGACTTCCTTTGGCAGAGGTTTCGTGAAAATATCAGCCACTTGCTCAGTTGTTGGAACATACTCCAACTTGACCTCTCCATCAGCAACTTTATCTTTAAGAAAATGATAACGAATTGCTACATGCTTTGTTCGAGAGTGCTGAACAGGATTCTTAGATATATGAATTGCACTCGTGTTGTCACATAGGATCGGCGTAGGATCCGTTGTAGGAACTCCTAGATCAGAGAGCATTTGCCGCATCCATAACACTTGCGTACAACAAGTTGCCGCTGCAATATATTCCGCTTCCACTGTCGAAAGGGATACTGAGTCTTGCTTCTTACTATGCCAAGCAACTAATCTTTCTCCAAGATAAAATGCGCCGCCGCTAGTACTCTTGCGATCATCTACGCATCCAGCCCAATCGGCATCAGAATATGCAACTAGAGTGAAGGATTTGCCTTTGGGATACCAGATACCAAGCTCCATAGTACCTTTCAGATATCGAAAGATTCTTTTCACTACTGTAAGGTGCGTTTCAGTTGGTGCTGCTTGAAAACGTGCAACCATACATATTGCTTGTAGAAGATCTGGTCTGGTAGCAGTCAAGTAGAGCAAGCTTCCTATCATAGAGCGATAGGTGGTATGATCAACGGACGAGGCCTTATCATCTTTGCTAAGCTTCGTGTTCGTTGACATTGGTGTGCTCACTGGCTTGCTGTCTTCCATATTGAACCGTTTCAGCATTTCCTTAATGTACTTCAATTGTGATATGAAGATGCCATGTTTCAGCTGCTGAACTTGTAAACCAAGAAAGAACTTTAGTTCTCCAAGCATTGACATCTCAAATTCTTTCTTCATCTCTTCTGCAAAATTCCTGCACATCTCCTCATCATTGCTTCCAAAGATTATGTCATCAACATAAACAATGACAACCAGCTGTTTGCTTAACTCAGTTTTGACATATAGATTGCTATCAACAAGTCCTTTTCCAAAACCGATCTTGCGGAGATAGAGATCCAGCCTTGCATACCATGCCCTTGGCGCTTGTTTCAGTTCATAAAGAGCCTTTTTCAATTTGCACACTAGATCTGAATTTTTGCTGATGAGAAAACCATCAGGTTGCTCAATGTAGACTTCTTCTTCAAGTAAACCATTCAAGAAAGCTGACTTTACGTCCATCTGAAATACCTTGAAGGTTTTGTATGCTGCCAATGCAAGAAACATTCGAATAGCTTCCAGACGAGCCACCGGTGCAAAGGTCTCTTCAAAATCTATGCCTTCAACTTGAGCATAGCCTTTACAAACCAACCTTGCTTTGTTTCTAATGACTTGACCATCTTCATTCAGCTTATTCCGAAAGACCCATTTAGTACCAATAACATTCTTATCAGTAGGTCTAGGAACAAGTTCCCATGTGGAGTTCTTCTCAATTTGCTCCAACTCCTCATGCATAGCTTTCAACCAACTATCATCGAGACTGGCTTCAGCCACAGTCTTGGGTTCAATGGTGGACACAAGTGAGTAATTGCTAACTACACTTTGTCTAGTTTGAACGCCTGCCTTAGGATCTCCAATGATTTGATCCTTAGGGTGTTGCTCTACCCAAGTGCTGTGCTTCTTAGGTGAAGTATCTTCTGAGTCATCCTTTGATTTCTCAGAATCATTAGATTCAGCCATCTCATCATCAATCTCACTCGAGTCCTCATAAACTGGACTGTCATTATGAGTTGCATTCTTTGGTTCAATATTCTCATCTATTCTCACATCAGCACTTTCTATGATTTTTCTGGTTCTTTTGTTAAGACACCTATATGCCTTGCTAGTAGAGGAGTAACCCAGAAATATACCTTCGTCAGCTCTTTCTTCAAATTTGCCCGGATTTTGTTCGAGCCGCTTGATGTAACACTTGCTGCCGAAGACTTTGAAGTGCTTGACTGTTGCTTTTCTTCCAAACCATAGCTCATAGGGAGTTTTGTCTTCATGTGGCCTGATCAAGCATCGGTTTTGAATGTATACAGCCGTGTGAATTGCCTCTTTCCAATACTTGTCAGCCATCTTGCTTTCACTTAGCATCGTACGAGCCATCTCTTGTACGGTGCGATTCTTCCGTTCCACAACTCCATTTTGCTGTGGAGTTCTAGCGGCTGAGTACTGTCTTTGAATGCCATGATGTTCACAATATTTAGTGAACTCTTCAGATGTGAACTCGCCTCCACGATCAGACCTTAAGATCTTGATACGTTTTTCCAATTGATTTTCAACCTGTGCTTTAAACACTTTAAAACGATCAAGTGCTTGATGCTTATGCTTAAGAAACAATACCCATGTCATACGAGTATAATCATCAATGCATAACATGAAATACTTATCTCCATTGGTGCTTTGAGTTCGCATCGGTCCACAGAGATCAGTGTGCACTAGCTCAAGAGGTTTCTTGGAATGATGCTCCTTTGACTTGAACATAACCCTCGTTTGCTTTCCCTTTTGGCAAGAGTCGCAAATGGGATTGGAAGGCTTTTCAACTTTAGACATGCCTCTTACAGCCTTTGAATTGCAAATCTTTGACATGTTATCAAAGCTTAGATGCCCAAGGCGTTTGTGCCACAACCAACTTTCCTTTGTCCGACTCATCAAGCAGGTCTTTTCAGCTCCATCTGACAATGTATTGAGATTTCCAGCAGTTCTTGATCCAGTTGCCACTGTTTTGCCGTTGCTACTCTTCTTGATGGCAAACCCATTCTTTGTGAAGATAACTTCGTGACCCTTGTCACAGATCTGGCTCACACTAAGCAGGTTGTGTCTCAATCCAGACACATATAAGACTTCTTCAGATCTGATCTTGTTTGCCATAAGCTGAATAACACCTTTTCCGCAGATTTTGGCACCATCATTGTTGCCAAACTTCACTGAACCGCCTTCATAGTGCTGTAATTTGATGAATTTCTCTTTATCACCAGTCATATGGCTTGAACAACCACTATCAAGGACCCATGGTGCTGCCTTCTTTTGTGCATTGAATGCCGTTTTTACAATGAGAGATTCTTTGAGACTTTCTGCACTTTGCTTTGCTCTCCAAGCCTTGACTAACTTGGGTTTCTTTTCAACCTGAAATTTGTTAGCAATAGGCAACCTACAATCCCTAGCCAAGTGTCCATAATTATGACACATATAGCACTCAATTTTGTGGCTACTTAGGATTGAAAAAGGATTCCTAGTCACAAATGGGCTGTTTCTTACATAGAATTTGCAATCAGCTCTTTTATGTCCATATCTATTGCAATGAAAGCAATAACCATAGAATTTATATCTTCTTTGTGGCTGGTTAGTCTTCATTACCTTTCTAACAGGAATGGACTCCTTTCTAGGTTGAGTGGGCTTCATAGTGTTAGAAGGTGCAGTGACTTGCTTCACAAACTCTTTCTTTTTAGGAGGTGCAATCTTAGAGGATTCACCTTTCTCAAATCCTAGACCAAATCTGAAGTGGGCAGGTCTTTGAACTTTCAGTAGTTCATTGAGTTTTATAGTCCCTTCAATTCCTTGGAGCGCTTTGAGTTTTTTTGCTATTTTCCAAATTTTCAGCCTTTGCTCTAGCGATCTCAGTTTCAAGTTTCATAGCCTCTTCCTTTTTGATACTTATTTGGTTTTCAAGGACTTCTACCATTCTTTTATATTCTTCTACTTGAGTTTTCAAAGAAATAATAGAACTTTCAGATTCATGGAGAAGTTTCAGATTTTTCTTACTTGATTTGCGTTCCATGCTTAGCTCCTCAAGTGCGGCTATGAGTTCCTCTTCAAGATTGACTTCAGCCTCCTCATCTTCTTCCGGATCTAGCTCTTCTTCTTCTTCAACAGTGACCATGAAGAGAGCTTCGGTTGATTCATCATCGTCTGAAGTTTCAGACGTGCTGTCATCTTGTTGACATAGAAAGTTTTTAGCTTTGCCCCTTTTTCTGAAATTTCTCTTTCCTTTACTCTTTTCAGCATAAGAGTCATTATTATTGTCTTCTTTTAGCGGACACTTCGCAGCAAAGTGACCAATACCTCCACAATTGAAGCATTTAAAGGGTAGCTTCCCTTTGTATTTGCCATTGCTTCCTTTCTTCAACTTTCTAACAAATTGAGCCTCAAGCTCATCATCATCAGAATCAACATCATGACCAGCAGTCTCTTTTGCCTTTTTCTGAACTTTGAAGGCCGCTTCTTTATCGGATGAAGACGTCTTTCCTATGCGCATCTCATAGGCAGTTAGAGAACCATGTAATTCATCCATGGAAAATGCATTCAGATCTTTGGCTTCTTCAATGGCTGAGACTTTTGAATCAAACCGGGGAAGAAGAGATCTTAGAACCTTTTTGACGATGACCGGCTCTTTAATCTCCTCCCCTAGTCCACGAATGTCATTCGTGACTTCATTCACTCGTTGCATATACGAGTCAACATTCTCGCTTTCCTCCATGCGAAGAGACTCGAATTGAGAGCGATGAGTTTGCAATTTGGCTTCTTTAATCTTCTCATCACCTTCATGTATGCTTTGCAACTTGTCCCAAATTTCCTTGGCTGTTTTGCATGCAATTACTTTGACAAGCTCGCTGTCCACAAGGCCACTAAAGAGTGCATTCTGCGCCTTGGAGTCGTTGTCTGCCAACTTCTTCGATGCTGTATCATTGGGTACAGTGGCAGCATTGTAACCGGCTCTGACAGCCTCCCAAACATCATAGCCAAGAGATTTGATGAAGGCTTGCATCCTAATCTTCCAGAAAGAGTAATTAGAACCATCAAACAGAGGTGCTTTCATATTCCCTGTATTGACTGCCATGTGATTTGACAAGAGATCACCCTTAGCGTATTAAACTGATCAAGGGAACCTCGCTCTGATACCAATTGTTGGATACCGCGATCACTGAGAGGGGGGGGGGGTGAATCAGTGATTTCTAAAAACAGGTCCAATTCAACAACAAAACAAGTCAAATCACACAATGACACCAGATTTAACGTGGTTCACCGAAAGGCTACGTCCACGGTTCAAAGACTGTCCGAACACCAATCCGGGACAGATCTGAATCTTATTTAGTCGCACCAACGACAAAGAGCACCAACCCTTAGTTTCAGATAGCACCAACTATCTAGGAAGCACCGACTCCCTTTACAATTTATCTGCACCCACAGATAGGATCACCAAACCCTAAACACCAAGCACCAACTTGATGTAAAAACAGAATGGAAGATTAATTCTGTCTACAGCCCTTCCCCTCTACAATTCTCTCTCTCTCAATCCCTTACAAATTGAAAATAAAGCATAAAAGAGAGACACTTAACTCATGGACGAATCACCATCTTCTAGAGCATAATCTCGTCCACAATTGCTGTAGAAAACGTCTGATAATGCAGCAACACAGCAACACAGCAACAGCACTCTTCTTCTCTCCAAAACTCTCTCTATTTTCTCTCTATAACTCTTCTCTTCTGGTGTCTTTTTAGAACGACCCATACATGCCTTTATATAGGTTATAGTAACCCTTAATTGTGTTCAAGACGGGCTACAATTCGTTTAGAGAGAGTCCCAAACAAATTAGATAAGAGTGCTGAATTTTCGTGCAAAACTTCTAATTCTGCGCAACTCTGGTTCCCGTGCTCGGTCGACATCATGGCTTGCTCGGTCGACCGAAGACACTGACTGGAAAACAGACAATTTCGAGCTCGGTCGACATCCTGAGGGCTCGGTCGACCGAAGACACACTGTGTCACGAAAATAACTGAGAGGTGCCTTTTTCTGTTTCTGCAGGTTTCTTCTTGCTCGGTCGACCGCATGAAGAGCCCGGTCGACCGCGTGCTCTGCATCAGGAATTCTTAATTCCTGGCTGTTTCAATTCTGTTTCTTCTTTTCAGCTCTATCAATACCAGCTTATTAACATTATTTTTGTGACAATGTGTTGACAAGAATTCCAACTCAAATCAATACTTGAGATGCTAACTTCTTCAAATTCTTCAAAAGACTTTCAGGTCATCTCAAATTCATCTCAAATTCCAACAGATAGTAGGCTAGTGTTGAAAGAGCTGAAAAGAAGAATCAGAATTGAAACAGTCAGGAATTCAGAATTCCTGAAGCAGAGCACGCGGTCGACCGGGCAACCCATGCGGTCGACCGAAGCAAGAGAAACCTGCAGAAAACAGTTTCAGGCACCTCTCAGTTATTTTCGTGACACAGTGTGTCTTCGGTCGACCGGGACCCCAGGATGTCGACCGAGCTCAAAAGTTGTCTGTTTCCAGTCAGTGTCTTCGGTCGACCGAGCAAGCCAGGATGTCGACCGAGCACGGGAACCAGAGTTGCGCAGAATTAGAAGTTTTGCACGAAAATTCAGCACTCTTATCTATTTCGTTTGGGACTCTTTCTAAACGAATTGTAGCCCGTTTTGAATACAATTAAGGGTTATTAAAACCTATAAAAAGGCATGTATGGGTCGTTCTAAACAGACACCAGAAGAGAGAAAGAATAGAGAAGAGTTTTAGAGAGTTCTTGAGAGAAAGAAGAAGCTGCTGGTGTGTGTTACTGTGTGCTGATGTGGTGACGTTTTCTACAGCAATTGTGGACGAGATTATGCTCTAGAAGATGGTGATTCGTCCATGAGTTAAGTGTCTCTCTGTTTATGCTTTATTTTCAATTTGTAAGGGATTGAGAGAGAGAGAGAATTGTAGAGGGGAAGGGCTGCAGACAGAGTTAATCTTCTATTCTGTTTATACATCAAGTTGGTGCTTGGTGTTTGGGGTTTGGTGATCCTATCTGTGGGTGCAGATAAATTGTAAGGGGAGTCGGTGCTTCCTAGATAGTTGGTGCGCGCTATCTGAAACTAAGGGTTGGTGCTCTTTGTCGTTGGTGCGACTAAATAAGATTCAGATCTGTCCCGGATTGGTGTTCGGACAGTCTTTGAACCGTGGACGTAGCCTTTCGGTGAACCACGTTAAATCTGGTGTCATTGTGTGGTTTGACTTGTTTTGTTGTTGAATTGGACCTATTTTTAGAGATCACTGATTCACCCCCCCCCTCTCAGTGATCGCGGTATCCAACAGTATTTATCGCAGAACCTGTAGAATCGATGATCCCGGAATTGTGGTCCATTATCATGGACGAATCTTTTGGGTATGCCGAAAACACAAATGATGTTGGTGCGCAGGAACTGAAGGACTGATGAGGTCTTCATTTCGTTGAATGTAAATGCTTCTAACCACTTGGAGAAATAATCCTTAGTGGCGAAGATGAAGCGATGACCTTTCCTCGAAGGGGGAGAAATAGGACCTATGATGTCCATACCCCAGGCTTCGAAAGGCCATGAAATCGCTGTAGGATGTAGCCATTCTGGAGGCATGTGAATGTAATCTCCATGAACTTGGCATTATTGGCAGCGCTTAGCAAATTGCATCGCGTCAGCTATCATGGTAGGCCAGCAATAACCTAACATTTTTATCTGATCATAGAGCTTGGGACCAGCCTGATGAGCTCCGCAAAGTCCAGCATGAACCTCTTTGAGTGTTTCTTCAGCCTCTTGTTGTGACAAGCAGTGTAGAAGTACTCCGTTGAAGGAATATCCAAATGAAAGCTTGGGGTTCGCCTTTGGATGCTTACCCGTTTTTTTGGATCTTCAGGTAGGATCCCGAACATAATGTAATCAATGAACGGATCCCTCCAGTCGCCGATTGAATTTTGAAGGATTGAAATCCGACTTCCAACCACTTGGTGGCATTCAGCAACTGCTTGGTGTGTGTTAAGAGGAGGAAGGGTGTGAACTTTGAAGTCACAGTCTCAGGAGAAGAAACCTGAGAGGGTGTCATCTCAGCGAAAATCACGTGAGATGAGGTAGCTCCAGAAGATACATTGCTAGGCGTCGCCGGAGTGTAAGTGCTCTCATCGGACGATGCTTCGGAAGAGCCATAATCCCGAATCATCACATTATAGGAAGCTCTGACAGGAGACGTTGCCTGATCGGAGTCAGACTCATCCTCGGATGTAAGAGGATCGTCTATCCAGCAATTTTCTCCACTTTCAGGAGTTAAGGGAGGATGTACCTGATGGTCTGCAGGGACTTCAAGCTCTGGATTGCGAGGAGGCTCGTTGACGCGGTCTTGCTCTTGTTCTAGAGCGAGATGCTGCAAGATCCTTGCATATTCTTCAAGATTAGGCATGGGAGCCAAATCTTCTTCTTCATCAACTCTTTGTGGCTCAACATTGTTGATTTCCATTGGAGCAATGAGGGGTGCTAGTTCAACATCATTTTCTTGTACAGCCTCTTGGTCTTCTTCATCATCAGACCAGGATCCTTGTGTCTGTAGGGGGTTATACCAGATTACGGGCATAAGATGATTCTCAGGAATCCATTATTCATCGGAGAGGTATTCTCCTGTTTCAAGGGACTCCTCCCACTCGTCTGTGTAGTTGGATTTGAATCCATCATCGGTGTTGCTGGACTCGTATCCGTCAATGGAGAATCCAACTACCGAATTGCAAGAGTATGATGCCTCCTGCGTGGCTTCTTTGAATTGAGGTGGCATGAAATCACTGAGACTGAATTTTCTTAGCCCTTTGAAGTCTCTGGAAGGGATGTTTTTGTTGCCTCCAGTGAAGCGGTAGAGGAAGCCTCTACCTTTTCTTTGACTTCTTGTTTTGGTTGGGTCTTCTCTTGCCGTTTGAGCTTGAGGAGATATTTCCTAGCCTGCTTTCACTGCTGAGCTGTAGGCTTTGTTTTCACGACCTTCCAATTTTCATATTCCAGGAGATCGGGATGTACCCATATGGGTTGTCCGTCTGGTGTCAGGTAAGGAACTAGTTCCTCGGACGCTTGGATTGATTTTATCAGCTTGAAGGAAGCAGTGATTTTCTTCTTCGGTGATTTTGATGTTTGTCCACATGTCACCATGTTAACGGAGGCAGACCCATAGTTTTTGTCAAAGGTGATGACTCCATTTTTCCACATCTCGTTTATTTTCTCCCTCACAACGAAGCATTGATTGAGAGGATGCGAGATCATCTGGTGATATGGATAGTACCGAGGATCGTTGGTTTTGCCAACATCACCCGGTCTTTTTGGTTCAGGCAAGGTGAGCTTGCCGTTTGCGACAAGAGCCCCGAAGGTTTCATCAACATCTTCATCAGACGGGTATTTCTTCTCTACTCGTTCTTTGAAGGCATCTGAGAGTTCAGGTGTCTTACCAGCAGCTTTGTTTTTAGCTTTCTTTGGTGGCTGAGGAGCTGACTTGGTCTGCACATTCAGGACCTCTTTCTTTTTTTGTTTAGAGGTTGCAATGGCGGTTGGCTCTTTTCTTGATGATTTCTGACTGTTGGGGTCTTTAATCACCGTTTCAGCTTCCATAGAAGCTTCTAGGAGTTCTCCCAGGTTTTTTGATTTGTTGCCGATGATCATGGAGCGGATTCTGGCTCTCATGTTGTTTCGGCAGATGTCGACTAGCGACGCTTGTGGCAATACATCAGAGCATTTGTATGCCATTGCTTTCCACTTGTGAATGAAGTCATATGTTGACTCATTCTCCCCCTATTTTAGGCTGCACAGCTGAGCCATAGTAGCGGGATGATCCTCACCTTTGAAGTGAGTCAGGAAGCGTGTCTCTAGCATGGCCCAGTTTTGGATGGAGTCCTCCGGCAGAGTGGAGTACCAATCGAAGGCCGTACCATTTAGGGTACTTGCAAAGAGGCGGATCTTGAGTGCATCTTGATCCGCGATAGCTCCCGTCAAGATCTTGAAGTGAATGACGTGTTGTCTGGCTGATCCTTTCCCTGTATATGTTTGGAGAGTAGGATGCTTGAATTTTGTAGGGAACGGGACCGAGTCCATCCATAAGGGATATGGCGGTTTATCCCATGCTCCTTGAGTATATCCTCTTCTTTTGCTTTGGCGAGGATACTGTCTACGTCCTTTTTGGTAGGGGCGCGTGACTCATTTTCTTCTCCATTTACCTCATCGTCTTGATGATTCGGAGGAGGTTCATTGTTCGCCTGGTTTTGGAAGGCGAGGAGAAGGTTTTCCATCAGAGTTTCAATCCTCTGCTGGCCTTGTTCCAACTGCTGGATGCGGGTGATCGCATCATCTTAAGGTGGATTGCGGGGTAGTGGCTCAGAATTTGTAGCCAAGACGTTCATCCTTCGTGATTCGAACGAAGAAACTGTCCTGGTGACTGAGCTGGGGCTCATTCTTTTTGAAGAAGAGCTTGAGGAAGGATCACTCTGCCGTCCTTTGCTTGAAGGAGCAGGGAATTCTTCTGAATGTCTTCTTGTCCTGGAGACGCTGTGGGTCATCGGACGTCGGACATTGATTTTTGTTGCTGACTTTTGGCGTCTTCTGGTTTTTCCAACCATATGGACGGTAGCAACTTGGTTGGGTCTATCTTTTTCGACCCATTTGGGAGAGACTTGAAGTGTAGGAGGCTGGGTCCTTTGCTTCTCTAGTCTCTTTTGCCGATACGATGCGCGGCGGCATATACGACGAGCAACTTGAGCTTCGGTCAGCTCTGGCTGGTCTTTGACGATGAAGGATGTGCTCCCTCGGGCGCAGCAGCTGAGCTTGTCTTCTTTGTAGCTTGGCAAGGATAGGATGCGAACCCTGTTCTTCGCCTGTTGCAGCAAAGCTTTGAATTTTTGGAGTTCGGCCTTTGTAGAGATGAAGGGTCGAACTGCAGGTTTGTAGGCCTTAGCAGGTGTTTGCAGAGGCCTTATGATGCATGACTTGATTTTGGGCTTGTAGGAACAAGCCGGCTCATGCTGGGTTGACTTGGGAGTCAAGTTGGAGATGGGCCTCTCCTCTTTCATGTAGGGAAGAGGGTAGAACTGGTTCTCCTTGAGTGGGGCCAGGAATGCTGGCTTAGTGGATATTTGGGACCTTCTTTGTTTTGGTGAAGGTCTTGGGGACCAAGTCTTGGGATAGACCTGGTCGTTTGCTAGTTGAGGCTTCGTGGGGCTGCCACGGGCTTCAGGCCTTCAGGTCCTCACCTTTGGTGTCACGGTAGTGACACATTGAGAGGCGAGTTTCTGCTTCTTGGAGGGAGCAGTTTGTTCCTCGGGAAGTGGGAATGGTCCCAGCGTCCCAATGACAATAGTCGGGGAGTCGAGGTCGACCCGGAGCTTAGAGAGTTGCCGAGGGAGTTGACGCTTCAGCAGCTGATGGGGCGCTTGTAGGTGCGCGTAGTTTGCTTCTGTTGAAGCATGAGTTGGTGCTTGCTTTCATCGAAAGTGATGGTAAGCGATGCTGCCATTGTTAGTTTTTTTTTCGAAAATTTCTGAAACAAGACCACATCCATTAGTAATCACAAGAATATAATGATCATAAATGGGAAGATCTATGGTTTTGTCTTTTCAAATCGCTAGAGGGAGATGACCCAAGCAATATGAAGAAGGCAAAACGCCATAGAAGGTACAATTGTTCTGATTGCAGGTATTGTAAGCCCAGAATGAGCGTCCCAGTGACTGCTAGAAGCAATTGTGAACTTAAATTCGACTTATCGAGAAGCAGAGCTTGCTCGAGGTAAGAAGAATATAAAGTTGGAGTTACAAATGTGCCGGTCGCAATACAGTAGACCCTGAAAGGGCGTACTAGTACCGCTAGACACAAATGTTTTGAGACCACATCCATGAGATGAGATTCTTTGTTTTGAAAGGTCAAGATTGGATTCATCAAAGAGAGCAGATGGTATTCCGATCTGAACACGGGCTCAGCGATTTCCGCGAGCGCCAGTGCTCAGAAAGAAATGAACCATAATTTCTCGGATCTGAATAAAAAAATGACGAGTTTTTTTTTTTTTTTGAAAGGCCAATATCGGGTTCATCAAAGAGAACAAAAGGCACTCCAATCTGAACACGGGCTCAGCGATTTCCGCGAGCGCCAGTGCTCAAAAAGGAAAAGACCAAGATTTCTCCAATCTAAACCCAAATAGCGGAAGTTTTTTTTTTCAAGATTTAAAAAAAAAAATCTTTTTTTTATTTTTTTTAAAAAAAATCTTTTTTATTATTTTTATTATTTTTAAGATTTTTTTTTGAAAATTTTTTTATATTTTATATTTTATATTTTAAAATTTTTATTTTTAAAATTTTTATTTTTGAAAAAAAAAATTATTTAAAAGACGAGAGAGTACACATAGGCCTCCTAACTCGGTCTTATGAAATCTCGATTGATAAAATTGCCCCCAGGTAAGGGTAGGATTACTTAATGAACCCATTTGGAGGACCCTTGCCTAGAACAGTAAAGCTGTCTCCACACTCTGGACAAGGCTTTTCTTGAATCAACTATGGTCAAAGAACGCAGTTGGTTTAACCTTAGTGGTCTATGTCTTTTTTTTTTTAATTTATATATATATATTTTAGATCTTTAATGAGCTCATCGAAGAGAAACGATGGCCCGAAACCTTAGTCGAACATGCTCAACATTTCTGCAAGCGCGATGAACGATAAGAAAGGATCAAGGTTTCTCAATTTTGAATCCAAAATGAAAAATCTGATTTTTTTTTGTTTTTTTTAGATCTTTAATGAACTCATCGAAGAGAAACGATGGCCCAAAACCTTAGTCGAACAGGCTCAACATTTCTGCAAGCACGATGAACGATAGGAAAGGATCAAGGTTTCTCAATTTTGAATTCAAACTGAGAAATCTAATTTTTTGTTTTTTTGTTTTTTTAGATCTTTAATGAACTCATCGAAGAGAAACGATGGCCCAAAACCTTAGTCGAACAGGCTCAACATTTCTGCAAGCACGATGAACGATAGGAAAGGATCAAGGTTTCTCAATTTTGAATTCAAACTGAGAAATCTATTTTTTTTTATTTTTTGTTTAGATCTTTAATGAACTCATCGAAGAGAAACGATGGCCCAAAACCTTAGTCAAACAGGCTCAACATTTCTGCAAGCACGATGAACGATAGGAAAGGATCAAGGTTTCTCAATTTTGAATTCAAACTGAGAAATCTAATTTTTTTTATATTTTTTTTTTGAAAAGAGAAAGAGTGGAAATAAATTCAAAGAATTAGAAATTTCCAAAAAATCTCATCTCATTTTTTTTTAGATGCGGAATCGAACATAGGCCACCAATTAGAAGGTAGCCAAGGAATCAAGAAAAGAAGTATAAGCATAGAGCAATAGATATGATATGCAAATATTTCATTTCTAGCATCGTGTTCTCAAAGGAACGGGTCCCACCAGGTGGAGCCAGCTTGATGGAACGGCGCTTTTGCTCGGTCCTACCGAGGTCGGCGGACGTGGGAGTCCATTTGGGTCCGACCCTTTCGTAACCAGGGGGCAGAGTCGTGCATCAACAGTTTCTTTGTGTGTGGGTGTGCTAGATTTTCTATTTTACTTGGAATTGCAAGTGGTGATTCGGAGATCAACCTTCGCAAGTAAAAAGGAAATCAACTTCTTTCAAGTTTTCCATTGCACATATATTTAGGAAAAGAGGCATTTTCTTGATTTGCCGTGAAAGGCAATTTTTTTGGCGTTTATAGCCGATTTTTGGCGTTTATAGCCGATTTTGGCGTTTATAGCCAATTTACAATCCTTATCAATAATGAAAGACAAGAGTTCTGATTTTTTTGTCTCTTTTGAAAAAATACAAACTACAATAAAAAGCAAGAAAAGGAGGATCTAACTTTTCAGGAGATTGTGGGGGACCCGTTCAGATTGACGGTCGCAAGCCATATGTGGACTTCGCCATCATCCATGCATATGAGAACAGAGGATGCTATTGATTCGCTTGGCTTGGCTATAACCTCAGGTTTTTAGAGGACAAAGACCAAGAGGAGGTCCTATGTCCAATAAAAAACTAAGTAGACGGGCTGAAAAGCCACGTCTAAGCCATTGGAGGCAGAAGGAGAAGGCAAGGACCTTGGGGAGGGTACCCCCAAGGGACTTTTGTCACCTTGTAGCGGTGGTTGGTGTAGAACTTCCGCAGAGTTTTCTCTCTTTCTTTCTCTGAATTTCTGTGCTTTTTTCTGATCTGGAATCTGTCTTGTTTTTCCGATCTTTTTCTTCTTGGAGAACTCTCCTATTTATAGGCTTTTTGGTAGCCATTTAGGAGGGTTTATGGGCTTTTATTGTCTTTAAGCCGCATAATGGGAGGAGTTACAGGATTTAATTCCTTTATTTTGTAACTCCTTTTTCTTGGCTTCTGATTGGCTGGAGGAGATTAAGGGCATTTAATCGCCTTTACTCGCCATAATGGGAGGAGTTTCATGGGTTAAATGCCATGAATCTCTTGACTTGTAACTCCCGGATGCTTGCTTCTGATTGGGCCATCCAAAGAAATGGATTAATGATTGTAATAAAGCTAGTCAATTAATCGCATTAAGTGGTCGCCGAGCAGTTGGAGAGTCGCGGGCCGTGCCGCGTCTTTTGGGATTCTTCTGGCGATGATCATCGATGGATCTTCATGTAGATCCACATCGGATGACCATGTAACTTCAAGTGTTGGTTGCCAACAGCGGGTCGGTGCCATCTATCCTGTCGATTTCTCGATCGGTCGGGTAGAAAGCACACTTTTTTTGGTTGATCGGGTGGCGATCAATGTTGATTTCGATACTCTTGATGATTAACCCGTGTTTTTGACGGATGTCAGAGGATTTGGTGTCTCAAAAGTATGAATTTTGGAAAATACCAGAGGCCGAACTCTTTGAATCGCGAAAAAACGGCGAAAAATGGGGTTTCAGGGGCACTCCCGGCGATCCTGGGCCCCAGGGTCGCAGGGGTCTGGGGGGTTTTTTCCCCTTTTGTCCCGTTTTGTATCCGTTTTTGCTGTTTTTCGATTCTTTTTTCTTCTGTATTTTTCCTTGACATTTTGACCATTTATTGGCCTGATTTCCCTGTAGAAAACCTGATGAGAATCCTTGTATTTTGTTTTACAAAGTTTCTAATTTTCTGAGAAAGCCGAAGACTTTGTCGCGCAGAGCTGCCGATTTTCCGTCAGAAGTTGAAACTGGGCCAAACGATGTCGGAATGACCTGAAATTTGGGGTGAAGCCTGCTGAGCAATAAATAAGACCAACCATAGGATTTTGTTTGAGTTTTGAAGCCGTTTGGGGCCCTATCACCAGTAGACTTGCTTTTATCGCGATGAAAATGTCGCGGTTTGATGTGCGGTCAACCGATGTCCGATTGACTTGAAATTTGACAGAGGAACCTATTGGAGTCATTTTAAGATGATCTATAGGCTCTGTCTTGGAAACCATGGTCCCTGGGAGCTTCGCCGCCGAGATGACTGATTTGGCTTCCGAGCGTCAAAGTATGGTCAAATGTTGTCGAAATGACCTGAAATTTGACGTGTAGCCCTTTGTAAGCATTTTGAAGCCGTCCATGTGCTCTATCTGATGAGTGATGGCCTCCGTGGTTCTCACTGTTGAGAGGCTTGATTTAGCTATTCGAGGGTTGATGTAGGGTTAAACGTTGTCGGTTTGACTCGGAACTTGACGTGGAGCCTTTTGGATGTATTTTGAGACCATCCATCGCTCTGATCGAAGATTTGGTGTCTCCGATGTTTTCGCCGCCGGGAGCTCCTTTTCAACTGCCGGAGAAGCGAAGTTAGGCCAAATGATTTTGAAATGGCCTGAAACTTCTTGTGTACTCCTCTTTTGGCTGTCTTGAAGGATCTTGCAGTTTTTGTTTGATTCTGACATGAT
This sequence comes from Litsea cubeba, assembly GCA_012931725.1. NCBI lineage: Eukaryota > Viridiplantae > Streptophyta > Magnoliopsida > Laurales > Lauraceae > Litsea > Litsea cubeba. The sequence goes on from CM022955.1 coordinate 48,548,822, forward strand.
TTGATTTTTTGGAAGTAGCATTGCCTATTTATGGCAGGTTGCGACTGCATGTAGCTCTTTGGATCTTGAAGAGGCAAAGTGACATTTTTGGTGTTAACACGGACGTGAGCTATGACTGCTATGGTACGCAGATTAAGTTCACCTGGCATAAGGAAAATTATGGTCAAATGCCCAAGAACAGACCTAGAGACTAAGACGCAAGGTGGACACGTGCTTTCCTATTTTATCTCATTGCATGTCAGGTTTTTTGGACCTTTTCGGGTACTAAGGCTCCAGCACACATTTTAGATTTATTCCATCATTTTGAGAAGCAGTCTTGGGGAGCTGCCTGCCTTGCAAATCTATATAGGGGCCTTGCGAAAGTAGCCAGCTGCCAAGCGAAAAGAATAGTGTGAAGACCATAATGGGTCCTCTAAAACTGCTGCAGGTAAAAGAATAGAGTACATAGTCCTTTGTTCATTGGCCATTTTAATATTTTATGATTTTATACTTGTAATAATCAATATTTTATCTTATGGCCAGGTCTGGGCATATTCACGCATGACAATTGGCATGCCGATTCGTTGGAGAACTGATTGGACCACGGATGTAGAGTTTCCTCCTCTCCTAACATGGTACAACAGATTAAGGTCCCATCATTTCTAGACGAAAGTCGAGGAAGCCAGGCGACATCTGGATATTGTGGAAGTTGATGTTGTAAGTATATTTGTTTTTATAACAATCAAACACTGCTAGAAGCCATGAGCGGTGCTACTGGTTGAACTATCTTTAGTTAATTTGTTGAATATGTGCTGGCTAATTTTTTAACTTATTGACAAACTCATTACTTTATGTTCTTCCAGTTCAATTGGCTGCCATACCGTGAATATGAGAATATATCGGACTACATTGACGATGCGGATGCACCCCTTTTCCGGTCCAACACAGCATTGATTTGCTTTTGGATTGTGGAGTGGCATAATCCGGAGAGAGTAATGAAACAATTTGGTTTACAACAAATTGTGCCACCCCGTTTCCAAATGCCATTTCCGTGAATTGAAATTATCCCAACAGGAAAAAACAGATGTGAAAAACTACGTGTCGTCTATTTTGGCATCTGGAATAAAAGGATGGATGCCATAACCTACGGGAAAGAGGGTGATGCTGGCCCACACAATGACACGTATCTTAAATGGTATAGAAGCATCACTCGGCAATTTTTCTTATTTCATTTTATTTTATTAGCGGAAACACTGGTGTGATAATGCCCGTTGTATTGACCTGGCACAGTATAGAAGCTCTCAAGCTTCCATCTATTACTCCTTGGCATGCTTGGTACGAAGATGGATAGGTGCGTGTCATTTGGATGGCATTTTGTGTCTTCTTGTCAATTGTCTTGTTCAATCAACAAATGCATGTTTTTTTTTTCTCTGTACTGTATGGAATAAGTTTTGCTAGTTAACAGACACTTGTAATATGCTAGTACAGGTAGGAGGATGGGTCCAAGGGTATGAAGGCCTCACTCTTGTCACAGTGAGGGGAGCTGGTCATCAGGTTCCTCTTGACAAACCCAAGCTGGCTCTTCCCATCATCAAGTCTTTCCTGTCAGGAAGCCCAATGCCAACTTTGACAAAGCTCGAGGATTCTTGAGTTTTTACATCAATCTATCAAAACTGTTTGGCAAAGTTTTTATGTTAGGAATCCAATCCGGAGGATTTATATTTTTGTATTATGAATCAAGTCAGCATGATCATTAACTTCACCTTTCAATGTTAGAGATGATCTTTAAATTCTTATGATCATTACTTCACCTTTCAATGTTAGAGATGATCTTTAAATTCTTACTTGAGTTTCAAAACGGTTTTCCACGTCGTGTAGCATGTATGATATGTTGAGTCAATTGAAAGAAGTCTTCAAGTCCTACAATTTTAACATGTTCAAGAGGCAGTTCTTACAATAAATATTAGACTAGATGTAAAATTCCTCATTCACCAATGGACTTCAATGTTGGGCCAATTCAATGGCTAGTTTTTATTTTTTTCTTTTTGTCTAGAGATGTATTTGTTAAGAAGAAAATAATAAAAGATGCAAGTAAACCTCACACAGAAGACACAGATTTACGTGGTTCCCTCGATCTTGAGGTATTACTAGAATGCCTGTGGAGTTTCAGTGTACTATGCACAACATTTTCCTCAATATTAGGGAAACATTCAAAAGCATATAGCGTGAGTGATCCAATTTTGTGGGTGAACACGTATGAGCTATTTCCATGGCATGAATGGTAAAAGTTCAAATGAAACGATTTGGTCAAGCAAAACTACAAGCAGTATTATCAGACACGATGACTTAATCACACTGTGGAAAAAAAAATTGCTCATATAACTCTCATGTCTCAAACATAAATCTGTTGTTGACCAAAAGTTCCATTGAAGTATACTTCAACACAAACAATAATTGTGTAGTAGGGCTTACCTTTGCAGCCATGGCTATAAGCCTCTTCTCCCTTCCTGCTGTGAACCAAGTTCTTTTAGGGCGTGAAAATATATCAAGCCTTTACGCTCAATCATATTTTCTGCCTGTAAAATCATTAAGTTTCGAAAAAAGAAAAAAGAAAAGAAAATAAATATCAAACCAAGACGTAAAAGTCCTAAATAGGTGGCAAATAAAATCTCTAAGAACAAATAAGAACACATGGATCGTGTGGTGAAAATAAAACCTTTGTTGCTTCCATTTCAACTTTTCTTAAAGCTCTCTCTTCCCTGCAAAGAGGTTGGTGTTTCTTAGAAATACTTGTAGAGTGAGAATCAGTGGAAACAAAAAAAATATATAAATACAAAGATCAAATAAGAAACCTTTCTTCTTGAAGAATGGTTGCAACTTGGGTTTCCATTTGTTCAATTATTTGACACCATTTAGCTATGGATTGCTCTGCAACTGTTCGATTTTTTAGCGTTGAACCATCTCTCTTTGCCTAGATAACATTTAAACCATGATGAAATCAAAATATTCCCATTGTTTAGTTCTGATAAATAATCATCACACATTATACAATTTAAATAATGTTTCTCAAACAGATTATAGGGACATTGTTCTGTCAACATCTAACAATATGTTCACGTTTTTTGTTGTACCAGATGAATCTTGTTTTTGCAATGAAAATTTAAGAATCACCACCATTAGAACTGATTTAGATCTGTACTCCCTCACTCTTGGCCAAAGCTTAAAAAAAAACATTATTGTGTTGGTGAATCCCAAAGGTTCGAACCCTCATTGTGAGGGTTCGAACCTTCACTTCACTACCTTCCTGGGCCAGATTCCAAATAGCCCGAAGGTTTGAACCCTTAAAATGAGGGTTTGAACCTTCACTTCACTGCCTTCCTGGGACAAATTGCAGAGAGCATGAAGGTTCGAACCCTTGTTTAGAGGGATCGAACCTTCACTTCATTGCCTTCCTTAGCCAAATTTCAGAGAGCTCGAAGGTACGAACCCTTGTTATGATGGTTCGAACCTTCACTTCACTGCCTTCCTGGGCCAAATTTCAGAGAGCCCGAAGGTTCGAACCCTTTCTTTGACGGTTCGAACCTTCAATTATTGCCCATTCAGAGCCATTTTCCAGAGAGTATAAAGGTTCGAACCCTCAAAGAAAGGGTTCAAACCTTTAATTTTTGCACTTCCTGGGCCAAATTCCAGAGATCCCGAAGGTTCGAACCCACTCTTTAAAGGTTCAAACCTTCAATTATTTCCCATCCAGAGCCATTTTCCAGAGAACCTACTGGTTTGAGCCCCCAAAGGGTGCGAACCCTTTAATGTTCTATTGCTTTGAGGGTGTGAGCCCTTTCAAGTTCAAGTCGGGCTACTGGCCCATGCCGCACATGAACAAGGCCCACGCCCCATATGTTTAAGGGCCATCTCCCCATATCAAAAGAACAAAAAATGATGAATGAATAAAAGAAAAAAAAACCCTACTTCGTTCTTCTGTTCTTCACTCCTCTTAACCTTAGCCAGTCCCTTCTGGCTTCTTGGCTTCTTAATTCCTTCTAGTGCATTGCTTTTCTTCGGATGCTTGTGAGGCTGTTGAAAGTCCAAGGGATCCTACCCTAGGGGGGGGGGTGAATAGGGTGAGCTACAACTAGTGACCAACTATGACCGATTTTAACTTAATTAAATTAAACTAGTCACATGTGATGATTAAACACACAAAATGCGGAAGCTTAAACAAACACAATCACCACAACACAAGGTTTTTTAGTGGTTCGGCCTCAATGCCTACATCCACTATCGGCTTGTGACTCAACACCCCACCGGATTTCCACTATTATGCTTTTCAAAAGGCTAAGCAATAACCTCTACAATATGCTTTCCAAGGATAAGCAATAACCTTACAATGTTGGTTTTCTAGGCTAAACAACAACCTTTACACAATGCTTTTAAATGGCTAAGCAATAACCTTACAAGTAAATGATTTCTCTTAAAGAAAGTGTCTTCACAAAACACTCTAAGAGATTACAATTTAAGCTCTAATAAATTGCCTCTAAATAGGCGGATATGAAATTGTAAAACAAACTCACACAACACACTAAGAAATGGAAAGATGAATGCTCATGGGGTGTGTGTGTGTGTGTAAAACTTCAATCAAGTTAAAATTAAGTCCAATGAATTTTATGCTTAAAGCATTTCATAGTTTAAAGCACATAAAAGATATGATTGAAGTCAAATGCAAATCACTTGAACAATTACAAACTTGTGAATGATATGAAAATCTAAAGATCACAAGTTGTATGAAAATGATTAAGACTAATTAAGTGATGCATGTGCAATGTTGTTTTCAAAAACAAAGGTTTAACTAAAGTTCTAAAGAGATTGAAAACAACAATGAAGATTCAAACAAGTAAATGAATCATGCCATAAAAGGAATCAAGGATTTTGCAAAGCATGATTAACAAAGTTTATAAAACAAACTTGGTTTGAATCAAAAAGTAGAATCCAATACAAATAAATCAAAGATTAAATATGATAAGGATTCAAAACATCATTGTTATCATGCTAAAAATCATTTACCAAAGATTTAAAACAAAGCATATAACAAATGATAAAGAGAGGTAAAGCTTACTTAGTGATTTAACTTCATTAATCCAAGCTTGAGCTTTACTAATGACCCCCTTGATCTCTCTTAGTTCATCCCCTTTTTCTTCTCTCCAAACTCCTCAAAGAGTGCTTAGAAGCTCTAAATTGTTGAACACCTTTTCAATGGGAATGAACTCATATTTATACTCAAAAAGTGAGTATTAGCGTGTCTTCGGTCGACCCCATACAGGCCCCGGTCGACCTCATGTAAACGGTCAAAAAAATGACCGTTGGAGAGCCAACGGCTCTCTGCCCACCTGGTCCATGGGCAGGTCGACCTGGTACATTGCAGGTCGACCCGGGACCAGAATTCCCTTTTTTTCTCATATATCAAAGTGATTTTTGAGGGGATTCTTTTGGGCCATTAAATCAAGCATGGAAACATGATTTTAAATCATTCTAAGAGGTTTAAAAACATGAAATATAAAAAGCCAAAAATGATTAGAAAGTTTTAAAACCATAGGCTTGCTTGATTTATAAAACTCTTTTCAAATTGAATTGCATCTAAGATGAAAACCAAAACATGCATGAAACATGTGATTTACAAGATTTAAAACAATGCATGAGTAAATCAAGATTTCAAGATTTTCTAAATCAATGCATGTGTGAAAATTCAAATGATGATTAAAATGTTAATGCATCCATCAAATTGCAATAAACAAAATCCCTAACAGCTGTGACAATCATTCCTCGTTCGGTTTCAGGTAAATCTCTCTAATCCCCTCCTCTCTCTGTCGACTCTCTCTCTCTATGTGACTATGTCATTGTCGCCTCTCTCTCTCCTTCTCCCCCTTCTCTCCCTATCTTTTATGATTAATGATTCCATTCATTATTTTAGGCATTGCATAGAGAAGTTAGCGTTCTTTTTTTTGTTCAATTTATGTTTGATGGCTCTCTTTATTACATTATTTGATTTTGGGTTTTTTTTTTAAGGGTTGAAGAGTGAAGTGTTAAGTGATAGATATATGGAAATAGCCATCAATTTTTCCATATCCTGTGTTAAATAGTTTTTTATTCTCTCACCTGAGAAAGTAAATCCATCCACATGTGAAAATTTAGTTGTCTCCACTGTTGGCCATACTCCTTTAGCCATCATCCCTCTTCAACCCCTCCAGTTTCACTATGTAAATGATATGAAGTAGTAAAGAAATGTATAGACAGAAGTAGAGAACCTGTCAATGAATTAAAGAAAAAGCACATTACCTTGTTGTTTATCAAGTTGTGAAGTGATATTACACTCCGAATGAGAGAAGAAAGATATATTACCAACATCATATCATTTGTTTTCACTGCAAGAGGACTAGAAAAATTAGTTTCAAGTCATTAGTGTGACAACCAAGAGTGAAAATATGACATTGATAGCATTACCTGCAAAAGCCTTGATATTTTTTTAGTTGCGGTGTTCTTTTTATTTTTTTCCCACTACATGTGCTACCTTTTGTGGTGACTTTATATTGTCACTAAAGATGTTACCCAAAACATTACTTCTCATCTCGTATTGTTCTCAAATATGAGAACCCAAGTGCTTTAGTGATCACACACAATATCAGCCGGAAACTATGATCAGGTGCATGCATCCCTGTCAAGACTTTTTTTTTCCTCGTGCGATAGAGGTTGAGACCCATTGAATCCAATGGCATAGATAGTTTTCCTCCAATCTTTGTCCTACATATTCCAGGATGAAAATACTAGAGTTCACATCTTTAAGGTTTTTATCGAAATAAATTAATTTTATTTAATTACCCAATTTTGTAAAATATTATTCAAATGGAATAGGACCTATCATCTCCTTGTCACTATATAATTATTAGCTTGGATCCTCTCCGAGTATTCGGGAGACACATTGGGGCAAGTTTTTCTCATGGAGCCATTCGTTCCCATAATCGTCTTTTGGCTTCTACAGGATACGCTGGGAACTTTTTTGGGTGGGCCCACTCATTTTTATATATGGATAATCAGAGTTGTTCAAAATGATCGACTTACTTCTTTATGGGGTATCCCAAATTTTTGCTTAGAACTGAGCTGGTCCCACCATAAGATTGACCACACAAAAAAAATGGCTAAAATTATTTTCTTATTAACTTTTTTTTTGTGTGTTGAATTGTATGATGAGATAACCTCCATTCAAATTGAGATTTGACGATACTTCATAAATTTTAGGGGTGCTCATGGGCCAAGTTAATTTGAGCCAGATCCAGGCCTACCCTGCTTTGGGCCGAGCTTGTATTAAGTGATGGAAAGCCCATAGCTCGGCCTGGCCCGACTTGTATAAGAAATGCATGTAATTTAAATTAATTAGTGCTCTAATGCCATAGAAGTGACGAAAAGCCCAGTTCAGCGCTACCATTGGCGGACCCAGGATTTTCGTTTGACCAGGGCTTGAAAAAAATAATCTTCTTTTATTCAAAATGATAACCGAAAAGATGAGTTTTAGTGATGGCTAAACTGATATGTGTCGCCTGAGTTTTAAGAGCTATTAAAAAAATCATACTAATTTTTTATAACACTATATAAGATAAAGAGCCAATACTATATCAAGTTCTCTATTCTCGTTCTTCTATCATTCTAAAACGAAGCTCTCCTTTTGAAATGAATGAGCCCAAGACAACCATTGACCCTCTCTTCTTAGCCATTGTATATAACTAAGTAAAATTAAAGAAAATGGCCAAAAGAAAGGTGTAAATCAATAGTGTTGAACTATAGTTCCAAGTAGTTGAACTATAGTTCCAAGTACTAAAGTAGTTAAATAAATAAAATTAAATTTGTGTCCAATATTCAAATCCATTTTAACTTAAGTTGCATTATATTAATATAAATAAAGTTTGTCTTTGAATCTAAATAGGCTTTGATTTGAGTTAAAAATCAGGCTTGAACAAATAAGGGGACTTACCTATAGAGGAGCTTTCAAGAACAAAAGGAAAAATGGGAAGCAGCGGCGCCGAGCCACGAAGAATACCTACCTAGAAAAGGACAACCGTGGCGCACCAATGTCGAATACGGAGTGTGATTTGGGGATCTTTTCCAATTTGGAGATTTTTCGGTCGGGAGAGAGAGTTCAGGAAAATAGATGGGGCTGAACAATTTTTTAAGTGGGGCTGAGCTAGTTTAAGTTAAGATACTTCATGAATATTTTTCCAGTTTGGTGGGGGCTTCAACCCCCATATCATTATTTGTGTGTTCGCCCATGAGAGCTACCCGATTAATTAAATGAGCGGGCTCGGGCCTACTTTTATGTCCCGTATCGGGCTTGGGTTGGGCCTTGGACAATGTTGCTAAAGTCGGGTCGGGCCGGCCTGGATATGCCTTATCTCGGCCCAACCTGGCCCATGAGCACCCCTAATAAATGTATGGAGTGCTTATTCTGAATAACTTTGATTATCCATCTAGGGTCGGACCCACATGCAAGGAAAAACCCCATACAACTTGAAAAAACCACATAATTAGGCCTGTATTTAAAGCTCGCCACTTAAAAACCTAAGAAATCCCAACCCGCCCTTTATAAATCCACTCCCTCCCACCCTTAATAATAAATCCACTCCCTCCCGCCCTTCAATTGGACTCTAAGTGATCCCCAAATTAAAAAAGGACTCTGCGGCATCCAAGCAACTATTGTTATAAGAGACGTGCGCAAAACCCTTCTTCCCAAATTACGTCGATCTGCGTCTCTCCTTGCCATTGCACAGATCCAGATCGAGGTATGATTTCTTCTTCTCCTCTCTCTCTATCCATGCCAATCCACTCCCTCTTCCCCCAACCGCCTCACCCCCCTTTCAGTCACGTCTCTTTCTCTCTCTCTAAATAATATTTGATGGGTCAGTTACAATGATGATTAGTGGGGGTTATGCTATCTTTGATATTTTGGTTTAGTCAAAAGCAATAGAATCTGTTTTAAGTGGATGTGATCATTCGATGTTGTGAACAGAGACATTATCAGCCACCTCACCCTCTCTTCTTAAAACTTACTTTTAGAAAAGCATGTTTGATGCAAGTCGAAGGATGACAGATAAAGCAATGTTCATATGCCTTTCGCTAACCCACAATAAGACCGTCCAAAACGGAACTCGAGATCTCCTCATTACTAACGCATAATAAGACCACAGACTGAACGAAGGACCGACCTGAATGGGAACCCTTTCAGATATTTCAAGACCACAAATTATTTTATCATAATTCTGTTATTGGAGTTTTTGATGATTTTGTTATTGGAATTGTAGGTAACCTCTAATATTTGTGCATGGATGGTGTTTAGTGATTCTTCTTTTGATGATTCTGTTATTGGATTTTTTTGATGATTATGTTATTGGAATTGTAGGTAACCTCTACTATTTGTGCAGTGGATGGTGTTTATGATTCTTCTTTTTCTAGATTTTATTCTTTCCATTGATAATTCTGTTATTGGATTTCTTGATGATTCTGTTATTGAGTTTTTTTTTTTTTATAATTCTGTTATTAGATTTTTTGATGATTCTTTTATATGAGGTATGTTTATAAGTCATGGTCGTTGAGACTTTATCGAAACTTTTCCACATCAACCCTGGAACTAAAAATTTATAAGAATGATCAAAATATAAAAATTTTCAAGTCTACATTTTATAACACTATAAATCTGTTGAATATTTTACAGTTTTTAGGGAATAAAATCGTACCCCTAGGACTATGAAGTAAACAGTAACAAAAATATCTTGACATAAAATTGAGACTCTTAAAACTACAATATAATGTAAACTCTGTATACTCTCAAATAGAAAATTGATCCAAATCTTGTGAAGTCTTATGAATCCCACTTTTTCTTGGATTGAAATTGCAGGATTCACATGTTTGGGAACCTGTACTTCCACACCCGAGCCAAATCTTACCATAATAGGAACAAGCCCTAGATTCTAAGCTATAGTATCCAATACTCCAATTATTTCAATTATACAAAGCATGTACAGAATCAAAGCAAACTCAGATTTCCTCAACCCAGCTTGTGTTGCCCAGCTTGGGGTACCGAACCCTTGGGTCTCACACAGGCTATATTGGTTTTTTCGAAAAGTTGAAAAGCTAAAAGTAGTTTGTAAGAAATAATAAGAATATCCAAATCAAGCTATTTAAGCAGTATCCAAACTACCTAGGCTACCAAACCCCAATTAGACTATTTATTTATTTTTAATTTATTTTTATATTCGGTTAGTGTTACCATACATGTCAGATAATCTACCTGCGTCGGGATCATCCCTTGGTGGTACGCAATATGAGATGCATCTTTCCACAGAGGTGGTGTCACGTTTCCCAATTTAGAGCCTATTTATTTAAACTCAATACGTAGGAATTGAATAAACTAGAACTCATGTTCAAATATGCTCCACCAAAGATTATTAATTAAAAAGGTAATTTTTTTAATGATTTAAGCATTGTCGTTTGAGTGCAATTTATACTGTGAGTGCATTTTTTATTTATACAAGGTTTTTGATTTGTTGTCTAGGCGACATGTGAGTACGGTTTTTTATTTATAAACCAAACGATAGGTTTTACAATAACTTCAAATTGTATTAAGGTACATCGACATGGATAAGAGTTGGATGAAGATTGAGGATAGACGACACCCTCGGTACATAAATGGAGTTAAACAGTTCTTGGAGTCTGCATATGCACATATTGAGCCAGGGAAAAAGATTCGGTGTCCGTGTGTTAAATGCAACAATGTCTATTTCGTACTCGGGATGATGTGAAAGCGGATCTATATTATCATGGTATAGTTAAGTGTTACATTCCATGGGTATTGCATGGGGAGGACAATATTGAGACTATCGGCATAGGCTGCATAAAGATCATTATTGCAAGTACAACAAAGACGAAATGAGACTCGAGAATCCCCCTCAAGTGTGAGCAGCGATGATTGGGTTGATCTTGTTAGGTATTTTGGATTTGAAGAATTTACGGTATGGATGTTAATTAAGTTATATTATCTACCCTTTCAATCTATCATTTATACATGTATTGCTTATAATTTATGGTTCCTGAATGCAGAAAATTAGCAATAGAAACAAGTAGAACAGGAAATAGCAGACTATTGGCCATATTACCGGGACAAAGGCTTTTGCTCGGATCAGCTATGATAGTGTAAACTTCACTCATAAGGTTTAGAACAATTTGTTTGTTAAATAAATATTATATGTGTTAACTTGTGTAGAGACAGCGTGATCTTAAGACGGGGAACGGGGCTTCTCGAACTAAGTTGTGGTTCACTACTCGGTTTAGCAACACGAAAGGCGCTTGGGTGGATTCGAGTTCCCAGGAAGTCTATGTAACTTATTGTTCCATTCTTTATTTCCATTTCAATTTTTTATATTATATATATCACTAAATTGATTGATAATAAAAATTGGTTGTTGAATGTAGGACGAGCTTAAGAAGCTAGAGTCTCAACCTTTGGAGGAGGGCATTCCTCCCATGACCGAGGATGAGAGGCTCGATTCAGTGCTTGGACCAGATCGATCAACATATATACGTGGTCGTGGGGCTGGTCCAAAGCCCACGACATGTACAGCTGGGCAGCGGATCCGTGCGCAACTAGAAAGGGAGAATGAGGAGTTCAGGAGGCGAGCTGAGGAGGATAGAAGGCTCTTCGAGGAGATGGAAAATGAGAAAAGAGAGATGGCCTTACGACTAGAGTCCATAGAGGTAGCCTCGCAGCAAGCACAGATGCATGAGGTGCAAGCTTCAGTAAAGTCTCAATTCACCACCCTCCTCCAGCAATTCAAAGATAGAGGGCAAATTCCGATGTGATTCATAACTGATCAAAACCCCAAGATTATAATTTTTTATATTTTATTTGAGGTTTTATTTTATTATGATGATGTAGACTTAATTTTTGTTAGTTAAATACGTTGGAACTTAATGATTTTGAATTTGAAGGTTATGTTTCAATGCTTGATGGTGATTGAGAATTTTACGGTTTTCATCTTGTATGAGCAGGGTCGTGAAAAGCAGATAAATGGAAAGAAATTAAATTTAATAAATTAAAATTATATATTTTTTATTTTTAATTCTAAATTTTAGTCGCGGCAAGAAGTCGCTAGTATAAGTATGAGGTAAGTTGCCACTAAAACTTGAACGTTTAGCTGCGACTGTAAGTCGCCACTGAATGTACCGTTAAAACTGCTATAACTAATACTTTTAGTGTCAATTATGTGCTTACGGCTAAAAGTTTAATTTTTTTGCGGCAATAATAAGTCGTGTTACAAGTTAAATATTTAGCGGCGACTTATAGTTGCAGCTAAAAGGTAAATATTTGGCAGCGACATGCAATTGCCGCTAAAAGTTAAACATTTAGCCGCAACTACAAGTCGCCGCTAAAACTCCGCTTTCATGTGCTCATGATATTTTTTTAGCAGCGACTCTATAACTTTAGTGGCAATTATTTTTTTAATTAGCGGCGGTAAATCTTGTCACTAAATATTAGACTTTTAGTGACAGTTTTAGTGTCGCGACTAAAACTTTAACATTTAGCTGCAACATTTGGAAATTGCAGCTAAAATAATTAGTAACAGCACTATTAGCGATAGCTTAGCCGCGAGAAAAATATTGCCACTGTCACGCCCCCAAACCCGGGGAGTGTGAAATTGGGAGTTAAGTAAAAATTATGTTTCTCCCAAGATCCGCGTGTGAGGATATCAATTTCAAACAGACTCTGAATATTTTTGCGGAAGCTTTTATGGTGTTGCGACCCAAAGTCTGTGGCCATTGGGTTCCGTGCCGCACTCAATCTCTAGCATATAGCCATCATATCAATGAACATATCAGACTGGAACAAACCATCATAACAAAATACAAAGTTGACGGTAGCTGGATATTACATTCCCATATATATTCAAGTTACAAATAACAATGTGTGTTAATTACAATCCCAAGAAAATGGCTAATAAAAGCCATACAAAATAAGCTAATAATCACTACCCCATAGGTGACGTAGTTCTGATGTCAAGCTCAATGTTAGGGTTGTAAATGGGCCCCCGATTCTCCGATTATCCAAAGGTTCCGACCCGTTAGGATCCGGGTCTAGGGTCTTTATTTTGATCCCTATAAGAAAATGGTTCCGGTTCTGGATCCTTTTTTTGGAACCGATACCTAAACGGGTCCGGTTCCGGATCCACAGTGGCTCAGACCCGTGGACCCGGGACCCGACCCAATATACACTAACATAAGGTAACTTTAGTATGTGAGAACAGAACCCTTTTTACTTTTCGACTTTTCTACATTAGAGTTTTCCACTTTTCTACATCTCATTGCCGGTTTGGATGTGATTTCTGAGTTTTTGGTTAAAAGTGACTGTTATTGATAGACAAAAGGTCAAATTAGTGTTTGCAGGTACGTGATCCAATTGAAATGTGGAAAAAGCATAATTTTTTTAAAAGAAAAATACAAGTATTAGTCTAGACCTGGAACCGGAACCAGACCCGCCTCACAAACGGTTCCGGTTTCAGTTCTGGTTCCCATTAATATTATCGTTTCTGGTTCCGATTTCGGTTCCCCTTCTTAGAAAACGGTACCGATTCCGGTTCCACCCTGGACCTAGGACCGGAATCGACCCGTTTCCAACCCTACTCAATGAATACACGACATAGCCGACAAAACAACCTGCAAGCTCATGGCTCCATAACCAAAACGTACACTCATCTTGGGCAAGAAATCCGGACATGAGTACCAAAGTAGTGGGTCAGACACGACGGTCTAGCAGGTGAGTGAAAAGATATAAACAATATATTGAAGAATAAACATGTGATAAATTATGCTATTTGATCAAAAGCTGTACATAATTAAAATGTATAGAAATTCATGTACATCTGACAAAATCCTGTGTTCATATAAAACGGTTATAAAACATGAATATTTGACAAGACATATTCCTTTAAAGCATGTATGAACATGGGTATTTGACAAATTGAGAATTCATTTAAAATATGTAGGAAGCATGAACATTTAAAACAGTAAGGGTACCAAGAATCAGGAACTATCAAGATGGCAACCACACAAAACTAAATCCTCTCTCACTAAAGTGATGAGAGCACATCATCTGAACATTGACCTCAGTCACACAAGGGTGAGGAGAGTTAATGATTAAATATCATAATATACATATACATATATATACTCTGCGATATCCACGGTAGCGAACTGAGTAAATAAACTTTACGGTATCCAAGTTGCAACTGGCGGGACGGTGGGGGATCTCCAACTCAGTGGATCAAACTGACATGGTTATTCAAGTTTAGTGGTGCGGACTCATAGGTCACATTCAAGAAAATAAAACAAATACATATACGCATGTTCTCTTTTGGCTCATGGGCTCGCACTACAAAGCTCGGGCCCCATATTGCCTCAAGGTTTGGTTCTCAAAATAATAATCCTTTTGGTTCATGGGCTCGCACTACAAAGCTCTCTGGCCCCATCTTATCTCAAGGTTTTGTTCTCAAAATAGTAGTCCATTTGGCTCATGGGTCATATGCAATAAGTCACAAGTGCAAATATAACGGAACTAGGGTACCCATAGGTACAAAAACATATCTGTATCGGGTCTGGCTTGAACGGGTCAGCAACATGCTAAAAACATGAATTTCAATACTTTCAGGACAAGTATAGTCATAAAACATGAGATTTAAAGTGTACAAGTGAAATTCGGGTCGAGATATAGTACGAATGGATTTCTAACATTCTCCGGGCCAATTTTTAAAGGCCAAGATTTAAATCAATGTAAATAGGGTCCCGTATGTTAGGTTTGATTTACATTTGGTACTCTTTAAGAATTAAAAACATTATGGGTCCTTCCATACATTGACAAGTCTAGAAGACCTTAACAACATCATGATGATGAATTTTCTTCCTCAATATAGTCCCACATGATTCTTCAAAAAGGAATCAATTAAAGTTATAGTTTCGGTCAGCTTATCGATTGGCTGTCGGTTAGCCGAACTGGGTATGTCGGCTAGCCGACAGCTGACTGACGGCTGACCGAGTAGCAGGAATAGGGAAAAAGACAGCTTCCGGAAATGGGACCGAAGAGGTGTCGGTTACCTATCGGTTAGCCGACACCTCAGCATCAGAAGGTTGCAGAAAAACGC
Organism: Litsea cubeba; assembly: GCA_012931725.1. NCBI lineage: Eukaryota > Viridiplantae > Streptophyta > Magnoliopsida > Laurales > Lauraceae > Litsea > Litsea cubeba. Next base: position 48,564,025 of record CM022955.1, read on the forward strand.
AGCTCTCGGGAAAGGGGACCGAACCAGTTCGGTCGACCCTCGGCTGATCGACCTTGCTGCGAGACTGAATTTCTGAAGTTGTTTCACCCCTTTCCTTCCTCCAAACACTTCTCACTTCAACACAATATTTCCCTGCAGTAAACTGAGCTTAAAAGATCATCAATTTCATTAATCAAAACTTCTAATCCATCACTACAAATCCACCATTCAACCTCATCCATTCTTCCATCAAATCATCCATAAAATGAATCAAATCACCTCCTTTCCATCCATATTCAATCGCAAGAAATCCATTACATATGGAGATCCATTTGGACACATAAGGTGAGCTATAACCATATGGATTCATACATTTCTAAGGATTATACAAGAGAGAAAGATGCTCATCAATAAGCATTTTTAAAAGCAATAGAAACCATATCAAAAATGTAAGTGAAAACACATATGGGATCACAAAAAACAATTAATGTAAATCAAGATTTTCCATAAACATGTTAGCAATAAAAAATCATCCTTTCTAAAGCAATAGAAAATCATAGTGAAAAGCATGATTGGAGGCAAGATTAAATCATTAAAAACAAGTAGTGAAAATCCATATTTTTCTCGTAAAACATGCTAACACTTGAAAATATCTATTCATCCACTTGCCTTAGGTCCAAGCTAAGCAAATCCAAGCTTAAAACACTATCAAGATCAGCCTACAAGCAAAGCCAAGAAAACCCCAAAAAACAAACCCATCTTAGAACCCTAAAAATGGCAAATCAATGAACAAGGAGGAGAGAGCTCCCAATAATGGATATGGGGACTCTCTAGGGCTAGGAAAGCACAAATGTAAAAGATGAGGAAGATAGCTTACATGGAAGACCTTCAAATAGACAAGGCTATCTCAATGGAAATCTTGAAAAGCTTAGTTTTCTTCAAAAATGGTGTCAAAGGGTAGCTCTTGAGAAGATGAAAAAGATTTGTGAAGCCCTTCTCTTGATTTGGCAAAGCTTTGAGGTGATTTGAGATGAAGAAAGCAAGAAAGAGAAGAAATGGGGGAAAAAGAACCCCAAAGGAGCTGAACTCCTCTCACACACAGTGCTAGGACGTTTTGGGGAAGAAGGGAGACGAGGGTGGTACTTTTATAATGGGTGGGTGTGGGGTCCACACTTAAGTAAAACTTGCAATGGAGATTAGAGGGCTTTCTAGACCTCGGATTAAGAAACTTTTAAACATGAAAAGTGTTCGGCATAAAATTATCTTTCCAACAAGGTTAATATTGACATACTTCCAGGGTCCACAGAAAAAGTCAACTTTTTTTGTCAAAGGGATCAAAGTAATGGAAAATTTGGGATTTCAAGGGGTTACAACATTGATTCTTGGGCCTCGGATGTGATCGACAAAGAAGAGAGAAATGTTCCTCATAAAATCTAGTTTCCAAAAAGTATATATTTGGCAAGGTTCTGAGATCTCAAAATTTGGGTCCAGATTTTGTGTAAAAAGACTGATTTTGCCCCAGGGCTGGAAAAACTGAATTTTGGAGTTTCGAATGGGTACGGAGTGAACACGAAAGTTGTAGGGAATAGCGAGATTAGTCAAACGAAGCTTAAATGAGAATTTTTAAAAATCAAAGAGAATCTCTCTACAATGACCACACAAAATGAATATGATCCTATGGTCACTGTCTAGGTCATTGACTTTCAAGACTCTCCAAAACCAAAGAAAAGGGTAGTCTAACTCATAAATTCGATCAAACAACCGGTAAACCCACTGAGAAAACTAATTCATAAATAAAACCACACTAAACCAAGAAATTAGGGGTCGGGTTCTCACAGCCACTGAAACTTTTAGTGGCGACTTTAAGACCTTTAGCCGCGAAAAATTTTGCGGCAAAAAACCAACTTTCTTGTAGTGTGTCAAACTTCACCCATGTTATCAAGGTTGGGGGGGGGGGGGGGTTGTATTTCTTAGGATAACAAGAAACAAACCTCAACGGCTATGCCAACGATCTAAGCAAAGTATATAGCCTGCAATACAGCAGTCCGAGAGGCTCTTTGGTTGAAACACGTTCTATGTGATTTAAAAATAATTAAGGAAAAAAAGGCCCATCCCAATGAACGTAGATAGTACGTCGGCCATCTCTATGGTGAATGACCAAAAGTTTAATAGCATGTCAAAACAAATTGTGATAAATATCATTTTATCCGAGAAAAAGCTGAAAAGAAAGATAAAGAAATTGGTAGCCGATGCTCTCACGAAGATGTTTCTAGTAGACTGTAGTGTCATTTTCAGAGAATGTGATGCGCATGAGACTCAGATATATCCGATATACGCGGATTCATGCCAAGTGAGAGATTGTAAGAAATCATATAGCCCATGTACCATGAGTCCCATGTCAAATCAAGCAGATGACAGTTGCCAGTAGAGAATAAAAGTCTCATTATAATAAAAAGGCTTGATTTGTTGTAGATAAGATAGGGATTCGTAATAATCGGATAGATTAGCGGATCGGATCGGATCTTACCCCCACGTAGGAGACTCCTATCAGGATTAGGGGGCGACTTTATCGGCAGAGAAGTCGAAGTACGACTATTTGGGATCCTCTGTATAAGGGAGTTGAGAGCCCTAGGTTGTGTACTATTGCACAGAGATCCAAACGCAGGAGATCCGTGGTGACTTTCCACCATTAGGAACGCTATAGATCTCCGTCCGCATGTCGGAGTCTTCTGCATCCTAGTCCTTCATGTTGATAGCCCTAGAGGAGAGAGGGCAGTCCAAAGAACATGGATGAAAGTATAGTAGGAACAACGCTTTGATAAGAATAAAACAAATGTATTCATCCAAGTAGATAGGGAAGCAATGAGAAAAGAAAAGACCGATAAAAGAAGTGGTTCCATCTGTTGTGCTCGTGTATGCGGAAACGTGAATCAATGATCGAACCAACAAACAACCACACAAGACAAACAATCACACACAAGAGAATTACGTGGTTCGACAATCTTGCCTACGTCCACGGGAAAGAAAACTCGACTCTCATTTAGGTTCACTCTTTCTGTCTGTTTGTCTGTATCTCATGGGTTACACATTACATCATATATATAATGTTCTCTTTCTTATTCCCTAAGAAACCCTATCTTAGTCAATAAGAAAGTTCCGGTATAATTACCAAAATACCCATGACCATGAACCTACTTGGTCTGGACTTACTAAGCCCAACAATCTCCCCCTCAAGACCATGGGGAAGACGTCTCTGAACCCCTTACTAGGAGTCCAGTCCTGCCAACTCTGAACACAGCTCCAGCTTTCCCTTAGACACGACCTTAGTCATCATGTCAGAGGAATTCTTGTCAGTGTGAATCTTTTCCAGCTTCATGAGATTCTTCTCGATGACCTCACGAATCCAATGATATCTCACATCAACGTGCTTTGTGCGGGCATGGTATGTAGCATTCTTGCTAAGATCCATAGCACTTCTGCAACTTAGACTGCCAGGAAATAGCTCCCCCTGTAAAAGTAAATAAGTACCCAGAAGTAGACAACCGACGATCAAGATCGCCTGCAAAATCAGCATCTGTAAAGCCTTCAAGTACTGGTTTTAAGCCTCTGAAACACAAGCAAAAATCTGATGTACCTCTTAAATATCTGAAGATCCACTTCACTGCTTCCCAATGCTCTTTCCTAGGGTTAGAAAGAAATCTACTCACTACACCCACTGCATGAGCAATGTCTGGCCGTGTACACACTATGGCATACATAAGACTCCCAACTGCTGAGGAGTATGGAACAGACATCATCCGTTCATTTTCTTCATCTGTAGTAGGACATAATCTCTCACTGAGCTTGAAGTGACTGGCTAAAGGCATGCTAACTGGCTTAGCATCTACCATGTTGAATCTCGCTAGCACCCGTTCAACATATTTTTCCCGTGACAACCACAGCTTCTTGGTATTCCTATCACGACGTATTTGCATTCCCAAAATCTGTCGTGCAGGACCCAAGTCTTTCATGTCAAAAGTCTTTGATATGTCCCTTTTCAATCTGCCAATCATCTCACTATCCTGTCCTACTATCAACATATCATCTACATATAAAAGAAGGATGATAAATTTGCCATTACCAAATTTACGAACATAAACGCAGTGATCTGCAGCTGTCCTCCGGTACCCATGACTCACCATGAATGAATCAAACTTCTTGTACCATTTTCTCGGTGCTTGTTTCAGCCCGTAGAGACTCTTTTTCAACCTGCAAACCAGCTGTTCTTTTCCTTCTACCTCAAACCCCTCCGGCTGAGTCATGTAGATTTCTTCTTTCAGATCACCGTGAAGAAATGCAGTCTTCCCATCCATCTGCTCAAGTTCAAGGTCCATGCTGGCAACTAGACCTAAGATAACTCTGATAGAAGTCATCTTCACAACTGGAGAGAAGATTTCATCGAAGTCAAGACCCTTCGTCTGCGCAAAGCCTTTAACCACTAGCCGTGCTTTGTGCTTTATCAGTTTTCCACTGTCATCTCTCTTCACCTTGAACACCCATTTGTTCTTCAGAACCTTCTTGCCTTTTGGGAGTTCCACCAGCTCATAAGTATTGTTTATTTTCAAAGAACTCATCTCATCCTGCATAGCCTTCATCCACTCATCTTTATCTTCATAAGTTTTTGCTTCTGGGTAGCTCTCTGGCTCCCGTTCATCATGTCACACCCCGAAACCGGGCCCTGCAGTGATCCGACCTCGGGGTGCGAAATTTTGGGATAATTTGAAACTTTTGTTATATTTCCCAAGATCCGCGTGAATGAGGATAGTCAAATTCCATCACGATCAGAGTATATTTTTGCGGAAGCTAAGCATGGTGTTACGACTCGGAATCCGTGGCCATCGGGTTCCGTGTCGCACGCAACCAATATCATAAAGCCATCACATAAGCAGACTGGCACAAATCATAATCCAAAGAACACTGAGCTGGTAGTAACGAGACTAATTATTTCCCACATATTCAAATTACAATTAACAAGTGTCTTAATTATAAACCCAATGAAAAAGGCTAACAAAGCCATACAAAAATAAACCACTAAGTGACATACTACCCCAAGTGATTTTACGAGCTCCGGTGCCAAACTTGACATCTAGATGATATCAATGGGTAGCCTTTCATGTCAGACCGGCGGTCCCACCGCCTCCTCCGATCAAACACCTAAAAACAGAAAGAGAAGAAACTGGCACCAAACAAACCGGGTCAGACACGACGGTCTGGCAAGCAAATAAACAAGTAATATGAAACCAAAGAACATTCGTAAAACCTGATGAAATCATTGTAAAACCGAATAAATAGTCTAAACAATAATAGCAATAAACCATGATAAAATGATCAAAAGACCAAACATAATTATCAAAGCAATTAAAAGAACAATCTCAGAAGTACGAGTATCTCGAAAAGATAGCAGCATGCATAAAACATTTAATAGTTAGAAATACATTTCAAATCCTAAATAATGGCAACAATACGATGAAAGATCGATATCATAAACATTAGCAAACTCCAAGAATATAATGAGTATAAACAAATAAGAATCATAAAACAGATAAAACATTGGCAACCACACATAGCTATATTCTCCTATTACCGAAGTAACAAGAGCAGACAGAACCGTAGCCACTACACGTGGGACCGGAAATAGAATCAGAACCGTAGCCATACAAATGGGACCGCAGATCAAATCAGAACCGTAGCCATACAAATGAGACCGGCAGATAGAAACCGTTGCCATGGTCGGTACAGACAGAATCCAAGCTGCAGCTGGCGGACAAATTAAAGATCCCAAGCCGGGTGATCAGCCGACAAGGTGACCTAAGCCTAGTGGTGCCTTTAGTTTTAAAAACCCAAACCGATACAACTCAAACCATAATAATCCCTTTGGCTCATGGGCTCACACTATAAAGCTCTGGCCCCATCTTGCCTCGAGGTTTTGTTTTTGAAATCACAGTCTCTTTGGCTCATGGGCTCGCACTACAAAGCTCTGGCCCCAGTCTTGCCTCGAGGTTTTATTTTCAAAATACTAGTCTTATCAAAATAATAGTCTCATCGAAGAAATCCCGAATGTGGCGAACCACTCTAATCTCCTTTCAAATTGATTCGGAGAAAACATACGAATATCCATGGTAAACCGCTCAAATACACATCAAAGTGATTTTTATAAAATCATACGATCAATCCTTTCGAACATGGAAAACCACATGATTTTATAACAAATCACCGATGCTATTTAAATTAGTTTACCAAAGAATACAAATACAAATACCAATACATTCTCTAACTTGAAATGGAATGAAATTGTGTAGAATGACTTAATGACTTACCAAGGAACCATCTCAATGCACATTTAACCTTTAAACATTGATTATTAAGAGGGTATGTTTGATGCCCATGAAAATCCACAACATTTAAATGATAAAGTGCGCATTGGGACTCGAACGATTCCCGGATAATTTCACATACGCTCATTCTCTCATTGTTCCCATTCCCATTTCATAGAATTTCCAAGTATTACAATTAATCTCAAATCTCTTTAAAACAGGCCCATAGCTGGCCTTAAACCGAGCCCAAAACAGTCTACTCATTTAGTCCAAAACAGTCCTTTAAACATGGCCCAAACAGTCCTTAAAAACAACCCGAAACTAACCTTGAACGGCCCACAAAGCACAGCTTAAAACAACCCAAAACTACCCTTGAATGGCCCCCAAAACAAGTTTTAAAAACAGCCCAAAAGCTTACCTTGAACAGGCCCACAAAACAAGTTTTAAAAACAGCCCAAAGCTCAGCCTCAAATCAGGCAAACCCGTTTATTCAAACCCTTCAAACCAGTCCCTGAAAAGGCCCAGAATTGGGCAGGGTCCGCTCGAGCGACCCAGGGTCCGCTCGATCGGACCCCTTCCAGAACCTGGGCCGCTCGAGCGGCCCATCTGGTCGCTCGAGCGGACCCAGTTCTGGGTGGGTCCGAAATGAGTGCAGAAATGCACTCTTTGCTATTCTTTTTCATTCCTTTTTTTTTCTTCCCTTCTTTCATACATAATTCCAAGATCATTTTGGACCCTCCCTTGACCTTCCAAACTCATCAAATCACCATTCCTTAGAAATCTAATTAACCAAACAAACACTTTTAAACCAAAGTTTTTCCCTATTTCTTTAAACACCAACTCTTAACACCAAGAGATCAAATTTTCTAAATGACCAAGATAAAAGCAAGCTTCTAATACATTGTAAGACCATAACATAAGTGGAAATCCACATAACATTGATTCATTCATTCAAAGCAAATCCATAAACCATGAAGAATTAGAACATAATAAGAAAAAAAAACCATGAAACCAAACAAGAGAAATGAAACCATCATATTAATTGAAAATTCCACTTGCCTTGATCAAGAGAAGATGTAATTCACTCCAAGATGGTGCTCTTAAAGTCCAAAGCTCCAAAATCACAAAACCCCCAAAATTGCTCAAAAAGAAGCCCTAGAAACCAACCATTTTCAAATCTCCATGAAAACTCTTTGCATATATAACAAAAACATTCTAAATGATTTGGAAAACCAAGATTTGAAGAAAGAAATCCATTGCTAACCTTTTTGAAGCTCAAACAAAGAAGAAGAGCTTGAAAGAGGGATCTTCTCTAGCTCAAATCTCTCAAAAATGGCATCTAAGGGAAGTTTGGAAGATGGGGAAGAAGATGAGGAGATCATTCCTCCATTTGGCATCCAAGAAGAGGGGTTTCCAAGAGGAGAGAGAGAGATGGCTGGGAGAAAACCCTAACTCCCCCTTTTGTTGCAGGAAAATGAAGAAGAATGGGGAAAGAGGAGAACCCATGGCTTCTTATAAAGAGTAAATAGGCTGGGCCCCATGGGCCCCAACATGGCAAAGGCTAATACTAACATTTGTGGGTCCCGAATGCGTTCGACAAAGAAGACAAAATCGATCAACAAAATATGTACTTTCCAAAAAGTATATTTTCCCTAATTTCTGAAATTTTTGAAATTCTTGGACAGATTTAGTGTGAAAAGTCAATTTTGCCCTTTTTCTCAAAAAACACATTTTTTGATCATCGAATCAGAATGGTCAAAACATGAAAGTTGTTAAACTTCATAAAATGAGTCGAAATGCACCAAAAATCAGAATTTTTAGAAATGAAAAGTAATTTCTCATAAAAATACATATCATATGGGCCGGGTCAAACCAAAGTCAACGGTCCTCAAAATCTCAAAGGCTATGGAAAAATCTAGTCAAACTCAAAAACAAGGTCAAACCAAATCAAATCTCACTTACAAGTTAAACCACGATTAAAACTATACTAAACAGAGGGATTGCGGGTCGGGGTCTCACATCCTCCCCCCCTTAGAACCCATTTGGTCCTCCAGATTGTGTAAACCAGATCAAAATCAAAAACCCAAAAGACAAACAAAAACACTGACACCCTACGCTAAACCTCGGCAACTGAGATACCCTCTGATCAAACCTGACGTTGAGATGCACGGTCTACACACTCTGATTCGGTTGAAGGCTTCACACTGTTCCACACATCTGCTTGAAAACAAACTTCTCTGACTAAACTGGAGTTCAACAATTCTTCTAATCATCCTTGGTGTCATCTGTCGTTCCTGTACTGGATCATTTCCTTTACTTATCTCGTCAGTCACTGTCGGTCCAAGAACTGCAAGTTCTGTCTCTTTCTACCACTTGGGATTCTGTGCCTTAAGTTATACCGAGCTGTATACGGTGCTCCTGATGCTTGTACGAAGATGTGATCGTAGACCTGTTTTCTCTGAAAAATCTTCATCCCGAAAATTTCTGAAATTCCATATGTTTGCTCTAGCTATGTTTCTCGAATGCATCATCAGCTTCTGGCCTCCAAGATTACCGTCAATCCTTCTTCGTTCTGAAATCACAAACTCCAAATTCTATAGGTCTCCTGTCACTGACTTGGTCTGCTACGACTCAGATGTCATACTGCTATACACCAAATGTTAAACTGCCATAACCTGCTGAGCTGTTCTGTGTTGAAACTTTGCATGGCTTGTCTCTTCAGATTTCACTCTTCGAGTCTTTTACCCTTGACATGTAAAGCTGACCTTGAAATTCCAACCTGTGTTCACAACTCCATATTTCAAATCTTTCTGTGTTGTACTCAGAATTCCTGCCCACATCTGATTCCATCTGGTCGCTGCTCTCGATCTCTTACCTGGTACTGTGTTATCAACCAAATAAACCTGCCAAGCTGGCATCATTTCCTGATAAGTTGAAACTTTCAATCCAAGTCTTGTATGATGTTTACTCTCTCATAGGTCCAACTTTGTTTCCAACTAAACCAATGTATTTCCTGACATCCATCAACCCTTCACTTCATACACTTCCTAACTCCAACCATAAGCTATTACCACTCATTCCATTTAATGCAAAACAAATCTTAAAATTTTAAACATAATGACTAAGAAGTCACTTAGTTGAATTTCATCATTTTAAAACATAGTAGAAATTGAACTTCCAAATCATCAAATAGGGCTTAATAAATAAAGTTTTATCAAAGTCGTATAAAATAACATTCTTCATTTTAAATTTATATTTTCACAACTCAACAAATCATTGAAATACTCAACAATTCTAAATCAGGATTTCAAAAATAATTCAGGTTCATATAGTACGACTATACATCAAATTTTGTTGAAATCTGAGTGTTAATTGAACACTAAACCTTGTTGAAATCTGAACTCATTTGTCCATAAAACATGCTGTGGGAAAAATCCAAACACATTTACTTATAAAAATCATGCAGAAATCCAAACACAGTTGAATGTTAAAACAAATGCAGGGATCCACACATAATCTGAACACAAAAACCCCTAGGAAGTTCACTTTACATAGCCAAAGAAAATGAATCAATGAAATATAAATTTCACATTGTACTTTGAAAAAGAAACACGATTTTGAGTTACATGCTTTTAAAGACCAATTTATCCACTAGTCTCTACGTTCTATCATTAAAAACATCCATCCATTTCCAACCAAACATATACAAAACTTTGAAATCACTAAGGTTTCGAAACGTAGATGTCAACATTTAAGAAAGCTAATATGAGAGCAAAACTTCAAGATCATTGTAAAACAATATCTTAAGAAGATTAAACAAAAATCCGAAACACAAAACCTTATCAAAACAAAATCATGTGACTCACGAAAAGAGTATAATGACATAGTTTATTTCAAAATAAGTCTTAAAGAAGAAACATAAATCCATTGTTTAAACTCTGCAAGGATAAATCATGGACATTAAGAATAACATAACAAAAAGTGAAAATATCATGAAAATCACTCTCAATAAGAGGTGGACATCGCACTAACTGAGGTATACATTTGCATCTGCACATTGTCCAATCCAATGCCCTGTAAGTCGGTAAAATTCCCAAGGTTCCCTCTGCTGCCAAAAATTATCTTGGCTACAACTAACCAACCACTTGGTATCCCTGCTGAATCAACTACACCGGCTAAGCTGTAAGTTACAGAAATTCTCAACCAAAACTATGACAAGGCTCATTGAATCCGGGAAATCCCCGAGTTTCTTGCACCAACTTCCAACCTTACTACCTAAGAATCACTTCTCACTGCGTAAAATCAATAGCTGATATGCCTCTTACAGTTCTTCATCTTGGAAAGATGGTCTGAGTTCACCCAAAATCCACATTTACTTACCTTGGTACGCCGCATGATGATCTTCGATTAGTTGAGAGGGAATCTTCAAATACTGCTCAAGTTCTACTTTGGCTGGCAAATGCACATGTCTTCTTTCATTAACCATAATGAAGATGCTGAAGGCTGAAAGTCTGCTGATGTTCTCCGAAAACAACATACTAAGTCCAGAGGGTTCTCAGTCTCCGACACAAGCACAGACAAAAGACACTGAACAAGAGTACGGAGACTTTAAATTCTCCACCACTAAGGAGGAAATTTGGTCATCCAAATCTCCTAACAACAAGAACTAAAAGAAAAGACAAGCAAAGTCTCCCGAACTGAAAGAAAAGCGGACTCAAATCCAAAGAAACAAGGACACGAGAAAACAAATCGACACAATCTAACGAATCCTCACCACACGTCTTAATGTCTCTAGAATATTTTATTTCCTAGAAACTAACCGGCTCTGATACCAAATCTGTCACACCCCGAAACCGGGCCCTGCAGTGATCCGACCTCGGGGTGCGAAATTTTGGGATAATTTGAAACTTTTGTTATATTTCCCAAGATCCGCGTGAATGAGGATAGTCAAATTCCATCATGATCAGAGTATATTTTCGCGGAAGCTAAGCATGGTGTTACGACTCGGAATCCGTGGCCATCGGGTTCCATATCGCACGTGATGGACCGCGCTCCAAATGCCCGAGTTCCTACCGAGGTCGGCGGACGTGGGAGTCCGTTTGGTTCCGACCATTTCGTAACCAGGGGGCAAGGGGGCGTGCATCAACATTTCTTTTTTTTGTGTGGGTGTGCCAGATTTTCTATTTTTACTTGGAATTGTAAGTGGTGATCCGGAGATTAACCTTCGTAAGTAAAAAGGAAATCAACTTCTTTCAAGTTTTCCATTGCACATAGATTTAAGAAAAGAGACATTTTCTTGATTTGTCGTGAAAGGCGATTTTTTTGGCATTTATAGCTGATTTTGGCGTTTATAGCCGATTTTTGGCGTTTATAGCCAATTTTGGCGTTTATAGCCGATTTACAATCCTTATCAATAATGAAAGACAAGAATTGTGATTTTTGTCTCTTTTTAAAAAAAATACAAACTACAATGAAAAGCAAGAAAAGGAGGATCTAACTTCTCAGGAGATTGTGGGGGACTCGTTTAGATTGACGGTAGCAAGCCATATGTGGGCTTCGCCGTCATCCATGCAGATGAGAACAGAGGATGCTATTGATTCGCTTGGCTTGGCTATAACCTCGGGTTTTTAGAGGACAAAGACCAAAAGGAGGTCCTATGTCCAATAAAAAGCCGAGTAGACAGGCTGAAAAGCCACATCTAAGCCATTGGAGGTAGGAGGAGAAGGCAAGGACCTTGGGGGGGGGTACCCCCCAAGGGACTTTTGTCACCTTGTTGCGGTGGCCGGTGTAGAACTTTCGCAGAGTTTTCTCTCTTTTTCCTTTCTCTGGATTTCTGTGCTTCTGTCTGTCTGTGTGTTTGTGCTTTTTTCTGATGCCTGTCTGCTGTCCTTTCTTCTTGGAGAGCTCTCCTATTTATAGGCTTTTAGGTAGCCATTTAGGAGGGTTTATGAGCCTTGATTGTCATAAAGCTACATAAGGGAGGAGTTACAAAATTGAATTGTTTATTTTGTAACTCCTTTTTCTTGGCTTCTGATTGGCCGGAGGAGATTGAGGGCATTTAATCGCCTTTAATCGCCATGATGGGAGGAGTTTCATGGGTTAAATGCCATGAATCTCTTGACTTGTAACTCCCGAATGCTTGCTTCTGATTGGGCCGTCCAAAGAAATGGATTAATGACTGTAATAAAGTTAGTCAATTAATCGCATTAAGTGGTCGCCGAGCAGCTGAAGAGTCGCGGGCCGTGCCACGTCTTTTGGGATTCTTCTGTCGATGATCATCGATGGATCTTCATGTAGATCGACATCAGATGACCATGTAATTTCAGGTGTTTGTTGCCAACAGCGGGTCGGTGCCATCTGTCCTGTCGATTTCTCGATCGGTCGGGTAGAAAGCACACTTTTTTTGGTTGACCGAGTGGCGATCAATATTGTTTTCGATACTCTTGATGATTGACCCGTGTTTTGGACGGATGTCAGAGGACTTGGTGTCTCAAAAGCATGAATTTTGGAAAGTACCAGAGGCTAGGCTCTTCGAATCGCGAAAAAATGGCGAAAACCGGGGTTTCCGGGGCCTTCCCGGCGACCCCGGGTTCCAAGGTCGCCGGCGACCCTGGCCCAGGGTCGCAGGGGCCTGCGACCCTGTGGGTTTTCCCCCTTTTGTGTCCGTTTTTGCTGTTTTTCGATTCTTTTTTCTCCTGTACTTTTCCTTGACATTTTGACCATTTATTGGCCTGATTTCTTTGTAGGAAACCTGATGAGAATCCTTGCATTTTATTTTGCAAAGTTTCCAATTTCCTGAGAAAGCCGAAGACTTTGTCGCGCAGAGCTGCCGATTTTCCGTCAGAAGCTGAAACTGGGTCAAACGATGTCGGAATGACCTGAAATTTGGTGTGAAGCCTCCTGAGCAATAAATAAGACCAACCATAGGCTTTTGTTTGAGTTTTGAAGCCGTTTGGGGTCCTATCACCAGTAGACTTGCTTTTTGTCGCGATGAAGATGTCGCGGTTTGATGTGCGGTCAACCGATGTCCGATTGACTTGAAATTTGACAGGGAACGTATTGGAGTCATTTTAAGATGATCCATAGGCTCTATCTTGGAAACCATGGTCCCGGAGAGCTTTGCCGCCGAGAGGCCTGATTTGACTTCCGAGCGTCAAACTATGGTCAAATGTTGTGGAAATGACCTGAAATTTGACGTGTAGCCCTTTATAAGCATTTTGAAGCCGTCCATGTGCTCTATCTGATGAGTAATGGCCTCGGTGGTTCTCGCCGCCGAGAGGCTTGATTTAGCTGTTCGAGGGTTGCTGTAGGGTCAAACGTTGTCGGTTTGACTCGGAACTTGACGTGGAGCCTTTTGGAAGTATTTTGAGACCATCCATCGACCCTGATCGAAGATTTGGAGTCTCCGATGCTTTTGCCGCCGAGAGCTCCTTTTCGGCTGTCGGAGAAGCGAAGTTAGGCCAAATGATTTTGAAATGGCCCGAAACTTCTTGTGTACTCCTCTTTTGGCTGTTTGGAAGAATCTTGCAGTTTTTGTTTGATTCTGACAAGATTTGATTTTTGGAAGCAGCATTGCCTATTTATGGCAGGTTGCGACTTCATGTAGCTTTTTGGATCTTGAAGAGGCAAAGTGACATTTTTGGTGTCAACAAATGCCCCCTCGAGGTACAGCGACGAGTTTGCTTAACTTTTGTAGTCGATGTGCCTCGAAGAGATTTTTGAAGGAGAGCCTGTGAGTTGACCAAGAGTCTTTGAGCAATCTTTCTTTTTGGTATTTGTAGCCTTTTGAGCTTCCAGGGGAATTTTATGGTAGTGAAAGGGATTACGTACCATCTCGAGGCAAAGTTTTGAAGATGACATCAGGGATGTGGATTTGGGTTTTGACCTTGTGACCTAACAGGCTATATGTGGCAGGTTAGGGGGTCTGGTTTGGTTTTGATCGTGTGACCCAACAAGCTGTATGTGGAATGTTGGGGGATCAGATTTTGGTTTTTGGTTTTGGTCTTGTGACCTAACAGGCTGTATGTGGCAAGTTAGGGGACCAGGATTTGGTTTGATTTTTGTGGAATGTCAATTTCAAGATTTTGGCTCAATTTGGTAGATGAGGCTGGATGGTTTGATTTTTGGAAGCTCATGGGGCTTTGGAATTTTCTTTTGTATGGTTCAATCAACTCAAAAGAGGCATGGAACCATTTTTGTATGCTCTTGGTAAGAGGGATTTCTCTTTGACTAAAAGCCCAAAAAAAATTATTATTATTATTATTATTATTATTATTATTATTATTATTATTATTATTATTATTTTTTGTGCCTAGGCGGTCAAACCTGGCTTATATGGGTTAACCCATGGGACCTTAAGCTTTTGAAATGGCTTAGATCTCATATGGTGTCATTTTTGTAAAGAATATCCAAAAATATCTCATTTGGATAGAGAATATCTAAAAATATCTTTACTTGGAGAGAATCTCTCATGATCCCTTTATTTTGGGATAGAATATCTCAAGATATCTTTCTTTTGGGAAAGAATCCGTCATAGATTTCTTTTTGGGAGAAAATCCTTCAAGATATCTTTCTTTTGGGAAAGAATCTTTCTAATCTCTTTCTTTTGGTAAGGTTACTAATTAGTAACACTTACCTCTTTCTTCTTTCCTTCTTTGGTTTGCTCTCCTCTATAAAAGCAAGGAGAGGGTTGGATCTCTTGCTCTTATTACTTTCTTTTGCAATAATCTCAAGAGGGCTTCAAGACCAAGAGCTTTTCTTTTTCAAGATCTTCAAGACTTTTCTTCTTCTTCTCCATCAATGGCTTCAAGTAAGTTCCCTTTTTCAAGAAAACTCCATTGTAGGGAAAAAAAGCTCTTTTTTTTTTTGTTTCTTTCTTTTTTTTTTCTTCACGTGTTTTCCCCTTTTTTTTTCACACGTTTCTTTTTCTTCTTTCTTTTTTTTTTCATGTTTTTGTTTTTTTTTTTTTTTTTGTTTGTGGGCAGTACGGACAGATCCGTACGGATCTGGCCGTACGGCCACGTGGCCTGTGGACCATCTCCTTTTTTTTGTTTTCTTTCCCTCCTTTTTTTTTCTTTGAGAAAATTTCTTTTCTTTTCTTTTTTGTTTTCTTTCCCCCTTTTTTTTTGAGAAAGTTTCTTTTCTTTTTTTTTTTTTGCTCATCATGATAATGCCCTTCTTTTTTGGCAAACCTAGATGTTCATGCATGCATTCAATTGTAAATTAAATTTGTAGCATGATGTGATAGCAAACCTGAAAGTTTTCGCAAATTTGGGAATTTGGAGCTCGCAGTGATGTTGAGCCCTTCCTGATTTTGCGGAGACTTTGAGGTTTCGAAAGTTTGGAGTTTCGGAGCTCGCAGCGATGTTGAGCCCATCTTCAAGCTTTCTTATTTCTTTCGGGATAGTTCCTTTTCTTCAGAATTGCCCCGTCATCATGTCAAAATTTCGCCAGATTTTTTTTTAGCGAGATTCTGTCATTTTGATGTTTGATCTTTTTTTCTTTTCCATCCTTTTCAGGTGGTTCCTCCAGAGCGAACAAGGGTAAAGAGCCTGCTACAAGCGTACCTCGTCGATCTTCTAGATCTTCTAATCCGGCCGTTCAGCAGGCTTTTGAGAAGGTCCAGTATGTTGAGAGAAATCTGGAAGAGTGCGACTCCCTCAACAGAGATGAGATGAGGCAGCGACTGATCGCTCTCAAGGGAGAGGAATTCTATAAGATCATGGTAAGCAGTCGTCCATGGGTGATGGAAGATCAGAGCGTTTTGCCCAAGCCTACCTTCTTCTTTGGTGATGCAGTCCCTGATGACATGACATACCAGAGGAGATGTTTTCAGTTTTCTTTCACAGCAGATGGTGAGAAGAAGACTGTTGCTACCCGGTCGACGTTTGATCGCACCGTCTCGATTCTGAGCCTTGCCCCCACGTGCCCTAAGAGGGAAGATCCTCCAAGCTGGGTGAGAAGGACAAATGTAATCAAGACCGGGGTTTTTGTTGGCGGTTCTCCTGGATATACGGAGAGGTCGCCTGTTGATATGGACCTGTTGATGCCATCCAGCGGCTACTAGGGCTCTGATTATCCGTCGGTCGATTTGAGACCGGTGGGCCTTGGTATTTTCAGTGGTGACGGCAGCAATTGGATCAAGCCTTTCCGACTTCGTGGCCGCTTCAATGCTGACTCCGAGTGGAAGTCGTGGACTGATCGCGTCCTGCTGATTGGGGGCGCCATCTTGAAGGAAGCCGGGATTTTTGATGCGGTCCGCGCCTTTAGGGAGACCGTGATCTTTTCCGACGAGGCCTTCATGGCTATGCTGGAGTCATTCCTCCCACAAACCAATACCTTCGTTGTGACGAATGGTGAGATTGGTTTTTCTTTGAAGGAGCTGAGCGCCATTACTGGATTGCCCATCCTCGGCAAACTCTATGAGGAGTTTATGCCGATTGACAGCGTCCTCGAGGGGCAGTCTGAGGAGTTCAGGCTTCTATACTTTCAGCTTGTCGCCTTCTATAATTTTTTGAAGGAGAAGGAGGGTTTGAAAGTTAGATCCAGCAGTTGGAAGAGTTTTAGCTCTTCATTCCCCGACTTTTTTGATAGCAGGGAGTCTTCTGATAGCGTGACTCAAGAAGCCAGAGCTCAGGATCCAAGTTCAAAGAAGATCTTGGCCATGCAAGAAGAGTTGAGAGATTTCTGTGCAAGTACAAACGCCATATGTCCTGACATTGCGCTGCGGAGAGATCTCGCTGTTTACCTCACTTATTGGCTTGGTGAGGCTGTTTTTGCTGGAGGAGATGGAACGTACATCAGGCCGCATTGTATTTTTCCGGCTTGTCAGATGGCGTTTGGAGAGCAGCTTGCTTTGGTGCCAGCTCTTTACTCCTACCTGTGTACCGAACTGCAGGCTGCTGCTTTTTTGGTTCGGCTTGGGCTTCCCATGAATAGGGTATTTTCAGCCCATATCTTTTATTCGTGGTATGTATACCACTGTCCTGGCTTCCATCGGCTGGGTGCTGCACAGGATGATGATCCTCTGATGATTCGACTGGCTAAGGGCAAAGCCGTGTCCGAATCACTTTTGTTTGCCCGCATGAGGATCCGACGGTTCAGGGACGTCGAGATGGGGCAGTCTTCAGTGAAGCTTTCTCCGGAGTTGCGGAAGAAGGCTTTTGATTTTGGTGCCTCCCGAGACTCTACCAGGGCGGGGTCGGGAAGGCATTATTCCTTGACAAATGCAGAGAGAGAGTGGCTTTTCAGCATACGTGTCGGCACGATGGTGTACCGCAGACATCTTTTCGTCGACATCCAGCCGTATGTACCCTCTCGCTTTGCTTTGCAGCTGGGCTTTTCTCAAGGCGTTGTTGGAGCGCCTTCAAGCATGGTGAAGCGCTTTGGAGGCTTACAGGACGGGAGAAATGCATGGGCTTTCTATAGTGCTGAAGACACTACAGCCATGATTTCTTATCCTGTGTTGCTGACTTCCCGGACTGCCGGCTTTGCGAAGTGGTTCGCGGAGAGCTTTTCGGCATATCGGGGACTTTCCAAGAAGGAGCTTGATGTGAAGCTGGCATCTGGAAAGGGCCTTGGAAAGTCGGATGGCATCCGGCGAGAGGAAGTTTGGGCCTTCCTTTCTGGAGAGAAGCACAAGATAGGCTTTCTCGGTGACCAGGGCGTCATTGGTTCTGAAGCTGTTCGAGAAATACCTGATGAGGCTTTAGAGCAGCTAGAACAGGAGGAAGCCGAACTTGGCGCTTGGATGCAAGCGGCACAGAGGCAAGCTTCCGTGGAGTCTACTGGCAAGAGTAGATCATCCAGTGAGGAGTCAAGTGGGAAACCTGACTCTGACAGTGGGGCAGGTTCCTCTAAGAAGCGAGTCCGCCGGGGTAAGAGGGGGAGGAGTCATCGTAATAGCAAGGGGCAGCATGAGGACTCTCCTAACTTGGAAGTCCCTCTTACTATCGATGAGGATGTGCCAGTGGATGCTGACGAGCCTCCAGAGAAGAGAAGTCGAGAAGAAGAGACCGTCGGTGAAGGTATGATTCTTCCTTTTTCTCTTTCCATTTCTTTTCATGGGATTTTTTCCATGTTTTGATTTGTTTCTCGTTTTTTGCTTTTCCTCTTTTTTTTTTAGCAGAGGAAGACTTGGTGATGCCTGAGGTCCTAACCGATGAGGTGGTGATGGATCCTGTTGAGGCACCTGAAGAAAAACCGAGGGACTTTGGAGTAAATCCAGAATCTCTAATTGGTACGACTCCTTTTGCTCTTTTTTTTTTTTTTTTGAGTTTGCGACTTGGTTTGCTAACACATTTTTTTTTTGTCAGCTGACTTGCCACAGGGTTCTGATGACTTTGAACCATCGATGGACGCAAATGTTGATGATGCTTCCGATGAGTTCATGGAGGAAGAAAGTGTTCCGCCAGTCGTTGAAGAAGGTATTTTATAGTAATAACCCTGATAATGATTTTCAAACAGGATTATATTCATACCTTTTTGTGTTTCTTTGGCAGGTTTTGAAGTGACAGAGGAGGGTCCGTCGCTTCCAGAGCAAGGGGTGCCAGAGGTTAATCCAGAGGTAGAGACTCCTGGGACCAGTTCTGTCAATGTTGAGGAGATTCCTCGCGCTGAGATTCCTTCCCGAGCAGGAGCAGCTTCAACTGGAAAGAGTTTTTTTGTTACTCTTTCAACAGATGATGACATGAGCAGCCGACCAACGGAGTTGGGCGAATCTTCAGCTGGGCCATCTCTTCTTTTTGCGAAGAAAGTGGTGGTGCGAGTTCTGAGCTCTTGGATTGAGACTCTCTTTTCTGGGCACTTGGAAGCCGGATTTAGCATGATCCAGCATGTGCGTGAGATTCTCGGTGATGCTGAAGAGGCTGGTCTGGATGTCACATATGCCAGGGCGATCGTTAATAGGATCATTGAGCTGGGTGACAAGTGGTTTGAGACCATGGGTTTTCCTGACGATCAGTTCTTCAAGGAGATGTTCTTGGACCCTGCGGATAAGGCTCAATCTGACCTGGATGAGGCTACAAAAAGCAAGAAGCAGGCAGTCCGAGAGAGGAACTTAGAAGAGATAACCATCATTAGGCTGACACATGACCTTAACATCCTTGATAGGGAGGTCGATGAGGCCAGGAAACGTCTTGAGCATCTGCAGGCACAAGTCGCTGCCAAGTGGACTGAAATAACAGAGGCTCGTGAAAGGGAGACTGCTCTGATTCACCGAGTTGCGGATGCCATTTGAGTTCTCAAAAGGAAGTCTAATGAGGACAAACAATGGAAAACCGCTCGAGGGAAGCTTCCCAGTGCAGAAGGAGGGTTACAGCCCACCCCAGCATCTCATGGCAGGTTCCTGAAGAAGCGTGCCTTGGAATCTTTGACGGATGAAGCCAAAAGCTTGCTTAAGGAGATGAACTCTTGGCTGGAGACCATTTTTGATTGAGCTCCTGTATTTTTATAACAGAAACTATCCTTCTTTCTTCTTTTTTTTGGTACCGCTTGTATTTTTTTGGTACTCTTTTTTTTGTTATCCCTACGCTCACTTGAATCTTTTTGTGATAAAAGTAATTGCTAAATGGGATGCTCTTTTTTTTTGTTATCCCTACGCTCACTTGAATCTTTTTGTGATAAAAGTAATTGCTAAATGGGATGCTCTTTTTTTTTGTTATCCCTACGCTCACTTGAATCTTTTTGTGATAAAAGTAATTGCTAAATGGGATTTGATCAAAAGGTTGTCATTTTGTGAAAATCTTTTGTCAAGTGATTGTTTTGGCATGAAAGCCAGGTTTTTGTTTGTGGCATGAAAGCCAATTTTGGCATGAGAGCCAGCTTTTCTTGTGGCATTGATAGCCGAGTTTTTTTTTTGTGGCATCTATAGCCAGTTTTGGTGGCATTGATAGCCGAATTTGTTTTGGTGGCATTGATAGCCGTTTTTTTTTTTTTTTTAAATCCAAGTTTTTTTTTTTTTTTTTGTTTGTGGCATTGATAGCCGGTTTTGTTTTGGTGGCATTGATAGCCGGTTTGTGGCATTTATAGCCTGTTTTGATGGCATTTATAGCCGGTTTGGTTTTCAAAAAATGCAAGTATCGACTAAAAGTCGCCTCCCTGCTGAATGTTCTTGCAAGTATCGATGGAATGTCGCATCATTGCTCATTCGGTTGCGAGTATCGATGGAATGTCGCATCCTCGCGGATTTGGGTGCAAGTATCGATGGAATGTCGCATCCTTGCTTTTCAAAAATTTTGATTTTGCGGGTACTGACTTGATGTCGTTTCCCCACGATTTTTGAAATTTGTGGTTTTCTCGAACCTTTGGGTTATGGATATCAACTGAAATGTTGCGTCTCCATAGTTTTTTTTAGGTTTTTTCGAACCTTTGAAATTTGGGTTGTGGATATCAACTGAAATGTTGCGTCTCCACAGTTTTGTAGGTTTTTTCGAACCTTTGAAATTTGGGTTGTGGATATCAACTGAAATGTTGCGTTTCCACGTTTTTGGATTTTGCAAGTATCGACGAAATGTCGCTTCCCTGCGATTTTGGAAGTGTCGAACGTGGTTCGCTTGCTTCCGATTTGTGCGAGTATCGACTAAGCGTCGCTTCCTTGCGGTTTTTTAAAAAACCATTTTTTTTGTTTAAAGACACGAAGGTCATAAATTTTGACCTAAAACCATTTTGGCGGTAAAAGGCAGGGTGGACTAGGGTGGAAATCCCTGAATCCGGATTTTGTTTCAAACCATGGATTTTGGGTTCAAAGGTTGAAAATTTTGGTCAAGTTAGGGAAAGGTTCCTAAACTTGGATATATTTTCATTTGAACAATGAAACGATGAAAGTAAGCATTGTTTTAGATTTCTAGAAATTTCAACATTTGATATGAAAATTCTAAAAAAAAGGGTGGGTTTAGCGAGCGTGTACCTGGAAACTGGTTTTGGCCATACAGGCATTGCTCTTACCCAGTTGGGTAAGTCTTCAAGGGTAGTACTGCTTTAAGAACTTGCCATTGATGGGCAGCATACATCTGTCACCTTCCATGTTTAGGAGTGCGTATGCGCCATTAGAGAAAACTTTGTCGATGACGTAGGGTCCCTCCCATTTTGGCTCAAATTTGCCTTTGGACTTGTGAGCGAAGACCATTGGTCTTTTTACCGCAAGAACCAAGTCACTCTTTTTGTAGGCGCGTTGCCTGACCTTTTTATCGAAAGATCCTGGCATACGTGCTTGGTAAAGTTCAATGCTTTGTTGAGCTTCGAGCCGTCTCTCATCGAGATTGTCCAGCTCATGGAGTCGCAATTTGACATTGCTTTCTTGAGTCATGTCATTTTGCAAGGATACCCTCAAGGAAGGAATTTGTACTTCCAAGGGCACGACAGCTTCGCATCCATAGACCAAGGAGAATGGTGTGCTATGGGTTGGTCCTCGAACGGTGGTTCGATAGGCCCACAAAGCTTCAGACATTTTGTCGCTCCAGTCTCTTTTGTGACTAGAGACCATTTTTTTGAGGATTTTGCAGAGTGTCTTGTTGAAAGCTTCTGCTAACCTGTTTGCTGCCGGATTGTATGGAGTCGAAGGACAGCTTTGGATTTTGTATTTGTCGCAGAACCTGTAGAATCGATGATCCCGGAACTGTGGTCCGTTATCATGGACGAATCTTTTGGGTATGCCGAAACGACAAATGATGTTGGTGCGTAGGAACTGAAGGACTGATGAGGTCTTCATTTCGTTAAACGCAAATGCTTCTGACCACTTGGAGAAGTAATCCGTAGCGGCGAAGATGAAGCGATGACCTTTGCTGGAAGGGGGAGAAATAGGACCTATGATGTCCATACCCCAGGCTTCGAAAGGCCGTGAGATCGCTGTAGGATGCAGCCATTCTGGAGGCATGTGAATGTAATCTCCATGAACTTGGCATTGTTGGCAGCGCTTAGCAAATTGCATTGCGTCAGCTACCATGGTAGGCCAGTAATATCCTAACCTTTTTATCTGATCATAGAGCTTAGGTCCAGCCTGATGAGCTCCACAAAGACCAGCATGAACTTCTTTGAGTGTTTCTTTAGCCTCTTGTTGTGACAAGCAGCGTAGAAGTACTCCGTTGAAGGATTTCCTGTAAAGGATTTTTGAAGGAATATCCAAATGGAAGCTTGGGGTTCGCCTTTGGATGTTTACCCGTTCTTTTGGATCTTCAGGTAGGATTCCGAACATAATGTAATCAATGAACGGATCCCTCCAGTCGCCAATTGAAGTTTGAAGGATTGAAATCCGACTTCCGACCACTTGGTGGCATTCAGCAACTGCTTGGTGTGTGTTAAGAGGAGGAAGGATTCTTCTTTCGCACACTGTGATTTGCATGTTTTCCCCTTCCTGGATTGCCATGGATGCGGCAAGTCCGGCTAGGGCATCTGCACGTATGTTTTCACCTCTACGAATGTGGGTGATGTGACAGATGTCAAACTTTTGCAGAAGTGATTGTGCCTTGTTGTAGTAGGGCAACAAATCTGGCTTCCTGACTTCAAATTTCTGATTCATCTGGTTGACGATCAGTTGAGAGTCTCCAAAGACTTCCAGCATGGTGATACCGGATTCGATGGCGAGTTCCAATCCTAAGATCAGAGCTTGATATTCAGCTGCATTGTTTGTGCATGGTTCCGGTAGCGAGAAAGCGTGTGGAATCATGTATTTGTCGGGGCTAACAAAAAGGATGCTAACTCCCGAGATCAGCTGTCTTTTTTCATTTGTCCTGGTTGGACCGTCAAAGTACATATCCCAGGAGGCACTTTGTGAGAAAGTCTCCACATTGTAGACTGGTTCGTCTGGGAGATCATCTCTGAGTGGAGAATCTTTAGGCAATGGATGCTCTGCGAGGAAGTCCGCTAGAGCTTGCCCTTTGATTGCCTTTTGTGGTACATACCTAATATCAAATTGTGACAGAAGGATGGACCATTTTGCCAGTCGAGCATTGAGAGAACCTGCCTTTGTGACAAGGACCTTCAAGAGGTTGACCCTCGAGACCAGGTAGACTGTGTTGGAAAGCAAGTAGTGACGCAGCTTTTGTACGGCGAACATCACTGCAAGACATTCTTTTTCGACTGGAGAGTAGCGATGCTCTGCACCTACTAGCATGCGGCTGAGGTAATATAGAGCAGCTTCTTTTCTTTGATCATTTTCTTGCGCAAGCAGAGCTCCCAAAGAGTGATCAAGGGCTCTTGTGTACAAGATGAATGGTTTTCCAGTGGTAGGAGCAGCTAACACTGGAGGTTTTGTCAGGTATGACTTGATGTCTTGGAAAGCAGCTTCACAGTCAGCATCCCAGACAAAGTTTACACCTTTTTTCATCAACCGGGAGAATGGACGGCATTTCCCCGAAAGATTGGAGATGAACCGTCTGATGTAGGCCAATCTCCCTTGAAGCCCTTTGAGTTCTCTCAAGGTTCTTGGAGAGGGCATTTCTAGAATGGCTTTGACTTTTATGGGGTCAAGCTCTATTCCAGCTTTCCGAACTAAGAATCCGAGGAACTTACCCGACGAGACGCCGAAGAAGCATTTCAATGGATTCATTCGCAGTTTGTGTTTGCGAAGCCGGAGGAAGACTTCTCGAAGGTTTTCGAGATGATCTTCTTTTCTTTTGCTTTTGACGGCGAGGTCATCAACGTAACATTCAACCGTCTTGTGCTGCATATCTTGGAATATTTTCATCATAGCCCTCTGATATGTGGCACCAGCATTCTTCAAACCAAATGGCATGACAGTGTAACAATACACGCCAAATGGGGTTCGAAAGGATGTATGTTTTTCATCCTCAGGATGCATCTTTATCTGATTGTAGCCAGAGAAACCATCCATGAATGTCATTCGCTCGAATCCACAGGTATTATCAATCATTACCTCTGGTATGGGGAGCGGAAATTCATCTTTTGGGCATGCGCCATTCAGGTCTCTATAGTCAATACAGACCCTGATCTGCCCATTTTTCTCTGTCACGGGGACAATGTTGGCCAACCATTCAGGATGTTGTTCCTCATGGATGAAGCCGACGCTTTTGAGTTTTTGAACTTCTTGTTCAATTTTATCCATCACATCTGGACGGAATCTTCTTTGGCCTTGCTTGACAGGCTTGATGTCTTCTTGAAGATTGAGTTTCTGAACTGCTATTTTGGGGTCTAAGCCTGGCATTTCAGCGTAAGACCATGCAAAGCAATCAACGAACTCACGAAGAAAGGCGATATACTCGGGTAACTCATCATCCTTTATATTCTTGCTTATGAATACAGGACGCGGGTTATCTGGTGTTCCCAAGTCTATCTTTTGAACAGGATCTTCTATTGGAAGGTTCGAAGGTGGTTCCTCCACAATATTTTCGGAGGCTTCCAGCTCAACGAAACCTTCTGGGGTTTCAAGGGCATTTCCAGACCAAGGTTTTGTTCCTTTCCACGGGTCTTCTTGATCGGTAATTTTCCCAAGGCTTGCTATGAGATGATCCCAATCGCCTGTTGAAACCGAGTCGAAGTAGGCTACTTCTTTTGGAGATGAGGATTCTTCTGGGTCAGAAGTCCACACGTCTGTGCCATCGGACAACTCCTCTTCATTTTCGGAGAAATCGTGCCAATTGGATGAGCTTCCTGGATCTTTGTCAGGTGACTCATCAAAGAGATATCCAGGGAGATCGATGTCTACATGGACTTGAGATGTTGAGGCCTGGTCAGTATATTGACTTTTAAGCCTTTGTGTCAACTGTCTCAAGGGAGTGTCAGGATCATACCCTAACCCGTGTGAAGACTTTTCTACATAGCCGTAGAGTCTCCAATCTTCCAGCTGGCTTTTGGTCAAGACGGGCCCCAATGGCGTGAGAATACCGCGTCCTTCTCCCAAACCGACTGGGTTTTGAGCGTCATAGCCCATTTTCTTCATAATAGCTTGTGCCACAGAACTGTATAAGGATAGTTGAGGCGTACCTTTATTTTGGAAAGGTTCAAGCATGGAGTTTGATGAAGAAGCATCCGATCTATGGAAGAAGATCGGCTTTTCCTTTGTTGAAGTTGCTGGAACAACGAAGGAAGCTGACGTAGGATCTTCTATGTCAGAAGTTGTCTCCATTGGAGTGAGAGCAGGCTGAACTTGCTGAGTGTCAGCTTGGCTTGACGATGTGTCGTCTTCTGGCTCTGAATCCGAGTCCGTGTCTTGCATGATAGACACGAAAGAGACAACAAATTTGCCCCCAGGCTTTTGTTTTGCCTTCTTCACTTTAGTTGTGATGACCAAAGGCTTTGAAGATTTGAGGGAGATAATGAAGGGAGTTTGCATGCTCTCTTCAGATTTACCGGATGGTTTGTTTTCTTCCGGTGATTGTTGAGGAGCTTTGCCTTTATCTTTCTGGAGATTTTCGGCAAAGGATGCTGTGTGCTTTTCCTCTTCTTCTTTTTCACCTTCATACATCTGTGAGTCTGCGAATTGGACTTCTTTACCTTTGAAGGGTTTTCTGTCCGCAAAGACTCGATGTATCATGCCGTCGTCGCCAACAAACTTGATGCATTGATGTAGAGTTGAAGGGACAACACCATTCTCATGGACCCAAGTGTTGGAAATAGGGTGGGCCTCTAGGATAGGTTTCAAAAACTTTTGACCCACTTGACGCAGGGATCAACTATCTATAAGGCTATAAAACCCAATCCAAGATCTATGTCCTCAATCTCAGTCATCATGATCAGTAAATACAATCTATCTAGAAGATAGAAACAGCAACTAACAAGCATCCATAATAATCTACAACATGCAAGGAAGTGGATTATACCTTTGGAGCTCGGTTGTGCTCTAATGGAGGAGTTGCATCTTTCTTTGATGATGAAACGCTTTCACTAATCAAATAGGGATCTCCAAGACCTCTTGATCTTCCACGCTATGACCCGTATCAGATTCTCCTTTTCTCAAGAAGATGGTGGGATCTCCAAGAGAAAACTACTAGGAACTCTAGGGAGGAACTAGAAAGAGAACTAGAAGAGAGAGAGGAGGAAGAGCATGTGCAACTATTGCACTAAGGAGGCTTGGGCGTGAATCCCAATATGGATTTATGCATGGGACGTCCAAGGCCCTCTTCTCCTCATATTTATAGCTTTTGCAAGCCTAACTTACTAATTTCCATTAGAAGTCTTACTTCCAAAAATTAGTAACTATCTCTTCTTAATTAAAATAGAAGTCTTACTTCCATTAATTAATTAGTAACTTACCATATCATAATTAGAAGTCTCACTTCAAATATGATTAGTAACTTTCCAATTCCTTTCTAATTAAAATAGAAGTCTCACTTCTACTAAAATTAGTAAGTCTACTATTACCACCATTAGAAGTCTCACTTCTACTAGAAATAGTAACTTTCCTTTTAGAGTTCAACTAGAATTAGATACTTTCTAATAATTGGGCTAGCGTGGGGACCACTAGGGATTCCTTAGAAAGCTGGCTCCAACTGGGACACGCGACCCCACAACTCATGTGTAATCCGGGCCCACAGTTAATTGCAAATAACTCCACTATATAAATGCAATTGAACTCCAGTCTTAGGAATATTACATAGAAGACCCTAAACTTCCTCATTACCACAAATAGACCCCTCTATCAATATCCATGGATCAATTGGACCTGTCTTCCAAAATAGATCCATATCTTATTATCCTTGAGCCCCAATTAATTATAATGATCAATAGGTACCTTTCCAATTAACTCTTAATCGGAATGGGTGCGCACTTACCAATGATAAATCCATTAATTGGCACAAGGGGATATTAGAGATAGATTCCATCTTGACTATTGAATGTTCCCACAGCTCTACTACCATGTACCCAAATCACCGAGGTGTTGACCTACAGTTGGCCTCACTCATTGGTGACTCAAAGCAAATGAATAGATAGAAACTTGAGTTCATTAATGTCTCAGGATTGAGAGCCTATTGCTAGGGAATTATGAGAGCAGACCTTAAAATAAAGACAGTGTTTATAAGGTGCTTCTCATGGTCCTTCAATACATCCAATGTACCAACACAATGATCCAGAATCTTCCATTCTGATGATCGAGACAAATCACACTATCTCATAGTGATCAAAGTGCTGCAACCTTGTCAGTATGAGATGTCCAGTCTCATCACTGGTTGTGAATATATTTTAAGTATAAGATTTGTCATACATGTCTCCCGTATGTGGATCTCATCCATACACATGTATTACATCTAATATACTTGTGGACCCCGGTTCATCTCATGAACCATCATGTCATTCGTATTAGTTATGTGCAAGTATATAATAAATCACCATTCATCTCATGAAAGGAAAGCATGAATATACTGATAAATAAAGAAATTAATCAATTTATTATATCATCTACTGGATTGAGTCCATAAAACTAACACCAAGGGCGTCTGAGAAGGATGTTGTAGCATGAAGGGGTCTTTATTGCATACACTGTGACCTCAGAGATAAGATCACCGATCTGCAATTTGAACCTGATTTTGCCGATAGGCCTTTGAGTACTCCCATCGTATCCAAAGATAGATACAGATGTGTGGCTCAGCTTGCTGGGTGGGATGCCCAACTCTTCAAGAGCCGATGTGGAGATGAGGTTGAGTGTAGAACCTGGGTCGATTTGAACTCTATGCATAGGCATTTCCTTGATATACCCTGTGAAGTACAGGGGTCGGTTATGCCTGGTTTCGCCAAGTAGGAGGTCATCCTTTGTGAAGGCGATGGTTGCACTCGCTGCTTTTTTAACCGAGAGGCATTCAATGCATGATCCCTCAGTTTTCTTCTTTTCTCCCTTGGAGGAGGCTTCTGAGTTTTTGACCCGGTAATCCATTTCAATTTGGAGGACTTGCGGGGCATGTTTGTCGACATCCTCATTCAGCTTTTGTAATTCCGAAATGAGATTATCACGAGTGTGCGGAGACATTCGCAACAAATCTAGGATGTGCAGACGTGCAGGTATGTGCTTGAAATGTTCAATCAAGTCATACTTGAAAGCCTCTTTAGGGCCTGCATGTTCATCATTATTGCCACTAGGGGCGCTTACAACATCTTTTCCCGAAGGATTTACATATGTAAAGGAAGATTGGTTGTAATTTTTGTGGTAGTCCCGGCCAGAGCGGGTGCCCCTACCAATTTCGAGAGCTTCTTGAGAAGGGTCTTCGTTTGGAAGATTGTCTTCAGGATCAAGAGGCTGTCGTTTTTCATTTGCTGAGGATGTATCAGCAGCAGAGTTACCATCCTCAGTGATTGTGTTGCATGGAGCATTTTCCGGGAACAAGTCCTGAACAGCATCTAGCAATCTTTCTTCTTCGTTGACTAATTCATCGTCCCAAGCATCAATGGCTGGGAATTCTTCAGTCAGGAAGGGTGTGAACTTTGAAGTCACAGTCTCAGGAGAAGAAACCTGAGAGGGTGTCATCTCAGTGAAAGTCACGTGAGACGAGGTGGCTCCAGAAGATATATTGCTAGGCGTCGCCGGAGTGTAAGTGCTCTCATCAGACGATGCTTCGGAAGAGCTATAATCCCGAATTATCACATTACAGGAAGCTCTGACGGGAGACGTTGCCTGATCGGAGTCAGACTCATCCTCGGATGTGAGAGGATCGTCTATCCAGCAATTTTCTCCATTTTCAGGAGTTAAGGGAGGATGTACCTGATGGTCTTCAGGGACTTCAGGCTCTGGGTTGCGAGGAGGCTCGTTGATGCGGTCTTGCTCTTGTTCTAGAGCGAGTCGCTGCAAGATCCCTGCATATTCTTCAAGATTAGGCATGGGAGCCGGATCTTCTTCTTCATCATCTCTTTGTGGCTCAACATTGTTGATTCCCACTGGAGTAATGAGAGGTGCTGGGTCAGCAGCATTTTCTTGTACAGCTTCTTGGTCTTCTTCATCATCAGACCAGGATCCTTGTGGCTGTAGGGGGTTATATCAGATTACTGGCATAAGATGAGACTCAGGAACCCATTCTTCATCGGAGAGATATTCCACTCATCTGTGTAGTTGGATTCGAATCCATCATCGGTGTCGCTGGACTCGTATCCATCAATGGAGAATCCAACTACCGAATTGCAAGAGTATGATGCCTCCTGCATGGCTTCTTTGAATTGAGGTGGCATGAAATCACTGAGAGTGAATTTCCTTACCCCCTTCGAAGTATCTGGAAGGGATGTTTTTATTACCTCCAGTGAAGCGGTAGAGGAAGCCTCTGCCTTTTCTTTGACCTCTAGTTTTGGCTGGGTATTCTCTTGCCGTTTGAGCTTGAGGAGATGTTTCCTAGCCTGCCTTCGCTGTTGAGCTGTAGGCTTTGTTTTCACGATCTCCCAATTTTCATCTTCCAGGAGATCGGGATGTACCCATATCGGTTGTCCGTCTGGTGTCGGGTAAGGAACCAGTTCCTCGGACGCTTGGATTGAGTTTATCACCTTGAAGGAAGTAGTGATCTTCTTCTTCGGTGATTTTGATGTTTGTCCACATGTCACCATGTTGACGGAGGCAGGCCCATAGTTTTTGTCAAAGGTGATGACTCCGTTTTTCCACATCTCATTTATTTTCTCTCTCACAACGAAGCCTTGATTGAGAGGATGCGAGATCATCTGGTGGTATGGACAGTACCGAGGATCGTTGGTTTTGCCAACATCACCCGGTCTTTTTGGTTCAGGCAAGGTGAGCTTGCCGTTTGCCACAAGAGCCCCGAAGATTTCATCAACATCTTCATCCAACGGGTATTTCTTCTCTACTCGTTCTTTGAAGGCATCAGAGAGTTCAGGTCTCTTACCAGCAACTTTATTTTCAGCTTTCTTTGGTGGCTGAGGAGCTGACTTGGTCTGCACATTGAGGACCTCTTTTTTCTTGGTTAAGAGGTTGCAATGGCGGTTGGCTCTTTTCTTGATGATTTTTGACTGTTGAGGTCTTTAATCACCGTTCAGCTTCCATGGAAGCTTCTAGGAGTTCTCCCAGGTTTTTTGATTTGTTGCTGATGATCATGGAGCGGATTCTGGCTTTCATGTTGTTTCAGCAAATGTCGACTAGCGACGCTTGTGGCAATACATCAGAGCATTTGTTTGCCATTGCTTTCCACTTGTGAATGAAGTCATATGTTGATTCATTCTCCCCCTGTTTTAGGCTGCACAGCTGAGCCATAGTAGTGGGATGATCTTCACCTTTGAAGTGAGTCAGGAAGCGTGTCTCTAGCATGGCCCAGTTTTGGATTGAGTCCTCTGGCAGAGTGGAGTACCAATCAAAGGCCGTACCTTTTAGGGTACTTGCAAAGAGGCGGATCTTGAGTGCATCTTGATCCGCGATAGCTCCCGTCAGGATCTTGAAGTGGATGACGTGCTGTCTGGCTGATCCTTTCCCCGTATATGTTTGGAGAGTAGGATGCTTGAATTTGGTGGGGAACGGGACCGAGTCCATCCATAAGGGATATGGTGGCTTGATCCCATGCTCCTTGAGTATATCCTATTCTTTTGCTTTGGCGAGGATACTGTTTACGTCCTTTTTGGTAAGGGCGCGTGACTCATTTTCTTCTCTATTTACCCTCGTCGTCTTGATGATTCGGAGGAGGTTCATTGTTCGCCTGATTTTGGAAGGCGAGGAGAAGGTTTTCCATCAGAGTTTCAATCCTCTGCTGGCCCTGTTCCAACTGCTGGATGCGGGTGATCGCATCTTCTGGAGGTGGATTGCGGGGTGGTGGCTCAGAATTTGTAGCCAAGACGTTCATCCTTCGTGATTCGAACGAAGAAACTGTCCTGGTGACTGAGCTGGGGCTCATTCTTTTTGAAGAAGAGCTTGAGGAAGGATCACTCTGCGGTCCTTTGCTTGAAGGAGCAGGGGATTCTTCTGAATGTCTTCTTGTCCTTGAGATGCTGCGGGTCATCGGACGTCGGACATGGATTTTTGTTGCTGATTTTTGGCGCCTTCTGGTTTTTCCAACCATATGGACGGCAGCAACTTGGTTGGGTCTTTCTTTTTCGACCCATTTGGGAGAGACTTGAAGTGTGGGAGGCTGGGTCCTTTGCTTCTCTAGTCTCTTTTGTCGGTACGACGCACGGCGGCGTATACGACGAGCAATTTGAGCTTCGGTCAGCTCTGACTGGGCTTTGACGATGAAGGATGTGCTCCCTCGGGCGCAGCAGCCGAGCCTGTCTTCTTTGTAGCTGGGCAAGGACAGGATGCGAACCCTGTTCTTCGCCTGTTGCAGCGAAGCTTTGAATTTTTGAAGTTCGGCCCCTGTAGAGATGAAGGGTCGAACTGCAGGTTTGTAGGCCTTAGCAGGGGCTTGTGGAGGCCTTGTGATGCATGACTTGATTTTGGGCTTGTAGGAACAAGCCGGCTCATGCTGGGTTGACTTGGAAGTCGAGTCGGAGATGGGTCTCTCCTCTTTCATGTAGGCAAGAGGATAGAACTGGTTCTCCTTGAGTGGGGCCAGGAATGCTGGCTTAGTGGATGGCTGGGACCTTCTCTGTTTTGGTGAAGGTCTTGGGCACCAAGTCTTAGGGTAGACCTGGTTGTTTGCAGGTCGAGGCTTCGTGGGGCTGCCACGGGCTTCAGACTTTCTGGTGCTCGCCTTTGGTGTCACGGTAGTGACACGTTGAGAGGCGAGTTTCTGCTTCTTGGAGGGAGCAGTTTGTTCCTCAGGAAGTGGGAATGGTCCCAGCGTTCCAAAGACTATAGTCCGGGGAGTCGAGGTCGACCCGGAGTTCAGAGAGTTGCCGAGGGAGTTGACACTTCGGCAGCTGATGGGGCGCTTGTAGGTGCGCGTGGTTTGCTTCTGTTGAAGCATGAGTTGGTGCTTGTTTTCATCGAAAGTAATGGTTAGTGAAGCTGCCATTGTTAGTTTTTCGAAAATTTCTGAAACAAGACCACATCCATTAGTAATCACAAGAATATAATGATCATAAATGGGAAGTTCTATGGTTTCGTCTTTTCAAATTGCTCGAGGTAGATGACCCAAGCAATATGAGGAAGGCAAAATGCCATAGAAGGTACAATTGTTCTGATCGCAGGTATGGTAAGCCCAGAATGAGCGTCCCAGTGACTGCTAGAAGCAATTGTTAACTTAAATTCGACTTATCGAGAAGCAGAGCTTGCTCGAGGTAAGAAGAATATAAAGTTGGAGTTACAGATGTGCCGGTCGCAATACAGTAGACCCTGAAAGGGCGTACTAGTACCGCTAAACACAAATGTTTTGAGACCGCATCCTTGAGATGAGATTCTCTGTTTTGAAAGGTCAAGATTGGATTCATCAAAGAGAGCAGATGGTATTCCGATCTAAACACGGGCTCAGCGATTTCCGCGAGCGCCAGTGCTCAGAAAGAAATGAACCATAATTTCTCGGATCTGAATCTAAAGATGACGAGTTTTTTTTGAAAAGTCAATATCGGGTTTATCAAAGAGAGCAAAAGGCATTCCAATCTGAACACGGTCTCAGCGATTTCCGTGAGCGCCAGTGCTCAGAAAGGAGAAGACCAAGATTTCTCCAATCTAAACCCAAAATGACGGAAGTTTTTTTTTTTTTTTTTTTTTTTGAGATTTTGAAGATTTTTTTTTAAATCTTTTTTTTTATTTTTTTTATTTATTATTTTTTTTAAGATTTTTTTTTTAAAAAAAAATTTATTTTTTATTTTTTATTTTAAAATTTTTATTTTTTATTTTTAAAAATTTATTTTTTTTTAATTTGTTTAAAAGACGAGAGAGTACACATAGGCCTCCTAACCCGGTCTTATGAAATCTTGATTGATAGAATTGCCCCCAGGTAAGGGTAGGATTACTTAATGAACCCGTTTGGAGGACCCTTGCCTAGAACAGTCAAGCTGTCTCCACACTCTGGACAAGGCTTTTCTTTGAATCAACCATGATCAAAGAACACAATTGGTTTAACCTTAGTGGTCTATGTCTTTTTTTTTTTTTTTTTTTTTTTTTTATGAACTCATCGAAGAGAAACAATGGCCCAACCCCCGATCCGAACACGGTCTCAGCGATTTCCATGAGCGCCAGTGCCCAGAAGGGAGAGGATCAAAGTTTCTCAATTTTGAATCCAAATTGAGAAATCTAAAATTTTATATATATTTTATATATATATATATTTTAGATCTTTAATGAACTCATCGAAGAGAAACAATGGCCCAACCCCCGATCCGAACACGGTCTCAACGATTTCCGTGAGTGCCAGTGCCCAGAAGAGAGAGGATCAAAGTTTCTCAATTTTGAATCCAAATGAAAAATCTGATTTTTTTTTTGTTGTTTTTTTTTTTTTTTAAAAAAAAAAATTTTAAAATTTTTTTTTTTTTTTGAAAAGAGAAAGAGTGGAAATAAATTCAAAGAATTAGAAATTTCCAAACAAAAAATCTCATCTCAATTTTTTTTAGATGCGGAATTCAACATAGGCCACCAATTATAAAGTAGCCAAGGAATCGAGAAAAGAAATATAAGCATAGAGCAAAATATATGATATGCAAATATTTTATTTCTAGCATCGTGTTCTCAAATAAACGAGTCCTACCGGGTGTGCCAGCTTGATGGACCGCGCTCCAAATGCCCGAGTTCCTACCGAGGTCGGCGGACGTGGGAGTCCGTTTGGTTCCGACCCTTTCGTAACCAGGGGGCAAGGGGGCGTGCATCAACATTTCTTTTTTTGTGTGGGTGTGCCAGATTTTCTATTTTTACTTGGAATTGCAAGTGGTGATCCGGAGATCAACCTTCGCAAGTAAAAAGGAAATCAACTTCTTTCAAGTTTTCCATTGCACATATATTTAAGAAAAGAGACATTTTCTTGATTTGCCGTGAAAGGCGATTTTTTTGGCATTTATAGCCGATTTTGGCGTTTATAGCCGATTTTTGGCGTTTATAGCCGATTTTGGCGTTTATAGCCGATTTACAATCCTTATCAATAATGAAAGACAAGAATTGTGATTTTTGTCTCTTTTTAAAAAAAATACAAACTACAATGAAAAGCAAGAAAAGGAGGATCTAACTTCTCAGGAGATTGTGGGGGACTCGTTTAGATTGACGGTCGCAAGCCATATGTGGGCTTCGCCATCATCCATGCAGATGAGAACAGAGGATGCTATTGATTCGCTTGGCTTGGCTATAACCTCGGGTTTTTAGAGGACAAAGACCAAAAGGAGGTCCTATGTCCAATAAAAAGCCGAGTAGACAGGCTGAAAAGCCACATCTAAGCCATTGGAGGCAGGAGGAGAAGGCAAGGACCTTGGGGGGGGGGGTACCCCCCAAGGGACTTTTGTCACCTTGTTGCGGTGGCCGGTGTAGAATTTCCGCAGAGTTTTCTCTCTTTTTCCTTTCTCTGGATTTCTGTGCTTCTGTCTGTCTGTGTGTTTGTGCTTTTTTCTGATGCCTGTCTGCTGTCCTTTCTTCTTGGAGAGCTCTCCTATTTATAGGCTTTTAGGTAGCCATTTAGGAGGGTTTATGAGCCTTGATTGTCATAAAGCTACATAAAGGGAGGAGTTACAAAATTGAATTGTTTATTTTGTAACTCCTTTTTCTTGGCTTCTGATTGGCCGGAGGAGATTGAGGGCATTTAATCGCCATGATGGGAGGAGTTTCATGGGTTAAATGCCATGAATCTCTTGACTTGTAACTCCCGAATGCTTGCTTCTGATTGGGCCGTCCAAAGAAATAGATTAATGACTGTAATAAAGTTAGTCAATTAATCGCATTAAGTGGTCGCCGAGCAGCTGAAGAGTCGCGGGCCGTGCCACGTCTTTTGGGATTCTTCTGTCGATGATCATCGATGGATCTTCATGTAGATCGACATCAGATGACCATGTAATTTCAGGTGTTTGTTGCCAACAGCGGGTCGGTGCCATCTGTCCTGTCGATTTCTCGATCGGTCGGGTAGAAAGCACACTTTTTTTGGTTGACCGAGTGGCGATCAATATTGTTTTCGATACTCTTGATGATTGACCCGTGTTTTGGACGGATGTCAGAGGACTTGGTGTCTCAAAAGCATGAATTTTGGAAAGTACCAGAGGCTAAGCTCTTCGAATTGCGAAAAAACGGCGAAAACCGGGGTTTCCGGGGCCTTCCCGGCGACCCCGGGTTCCATGGTCGCCGGCGACCCTGGGGGGGTTTTCCCCCTTTTGTGTCCCGTTTTGTGTCCGTTTTTGTTGTTTTTCGATTCTTTTTTCTCCTGTACTTTTCCTTGACATTTTGACCATTTATTGGCCTGATTTCTTTGTAGGAAACCTGATGAGAATCCTTGCATTTTATTTTGCAAAGTTTCCAATTTCCTGAGAAAGCCGAAGACTTTGTCGCGCAGAGCTGCCGATTTTCCGTCAGAAGCTGAAACTGGGTCAAACGATGTCGGAATGACCTGAAATTTGGTGTGAAGCCTCCTGAGCAATAAATAAGACCAACCATAGGCTTTTGTTTGAGTTTTGAAGCCGTTTGGGGTCCTATCACCAGTAGACTTGCTTTTTATCGCGATGAAGATGTCGCGGTTTGATGTGCGGTCAACCGATGTCCGATTGACTTGAAATTTGACAGGGAACCTATTGGAGTCATTTTAAGATGATCCATAGGCTCTATCTTGGAAACCATGGTCCCGGAGAGGTTTGCTGCCGAGAGGCCTGATTTGGCTTCCGAGCGTCAAACTATGGTCAAATGTTGTGGAAATGACCTGAAATTTGACGTGTAGCCCTTTATAAGCATTTTGAAGCCGTCCATGTGCTCTATCTGATGAGTAATGGCCTCGGTGGTTCTCGCCGCCGAGAGGCTTGATTTAGCTGTTCGAGGGTTGATGTAGGGTCAAACGTTGTCGGTTTGACTCGGAACTTGACGTGGAGCCTTTTGGAAGTATTTTGAGACCATCCATCGGCCCTGATCGAAGATTTGGTGTCTCCGATGCTTTTGCCGCCGAGAGCTCCTTTTCGGCTGTCGGATAAGCGAAGTTAGGCCAAATGATTTTGAAATGGCCCGAAACTTCTTGTGTACTACTCTTTTGGCTGTTTGGAAGAATCTTGCAGTTTTTGTTTGATTCTGACAAGATTTGATTTTTGGAAGCAGCATTGCCTATTTATGGCAGGTTGCGACTTCATGTAGCTTTTTGGATCTTGAAGAGGCAAAGTGACATTTTTGGTGTCAACAGCACGCAACCAATATCATAAAGCCATCACATAAGCAGACTGGCACAAACCATAATCCAAAGAACACTGAGCTGGTAGTAACGAGACTAATTATTTCCCACATATTCAAATTACAATTAACAAGTGTCTTAATTACAAACCCAATGAAAAAGGCTAACAAAACCATACAAAAATAAACCACTAAGTGACATACTACCCCAAGTGATTTTACGAGCTCCGATGCCAAACTTGACATCTAGATGATATCAATGGGTAGCCTCTCACGTCAGACCGGCGGTCCCACCGCCTCCTCCGATTAAACACCTAAAAACAGAAAGAGAAGAAACTGGCACCAAACAAACAGGGTCAGACACGACGGTCTGGCAAGCAAATAAACAAGTAATATGAAACCAAAGAACATTCGTAAAACCTGATGAAATCATTGTAAAACCGAATAAATAGTCTAAACAATAATAGCAATAAACCATGATAAAATGATCAAAAGACCAAACATAATTATCAAAGCAATTAAAAGAACAATCTCAGAAGTACGAGTATCTCGAAAAGATAGCAGCCTGCATAAAATATTTAATAGTTGGAAATACATTTCAAATCCTAAATAATGGCAACAATACGATGAAAGATCGATATCATAAACATTAGCAAACTCCAAGAATATAATGAGTATAAACAAATAAGAATCATAAAACAGATAAAACATTGGCAACCACACATAGCTATATTCTCCTATTACCGAAGTAACAAGAGCAGACAGAACCGTAGCCACTACACGTGGGACCGGAAATAGATTCAGAACCGTAGCCATACAAATGGGACCGCCAGATCAAATCAGAATCGTAGCCATACAAATGGGACCGGCAGATAGAAACCGTTGCCATGGTCGGTACAGACAGAATCCAAGCTGTAGCTGGCGGACAAATTAAAGATCCGAAGCCGGGTGATCAGCCCGACAAGGTGACCTAAGCCTAGTGGTGCCTTTAGTTTTAAAAACCCAAACCGATACAACTCAAACCATAATAATCCATTTGGCTCATGGGCTCACACTACAAAGCTCTGGCCCCATCTTGCCTCGAGGTTTTGTTTTTGAAATCATAGTCTCTTTGGCTCATGGGCTCGCACTACAAAGCTCTGGCCCCGTCTTGCCTCGAGGTTTTATTTTCAAAATACTAGTCTTATCAAAATAATAGTCTCATCGAAGAAATCCCGAATGTGGCGAACCACTCTAATCTCCTTTCAAATCGATTCGGAGAAAACATACGAATATCCATGGTAAACCGCTCAAATACACATCAAAGTGATTTTTATAAAATCATACGATCAATCCTTTCGAACATGGAAAACCACACGATTT
The DNA here is from genome assembly GCA_012931725.1 of Litsea cubeba. Taxonomy (NCBI): domain Eukaryota; kingdom Viridiplantae; phylum Streptophyta; class Magnoliopsida; order Laurales; family Lauraceae; genus Litsea; species Litsea cubeba. Next base: position 48,601,798 of record CM022955.1, read on the forward strand.
TATAACAAATCACCGATGCTATTTAAATTAGTTTACCAAAGAATACAAATACAAATACCAATACATTCTCTAACTTGAAATGGGATGAAATTGTGTAGAATAACTTAGTGACTTACCAAGGAACCATCTCAATGCACATTTAACCTTTAAACATTGATTATTAAGAGGGTATGTTTGATGCCAATGAAAATCCACAATATTTAAATGATAAAGTGCGCATTGGGACTCGAACGATTCTCGGATAATTTCACATACGCTCATTCTCTCATTGTTCCCATTCCCATTTCACAAATTTTCCAAGTATTACAATTAATCTCAAATCTCTTTAAAACAGGCCCATAGCTGGCCTTAAATCGAGCCCAAAACAGTCTACTCATTTAGTCCAAAACAGTCCTTTAAACATGGCCCAAATAGTCCTTAAAAACAACCCGAAACTAACCTTGAACGGCCCACAAAGCACAGCTTAAAACAGCCCAAAACTACCCTTGAATGGCCCCCAAAACAAGTTTTAAAAACAGCGCAAAAGCTGACCTTGAACAGGCCCACAAAACAAGTTTTAAAAACAGCCCAAAGCTCAGCTTCAAATCAGGCAAACCCGTTTATTCAAACCCTTCAAACCAGTCCCTGAAAAGGCCCAGAACTGGGCAGGGTCCGCTCGAGCGACCCAGGGTCCGCTCGAGCGGACCCCTTCCAGAACCTGGGCCGCTCGAGCGGCCCATCTGGTCGCTCGAGCGGACCCAGTTCTGGCTGGGTCCGAAATGAGTGCAGAAATGCACTCTTTGCTATTCTTTTTCATTCCTTTTTTTTTCTTCCCTTCTTTCATACATAATTCCAAGATCATTTTGGACCCTCCCTTGACCTTCCAAACTCATCAAATCACCATTCCTTAGAAATCTAATTAACCAAACAAACACTTTTAAACCAAAGTTTTTCCCTATTTCTTTAAACACCAACTCTTAACACCAAGAGATCAAGTTTTCTAAATGACCAAGATAAAAGCAAGCTTCTAATACATTGTAAGACCATAACATAAGTGGAAATCCACATAACATTGATTCATTCATTCAAAGCAAATCCATAAACCATGAAGAATTAGAACATAATAAGAAAAAAAAAACCATGAAACCAAACAAGAGAAATGAAACCATCATATTAATTGAAAATTCCACTTGCCTTGATCAAGAGAAGATGTAATTCACTCCAAGATGGTGCTCTTAAAGTCCCAAGCTCCAAAATCACAAAACCCCCAAAATTGCTCAAAAAGAAGCCCTAGAAACCAACCATTTTCAAATCTCCATGAAAACTATTTGCATATATAACAAAAACATTCTAAATGATTTGGAAAACCAAGATTTGAAGAAAGAAATCCATTGCTAACCTTTTTGAAGCTCAAACAAAGAAGAAGAGCTTGAAAGAGGGATCTTCTCTAGCTCAAATCTCTCAAAAATGGCATCTAAGGGAAGTTTGGAAGATGGGGAAGAAGATAAGGAGATCATTCCTCCATTTGGCATCCAAGAAGAGGGGTTTCCAAGAGGAGAGAGAGAGATGGCTGGGAGAAAACCCTAACTCCCCCTTTTGTTGCAGGAAAATGAAGAAGAATGGGGAAAGAGGAGAACCCATGGCTTTTTATAAAGAGTAAATGGGCTGGGCCCCATGGGCCCCAATATGGCAAAGGCTAATACTAACATTTGTGGGTCCCGAATGCGATCGACGAAAAAGACAAAATCGATCAACAAAATATCTACTTTCCAAAAAGTATATTTTCCCCAATTTCTGAAATTTTCGAAATTCATGGACAGATTTAGTGTGAAAAGTCTATTTTGCCCTTTTTCTCGAAAAACGCATTTTCTGATCATCGAATCAGAATGGTCAAAACATGAAAGTTGTTAAACTTCATAAAATGAGTCGAAATGCACCAAAAATCAGAATTTTTAGAAATGAAAAGTAATTTCTCATAAAAATACATATCATATGGGCCGGGTCAAACCAAAGTCAACGGTCCTCAAAATCTCAAAGGCTATGGAAAAATCTAGTCAAACTCAAAAACAAGGTCAAACCAAATCAAATCTCACTTACAAGTTAAACCACGATTAAAACTATACTAAACAGAGGGATTGGGGGTCGGGGTCTCACACATCAGTAAGCAAAATATAATCTGATGCAGGATATCTTGTTGATGGTTGACGCTCTCGAGTTGACCTCGTAACTTGAGGTTCCGTGGTTTCTGACTGAGGAGACTGCTCCCCCTGCTCAACACCCTGTTCATCTGGCAACTCCTGCGCCTCATCACGATCTAAATCGTTTTGTCCACCTTCTCCACCTATAGTCTGCACTGGAGAAGGAGTCGGTGTGAGATCAACCACTCCATCAACAACTTCTTTAGACTTTTCAGTCTTTTCAATATCTCCAATGAACTGATCTTCATGAAACACCACATCCCTGCTTCTGATAATTCTTCTTTTCTCTGGATTCCATAACCTGTAGCCAAACTCGGCTCCACCATAGCCAAGAAAAATGCAACATACTGCCTTATCATCCAGCTTTGAACGCCGCTCCTTTGGTACATGTGCAAAAGCCTTGCACCCAAATACCTTCAAATGAGAATAGGAGACATCTTTACCTGTCCATACTCTCTCCGGAAGATCAAAATCCAAAGGAACTGAGGGAGACCTGTTAATCAGGTAAACGGCAGTCAGAATAGCTTCACCCCAAAATGGCTTGGGTAGCTGTGCCACTCTAATCATGCATCTCATCCTTTCAAGAATAGTACGGTTCATTCTTTCGGCTACACCATTGTGCTGTGGAGTACCAGGAACTGTTCTTTCATGTCGAATACCATGCTTTGAGCAATAACCTTTAAACTGGTTGGATGTGTACTCACCAACATTATCTGTGCGGAGACACTTCAAGAGCTTTCCTGTTTCTCTTTCAACCATGACATGAAACTGCTGAAATACTTGGAACACCTGATCCTTTGATTTCAATGCATAAACCCAGACTTTCCTGGATGCATCATCAATAAATGTGACAAAAAACTTATTGCCACCCAATGACTCCACCTCCATGGGACCACAAACATCAGAATATACCAAATCCAACACATTAGATTTTATCGTTGATGTTTTAGAGAAAGAAACCCTATGTTGTTTACCAAACAAACAATAATCACAAGGGTCAAGGGATGTACCTTTAGAGTATTGAATCAAATCTTTCTTTGCCAATAACTGCAGTCCTTTCTCACTCATATGTCCAAGTCTCTTGTGCCACAGATTTGGAGAGGGTCTGTTTTCAACAGCATTCAACACACCTTTGCATAGCTTCATATGTGTCTTGTACAGCGTATTACACGCCTTCCCTCTCGCAAAAATAAGAGACCCTTTAGTGAGTTTCTACCTGCCATTTCCGAAGTAACTTTCATAACCTGCATGGTCCAATGAAGTACCGGAAATCAGATTCAACCGCAGATTAGGAATATGTCGCACATCTTTCAGCGTCATTGTGCAACCAATATCCGTTTGAATGCAGACATCACCGATCCCAACAATATTCGAATGATTTGTGTTGCCCATCTTCACAGTGCCAAAGTCCCCTGCTTTGTACGTCGTGAGCATCTCCTTACAAGGAGTAGCATGGTAGGATGCTGCTGTGTCAACAACCCACTCAACCTGATTATCTGCAACACTCAAACACTTTTCAACTTCACTGGTCAGAATCACTACTTCATTATCCAAAGTAGCAGTAGTGTTAGTGTCATTCTTCTGCTCATTGTTGGTTTCTTTCTTTTCCTTCAAGGCAAAGCAATTGTTTCTAATGTGACCCTCCTTGCCACAATGAAAGCATTTTCCAGACTTTTTCTTAGTCTGTGATTCCTTGCCACCTCTGGACTTGCCACGACCCCCCTTTGGCCCCTTACTCTTACTCCTCCCTCTATTCTCAGTAACAAAGGCCTGTGCATTATCTGTCCCTGCAGTTTTCCTTCTTGTTTCTTCATTTAATAAGCTGCTAGTAACCTGACTCATTGATAACACACCATCTGGAGTAGAGTTGCTCACGGAAACAACTAATGTCTCCCATGTATCTGGTAAAGAACTTAGAAGAAATAAAGCTTGCATCTCATCATCAAGAACCATCTTCATTGTAGCCAGCTCATTCACAATGCATTGAAAATCATTTATGTGATCTTCAATTTTACCACCCTCCTTGAATTTCATGTTCACAAGCTTTCTAATCAGAAAAGTTTTGTTTACGGTGGCTTTCTTCTCATATCTTTCTTCTAACTTCATCCAAAGGGTTCTCGCATTGGTTTCATTAGACACGTGATGAAATATGATGTTATCCACCCACTGTCTGATGTGACCAATGGTCTTTCTATGCATCTTTTTCCAATCTGGATCAGACATATCTTTTGGTCGGGCACTATCCCCCTCAATAGGATCATAGAGGTCTTTGCAATAGAGTATATCCTCCATCTTAGGTTTCCAAATCAACCAATTGGTATGGTTGAGTTTGATCATGGTAGTGTTCACAGTGTTGTTCTCCATCTCAATTTAATAATCAAGAAAATATAAACAACTGTCACTAACCTCAATTTCTGCACCAATCTGTAGATCTCGTCACCACGAGCACGCTGGAAGAAACGGATCTGAAATCCGACTCTGGATGGCTCCGATATCGCAAAAATAGTTTTCTGCGCTCTGATTGGTCAAACTTTCTTGTTGACCGTCAAACTGCCAATCTTCTTCCACAGTTACGTAGATCTGCTCGCAACGAATCTGTAGGCGCAAACGGATCTCCGATCTGACCTCGGATGATCAAGATATTGACGAAACAAGTTTTAGTCGTCAATCTGGTCAAACCCTGCTGTGCTGACGTGGCGCTGACATCAGCAGCTGCTGGAGTGGGCTTCTCGCTGCACGGGTCAGGCAAAACTGACCCAGACAGAACCTGGCCTGATCCTGGTTCTGTACTGGGCTGGGCTTCCTGCAAACGAGTCAGGTCAACCCGACCTGGAACCCGACCCGACCTGGCCTGGGCTTCTTCTTCTCCCCAAACAGAACTGGGTTGTTCTGTTCGTTTCTGGTTTCGTTTCTGTAACCAAAACACGATGGACGTTGCTCCTTCCCTCTTTGGCCACGGCGAGTAGACGACTTCCGGCGGGGTTCCGGCGATGGTGCGACGGCGGCGGAACAGTCAGGCGAGAGTTGTGCAGCGGGGCGGCTGGGGTTTTTCTCCAGCGAAGGGCGGTGGCGAAACCATCGATCAGCAGCAATGATCTCGGCGACTATCTGCGCAGCCCCGAGCCCGGCGTCCTTGGTCTTCTTCTGCACTTCCGGTTCCGACCAGTTCACAGCCAAGGGAAATCGTTCCCTGTTCCTGCGCTTCGGATTTCCGGCGAAACCCGATCAGTGTGGCCCACCAGAGATCTGAACTGATCTCTGTCGATTTCCTGCAACGAAGAACGACGTGCAGAAATCCGGATACCCTTGATCCGATCCGTCGATCACAACGCGGCACAATCCCGCGGCACAATCCAACCCTAGTAAATCCTAGGCTCTGATACCACTTGTTGTGCGCGTGTATGCGGAAACGTGAATCAATGATCGAACCAACAAACAACCACACAAGACAAACAATCACACACAAGAGAATTACGTGGTTCGGCAATCTTGCCTACGTTCACGGGAAAGAAAACTCGACTCTCCTTTAGGTTCACTCTTCTGTCTGTCTGTCTGTATCTCATGGGTTACACATTACATCATATATATATAATGTTCTCTTTCTTATTCCCTAAGAAACCCTATCTTAGTCAATAAGAAAGTCCCGGTACAATTACCAAAATACCCATGACCATGAACCTACTTGGTCTTAAGTCCAACACCATCAACCCAGTAGACAGAAGATAATGGTGATGGCTTCTTCGCAATGAGAAACATCATTTCGGTCCGTTCCAACCTGTCAGCAAGAAAACCAACACCAATAGTTCACAGAGAGCACAACCACATAAATTTTTCTAAATGTACTCCATAAAATCTGTATATTTATTTGTTTGGATCAAACCTTAGTTGCATACGACTGCTGATGGGAAGAGGAGGGTTCAAACACAAGTAAGGGCAAAGGGAGAAAGACTTCAAAAAGGAAAAATTACCCTTGATAATCTAAAGTAAAATTTTCTCTTCCACATCTGCTCGATCTATCTACTGGACAGCAGACGATTCCATTGATCATTTGTTTCTACATTATTTGTCCACCCGTTCCTCTGTACCCTTTCCAAGCATCATCTTACATTCCATCCCTCTTCACAATACCTCAATAATCATCAGCAGGTCCTTTCTCTGAGGAGTGCAGGTGGTATGAAAAGCATCGTCTCTAGAAAGAGAGAAAGAGGAAGATTTCTTGATGGAAAATGCGCTTCTACTATTAGAGTCAAGACAGACAAATATCTTGTGCCCTTCCATTGTCCTCTGTTTGCATCCACTTGATACGAACTTTATCCATAGGCTTCTGTGCTTCCATTAACAGGAACTATAACGAACAAAACAAGGTAAAATTGGCTGTCCAAAGATTTCTATTTGGCCAGCATTTTTTTTTTAACTACATTGCATCTACATGTATAGAAATGAACTTAACTTCTAGAACTTAAAGCTCAATTAATCTAAAACAAAAGAACATCAACATGTAAATGACAAAAGAAGGGATACATTTTTAAAAGAAAACAGAAGAAGATAAAGATTAAATCACATAGATATTGCAGTTCTAATGGCACAAAAGCCTGTCAATACTCAATACACACAGATAGTCTTCTTCCTCCTAAACTATTCAACACAAGCCAAACACCTATTATTATTAAAGCAACTACCATCAGTGCTACTTCTAGTGTCACCTGCATATCCTCAGAAGTTCAGAAGAATGCTCTACTTCCGTAAAACACTCTGGAACCATTGCCCTTTGATGCTTGTAGCTTCTGATCAGAGGTTGTAGTTGAACTGCCAGTTTCCTTGTTGGGACTACCGTTCTCCAGATCCATCGGAAGCTTCATCTTTGCCAATGATTCCGTAAATTGCTGCATGCTTTTCATGTACAAGTCCACTATCTCTTGCTGGACCACCGATTTCTCTGGCTCGATCTTTATATTGAGAACAGATGGCACAGAAGCATCATTATTTGGTGCCCTACCAGAAGAATCAGCCTCACCCTCATCTGTGAGTTTTTCTTTCTCAGATGAAACATTGTCCTGATCTGGAGAATTGGCAGAAGTTCCTGAAGGACCAGAGATAGATGGGGAGCTTGCAGGATTTGAAGGATACTCATTAGTTGAAACACTGCTTGGAGGAGTATCACTCTTCAAAACTTCAGCAGAGTCAACACCGCTGGAAGAGAATCTCTCCGCAACACCGACACCAATACCCAAACTCAGGGAATCATTGTTATTCAAAGTGGACAAGCTGTCAGTGCTTTGAGACTCCAAATCTGTGTGTGGAATCTTAAAATACTCCGAAACCATAAGCTGATTTTCATTCACCATCTTCAAATCAGGGAACTCCATCTTATCAAGTTCACCTGGTAGAGAACAAGCATTGGATTCTGAATGTAGAAAAGAAGCAACCGGACTCGCCAATGAATTTGGAGCAGGAATGGCCAATACTTCCGGCAGAGACCCGGTATAAGAAAGCGACAAGCGCACAAAACCAGCAGGTGAATGAAAAAGATCTGTTGAAGACAGTGGGAACTCCTGCATTGATTTCTCATTGCCAAAAACAACATCTGATAAAGGCACCAGTGCGAATCCTAACAACTGGTCTTCAAGATAATTTCTTACCCTGCTTAACATCCATATCTCACATTTGAGGGATGATTCAATTGTCCGCACATCTAGACGCAGGGTATCATTGAAGACCGGATTCTGGCCGCCGCCATTAATGGTTTTGGTCTGTACAGTGACTTCCGGATCACTGGTTAGGCAGAGTTTTGCATACACATCTTGCTTATGGTATATGCAAATGTTGTGGATGTCCCTAGCTTGATATATGTGGACCTCAAGAATACCAATGAACCCTTCATTTCCTGTCATGGGCTCTTTACTATGAACACTCACTCTCGAAGAGAAACTGTTTTGATCATCTAATTTGGAATTTAGCCTTTTGGATTCAACAATGGAAGATGAGTCAGAAGAGTTTGTGAATGACACAGGTGAGAATGACTGCTGGGAATCCATATCAGAGCAAGGACTAAAACACCAAAGGAGCAACACAAGCTAAAAAAAGGTCTCAAAATGGTAAACCGGTTAGCTAAAAAAAAAAAAAAAACAGAATCACTTTAGATTCTTATATTAGGACAAGATTGCAGCAAAATCCCAGGACTCAGAAGTGAAGAAGAAGCTAGTTCTGGAACTGAAACACCTAAAACCTCAGACTTGTCCTTGAGATCCAAGACTCAAATTGGGGAGCAATTTGAAATTGCAGACAGCTCTTCTTGGAACCTTCAACCTGCAAGAAAACAAGAACCATAACACCCAGCTTTAGGGAACAGAAAGATTCTTCAAAATCCCAGAATCCAAAACCCTAAGCAAACGGAATTCAACGGCCCAAAATCCCTAAAAAAAGATCAAGAGGATGAAATTTCTAAAAAAAAAGAGCTTCAAGTCCAAAACCCCAATTCCCAAACCAGCATAAACACCAACAAAACCAAAAGTTTCTAACTTGAAATTGCAGGAATATTCTTCAAAAACCTAAAAATGTAAGAGTACCCAACAAATTCTTACAGCCCAAAATTCAGCACCTAGAAGTTCGAATCTCAAGCAGGTTCTTCAAAGTAAAAACCAAAAAAAGCCCCAAAGTAGAAAACCCAAAAGTAACACTCACCAACCGACTCTTGCAAAGAAAAATTCCACAAATCCAAGACCCAGATGTTGAAATTTCAATCAGATAGTCAAAAGCAAGAAACCATCAACACCTCAATCAAAGAAATCACAGATTTGTTTACCTTCACAACCCAGAGAGCAAACTTAAACACCCAACAAAACCCAAAACTATTACAGCAGACACGAACAGAATCCTATAAAGCTAACACCTTCTTTATTTCACAATAAGAAGGAATAAAAGAGAGAGAGAGAGAACTTACCAATAGAATCCAAAAGAGTAGATAAGGGATCCCAAACTCACTGTAAAAACAAAATTTCTAACCGAGTTCACCGTCCCAAGGCATTCAATTTTTAAGATAAACTACAGACAGATTTGGTGGAAATCGAGAAAGCGAGTAGAGAAAAAACTATCCAAAAGAAGTTGAGATGGGCTGTTTTGGGACACAAGTCCACTGCATCAGTGTATTTTTGGGTTGAATTTTACCCCCGTCGTCTCTCTCTCGTCCCACACCTCGTGATTCCTCTTCTCTCTTCTTAAATTATTGAATGGACGAAATTCTATGACAGCCAACTGATCTTATGATGATCTTATGCTGACGTATGTATGTATATACAAGTAATTGAGACATTATACCTTCCAACAAATAGACAGCAACCCAAAGCCACCGCATTCACACAAGTCCGGGCATATGGTTGGGAAATTCGTGAATTTTAGACTTGACGTATCCTTCTAAAATACCGACTTGAAGAGAGTCAATTGGACAACTTAAAAAAGTCATGTTTGTTTTCAAGAAATATATTTTAAAAGTATTTAAATTTAAATTAAATATTTATAAAATTTTGAATTGTTAACTTCAAATCTCAAGTATTAATTATTTATATTTGACTCGGCTGTATTTATTCTATATTTTACTCGATAATACGTTAAAATGAGATGACTCCATAAATCACAGGTGAATTCGGAAAGTCTTCTAACATCGATTTTAAGTATCACTACAGACGAGTAGTACAATGTACCAAACAAAAAGAAGAAAAAAAGAAAAACTAGACAGCCGCCCATATTTTACCTTTAATTGAATGAATGTGCATTGCATTGGAGCAAACCCACCTAGGGGTGGAAGAAACCGAACCGAACCGAACTCTGGACCGTAAACCAAACCGTAAAATTAAGTTTGGTTCGGTTTATCGGTTTTCGGTTCGGTTTCGGTTTTGAGTTTTTGGCAAGTTCGGTTTTCGGTTCGGTTTCGGTTTTTAGAAAATAATTTCGTTTAAACCGAAAAACCGAACTATATTTCATGTTTTTAATTAAATATATATATGTCCGTATTAGACGGACTATTACTGTAATTTACACAGACTAATAGACTATAATCTAAAGACTAAAAGAGTAAAAGACCAAATGGGAAAGGAAAAATCGAAAAACCAAACGTTTAATTGAAAAATTCGGTTTAAACCGAAAAATCGAAAACCAAACCGTTTAATTATTTTCGGTTCGGTTCGGTTTTAAATCTTATTCGGTCCGGTTCGGTTTGTAATATTTTAACATTTCGGTTTTCGATTTTTTTCGGTTTCAGTCTAAAACCGAACCGAAAACCGTACTTCCACCCCTAAACCCACCCATTAACAGTTCTACTATAATATGATCCCATTAGCTTTTCATCCATGATGCTTCAACTTGACTTGCAGTAATAATTGAAGGGACATAGAAGGGCACCGAATTGAATAATTCGGGTGAGCGGGATAATAATTATTTAGTGTATATTTAAATATTTTGCCAAAAAAGTAATATAACGTAAATGTTAAATAAGTGAAAAGGGCAATGTATTATATCAAGAATAAATGTATTTATTTTTGTGAGGTAAAACTATTCGAAGTGAGATGAAAAGTCAACAAATGATAAACTAACACTTGTATGTTATGGAATAAAGTGTTTTAGTTCTAGTAAAGTAAAAGTAAATTTTTTGGCGGCTAGGCCTTTACAACCAAACATGAGTGATATAAGATTTTCCAACCAGTACTTTCCCATATATTTCACCTCTTCTCTTAAAAACTAAACACTGCTTTACGTGTTTTTGCCTTTTATGCGTGGATATGAGAAGGAGTTTTACATATGTAAATGTTTTATGCATTAAAGGCATTATCGTGTCGGCAAAATCACTATTTTCACATGAGTAAATGAGTAGATCTAAGAATTTCAGATGTGTTTGGATTTTTTAGACACTTTTGACAAAATTCTCAAAATTTATATAGATTTAAAATATAAAACTAAATATCCTTATGCTTATTATATGGTTTAGATCATGAATTATGGCCCACAAAAGTGAAGAAAGTCATATCTATAGGTTGGAATTCTTTTGGATGTTTTTCAAGAATTTCTCAAAATTTATGAAGATTTAGCATATGAAACTAAACATCTTGAGATTGATTACTTTAATATCAAAAGATGAATGGTTTGGATTCTAAATTTTTTATTACTGCTTTTTGTAAGAGGGAGGTGTGTAATCGTTTACCACCTTTTGAGGTGTGATGAGAGGTTGAAAATGGTCTCATTAACACATAATTTTCACACACTTGTAATTGAGCATAAACAAACATGATGATGCAAAATGATTACGCCTATGGATAATTTACATATATAAATAAGTGCAAAAAACCAACCAGTTTGACTTAATTGACATTATTATAAGTCGAGGAACTCAACTGAATTAAAACACTTTGAGTTGCATTATCATCGAATGCTCCAATTGTGAACCATTTGGAAATAGCGAAATATTCTCCTATGAGGAGACTACATATTGTGCAATGTAGCCCATCTCATGCAGCCTAATGATGCATTTCTACGATTGAGGGTAAGAGGGATGGAAAGATCTCTTTATTAATAGAATCATACAAAAAATTAATTCAATTAGATTACCCTAACCCTTAATTTAACAACTTTAAAGCTTAATGTTCTATTAACCATAGATAGAATGAATCCGACATTGAGTAAAATTTTGAAGAGCATAAAATGGGGCATGACTTTAGATCATGAGGACATAAGAGTGTGAAAGGGGTTGCATTGATCAAAGGTGGGGCCAAGTGAGCTCCAAAGTGCTGGACTACACATGTAGTTTATTCGTTCTCTTTGGAATAGGCAATCTATCAAAGGACCATGACCGATGATAATCCAAACTTGGAGACTACTAGTGTTGAACAGAATAGAGGATTTCTCCATTTATGTGAGTCATGGACAAGTGATACATCCACCGTGGATCTCATCAAATGAATGATTTAATTCAAGAAGATTGGAGTTAGTTCTATGTATCATACTAGCATGAAGGCCCTATGCGATGCACAAGTTATGTCTCATGTAACTTGAATAATATATGAAACATATAAATCCATTTATATGAAACAAATAACACAAAGTTGCCTCTTTCTCACCTTAATTTGTTGTCTTCTTGTAAACATGTTTAGATCTTGCGCCTTGCAGATTTTACACTGCATTTGCATCATCTAGCTAGGTCTTATATATCCATCTATGATATACTCTACACTGCAATTGCCTCATCTAAGTCTTATCCATCTTTGAGTTAGAATAAAGGGACACAGAGAACAAGGTTGGTTGGGAGATGTGTAGAAAAGAAATATACAAAGTTGGTATGATGAATAGATTTAGTGGAGAAATGGTTTAAAGATATATGAAAGGGGTGTTTCCTTTTTTTAAGAGATGCAACCATTGATTTAAAGAGAGATAAAAGGTTGTCATGTCTTTTGAAGTAATAAATGGGGCCCAAGTGCTGATGTGGCTCAAGAAAAAGAGAGATTCGAGAGTTTTTTGTGTAACTGCTTTCTAACCGCTATTCACTTTTCAAAAGAAAGAATTGATTGTAATTGGTGCTCGTTAGTCGTAGCAGATTTCATCATAGATGGGCCAAGAGATGCCAATCTCATCTCATCATCAAGTAAGCATAAAATTTTTTTTCACTAAAAGAAGGGATAGGGATAGCTTTTGTTGGGATTGGTGTATGCCCTAAAGCCCACTAGCTGCACTCTCATCTTTTGTTACTGGATATTTACTGGTTATTTAATGGAATAACTCTTTTCTGCTTAAACATGTATATATGTATGGTTGTGTAAGGCCCATTGTTTCTAGTAAATGAATTAGGTGAGGTCTAATTCATGGACACTTGAAACAACATATTTGTTCATGACTGAGAGATGGAGCTGGGCACTTCATCTTGGTATAAGTTATAGTGAGAGACTCTCTTGTATTCAGGGTGACTTACCTAAGTCATGGGAGGACTTTTCCGGATTTATCTCATTAGTGCATATGCAATGCATTGAACAGGACCATGGTAGGTGTGATATCTAAAATAGTACTATCACTGAGAGAGATCAAGTCACCTCATGCTACTGAGTGACCAGTGCTCTTAATCTTGAGCATTTGTTGTGAGACCCCACCCCTGGTGGGCCCTCAATGTGAATTTGAATACTATATATTAGCCTAAGTATTTTAGTTATACTAATTATGGGGCTTAGTGAGGGTAGTTATGTATTTTCCTAGGGTTAGTCTAGTGGTGTAATTAGTAGGGTCAATAGGGGGTCTTTTGTTATTTTTAGAGTTAGGGAGTTTGTTAGAGGCCCTAGCTAGAGTTTTGTATTTACTATAGGGGGTTTGCACCAAAGAATCTTCTAGAAGATCACCTAAAGACCCAAATACCCTCTACCCTAATCCTAATCCTATTCTAACCCCAAGGGCAATTTTGTCCCTAACCCAAAAACCCAACCTATATAAACAAAACCCTCCCCTGCCCAAACAACTACTGTTCATCTCTTTTTCCTTTCTCTCAAGTTTCAATCTCTTCTCTCTTCTTCTTCTTCTTTCCCAATTCTCTCCAACGAACCCTCATCTTTCCTCCAATCTCTCTTCTTCTCCCCTCGCCCCAGAAATCCTTGACAGAAGGCCAGCCGAGATCGACCTGCACCGTAAGAGCAACTGCCGAGACCCTTCCTTTTGGTTTCCCTGTGGTTTTCTCTCTTTTCCTTCTACCTTCAATTGATCGAGGCAAGTGCACTGTGCTGGTAGTCTAGATTGCATGTTTCCTTCCTTTGATTTGCAGTAGAATTCCAATTTGTAATATATATGTTTAGATCGATCCTTGAGCATGTTTGTTTGGTTCCTTTGGCCATTGATGGATGGGATTACCTCATTTGGATGATCAATGGCCGGTTGATGATGGGTGGATGATGTAGGAATGATTTATTTTGCTTCTGTAATGGTCTATGGAGAATCCCAGAAAAATTGGGTCACGAGAATGAGTTTCCGGAGATGGAATGACAAGAACCCATCTCGCAGTATTGAGATCGGAATCGAAGTAGGACCACCCTTGGTAGATCAGGACCCTATGTCTATGTGAGGGGGCCTGTGCGACCATGGGGTGCTACTTGATCTGGATTTGATCAGAGATGGACCACCATTCCTGTGCTTAATGAAGAGAAGTTGTGTCCTGTCGCAGAACTGGGTTCTGTAACAGAACACAACACTGATAGGAGAGATGGACAGAGTCCAGCGATGGCCGAGCTCAGCACTTGCAGAGCCCAGCGGTTGCCGAGCTCAGCATTAGTGCAGCTCAGCAACTGCCGAACTCAGCACTTGCAGAGCCCAGCTGTTGCCGAGCTCAGCGTTAGTGCAGCTCAGCAACTGCCGAGCTCAGCACTGGCCGAACTCAGCGATGGCTGGATTCAACACTAGCCGAACTCAGAGTTCTGCCGAGCATAATGGTTAGGATGAGATTCGCGTTTAGCCGAGCTAAGTGTCTAGGCCGAGCTCAGTGCTCAAAGCCGAGTTCAGTGTTACGGCCGAGCTCAGTGCTCAAAGCCGAGTTCAGTGTTACGGCCGAGCTCAGTGTTATGGCCGAACTCAGTGTTTTACTGAGCTCAGCGCCAGACCGGGTTCCGTGCCAGACCGGACTTCGAGCTTAGCCGAACTCAGTGCTTAATCGAGCTGAGAGCTAAACCAACCTCAATGCTCTGCCAAGCTCAATGCATTTTCCCGAACTCAGCTGGGTTGCCGAACTGAGCTAGGCCCTTTGCCGAGTTAAGTTGGGTGGCCGAACTAAGTATTCAATTGAGCTCCATTGCTTAGCCGAACTCCGAGAGGGATTTCCAAAAAGGCGGGATTTCAACAAAGGAGACTAGAGCCTGGGACATTTCCTCCAGCCAGAATTCCTAGTGCGCACGGCCAACCAGCCAGGCCAGGGGGTTAGCTGAACTCACAGGAAGTCCTGGACAAACAGGCTTTGCCTGCAGAGTGTTTTTCCTTCTCTGGACCCAGTGTGCCGAGCTGACCGCCCAGGCCAGGAGGTCGGCTGAGCACACTGTGTACAGTGACGATCCCCAGATTCTAATTTCTATTGTTGCAATCATATGTAGGGCCCATTGACCATTCAAATAGACTTCCATCACTGTGCCAGCCACGAGTCAATGGTACGGCTCAACCTTGACTCGTGGGGTCCACTAATTAAAGTCCAGGTTATGTAATCTAAGATGATTCGACCTTTATACGTTACCAAATGATGCACATAACTTCTAAGCACCAAACACAATATTCCTTAGCATCTGTGGTTTCACTTAAAGATCGAATTACCTGAGATGGACCTGTATCCGAAAGTGGACCATTTACCTAGGTTGGACTGTTGCTATCTCCCTATGATTCGTGTACTTGGAGATTCATCTCCCTCATACTTTGACTATCACTCTATTGTCCTTATTATTGCTCATACCTGTTAATTAAATGGAAAATGGAGGACCTAAACCTAGGAATACTTAGAGGTGACCCGGTAATCTGATTGGGTGGATCATTGACCCGTGTCTGTGGCTAGGCGGGCCCTTTTTATGGCCTAAGTTGGATGTGAATTACCCTAGAATGGAGAGGTTAGATTGTATGGGCTTGTGACCCATTATGGACGTAGATGGATCATATGTCATTGAACATGGACTTGCGTCTCATATGGATTGTTATAGACCAGGCCAAGTATTTGGTGGGCCTTGGTACGGATCCAATGATTGGAATTGGACTTGAACTATGATCCACAATTTGTATTGAGTACTTAGACCTCTTAGGGACTTTTGTTAGGACCTTGTTCACGCAAGGCAAAGCCTAGACAGACACAGACCTTTATTGTTTCCGAGTCGGCATAGACATTCACTCAGTTGATTTAAGCTCAGCCAGTTGGACTGATCATCACTGGTAGGAGCTATTGAGATTTGTTGTGTGGCTATCATGATGAGCACTGTTGGGACGGACGGTGTGATGCCGGTTCCGGTCGTTGTGGATGATGTTGGTGATATTTTGCAGGGTTAGTAATCCCTAGCATTAGCTTAGGATCCCTACCGCGACTGTGTTCAGTATGGGAGGGCCGCGGCATAATATCCCGCGGTGACCAGCTTATGTGGATGTGCCATATTGTGTAGGTTTATTACAGTTATGCTTATTATGATTCTACATTGTTATTCTGCACGACTGCATAGCATATGTACCTTTGTTACTCTCTTTACTTTATACATGTCTCTACTCATTTGATGCGTACATTCTATATTATCTGCATATTGTGACTTGCCAGATCTTTAGATCTGACCCACTCTTGGTGCTTAGGTCTTGACCCCGAGTTCGAGGGCGATGCGTTCGCACTCGTTGAGGTGCCCGTAGCAGGCGACTACGGATGGGGGCCGGTCGACCATGAGGTCGAGCCGGAAGGTGGAGAGCCGACACCAGCTGTAGGGGTTTGAGCGTTCCTTTGTTTAGGGTTTTTGAGAGACATTTGTTGTGAGTTGGGTAGTAATGAAAAATATGTAATTAAACTTTGATTTGTTATCACTATACATTTAGGCTGGACTTCAGCCCTTCTACATTTGACATATATACGATGATACCTTATGCTTCCGCTATCTCTGTATGGCTTCCGCTTATAATACGCTTCCGCAATAATAACTGTTGTTACATTATTGTTCAAAAAGTTTTAAATTGGACCTCACTGCGGACCTACGATCTTGGAAGTTCTCGGATTTTCCGGGAAGTAGCGCGCCAATTTCGGTACTTTGGCGATTTTCTCGGTATCCAGAATTGGGGCGTTACATTTTATGGTATCAGAGCGGGCAAGTCTCTAGGAAATAAAATACACTAGAAACTTTAGGACGTAGTGAGGATCTCAGTGTGGGGGTACGTATAGGGTCGATGGATCGGGTAGAATCAGTGTAGTCCTAAGTGTTGGACTTAAACTAACCTAATTTCTTTCTCTTAACAGATGTCTAGAGAAGGTTCTCCATCACATATGATGCCAGCAGCCGGTAGTCAGCCAGACTTCGAGCAGCATTTCCAGAGGTTCTTGCAGGCCTTCCTCATTTCCCAGGAGGCCCAGGCGTCGGCGCAGCAACAGCAGGCCGAGGATTTTGCCCAATTCCAGACGCAAGTCTTGGACATCATGGACAGGGTGGCTCAGCCAGGCATAGCGGCGGCATCCGTTCGGGAGGCAGACCCGAACGTCATATTTGAGAGGTTCCTCAAAAGAGGACCGCCTGAGTTCACTGGCGCCGATGACCCGCTGGTGGCCGACGAATGGATTGTGCGGATGGAGAAGATCTTCAAGGTCTTCGAGTGCACCGGTCAGCAGAGAGTGCAGTTGGCCGCTTACATGTTCCGGGGAGTCGCGGAGGACTGGTGGAGGACGATTCAGCGTCATTTCGAGACGATAGGAGACGAGATCGCTTGGACTGCATTCAGGGCGGACTTCCTTCGGAAGTTCATACCATCTCACGTTAGAGACCACAAGCTGCGGGAATTTCAGGCGCTGGTGCAAGGCAGCATGACTGTCTACCAGTATGAGGTTCGCTTCACCCAACTTTCTCGTTTTGCAGAGGCTCTGATCACACCTGAGTCCGAGAGGATCCGTCGGTTCATCGATGGGCTGAGAGATGAGATTCAGTTGAGCATGTCCTGCATCGAACTGCCCACATATGAGTAGGCTTTGAGGAGAGCTTACTGGGCAGAGGAGCGTCTGCAACGGATAGAGGCCAGTCAGCAGCAGAGGCGAGTTAGAGCCGCCTTGGTCAGACCGCAGCCCTTGCCCATACAGCAGCAGCCATTTCAGAGACAGAGGCTAGCAGGCCAGGCCAGGCAGCATCAGTATCAGCGGCAGCCTCAGCAGCAGCAGCAGCGTGGGCCCAGAGTATGCTATGACTGTGGGGAGACAGGACACATCTCCAGATTTTGCCCATTCAGAGGGGGGCAGCCTCAGGCCCCGATGCTTCAGCTTCCAGCACCACCGAGAGCACCAGCTCCAGCTCCACCCGTTCAGCAGATTGCACCGGCACCCCAGCCACCTCAGCAGCAGTACCGTGCCCAGCAGCAGGCACGTGGACCCCAGCAGCCCAGGGGACAGCACTACCAGAGGGGACGACACCAGAGACCCTATGGACAACAGCGACAGCAGCAGAGACCTCAGGCCGCAGGTCAGGCATTTGCACTCACACATGAGGAGGCCGAAGCTGCAGGGAACGTCGTTGAAGGTACTCTTTCTATTTGTGATCAGATTGCTAGAGTATTGTTTGATCCTGGTGCGACACATTCCTATGTGTCTTCTGCTTTTGCTTTAGTTCTTGGTGGGGTAGGAGAGGAGTTGCCTTGCACGCTAGTTGTGTCTACGCCCGTGGGCAAGAGGGTAGTGTGTCAGACTTACCACCCCAGATGCCGAGTGCAGATCGGGGAGTACATTATGTTTGCAGATTTGATCGTGTTACCCATGCATGACTTCGACGTTATCTTGGGGATGGATTGGTTGGCCAGATATCGAGCGGTGATGGATTGCTTCGAGAAGATAGTCAGACTCACCATCGACGGTTCAGACGACACAGTCGAGTTTGTAGGCGAGAAGAAGCCACGCAGTACCAGATTGATTTCAGCACTGAAGGCTGAGAGGCTAGTGCGATCAGGTTGCGAAGGCTACATCGCATTCATCTCAGATGACAAGAAGTCCAAGGGAGTCGAGGAAATTCCAGTTGTCTGCGAGTTTCCAGACGTGTTTCCTGACGAGATCCCAGGATTGCCTCCAGTCAGAGAGATCGACTTCACCATCGAGCTTGTGCCAGGCACCGCACCGATTTCTAGAGCTCCTTATCGCATGGCTCCAGCAGAGCTGCGAGAGTTGAAGACCCAGTTGCAAGAGTTGATAGACAAGAGCTTCATCAGACCGAGCATGTCACCTTAGGGAGCACCTGTGCTCTTCGTGAAGAAGAAGGATGGATCGATGAGGATGTGCATCGACTACAGGCAGCTGAACCAGGCAACAGTGAAGAACAAGTATCCTCTTCCCCGGATCGACGAGCTTTTCGACCAGCTTCAGGGAGCACAGTACTTTTCGAAGGTGGACCTGAGATCGGGATATCATCAGCTGCGAGTCAGAGAGCAGGATGTGCAGAAGACAGCATTTCGTACTCGTTACGGACACTATGAATTCCTTGTGATGCCGTTCGGGTTGACGAATGCGCCGGCAGTGTTCATGGCCCTGATGAACAAGATCTTCGCCCCGTACCTCGACAGCTTTACGGTGGTGTTCATCGACGACATGTTGGTCTACTCCAAGTCCAGAGAGGAGCACGAGTAGCATTTGAGGACGTCTCTACAGTTGTTGCGTGACAACCAGCTGTACGCAAAGCTCAGCAAGTGCGAGTTCTGGTTAAAGCAGGTAGTCTTCCTTGGACACATCATCTCCAGAGACGGCCTAGCAGTGGATCCAGCGAAGATCGAGGCAGTAGTGAACTGGGAGAGACCGAAGAATGTTACAGAAGTTCGGAGTTTCCTTGGCTTAGCAGGCTACTACCGCAGATTTGTCAAGAGTTTCTCTTCGATTTCAGCCCCTTTGACCAAGCTGACGAGGAAGGACGTACCATTCGTATGGACCGATGCATGCGAGGACAGCTTTCAAGAGCTGAAGGAGAGACTGACGTCAGCACCGATCTTATCTTTACCTTCTGGTACAGGCGGTTTCGTTGTCTTCACCGACGCTTCAGGGACCGGTCTTGGTTGTGTTTTGATGCAGGAGGGCAAAGTCATTGCTTATGGATCACGTCAGCTAAAGGAACACGAGAAGAAGTATGCTACTCACGACCTAGAGCTTGCAGCAGTCGTGTTTGCACTGAAGATGTGGCGGCATTACCTCTATGGAGAGAAGTTTGAGGTCCATTCAGATCATCGCAGTTTGCAGTACCTGTTCACTCAGCATGATCTCAACAACCGTCAGAGGCGTTGGATGGAGTACATCAAGGACTACGACTTCCCTATCAAATACCACCCGGGTAAGGCGAATGTCGTGGCAGACGCTTTGAGCAGGAAGACCGCCCTAATCAGTTTCCTAGCAGCAGAGGGCGTGTGGACCGATGTCTTCAGTGACTTGGATGTCCAGTTTCAGCCGCTCAGCGACAGAGTTATGCTTGCCACCATGTCCGCATGGGAACCGGAGTTGCTTGGAGAGGTCAAGGACAGTCAACGCAGTGATCCCAAGCTTGTCAAAGTGATTGAGCAGATTGACCAGAGGCCAGAGTTCAGACTGATTGGTGGAGTACTCTACTACCAGGACAGGCTGTGTGTACCAGATATCCAGGAGCTGAAGGACCAGATCTTAGCAGATGCACACCACAGCAGATATTCGATTCACCCAGGCAGCACCAAAATGTACAGGAACCTGAGGAGCTACTACTGGTGGAACAACATGAAGAAAGAGATTGCAGGCTATGTGGCCAGATGTCTGACGTGTCAACAAATCAAGGCCGAGCACCAGAAGCCACCAGGGCTACTTCATCAGCTCGAGATACCTCAGTGGAAGTGGGAGCATATCACCATGGATTTTATTGCAGGACTTCCAGCTACCAGGAGACGCAGTGATGGCATTTGGGTGATCGTGGACAGGCTGACCAAGTCAGCTCACTTCTTGCCAGTATCGATGAGAGCGGGACTCGACGTCCTTGCTAAGCTGTATGTGGATAGGATCGTTTCTTTGCACGGAGTTCCAGCTTCGATTGTTTCAGACAGAGATCCACGCTTCACTTCTCACTTTTGGGATAGTCTTCAGCGAGCTTTGGGTACCAAGTTGAGCTTCAGCACAGCCTATCATCCTCAGACAGACGGACAGACGGAGCGCACCAACCAGACCTTGGAGGATATGTTGCGAGCTTGTGTCCTAGACTACAAGGAGAACTGGGAGGATTCCTTGCCACTCTGTGAGTTTGCCTACAACAACAGTTACCACTCGAGCATCAAAATGGCACCGTTCGAGGCATTGTACGGCAGGAAGTGCAAGACCCCAATCTGTTGGGAGGAAGTTGGTGTCAGGAGTTTCCATGGACCATCTATCGTCGGCGACACCAGTGAGAAGATCCACCAGATAGTGGAGAACCTGAAGGTTAGCCGCAGTCGACAGAAGAGCTATGCAGACAACCGACGCAGACCCCTTGAGTTTCAGAAAGGAGACCGTGTATTCCTGAAGGTTTCCCCAGCTCGAGGCACCCTCAGATTCGGCGAGAAGGGCAAGTTAGCACGGAGATACGTTGGACCCTTTGAGATCAAGGCTAGGATCGGAGATGTCGCCTACAGACTTCAGTTGCCAGCAGAGCTATCGGGTGTGCACGACGTCTTCCATGTCTCGATGTTGAGGAAGTATGTGGAGGACCCTACCCACATTCTGCATCACCAGCCACTCGACATCCAGCCCGACGCGTCCTACATCGCCAAGCCAGTCGCCGTCATCGACACCAAAGAGAAGGTGCTTCGGGACCGAACCATTCAGTTCGTGAAGGTTCAGTGGGAGCATCACACTCCGGAGGAGGCTACTTGGGAGCTACGAGACCAGGTGGCAAGAGATTATCCACATCTTCTACCGCAGGTATGTCCCTACTTTGTTTTTACATTTGGGGACCAAATGTTTTAAAGGAGGGAGGAATGTGAGACCCCACCCCTGGTGGGCCCTCAATGTGAATTTGAATACTATATATTAGCCTAAGTATTTTAGTTATACTAATTATGAGGCTTAGTGAGGGTAGTTATGTATTTTCCTAGGGTTAGTCTAGTGGTATAATTAGTAGGGTCAATAGGGGGTCTTTTGTTATTTTGAGAGTTAGGGAGTTTGTTAGAGGCCCTAGCTAGAGTTTTGTATTTACTATAGGGGGTTTGCACCAAAGAATCTTCTAGAAGATCACCTAAAGAACCAAATACCCTCTACCCTAACCCTAATCCTATTCTAACCCCAAGGGCAATTTTGTCCCTAACCCAAAAACCCAACCTATATAAACAAAACCCTCCCCTGCCCAAACAACTACTGTTCATCTCCTTTTTCCTTTCTCTCAAGTTTCAATCTCTTCTCTCTTATTCTTCTTCTTTCCCAATTCTCTCCAACGAACCCTCATCTTTCCTCCAATCTCTCTTCTTCTCCCCTCGCCCCAGAAATCCTTGACAGAAGGCCAGCCGAGATCGACCTGCACCGTAGGAGCAACTGCCGAGACCCTTCCTTTTGGTTTCCCTGTGGTTTTCTCTCTTTTCCTTCTACCTTCAATTGATCGAGGCAAGTGCACTGTGCTGGTAGTCTAGATTGCATGTTTCCTTCCTTTGATTTGCAGTAGAATTCCAATTTGTAATATATATGTTTAGATCGATCCTTGAGCATGTTTGTTTGGTTCCTTTGGCCATTGATGGATGGGATTACCTCATTTGGATGATCAATGGCCGGTTGATGATGGGTGGATGATGTAGGAATGATTTATTTTGCTTCTGTAATGGTCTATGGAGAATCCCAGAAAAATTGGGTCACGAGAATGAGTTTCCGGAGATGGAATGACAAGAACCCATCTCGCAGTATTGAGATCGGAATCGAAGTAGGACCACCCTTGGTAGATCAGGACCCTACGTCTATGTGAGGGGGCCTGTGCGACCATGGGGTGCTACTTAGATCTGGATTTGATCAGAGATGGACCACCATTCCTGTGCTTAATGAAGAGAAGTTGTGTCCTGTCGCAGAACTGGGTTCTGTAACAGAACACAACACTGATAGGAGAGATGGACAGAGTCCAGCGATGGCCGAGCTTAGCACTTGCAGAGCCCAGCGGTTGCCGAGCTCAGCATTAGTGCAGCTCAGCAACTGCCGAACTCAGCACTTGCAGAGCCCAGCTGTTGCCGAGCTCAGCGTTAGCGCAGCTCAGCAACTGCCGAGCTCAGCACTGGCCGAACTCAGCGATGGCTGGATTCAACACTAGCCGAACTCAGAGTTCTGCCGAGCATAATGGTTAGGATGAGATTCGCGTTTAGCCGAGCTAAGTGTCTAGGCCGAGCTCAGTGCTCAAAGCCGAGTTCAGTGTTACGGCCGAACTCAGTGTTATGGCCGAACTCAGTGTTTTACTGAGCTCAGCGCCAGACCGGGTTCCGTGCCAGACCGGACTTCGAGCTTAGCCGAACTCAGTGCTTAACCGAGCTGAGAGCTAAACCAACCTCAATGCTCTGCCAAGCTCAATGCATTTTCCCGAACTCAGCTGGGTTGCCGAACTGAGCTAGGCCCTTTGCCGAGCTGAGTTGGGTGGCCGAACTGAGTATTCAATTGAGCTCCATTGCTTAGCCGAACTCCGAGAGGGATTTCCAAAAAGGCGGGATTTCAACAAAGGAGACTAGAACCTGGGACATTTCCTCCAGCCAGAATTCCTAGTGCGCACGGCCAACCAGCCAGGCCAGGGGGTTAGCCGAACTCACAGGAAGTCCTGGACAAACAGGCTTTGCCTGCAGAGTGTTTTTCCTTCTCTGGACCCAGTGTGCCGAGCTGACCGCCCAGGCCAGGAGGTCGGCTGAGCACACTGTGTACAGTGACGATCCCCAGATTCTAATTTCTATTGTTGCAATCATATGTAGGGCCCATTGACCATTCAAATAGACTTCCATCACTGTGCCAGCCACGAGTCAATGGTACGGCTCAACCTTGACTCGTGGGGTCCACTAATTAAAGTCCAGGTTATGTAATCTAAGATGATTCGACCTTACACAATATTCTATGCATCTGTGGTTTCACTTAAAGATCGAATTACTTGAGATGGACCTGTATCCAAAAGTGGACCATTTACCTAGGTTGGACTGTTGCTATCTTCCTATGATTCGTGTACTTGGAGATTCATCTCCCTCATACTTTGACTATCACTCTATTGTCCTTATTATTGCTCATACCTGTTAATTAAATGGAAAATGGAGGACCTAAACCTAGGAATACTTAGAGGTGACCCGGTAATCTGATTGGGTGGATCATTGACCCGTGTCTGTGGCTAGGCGGGCCCTTTTTATGGCCTAAGTTGGATGTGAATTACCCTAGAATGGAGAGGTTAGATTGTATGGGCTTGTGACCCATTATGGACGTAGATGGATCATATGTCATTGAACATGGACTTGCGTCTCATATGGATTGTTATAGACCAGGCCAAGTATTTGGTGGGCCTTGGTACGGATCCAATGATTGGAATTGGACTTGAACTATGATCCACAAATTGTATTGAGTACTTAGACCTCTTAGGGACTTTTGTTAGGACCTTGTTCACACAAGGCAAAGCCTAGACAGACACAGACCTTTATTGTTTCCGAGTTGGCATAGACATTCACTCAGTTGATTTAAGCTCAGCCAGTTGGACTGATCATCACTGGTAGGAGCTATTGAGATTTGTTGTGTGGCTATCATGATGAGCACTGTTGGGACGGACGGTGTGATGCCGGTTCCGGTCGTTGTGGACGATGTTGGTGATATTTTACAGGGTTAGTAATCCCTAGCATTAGCTTAGGATCCCTACCGCGACTGTGTTCAGTATGGGAGGGCCGCGGCATAATATCCCGCGGTGACCAGCTTATGTGGATGTGCCATATTGTGTAGGTTTATTACTGTTATGCTTATTATGATTCTACATTGTTATTCTGCACGACTGCATAGCATATGTGCCTTTGTTACTCTCTTTACTTTATGCATGTCTCTACTCATTTTGATGCATACATTCTATATTATCTGCATATTGTGACTTGCCAGATCTTTAGATCTGACCCACTCTTGGTGCTTAGGTCTTGACCCCGAGTTCGAGGGCGATGCGTTCGCACTCGTTGAGGTGCCCGTAGCAGGCGACTACGGATGGGGGCCGGTCGACCATGAGGTCGAGCCGGAAGGTGGAGAGCCGACACCAGCTGCAGGGGTTTGAGCGTTCCTTTGTTTAGGGTTTTTGAGAGACATTTGTTGTGAGTTGGGTAGTAATGAAAAATATGTAATTAAACTTTGATTTGTTATCACTATACATTTAGGCTGGACTTCAGCCCTTCTACATTTGACATATATACGATGATACCTTATGCTTCCGCTATCTCTGTATGGCTTCCGCTTATAATACGCTTCCGCAATAATAACTGTTGTTACATTATTGTTCAAAAAGTTTTAAATTGGACCTCACTGCGGACCTACGATCTTGGAAGTTCTCAGATTTTTCGGGAAGTAGCGCGCCAATTTCGGTACTTTGACGATTTTCTCGGTATCCGGAATTGGGGCGTTACATTTGTGGATGAACTGACGAAGTCAAGTTCTTGTGCTTTAATTCACTATGGGTGAGATTCTTTTCATGGGTCAACAGCTCTGTGTTTTGGGTACTCGGACTTGATCAGTTGGGACGTGCAGATGCAATATAGAATCTATGCCATCTAATGATGGAATGATCGTCCCCTTAGAATTATCCGATTAATCATCAAAATCTAAGATCTTAGTATATGGATGTTCCATATGGATATTGAACTTGTGGGTCGCTCCCTGGACCAAGAGAATGATATCCAGATGATGATTAAGTTAAGGATATAAAGTTCTAAGGTAGATGTAATCGAGAAGGTTGATAGTACATGTGATAACCTGACTCGATTATGGATGTTACATAGAAGGGCATTCAGGTCATTACACTTAGTAGGTCGAAGACAACTGTCATTTTATGACGAGCTTATTATATTATATATTTGTCCCTGGAGTTCAACCATAACTCTTTAGTGGAATGAGTTAATGTTAAAATGGTCTTTATGTTGCTATGGGTTTAGCATGGACATTTTGGTCATTTTGGGAGCCAATGGCAAATATGTCTTTTTGGTCCCTTCTCTAGTCACTTTCCAAGATTGGCATGGTTTCCTAAAATATTTAGATGACATATGGTTGAATTATTTTAGTGGAAAAATAATCTTGAGTTTAAATTCAAATAGGCCTTTGATGGCATACATGAATTTAATTGTAGATAAATTATTTGTGGGCCATGGTGTGCATTAGTATGTGGGACGTCCATAATGGGAATTCCATGGGTAAGGTTTCCAATTTTTTGTAGGTCTCTCTACTTGAAAGGTTGGACTCCTCTTTGGATTAGTATTCCTATTAGAAAGTTTCATTTTTGAATTAGAAACTTAAATTAGTAAGTGTTGTGCAACTAGGATTACTAATTGCCAAAGTTTGTGGGATGTTCCTTAGTTTCCTTTTCTAATTGGAGTGTTTCTAAAAGGAAATAAATCTTTAGATTATACTTTCCTTTTAGGACATCTATGAGAATTAGAAGAGATAACTTTTTAGGAAAGCCATCCCAAAGTTTCTATAAAAAGGAGACACCTCCCCCTTTGGACGTCCATCCCTATGCAAGAGGAGACAAAGTCCCACATGTCCAGCCTTTGGGTTCTTTCTTCTTCATTGAAGAAAGTTTAAGGTCTGAGGTTTTTTCATAGGAAATAGTTCTTAAATCCCTAGATTAAGATCCCACCATCTTAGCCAATCAGATTTGGAAGTGAGATAGAGAAGAAGATCAAAGGCAATACTACTGCAGAAAATTCCAGCAATTTCTTTACTAATTGCAAGTCTGAGTTCGGCCCTTTAGATCTATTATTTCAGAGATTTGAAGTCTACAAATCTTCAAGGTAATAGTCTTCTTGGTTCTCCTTTAATTATACACTTGTTGGTCATGAATTCATGGAGTTATTAAGCGATCACTATGGCTGATTTATGCTGCCCAAATCAGATTTTTTTAAATCTGTCATGTTACAAATCAGCCATGAATGTCTTCCGCTAGTGATGTTCAGATCTGAATCGCAGTTTCTTTCAGTGGACTTCCTTTTTCCGTGGCACTAAAAAAAATGCACTCTAATAGAGGAGGCATTTGTGTGTAGAAAACTTGCTGCAGAAATGAAAGGAAAAACTGGGTGCATGCATTTTCTGCCGACAAGTTGCTCGATGTTTGGTGCGAATGCAAATCATCAACAAAAGTTGCTCGATGTTTCTGCCGACAAGTTGCTTGATGTTTGAGAATGGTTTCTTGACCATTTTCCCACTTAGACATGGTTCACATATAGGGTATTCCACTTTTCAAATTTCAGGTAAAAGTCCATCTCTAATCATTCTAGTTATTCTGTTCTTGTTAATGTATCCTAATCTGTAGTGCCATAACAATGCCAAACCATTAACACATTCATTCACACACACAGAATAATTGGAACTAGATTTTATTGCAACTTTAGAAGTGTCCAGCAAATACAATTTGTCATGAAACAAACCAGAAATACAAATCTTTCCATTGAGCCCAATAGTAACCTTATCAGTAGTGAACCTAATTTCAAAACCACTAGATGCAAGCTGGCTGACGGAAACCACGCTCCTCCTCGTGCCGGGAGCGAAGAAGACATCTGATAAATACAACAA
Organism: Litsea cubeba; assembly: GCA_012931725.1. NCBI lineage: Eukaryota > Viridiplantae > Streptophyta > Magnoliopsida > Laurales > Lauraceae > Litsea > Litsea cubeba. The sequence goes on from CM022955.1 coordinate 48,629,395, forward strand.
TTTTCCAGTTGGCAGGGGAATTTTGACTTTTCCCACCCCCAACACATCGCAGAATGTCTCATTCCCCATGTATATGTTATGTTCTCCAGCTTTAATTTCTTGGAATTAAATGAAACCTGCTTTGGTCCTCGAGATGTGTCGAGTAGCCCCGGAATCGATCCACCAGTTGCTTTCATTGGTGTCCACCATCATGGATTCCGTGATCATATCAATATAATCTCTACTTCCATGTTGTACCATGTTCTGTTGCCCATTCTCACCCTTTTTCTTTTTATTTTTATCTGGACAGTCTGCACAAAAGTGCCCAGGCTTCCCGCAAATAAAGCAACGCCCCTTTTTCTTTTGTTACACCTTAGCTTTCCCTTCGCCCTTATTCTTCCTTTTCTCCATAGTAGCCATCGAGCCACTAGCAGAATTGGTTTGGGCAAGCAAAGCAGTAGGCACAACACCACGAGCAGTCTGCCTTTGTCCTTCAACAATTAATTCAGCCTTAATATCTTTAACGGTCAGTGTTTTCTGGAGGCTTAGGGTCTGAGAAACATTCTTCCATGAAGGAGGGAGAGTTTGCAACAGATACAATATTTGCAACTCCTGGTCCATATCCCTTCCCAAAGCAATCAAATTCCTCAATCTTATATTCATCTGGTCAATGTGGTCATTGATTGAGGTTCCTTCAGGCATTTTGTAATTAACATAATGATGGACTGCGCGTTCCTGGCTCGGCGCTACCGAGGCCGGCGGACGTGGGAGTCTGTGGGGTATGACCCTTTCGCGCCCGGGGGGTAGAAGCGGGTATCAACATTTCTTTATGTGGGTGTGCCAGATTTTCTATTTTTACTTGAAATTGCAAGTGGTGATCCAGAGATAGACCTTCGCAAATAAAAAAGAAATCAACTTCTTTCAAGTTTTCCATTGCACATATATTTAAGAAAAGAGACATTTTCTTGATTGGCCATGAAAGGTGATTTTTTTGGCATTTATAGCCGATTTTTGGCATTTATAGCCGATTTTGGCGATTATAGCCGATTTTTGGCGTTTATAGCCGATTTACAATTCTTTTCAATAATGAAAGACAAGAGTTGTGATTTTTGTCTCTTTTGGAAAAATACAAACTACAATGAAAAGCAAGAAAATGAGGATATAACTTCTTAGGAGATTGTGGGGGACCCGTTCAGATTGATGGTGACAAGCCATGTGTGGACTTCGCCATCATCCATGCAGATGAGAACAGAGGATGCTCTTGATTCGCTTGGCTTGACTATAACCTCAGATTTTTAGAGGACAAGGACCAAATGGAGGTCCTATGTCCAATAAAAAGCTAAATAGAGGGGCTGAAAAGCCACGTCTAAGCCATTGGAGGCAGAAGGAGAAAGCAAGGACCTTGGGAGGGGTACCCCCCAAGGGACTTTTGTCACCTTGTAATGGTGGCCAGTGCAGAACTTTCACAGAGTTTTCTTTCTTCTTTCTCTCGGATTTTTTGTCTATATTCTTCTGGATTTTCGATCTTCCGAAGTATATCTGGAATGCTTGGGATGCTCTCCTATTTATAGGCTCTTGGTAGCTATTTAGGAGAGTTTATGGGCTTTTATTGTCATTAAGCCGCATAATGGGAGGAGTTACATGGTTTAATTCCTTTATTTTGTAACTCCTTTTTCTTAGCTTATGATTGGCCGGTTGAGATTGAGGGCATTTAATCGCCTTTAATCGCGATGATGGGAGGAGTTTCATGGGTTAAAATGTCATGAATCAATTGACTTGTAACTCTCATTTACTTGCTTCTGATTGGGCCATCCAAAGAAATGAATTAATGACTGCAATAAAGCTAGTCAATTAATCGCATTAAGTGATCGCCGAGCAGTTGAAGAGTCGTGGGCCGTGCCGTGTCTTTTGGAATTCTTCTGGCGATGATCATCTATGGATCTTCATGTAGATCGACATCGGATGACCATGTAACTTCAGGTATTGGTTGCCAACAGCGGGTCGGTGTTATCTGTCCTGTCGATTTCTCGATCGGTCAGGTAGAAAGCACACTTTTTTGGTTGACCGGTTGGCGATCAATGTTGATTTTAATGCTCTTGACGATTGACCCGTGATTTTGACGGATGTCAAAGGATTTGGTGTCTCAAAAGTATGAATTTTGGAAAATCCCAGGAGTCGGAAGCTTCGAATCGCGAAAAAAGACAAAAACGGACTTTCCGGGGCGAACCCGACGATTATGGGCTCCATGGTCGCCGGCAACCATGGGCCAGGGTCGCAGGGGTCTGCGACCCTGGGGGGAATTTTTCCCCTTTTGTCCAATTTTGCGGCCGTTTTTTTATGTTTTTCGATTCTTTTTTCTTCTGTACTTTTTCTTAACATTTTTGATCATTTATTGGCCTGATTTCCCTGTAGAAAACTTGACGAGAATCCTTGCATTTTGGAGTGCAAAGTTTCCAATTTTCCGGGAAAGCCGAAGACTTTGTCGCGTAGAGCTGCGGATTTTCCATTAGAAGCTGAAATTGGGTCAAACGATGTCGGAATGACCTGAAATTTGGGGTGAAGCTTTCTGAGCAATAAATAAGACCAACCATAGGCTTTTGTTTGAGTTTTAAAGATGTTTGGGGTCCTGTCGCTAGTAGACTTATTTTTATCACGATGAAGATGTCGCGCTTTGATGTGTGGTCAACCGATGTCCGATTGACCTGAAATTTGACAAAGACCTCATTGGAGTCATTTTAAGATGATTCGTAGGCTCTATCTTGAAAACCATGGTCCCGGGGAGCTTCGCCGCTGAGAGGCCTTATTTGGCTTTCGAGCATCAAAGTCTGGTCAAATGTTGTCGAAATGACTTGAAACTTGACGTGTAGCCCTTTGTAAGCATTTTGAAGCCGTCCATATGCTCTGTTTGATGAGTGATGGCTTCGGTGGTTCTCGCCGCCAAGAGATTTGATTTAGCTGTTCGAGGGTTGATGTAGGGTCAAACGTTGTCGGTTTGACTTGGAATTTGACGTGGAGCCTTTTGGATGTATTTTGAGACCATCCATAGGCTCTGATCGAAGATTTGGTGTCTCCGATGCTTTCGCCGTGGGAGCTCATTCTCAGCTGCCGGAGAAGCGAAGTTAGGCCAAATGATTTTGAAATGGCCTGAAACTTTTTATGTACTCCTCTTTTGGCTGTCTTGAAGGAACTTGCAGTTTTTATTTAATTCTGACAAGATTTGATTTTTTGGAAGTAGCATTGCCTATTTATGGCAGGTTGCGACTTCATGTAACCTTTTGGATCTTGAAGAAACAAAGTGACATTTTTGGTGCCAACACATAATTTGAGAATGCCTCCAAAAGGTGGGACACAGTGGGTGCATCGTTTTTCACAATTATTTGATCATAAATTTCTTTTGCTGAAGCCAGTTGCTCAAATTGCTTGACTAAATCATTGGAAATAAATCCAAGTAACAGATGCCTTGGTGATTCATTATCATATTCCCAAGTACCATAGAGATTTTTATCTTCCTTGGAAGCATCATCAGCAGGCTTCTCAGGTGTCTTTTCTTTAATAACATAAGAAAGACCTTAAAAATGCAACAAGGCATCCGTCCGACGTTTCTAAATGGCTAAGTTCTTCCCATTGAAAATATCGACCTTAGCGAGATCGTGCAGAGCAGATTTAGCAGTAGACATATCTGAAAGAAAATAAATAAAGTCCAGATACCACTGACTGTGATCGCAGTCCAAAAAAATTTCTGAATGATGGAATGCCGATATGTCACGTCTACCAAATAGTACTCGTCGCCACGAATCCGCAAATCCAAACCGCTCGTCGATCGGAGGTCGGATGAAGAAGTTACGGACGATCAAAAGTACTATTGACTGAGGACGCCTTCTCCCATGCTTGCGTCAGTCCCTACGTCGCGCTGACGTCAAGTCCGCAACAGCCGCTACAACAGTTCGATGTGGGCTTCTCCGAAAATGGGTCGGGTTGGATATCTGGCCTGACCCGACCTAGTGTGACTTGCGCTGGAACAGCAACACTGCCGCACGCATTCCGAGGCTGGAACAGCAACACCGCATAGGCTGGAAGTCTGGAATGGACCTGCTGCACGCATTCCGAGGCGAGACACTTGGACGGTTGCAACAAAAAATCTCTCCCTGCTGATGCACGGCTCTAGGCGGAAGAGACAGCAGCAACACGTGGTGTCTTCCTTGATGCGCAAGCCATAAAAAAAGAGTCTCTTCCTCAATAGCTTCTCTTGCAGAAGCAGAATGGAACTGGGAGAAAGAGTCTTGATGAAGAGGTCGTAGATCCAACGATCCACTGCCTTATCGTAAAATCCGAACGTCAAATGCACAGATCAGGGCTCTGATACCATTTGAAGGAGCTTGTTGGTCCCAGATAGGTGTCAGAACCGAACTCGTCGAGAACCTTGTGCGTTCCGGTGTGAGGTAGACCTGCGAACTCACTGCGAATTCTCTCAAATCTTCTGGATGATCAACCAAGAGTTCCAATCTCCCTTATATAAAGCAATCCCTAGGAGTCACAACTCTATCCGGACTCTACCTCTCCTGGAATCTCACATTTCCTGACCAGCGTGGGATATCTGCCAACCAAGAGTCTGAACTTCATCCAAACTCTATCACCAAGAGTTTGATCCTTATCTGACCCAACCAGATCAAGACTTGTTGGGAGTTCATCCGCGGCACACCACCGGGCTCGATCTGGCGTGGGCCCAATGGCAGTCAGACTACACAATTTTCCTAGCAGATGGTTCATTCCTAGCTATGGAGGTTGGATATGAATTCCACGGAAGAGAATACATGTGTTTTTCTCTTTTTTATGGCTCAACACAAATACATTCTAAGGTCATATTTGTGTAACTGCTCAGGAAAAGCGAGACTTTTTTCATAAAAAAAAGATCTTTTTCATCAATTGATACAAATACTTTTAACGAGGTAAAAATTAAAAGCAATGTGATTTTCCGTAAATCCTTCTAGAAGTGTTTGTGATGGAAGACGACGATGGTAATGATGATAAATCCAGCACAAACGTGCCCAAAAATTGTGATACTAACCTTTTGGAATGTAAGAAAAGTGTGTGAACACTAACCCTCAAGACATCAGAAAGTCAACAGTAGGTGTTTTTAAGTTTTTTTTTTTTTTTTTAATGGTTTATCTCTTGGGAGCATTGAGTAATTGCAAGGCTTGTGATGATGCTTTGTTACCAAATCCTCCACTAGTTAGAAGGACTGGCACTATCTGTTTTAAGCTATATTTGCACATGAAACATGCTTATTAGTTCTTACTCGATCATGTGTAATAATATTATTTAATGGAGCTTGTTCCTTGTCTTTTAAATTAGAGTGACCATGTCAAATGATGGTAGGGTTATAGTTCAATGCCATCTATTATTTTAACATATCATCCTTCAATCCCAGCTAGACTTTTGAGGGGATGGATGGCTCCTTACTCTTCCCCACATTGTCTTTATTGGAGATTCTTCGAAATCCACCTTGTGATTTGAATCATTTCTAAAATACACCCAGCCTTCTAAGTTTTTTAAACCTTCTCGATTTATGCAACATTTTTTTTTTAAAGAAGCACATTTAAATAGTGGTTTTCAAATTTCATCATCTTCTACTGCTGCTGGACAAAACAAAAGATGAAAACGAGCTTAGTTTAAATCCAAAATCAAAAGTAATTTTTTCTAAAATGCCAATAGTTCCTCTCTTAGTTTTAAAAAAACCCCTAGAAGTATAATTATCAAAAGTCACTTAAATTAAAAGAATAATTTTAAAAGCTAACTTTTATTAGGCTAGAGAGTGAAGTTCTTTTTATTTTATTAAAAAGACTAGTAAAAAAGAAAATCCATGAAAACAAAGAAAAGTCTTTCAAAAGAAAATGTGTCAATGGTCGTTTCGCCCTTTTACTAACGTAACTTAAATATCTTTGAAGTTAGTTAACGAAAATTCACTCATTAAATGTTGCAAGCCTTTTCATTTGAGGTTATAAAATAAAAATCGAAGAAAGAAACTTCTTCCTTTATTTGCTATTAGTCCATTTCATATTCTAGAATCAGGAAATCAGAAGCATCCAATGAAATGTTTATTTTTTTTCACAAATTTCTTCCAAAAGTTTATTTTCTTTGGGCGATGGGGTATAATTTTCTTTAAATATATTTTACTCAGATAGATAGGTACATTCGGGCACTAAATGAATGGATCTAGACTCAATCCCAATTAACAGTTCGTCCAATAGAAGGACCCATGCTCAGATTATTCAGGATAGAAACTATCAGACAATCTCTGCAGTAAAAATTAATATTGCCATGCATAGTAAATTTTTATTAGAACATTTGAATATAATTCATATCTTTGGAAGAAATGCTTTGAATGGGATATTCAGGAAACAAAACTTGATCGTTTGTATGTAATAAATGTTGAAACATGCACATTGCCTGCTTGCATTCAGACTTCAAACCTATTAAAATGGGGGGACCAACTGTCTAATTTCAGCTGTCTTCGGATATTCCAAGAGAATTTAAAAGATCACGTTGATTCTTCCAACGGCTATATTTTTGCTCCACCAGAAAAAAAACGGCTATATTTTTGCTATATTTACTTGGCTTGTATGCATAGAAGTACAAAAATGCACACACTATCCCAGAAATGCGCGAGTCAGGTTCCTCCTGATGTCCTGCTCGCAGGAACTTGGTGTGGTTCCTACAGGTGCTCATGTGCCAGTCATCCCGGGCAGACCCAGGATCAGCCCATGTTGGCCCGTTTGCCTTATTAGGTTTTAACTTTTAATAGTCAAGCTGAGAACGGCCACGTACCTCACTAGTAAGTGGCGGCGGTTCTCACATGATTGTCTAGGGTTTAAACGCTGGTTACGCCACCTCTTCCCACTTTGTGGGCCTTCTTCCCGTTTGTGCGGGCTATTTTTCTTTGTGTGTGCGAGCTCTCTTTTGGGCTCCAGCCCCCTTGGTTGGAATAAAAAAATATCTTTTAATAGTCAAACTAGACTTGGGTCTAATACTTGAAGCCCATCCTGTCCAGAGAAAGCTTGTTGAAAAATTAAAATGCTTGTAGTTTTGTGAGGCTGAGCCCAGCTCAGCCCTAATGATTCATGGGTGGGCTCAAGGCTAGACATGTTTGGGTGGGCTCAAGGCTAGACATGTTTGAGGCAGGCCAGTCTCGGGGTGTAAATTTGGGCAGACAGCCTAAGCCCAGAACTGGCCCGACACGAAAAATCCGTGCATGAGCCGTGCCTTGGCACGTTGACTTGGTCAACGGGCCGGCCTGGCCCGGCCCGACAGTCTCGCTGAGCCGTGCTGGGCCCAGCCTGCCAGGCCCGAGGCACGGCAAAGCTAAAATCCGTGCCGTGCTGGGCCTGGGCCCCCGAGCCCGCGGGCAACACGGCCATGCCCGTCTGTGCACAAGTCTAGGCAAGTTATATTCATCATTGGGCCTGATCTGGCCTGGATCTGGATCTGACAGGTCCTTCATTATAAATGCAAGTTGAAATATGGACCTTCAAAGCGCATAGGCAGATGGGAGAATAGCAATGTTCTCTCATGGATCCTTCAGAATGGGCCATACAGAAGATGGACTGTCAGGATATCACAATCATATAGCCTCGACTCACGAGCCACCTTTAGAGAGAAATGCCAAGAAGGCAAGAATGCTGAATTCCAGATGAGCTCCACTATCATGTGATGGGCCTGGATGATGAGCTGCTACTCTTCAAATATCATCTCATTTGACAAATTCACAGTAGGAGAAAAAACAATTCAATGTGATCCATTGAATGTGGCCCATCCATAGTAATGACCACGTGAATTCTACTGATCACTTCATATGGATGAAAAGAGAAAAAAAAAAAAAAAAAAAAGGAAGAAAAGCCCAAGTACAAGTCCAACTAAAAAAAAAAAGAGGAAGTGAGCTGCCCACGGGCGGCACGACCTAGCACGGCATGACCAGGGCCGTGCCCCGGGCTGACCCCAGAACCCTTAGGCCTGGCCCGGCACTGCCCGCACAATTATCATCGGCCGTGTCGGAACGGCCCGGGCACGGCTGGGCCCTGCTGCACACCACTAGGCCAGTCTCTGGCGAGGCACTTTTGGTGAATGTCAGGCTTGGACTGGATATAAGCCTATGTTTCTAAATTTTTGTTTGAACTTGGATATCCCTTAGCCTGCCCTAACTCGGCCTATCAATGCCCCTAGTGGGTCCTTAAGTAGCCGCTACTTATTATAGATCTAAACCATATAAAATAAGTATTTTTTAATATGAGCCTTGACCAAATTAGCTCTTTAGTTATAACTAAGTTTTAACAATTTTAAATTATACAAAAGAAATATCTTCTTTTATATAAGTCTTTTACTAAATTCCACATAAATACAAGTTGAGTTAAACAATCAAATTGATTACATGTAAAATACATGAACATTTTTATATAATCAATATTGGAGGATAATGTGTCCGAGGCTAGTACGGAGGACATTTATTTTACAATTTAGATTTTTAATAAACGGGCTCCATTGAAGAGAGTATTAGATTTTTTGAAACCCCAAGCCCCAAACTATAGCCTCGATGCATTTAATATGGGTTGCTAGTCGATTGTTTGTTCATATTTACTGTACTGGAGCTTCCCAACAAGTGATGTTTTCAGGGCTTGAGGAAACTATATGAGTCTCATCCGTAGGTGAGGGCCCATATGGACATGATCTCAACCATCACAGCTATGCAAACTTAATATGGAACTTTGGGTGCTTTAGACTATGATAACTGGATAATTTAAAATTAGACGACATATTGCATTGTTTTTAACGCTATATTTAATTTTTTTTTTCTATAAAATTTGTTTCCCTACTATATCAATGGAGTGTCTCTGTCATATTCATTCTATATCTGAGCATCACATCCTTCAAGTAAATGGTTGAGATGATAAGATTGTCTATACCAATTCAAAGATGAGAATTTTCCGAACTCGTCAATCAAATGATATAAGCTAGGCATGCTTGGTTGAGAACATTTCTGATAAGAACTCCCTTTATTAAGAGTTTTTGATGGAAATGCAGTGGATGTCTCTGGAAATTCTAAATTCCCTATTTGATTGGGTTTAGATGGTTAAAATTTGTTGAGTTAACCAAGTGAAAAGTCACTTTTGGCAACAAAATGCTCAAAATTCTAGATTTTAGAATGCGTTTGCCTGTTCTCTAATAGCAAGAATTTCTTATGTTGGGTATTTATAATATTGATATGACGTTGTCCCTTTAGCATTCCAAAATGCTGTTTTTCATAGATGAAATTCTAAATTCCAACCCACCTTAAAAGTCACAAATAACATTTCAAAATGCTGGATTAACCATAAAGATTTTGGAATTCTCCATTTGCAAAAGAACAGGTCCGCCTAAAGCAATTTGGAATTCTCCTTCAAAGGACAAGAAGAATTCCCCAACTACTCAAACCAATATATTCCCAAATGCTTACAACAGGACAAACCTTAAAGACAGATGAGTGTATAAACCATTTGTTCTTCTCAAGGACCGCTAGGTCAAAAGAGTACTCTTGCTACAACAAAGCAAGGCCACTTGTAGTGCCTCTACATGAAAGGAACTCTTTATTATGGGATTTCAATTTTTAGCGCCTCTCGTTGGAACAGACTCTTTATTACAAATAATTTCATCACCATTAGACTGTCTTTGATAAGAACAACAATTTTGGTTGATTTTCCCTACACAACTGCGTGGGGACGTTCCTAAAGACACCAAGATTATGTTAGCCCTGGTAAAGATGACCGGCTAATTTTGCCTCAAGCTCGGCTACGTATACCCATGCTGTGATGCTAGGGTGCCAGCTGTTGCCAAGCCCTTACCAACCTCGGTCACGTTTGACCTTGGCAAGTTCACTCCGACCTCGGTCAAGCATCTCGGTTCCGTACCAGCATGCTAGCCGAGTCGGGCGCTAACTGCCAAAGCGCCACCGGAGGACAAGCCACATGACGAGATGCATGATGAGATATGGGCACGCGCGGATGATACTGAGAAGACATCTCAGCCACCCAGAATCCCTGGCAGATCTCCATCCAGCGGCTACGTCTCCATCAGGGCAAGGCTCCAGGCGACGACCCGATGGGTCTACCACCGAAAAGACCATACAAGGTGAGGCTCGATTGGACCCGCATTTAATGTTATGGGTCGATTGGACTGCCATTTAATGAAAGACGGATCCAATTGGATTGTCCATTAATGAATGACGGGTGGAAGGGACCTTCATTTAAGGGGATGTGGGTTGACGTGACTCTGTCGCCCAAGTACAAGACAAGCCAGCGGGCCCCACCGTCCTCTACCACGAGGCTTCCTCTATACATAGAGAAGCCCCCTTAAACCCCAGGTATCGAACACCTAATACTCTTAAGCCTTTCACTTTGCCTCTTTTCTTCCTCCACCCTACTGTTGAGTTCCCTGAACTCACTTAGGTATCGGAGGGCCTTGCGCTGCCTACAGCCAGGGTTTCTGGCGATTGTCTTCCTCTTGTTCTCTCCCTTTCAGGTTCCGGGTGGGCATATTAATCTCATTAGGGAGCCTTCGAAGACCCCAGACATCTACTAATCAAGTCCGTGGATTTTAGGCACTCACAATTGGCGCCGTTTGTGGGAAAGAAACAACCGACATCCTTTTCCTCAGAGTATGCCTCCCAAATCGAAGAAGGGAGAGAAAGCGTCAAAGGCGACACCTTCCTTGTCTGCCCCTCTTCAGGGAAGACAGGGAGTGACGATTGCTGCAGCTGTGGCTGAGAAGTGTCCTGTGGAGCTCCCCCTATCCCGGTCATTGTGGAAGGACTCGAGACTGATCCTTCGGAAGAAGAAGTAAAACCTCCGCCTCGAGAGCGCCCCCAGCATAGTGCTCCCATGGAGACGCGTCCCCGAAAGGACAAGAGTCCAGTGGTGGGAAGGTCGCATCAGACCACCCATCAGAACTACGTTGTCGGAGGCGAAAATCCATACTTCGAGGAAGTCAGGGCCCAAAACCTTGCCCTTCAAGAGAAGGACGAGCTGATACACCAGCTTCAGGAACAGCTCTAGCGGCGACGCCCCCGGAGAAATAAAAGAAAGGCTGCGGCCTCGCTTCCTCGAAGCGGACAAATTCCTCCGCCCCAGACGGATCTGAGGCACAGTCTCAACGAGAAGAGACGCCACCGAGCCGAAGATGAAGGCTCCAACAATAGTCGGACGGAGCGGAAGTCAGAAACCATGCTAGAAGTCAAGAACGACCTGAAGGAATGGGTCGACCAGCACGTGAAACAGACGCTACTGCGTAATCTGGAGGTAGCCGATTTTGGGGGGAAACCGGCCGGACATGTTCTATCCTGATGACCTTGGCGCTTCACCTTTCTCTCGGGAGATCAGAAGTTTTCCTCTCCCAGAGAAGTTCAGTGTCCCGAGGTTTGTTCTATATGATGGAACCTCCGACCCAGCGGTGCACCTGAGCCATTTCACCCAGAGAATGTCGATCTGGGGAGACATAGGCCACCTGAACTGCAGGGTCTTTTCCTCCAGTTTGGGAGACCTCCCCCTAAGGTGGTTTTGCGCACTCCCAGAAGGTTCGATCTCAAACTGGCAGTAGCTTCGGAGCTCGTTCCTAGAGAAGTTCCAGGCGCATAGGGTCATCCCCAAAATAAATGCTGACATAATGGCCCTCAGGATGAGGCAGAGCGAGAATATCACTCAGTTTGCCAAAAGATTCTGGACCATTTACAGCCAAGTGGAGAACGTGGCTGAAGAAGTGGCGGTAACATCTTTTCAGAAAGCCTTGCTACCGGGGACTGACCTCCGGAAAGACTTGGCCCGGAACCCTGTGGCCTCGATGAAAGCTCTGATGGCCAGGGTGAACCGGTTTGTGGAAGGAGAGGAGGACGAGATCCGAGCACGAGAAATTTTCGGATTCTGGCGTGAGAGCCAATCCTCCAAGAAAGACCGGAAGTCGTACCGGAAGGAGGAGGCGAACTGAGACCGGACTCCCAACAGCTCGGCTAAGACTTCGCTTCCCAGCCCGGGAGGGGGATAGAAGTTCGAGCAAGCCCACCAGCCTAAAGAGGAGCGACTTGCCGCCACTGCCTTCAAAGCCATCAACACGATCTTCAAGGAGCCGATCTTTAGGCTCCTGAACAAGATCAAAATGCATCCGTACTTCAGCTGGCCCCAGCCTATGAAAGGTGACCCCTCCATCCGCGACCAGACCAAGTACTGTGCCTACCATAAGCAGAATGGGCACAGAACTGAGAATTGCATGTCGCTGAATTCACACTTAGAGAAGCTCGTCAAGGATGGGCACCTTAAAGATTATGTCCAAGAAGGGGAAAATGTGAATGTTAGATCTCGTGATCACTGAGAGGGGGGGGGTGAATCAGTGATCTCTTTTAAACAGGTCCTTGCTAACAACAATTCAAATCAAACCACACAATTGACACCAGATTTTACGTGGTTCACCAAAAGGCTACGTCCACGGTTCAATCCCGTCCGAACAACAATCCGGTACAGGTCTGAATCTTATTTAGTCGCACCGACGACAAAGAGCACCAACCCTTAAATTCAGATAGCACCAACTATCTAGGAAGCACCGACTCCCTTAGGTTTCAGATAGCACCAACTATCTAGGAAGCACCGACTCCCTTAGGTTTCAGATAGCACCAACTATCTAGGAAGCTACAACTCCCTTTACAATTTGTCTGCACCCACAGACAGGATCACCAAACCCCAAAACACCAAGCACCAACTTGATGATTACAGCAAAGAAGATAAACTGATCTACAGCCCTTTCCCCTCTACAATTCTCTCTCTCTCAATCCCTTACAAATAGAAATCTAAAGCATAAAAGAGAGACTTATCTTATGAACGAAAATACCATATTCATGAGGCTTCAAATTCGTCCACACTTGCTGTAGAAAGTTGCTCCACAACAGCAAGACACAAGCACCTTCTTCTCCAAGCACTCTTCTCTCCAAAACTCTCTCAAACTCTTCTTTCTTTGATGCTTGTTATTGAAAACGAGATTAGGAGTGTTTATATAGGTTTTAGCAACCCCAAAGAGTGTCCAAAATAGGCTACAATTCGTTTAGAAAGAGTCCCAAACGAATTACCAAAAATTCCTAACTTTTAGCAAAAGACTTCTAATTCTGCAATACTTGCTGTCTGTGTGTGCTCGGTCGACCGGCTGGGGACCTCGGTCGACCGGGTGAACTGGGCGCCTGACGAACTTTCAAAAAGTTGTAAGTTGTCAAATTCTGGAACCGAGCTCGGTCGACATCCTGGAAGCCTCGGTCGACCTCGTGCATGCTCGGTCGACCGCACCAGGAGCTGGGTCGACCGGATGACCTCTGTGTCAAAAAATAACTGTAAGCTCTGATTTTGCACTTTCTTCATGCTCGGTCGACCGGCCAGGGAGCTCGGTCGACCGGGTACACTGCACCAGGAAAAACTGATTTTCTTCACTGTTTTCCTTTTTCATTCTTCTTGAGCTCTATCACTTCCACTCTTTCAACACATGATTGAGACATAGTGTTGACAATAATTCCAATACAATTTGATGCTTGAGACACCAAACACACCAATGCTTCAAGATTCAACTCAATGCATCTCAAATTCCAACAATCTCCCCCTTTGGAATTGTTGGCAACACTTGGAACTTCAACACAGACACTTGGAACATGTTGACATCATAGAGCCTTTTTAGAACAATAAACTCCCCTTGGAACATGATCTTCTCATTCACTATCTTGATACCAATTTTCATTCCAATCTTCCATCTTCCTCATGCTATCATATTTCCATCTTCTTAGCATAAGACTAACTTCAACATGCATATAGTCTTTCCTTGCATAATCTTCTCAGCATAACTTGATACCAATCTCCAGATAACCTTCTCAAGATGACATGCATATCAACCTTTCCATGCATAATCTTCTCCCCCTTTGACAATAATTCCAAAGGGACCAATCTAGGAGCAAATAAGATATTCAACGAATTCATTGCTCCCCCTTTCTGGCACATCTCCTAAGGTGTAGGAGAATGAGTAACTCCTAATTTCTTTCGGAGATACTCGAAGACTTCCTTTGGCAAAGGTTTTGTGAAGATATCAGCCACTTGCTCAGTAGTAGGAACGTATTCCAACTTTACCTCACCATCTGCAACTTTATCCTTGAGAAAGTGATAGCGGATTGCAACATGCTTAGTCCTTGAATGCTGAACTGGATTCTTGGAGATATGAATTGCACTAGTGTTATCACAGAGGATCGGCGTAGGATCTGTTGTTGGAACTCCTAAATCAGAGAGCATTTGCCGCATCCATAACACTTGCGTACAACAAGTTGCCGCTGCAATATATTCTGCTTCCGCTGTCGAAAGTGAGACGGAGTCTTGCTTCTTGCTGTGCCAAGCTACCAATCTATCACCAAGATAGAATGCACCACCACTTGTACTCTTGCGATCATCTACGCAACCAGCCCAATCGGCGTCTGAGTATGCGACAAGAGTAAAGGATTTACCTTTAGGATACCATATTCCAAGCTCCATAGTACCTTTTAGATATCGAAATATCCTTTTCACTGCTGTAAGGTGCGTCTCAGTTGGTGATGCTTGAAATCGAGCCACCATACATACTGCTTGTAGAAGATCTGGTCTTGTAGCAGTCAAGTAAAGCAAGCTTCCTATCATAGAACGATAGGTGGTGTGATCAACGGACGAAGCCTTATCATCTTTGCTAAGTTTCGTGTTCGTTGTCATTGGCGTGCTCACGGGCTTGCTGTCTTCCATGTTAAAACGCTTCAGCATTTCCTTTATATATTTCATCTGAGATATAAAAATACCATTTTTCAGCTGCTGAACTTGTAATCCTAGGAAGAACTTTAGCTCTCCAAGCATAGACATCTCAAATTCTTTCGTCATATCTTCAGCAAAAATCCTGCACATATTCTCATCATTGCCTCCAAATATTATGTCATCAACATAAACAATAACCACCAGCTGTTTGCTTGAATCAGATTTGACATACAGATTGCTATCAACTAGTCCTTTTCCAAAACCAATCTTGCGAAGATAAAGATCCAGCCTTGCATACCATGCCCTTGGCGCCTGTTTCAGTCCATATAGAGCCTTCTTCAGCTTGCAAACTAAGTCTGAATTTTTGCTAATTAGAAAGCCATCAGGTTGCTCAATGTAGACCTCTTCTTCAAGTAAACCATTCAAGAAAGCTGACTTAACATCCATCTGAAATACCTTGAAGGTTTTATAGGCAGCCAATGCAAGAAACATACGAATGGCTTCCAGACGAGCCACCGGTGCAAAGGTCTCTTCAAAATCTATGCCTTCAACTTGTGCATAGCCTTTACAAACCAACCTTGCCTTGTTTCGTATGACCTGACCATCTTCATTCAGCTTGTTCCGAAAGACCCATTTAGTACCAATCACATTCTTATCAGTAGGTCTAGGGACTAGTTCCCATGTGGAGTTTTTCTCAATCTGCTCCAACTCCTCATGCATAGCTTTTAACCAGCTTTCATCTAGACTAGCTTCAGCTACTGTCTTGGGCTCAATGGTGGACACAAGTGAGTAATTGCTAACTACACTTTGTCTAGTTTTTACACCGGCCTCAGGATCTCCAATGATTTGATCCTTAGGGTGTTGCTCTACCCAAGTACTTTTCTTTCTAGGAGAAGTATCCTCTGAATCATCTTTTGCCTTTTCAGAATCAGGTTCAGCCACTTCATCATCAATCTCACTCGAGTCCTCATACACTGGACTGTCATTATGAGTTACCTTCTTTGACTCATGGTTTTCATCAATTCTAACATCAGCACTTTCAATAATTTTTCTGGTCCTTTTGTTAAGGCATCTGTAAGCTTTACTAGAGGATGAGTAACCCAGAAAAATACCTTCATCGGCTCTTTCTGCAAATTTGCCCGGATTTTGTTCGAGCCGCTTGATGTAACACTTGCTACCGAAGACTCTAAAGTGCTTGACTGTAGCTTTTCTTCCAAACCATAGCTCATAAGGTGTTTTATCTTCATGTGACCTGATCAAGCAACGATTCTGAATATAAACAGCCGTATGAATCGCCTCTTTCCAATACTTATCAGCCATCTTACTTTCAACCAGCATGGTGCGTGCCATTTCTTGCACAGTGCGGTTCTTGCGCTCAACAACTCCATTCTGCTGTGGAGTTCTAGGGGCTGAGTATTGTCTTTGGATGCCATGATGTTCACAATACTTAGTGAATTCATCAAATGTGAATTCGCCTCCACGATCAGACCTTAGCGTCTTGATCTGCTTCCCTAGCATGTTTTCAACCTGTGCTTTAAACACTTTGAACCGATCAAGTGCTTGATGTTTATGCTTAAGAAATAATACCCATGTCATGCGAGTAAAATCATCAATGCAAAGCATAAAATACTTATCTCCATTGGTGCTTTGAGTCCGCATCGGTCCACAGAGATCAGTGTGTACCAGCTCAAGAGGTTTCTTCGTATGATGCTCCTTCGTCTTGAACATTACCCTCGTTTGCTTTCCCTTTTGACAAGAGTCACAAATGGGGTTTGAAGGCTTTTCAACTATAGCCATACCTCTAACAGCCTTTGAATTGCAAATCTTTGACATGTTGCCAAAGTTTAGATGCCCAAGGCGTTTGTGCCACAACCAACTCTCTTCTGACCGACTCAATAAGCATGTCTTTTCAGCTCCATCTGACAAGGTGTAAAGATTTCCAGCTGTCCTTGACCCAGTAGCCACTGTTTTGCCGTTGCTACTCTTCTTGATAGCAAACCCATTCTTTGTAAAAACAATTTCGTGGCCCTTATCACAGATCTGGCTCACACTCAACAGATTGTGTCTCAATCCAGACACATATAAGACCTCTTCAGATCTGATCTTGTTTGCCATCAGCTGAACAACACCTTTTCCAACAATTTTGGCACCATCATTGTTACCAAACTTTACCGAACCACCTTCATAGTGCTGTAACTTGATGAATTTTTCTTTATCACCAGTCATATGACTCGAACAGCCACTATCAAGGACCCATGGTGCTGTCTTCTTTTGTGCATTGAAAGCGGTTTGCACAATGAGAGATTCTTTGGGACTTTCTGCACTTTGCTTTGCTCTCCAAGCCTTGACTAACTTGGGTTTCTTTTCAACCTGAAACTTGTTGGCAATATGCAACCTACAATCCCTAGCCAAGTGTCCATAATTATGACACATATAGCACTCAATTTTGTGGCTATTTAGGATTGAGAAAGGGTTCCTTCTCACAACTGGGCTGTTTCTCACATAGAATTTACAATCTGCCCTTCTATGTCCATACCTATTGCAATGATAACAATAGCCATAAAATTTGTATCTTTTATATGGCTGGTTAGGCTTCATGTCCTTTCTCACTTGAATGGGCTCTTTTCTAGGCAGTGTGGGCTTCACAGAATTGGAAGGTGTAGTAACTTGCTTTACAAACACCGTCTCTACAGAAGGTGTAACCTTAGAAGATTCTCCATTCTCAAATCCTATTCCAAATCTGAAGTGAGGGGGTCTTTGAACTTTCAAAATTTCATTCAGCTTCAATGTACCATTGATAGCTTGAAACTCCTTGAGCTTTTGTTTCATTTGCATATTTTCAGTCCTTGCTCCAAGGATTTCATTCTCAAGTTTCATCACTTCCTCAGTTTTGGTACAGATTTGTATTTCTAGGACATCTACCATTCTTTTATACTCTTCTAATTCAGTTTTCAAAGCAATAACTGAAATTTCAGATTCATGAAGAAGTTTCAGATTTTTCTTACTTGATCTTCGCTCCTTGCTAAGCTCCTCAAGTGCAGCAATGAGCTCTTCTTCAAGATTCACTTCAGCCTCCTCTTCGTTTTCCAGCTCTTGCTCATCGTCTTCTTCAATAGTAACCATGAAGAGTGCTTCAGTCGCCTCGACTGATTCATCATCGTCCGAAGATTCAGACGTGCTGTCATTATGCTGACTGATGAAGCTCTTTGCTTTGCCCTTCTTTCTGAAATTCTTCTTCCATTTACTCTTATCAACATAAGAGTCATTATCATTGTCTTCTTTCAGCGGGCACTTCGCAGCAAAGTGGCCAACACCGCCACAATTGAAGCATTTAAAGGGTAGCTTCCCTTTATACTTGCCATTGCTTCCTTTCTTCAGCCTTCTAATAAATTGAGCCTCAAGCTCATCATCATCAGAATCATGACCAGCAATCTCTTTTGCCTTTTTCTGAACTTTGAAGGCCGCTTCTCTATCCGATGAAGACGTCTTACCTATGCGCATCTCATAGGCAGTGAGAGAACCATGCAGCTCATCCATTGAAAACTCGTTCAGATCTTTGGCTTCTTCTATGGCTGAGACTTTAGAATCAAACTGGGGAAGGAGAGATCTTAGAA